>CM073133.1:16587397-17192397 GCA_037039145.1 Fundulus diaphanus
AACTTTAATCCTTACACTGTTCAGTTTTGTATTATTTTCTTTAAAAGTCTAAAGCTGAGTTTAAACACCAAAGCTGTAGCAGCAAACACTTCTGCTGGTTTGTTATTTATTAAATGTTCTTCTGTTATTTTGAAACGGATTAAAGAGATATACAGGATAATATATCAGAATAATGTGATATGTGTTTAGAAACGTAAAGGATTCAGCCCAGCTGCTGTTTTGTCCCACTGCGTGTTTATTTAATGCTTCTAATCACGTTGCTGCATTAACGTGAGCTGTCGACCTTTAACCCTTCCCAAATGTGTCTCCCAGTATCCGTTCCCCATCATCAAGAAGGCATGGGAGCTGGGTCTGGTGAACGGTCACATCCCTCAGGAGTACGGTACGCTGCTCTCTTATTCATTTTACACCAAGAAATTCACCATTTCTCCTCTTTTTTACTGACTTTGCTCACATCTATATTTTACAACCCAAATTCTAACTGGATGTTCAGTAACAGTTCAATGGGGTTTATAAAAAGTTAGGAAAAGATGGAGATGTTCTTTGTTTTGCCAAAGCACAACTTAGATTTTTGTCCAACTTCTTTTTTATATATTTTTATTGACCTACTTGTTTATTGTTTGGGTTTTTGGAGTTACTAGTAGAACACCAGCAGATAAATGTAAATGGTTTTAGAAAACAAGTCAAATATATGCATCTTGAGGCCTCGAGACCCTTTTAGATCGTGGCTTTAAACTGGCCGTCATCTTCCAAAACTGAGTTTGGTATAGGCCAGGGGTTAAAGTTCCCCGTCGCTGTGACGGATTTCTGTCATTTGGAAAATGAGCGCAAATTGTTCCGTCTACACTTTTTATTCAAGGTTTTAAACAGAAGCTGCTCTCAACTAATGAAAACTGGCAGAGCCAGGACATTAGCCAATCAGAAAGAGAGTAGGGCGGGTCTTTGCAAAGCCGAGATCTGCCAGACTGAGCTTCAGAGGTGTTCGATTATTTTAACTTTTGGAAGAACATCTCAAACTGGCCACAGATGCATGAATAGTAGTGGTGGTCAAAGGTTTTCTCTGGATCTATGAACCAGCAGGTCAGAAAGTGGAGCGGATTCAACAGCTGACAACTTCCTTGGTAAGCGTGTCTGTCGCTGCTCCTGCAGTTAATTAATGAATTATTTCCACCTGTGGCCACGTCACCTGTCAGCGTGTATTCCCTCGCTGCCAGTAACTTAGCTGATAAACCAACCAGGGACCTCCTCATTATTCGCTATTATGTTTTATTTAAAACTCGAAGAGTAAAGCGCTAGCTCAGGCTAATTTAGCACGACGCGCTTTTTTTGAAGAAAGGTCTGAATGTGAAAAAGTATCCCGCATTTGACTGGGTCTGATTTGGAAAAAGTAAAAAGATAAAATAAATAATTTCACCTGCGCTTTTCTGAACCAAAGAAGGCAGAACTGCTGTCAGAGCGGCTGTCAGTCAATATGCAGCAGCTCCACCTGATGAGCCGCTGCGCACCACGACACTCTTAATAAAATGACAAGGATTTTGATGTGTACAGGTTATTAAGGAAACTACATAAAAAAAAAAAAAAACTGCAGCTACAACATGGACTGGAGAGCGGGTTCTAACTGGGTGAGACCAGAGGTGATTCTCAGCTTCTCAGAGAGCTTTTATGAAGTTATTTTTTTATTTTTACACGGAGTGGAGCGAGAAGTGAAGCTACACTGTAGAAGCGAGTGGCACCAGAACCAGATGAACAAGCCTCCTGTCTGTGGATCTATGGACTCATTTTACTCCAACCTCAAAACACCTGCCAGACAGACAGTACTGCAGCCAAGATTACCTTCAACAATATTTACCTTTACGAAAAAGTTTAACATTTTTCTAATTAAAAAAAATTTCATATTTAAAAGCAAGTTCTTTCTTCTCTGATAAACTTTGAGCAATTTTATTAAACTTATTAAAAAATTAACATCCTCACCTTCATCGATTTATACCGGCTTTTCCCTACAGGTGTGACGTCAAGCCGTATCTGATGGGGAAACGCAGCCCGACGTCACACAGGGTCGTGGGGGGTGGGGGCTCGTCCATCCTGGACAGGTCTCCAGTCACTGGGCTAACATTTAACAGTTATATTAAACTTAAAAAAAAGTTAAATAATGCCTTTTCATAAACTCATGAGTTGTGATAATTAATTGCTGAGCAATAACGGGCAAAGCAGAGACTGATTATTTTAATGTGCGATGTGTGTTAAACTAAAACGTATGACATCATAGTGTTGGTCATGTGACCTGCACTGTCCAGGTTGTGGTCGGCCTTGTATGATCATAGGATTAATGTATACTGAAGTGGCAGGGAGCCAGTGGAGGTAATGTTAAGATGTGAAGTAGATGATGTAATGATGCAAGCTGCTGTCTTTGGTACTAGTTGTAGTTTATGGTTTTCTGGAGGACAGGGAGGGAAGGGAGCTGAAACTGTAAAGTGGACCAGTTTGGCTAAAGTGTGAAGGAAGAACTTGATGCTGCAAATATGAAAGTTAACCAGGTGATGTTCTGGATGTGGAAAGGGAAGGAGATTATGGAGAGGGCTGTCCAGGATGGCGCCAAGGCTCTGAAGCTAAAAGGTGGGACAGAGACAGGAATGGTCATTGCATATTGTAAAGCTAACAGATTTGGTTAAAGTTGACTTTGCACAATAAGCAAGTGAGGTAACTAATGTGGCATTATTTCCACGGTCCCGGGAATATATGGGCTGACTAGAAATTTTTCAGTCAAACTGATTATTTTTGCTTTAACCCGTGGTATAGGCGCCAAACAAAGCGTTGGCACTTTTGTTTGACCAAATAATTTAATGTTATCGAAGAGAAAACTCTGCTTTAAAGAATCAGAGTTTTGAGTTGGACTTTTCCAAAGTCTGATCTTTGTAGATATTAAATCTGAGTTGATTTTAAACTAGTCCATGTGCCAGAAAAACCCCGGTGGGAAATCCCAGTTAGAAGTAGGGCTGGACGATTTAGAAAGAAAAGCATATTGATAAAATAGAAATCATATTGATCGATATTGATAATTATTAACCCTTTATTCAACCGTCTTTTTCCAAAACTGCACGTTTTTAAAAAAAGAAAAAAAGAGAGCGTGCTCTCTGATCTCTCTGAAGGGGGCGGAGTCTGGTTCCTGTGTCTGCGTTTCTGATTGGTTGAGAGGATGTAGTGACTGTAATATTAACCTACATGATAGGCTAGAATGTAAAAGGAAGGAAAATGTTATTCTGTTGAAATTTTTTTTTACCCTTTTTTTCTATCATAATATACGTCTATTGATTTATATATATTGTTATTGAATTATTGTCCAGCCCTAGTTAGGAGCCAATTTTATTATGTTTTGACTCATGATTTGTCGAAAAAATGGGTCAAAAATGTATAAGTTTGTCTGTGAAAAAGCTCATTTAGTTTGTAAATGAAAAAATAGTTGATGTCCTGAATGAAAGACCTGTAGTTAAATCTCCTCGTTTCTGATAATTGTTCTGAAATTGAAACTAGATGAATAAGAGTTTGTTTTTAGTAATTATTAATCACGTGAGGCTTCGTTGGGGGGATCCTGCATTTTGTTTAATTAACTCAATAATAGTATTAAATGCATCTTATTAAATTCCGTATCAAACCAGTCAGAAGATGCAACAAGCTGAACACCGGCCACATTTACCACATGGTGACTTAGACTAACCTGAACGGGACGCTCTTCCTGCTCCTCATGTTGTGCTGCCGTCTTTCCTCCTAGGTGGGATGGGTCTGTCCATCTTTGACGCCTGCCTCATCACAGAGGAGCTGGCCTACGCCTGCACAGGAATGCAGACGGCCATTGAGGCGAACTCTCTGGGGGTAAGTGCACCGGGAACCTGGCAACCGGTCTGGAACCAATGTGTAAGGACATCATCAGGGCAGGAGAGGAGATACTGATGGAGCAGGGGTTTTTTTTATTACATTTTATTAAAACGTTCCGTCTAAACTTCTAGAAAAAGCTGTTTTGAGTTTTATTTCAGGTTTTAAGGTTTTCTAGTTTAATCTAACAGTCGCAGGATTACAAAATGTAACCAGGAGCCACAGGTGAATATTACGTCCCTGTTCTGTTTAATTCTTCTCTAGTTCAGTTTTGCCAGCTTTCACCCTCCTGTGCCATAAAATGTTGCAGCATCGATTTGGCTCAAAATAAAACTCGTCTGCCCAAAATAATTTCATCCTCCAAGTTTGAAATGCGTCGTAAGAGACTCCCTTATTGCTTCCAGACCGATGTTACGGCTCTTGACGTCCTCCCAGACAGATTTTACACCTCATCAACCATTACGATCCGTATTGTAGCTCCGCATCACTGAACATATTGTTTCCATCTTGCAGCAAATGCCGGTTATCATTGCTGGGAATGAAGAGCAGAAGAAGAAATACCTGGGAAGGATGACGGAGGAGCCGCTGATGTGTGTAAGTTTGGCGTCGGACAAGCTGCTAGTTTTTAATTTATGTCTTTATGTTTCTACTTCCTGAGACTACAAACGCGTTGAGGTTGGGGTTATTGTTTATTAATATCTCATTAAATCAAACCATTTCTAAACACAGGCAACATTAAAGGATTTAGATTAGGATGTCATTTCTTTCAGTTTAATCCTCGTTTACATTTTTTTCTTGGTCATGCAATCTAATAAATGACAAGAAGCCCTGATTTCTTTGTTCCCCACAGGCGTACTGCGTCACCGAACCCGGGGCGGGCTCCGACGTGGCCGGCCTGACGACCCGGGCTGTGAAGGTGGGAGACGAGTACGTCGTTAACGGACAGAAGATGTGGATCACCAACGGAGGGAAAGCTAACTGGTGTGTGTTTACAGTAGGGCTGCAACGATTAGTCGACGTTGTCGACAAAAATCGATGATAGAAATTGTCGACAATGAATTCCATTGTCGACTATTGTCGCCAGACGCGTTTTTCAAACAGAGTGAGGCATCTCACTTGATTATGATCTCTGCCGAGTGTCGCTCATGCGCAGTAGTGTCTCTGTCTCTGAGCGGTAACATACAAATATGGCGGCGTCAATATCAGGTACGCGTACCAAGACTTCTAAAGTTTGGGAGCATTTTAGCCTGGATACGGCGAATAAAAAGATTACTTGCAAGGTTTGCAAAGCAGACCTTGCGTATCATGGCAGTACCTCGGTGATGCACGAACATTTAAAGAGAAAGCATGTCGGGGAGTTGAACGAAACGGAGTCTGACTCGCCTCGGTAAGATGCAAGTAACATTCAAGCCAATGCAGTTTTAATTACATACATTGCAGGGTTTCCCGCAGCGCTATCTTGGCGAGGCGGCCAAAAAAACGAACTCATGCTTGCATGTTAATGTGACGTTAACACATTAACGTCACATTAACACATTTGTTGTTGCTTTCGCGCGTGCGTGAATGGCAGGGAAGAAACTCCCCCCCCCCCCCGCTCCGCGTGTCGGTCCGCGCCTCCTACTCCCCTCCAACCCCCGCTCCGCGCAGAACTTTTCGCAGCGAGAAACACTGCATTGTGCATACAGACAGTTGACCACTGAATGTACTTCACAAAATGCACATCTTTGTTTTATTTAATGTTCTGCTGCTGCTAATGAGCCTGTTCTTGGTTTACAGGGGAAATTTTTTTATTTGATTTTAATTTATTAATCATTTATTTGCCTGTCCCTAAAAAATGGACAGAGGTTTATTTATTTATAAATTTTACGTCTCTGTTGACTGAGCACTGTGCCTAATTAAAGTTAGGACATTTTTATTTAATTTTTGTACAAATCCACAGTATGTGCAATAAAATTTAATTTAAAAGTTTTTTTTAAAGTTTTTTTCATTGTAACCATCTTTTTTGTGTTCATTATCATGTGCCACATAATTAAATCAACTTCATGCTGAATTTAAGAAAAAAGTAATAATTATCCGATTAGTCGACTAATCGTTTCAATAGTCGCTGACTAGTCGACTATCAAAATAGTCGTTAGTTGCAGCCCTAGTTTACAGCTTTGGGGGGAGGTGGTTCTGAGGCAGCATCGTTCGTAGACATCTTTTATTTGTCTATTTCCTCAGGTACTTCCTCCTCGCTCGCACCAATCCTGATCCCAAATGTCCGACTAGCAAAGCGTTCACTGGCTTCATCGTGGAGGCCGACACTCCAGGGATTCAGATCGGAAGGAAGGTAAAGTGAACTTTACCACAATAAGCTGAAAACGTCATCCATCCGCTAAGGATGGACCGTGTTGTTGTGTGTGTGGCGCGTTCTGATCTGCTCTGTCCTTTCAGGAGATGAATATGGGCCAGAGGTGCTCCGACACCAGAGGCATCACATTCGAAGACGTCAGGATACCGAAGGAGAACGTCCTGATCGCAGAGGGAAGCGGGTTCAAAATCGCCATGGGTGCCTTTGACAACACCCGGCCACCAGTGAGTGCTCCAGCTTGACCTGGAGGGACCAGTCAGGAATAAATGATTTAAATATTTCTAACCATGTTTGAAATAAGCAGGAGGCAGAAACGGGCTTTAGTTGTTATTTTCAAAAGGGTTTTTTGAAAGTTAGACGAAAAAATCCAAGCTTGTTTTAAGCGTTGCGTAAATGTCACGGCCGGTAAGACTTAGAAGGTTAGAAAGAGATAGAACTTACCGTATTTTTATAAGGCGCATGTAAAATCCTTAAAAAAAAATTTCACAAATTGGTGGTGCACCTTATAATCCGGTGCGCCTTAAATATGATTAAAGTTGTGATTACTGATGATTTTTATGTGGTTCAATACGCTCAAAAGTGTGTTAAAATGTGTAAGAACAACTTTGGTTAGCAATTAAGCCGCTCTGCTCAATGGATATTCAGAGCATTACGGTACACTGTGTCACTACCTGATAGGACCCCTGAGCTGTCTACAAGCCTGCCTGACTGTAATGTCTAAACTAGAAGTGCATTCATGTAAAGGCCCTCACAAACTCGGGTGTAGTTCACTCTGCGGAGGTCCACGCATACAGGTACGTGTCACACTATAAACTACTCAGATGCAGGAAGTCTTCACATCGAACTGTTTTATATGTGACACATACCTTGATACACTGAGCTGCTCCAAGCAGGCGGTCTGCAGGACACAGGATCACAGTCCCTCTGTTCTGACTGACAGGTGGGAGCCTGCTGGAAAAGAAACGGCTCTAGCTGCTCAGCTAGCTAATCACACATTTTACCATCCGTTCCGCCGCTTCGTCCCACTGGCAGAAAGTCTGGGAATTGTAGGAATTTGCCACAAGAAATGTAGGCAACAGTACGCTCCACTATGAAGGTAAAACGTCCGTGCACAGCTCACAGTACCGCTGAGTATATGGGAGCCTTTAGGCAGCTAACGCCTGGAGTACACACTATCAACAATAAAGCTAGTAAATTAATTCAATATAAAAGTTACGTTTATTTTGGCCTTATGTGAGAAACAGGAAGGTGCAGTCCAGCTACTCTGTCCTCCTGACAGAGACGGATAGAGAGCTGTCTGCGTAAAGGAGAGATATTACGCACTTGGGAAGAATATTTAGTGCGCCTTATGGTCCGAAAAATACGGTAAATGCGTCGTATTTGGATTTTAGCTTCTCAACCAACACAATAATGTCAGTAAATGGAGAGATGGAAGCAAAGCAATTCACTGTTTTCATTTTTAAATCAGGTTCCAGCTTTTAATGGATTTAATTTTTGCAATAACTAATGTGATGAATTCATTCCAGGTGGCAGCGGGAGCAACAGGCCTGGCCCAGCGGGCTCTCGACGAAGCCACCAACTACGCCCTGGAGAGGAAGACCTTCGGCAAAGTTATCGCTGAGGTTTGTTTTGAACATTCAGGACAGAGTTGATTTATTTTACATCATTTTTAGCTACGCTGCCGTCCGTCTATGACTGAAGATGATCACAGGATCTGTGAACTCTGTTTCTTGTTTGGCAGCATCAGGCCGTGTCGTTCCTCCTGGCTGAGATGGCCATGAAGGTGGAGCTGGCCCGCATGGCGTACCAGCGGTCCGCTTGGGAAGTGGACCAAGGCCGCAGGAACACCTACTACGCCTCCATCGCCAAGGCCTTCGCCGGAGACATCGCCAATCAGGTGGCCACCGACGCCGTTCAGGTCTTCGGAGGCAACGGCTTCAACAGCGACTACCCGGTGGAGAAGCTGATGAGGGACGCAAAGATCTACCAGGTGAGGAGCAATCTCTTCATCCGCTGTCAACATACAGACGTGCAAGACTTCCTAAATCTGATTTCTGTCTTGTAGATCTACGAAGGCACGGCTCAAATCCAAAGGCTCATTATCGCCAGGGAACACCTGGGAAAATTCAAGAAATGAAGCGTTGCCTTCCGCCGTCCTCATTTAGAGCAACTTCCTGTTAACCTCTGCAGCTCTGTACATAACGTGTTTCTGTAAGATGGATCCTTGTTCAGGATGCAGCTCCGATCCTTCCTGCCTTAAACGATTCAGATCATCAATCTGAACCACGGGGTCCTGATTCTAATAGTCCGGTTCAGATCATGAAAAGGAAGCTCACTTTGAAAATATCGACAGCACAGCACGCTGACTGCTTATTGTCTTTTCTTATAGCATCAGAAATAAACCTTTAAGCATTAATCAGCCGTTGGTTGTAAAATTTAACTAAAGTAGCTCTTCTGTTAATCTTGTCCATCGATCACGTTTTCTGTAAGGTTTTATTGTGTCACACCTTCAGCCTTTTAATAATAGTCTTGCTCGTCTTCTTGCCTTAATTTGCCTGCATCCGTCTGACTGTTCACGTCTCAAAAAGATCAAACGTGTAAAAATAACTTTAAACTTGAACAGAATGTGTAGAAAAATGCTAAGAATGTCTGAGAATGCAGTTTTTCTATCTGATCAGTAACATTCTGCCTGTTTTTACATTTGAAATGAGATTCAAACTGTTTTACAGTAAGACTTCAGTAATGTTGGATGTAATACTGTAATGTAAAGGTTTATTCACAGCCTGAATGCCGTCATCTCATTAAATTATTACACTTCTGCTCAGAGGTTCTTCTGTCTGCGCTGATGTTTTCCATATTTAGACGAATACATGTTTAAAGTTAAATCCATTTTTTATTCTAACTAAAACTAAATTATTTAGTGGGTTAATATGATTTTATAGGTAGGTCAAGGAAAGTTTATCTGCTTTTTAATATTGTATCTTGGATTGTTTTCCTTGTTCACGTGACTTATTTTGCTCATTTTGTTTCATTGCACATAATTAGTATTAAAATGGACACATAGGCCCCGATCTTCAAAGATTTCAAATAAGGAGCTCCAAATTGTTCTGACAGAAAAAAAACGGTGGGCGTGGTGCGTCTAATCTTTAAAGATTGCGTATCAGGTGGATAAGACGAGCAAAGCGGATTTTAAATGAGTAAATTACGTCTACTACTGGCTGTTTGGGATCTGCTGTAAAAGAAAGACGAGGATCTAATCCTTCACATAATCTCTCCAGACACCCAGGACGCACAAAGCCTTTTTTTAATCAATAGAGAACTTCTATTTAACTTTTATTTAAGAGACAATATTATTAAAAATTAAAGAAGAAAACGTTTTGTCAGCAGAATTCCTGCAAAAAAAGAAAAAAGGAAATATTACAGTTGTCAGGTCAGATATGTCACCGTGGGATGTTGATATTTGTGGATAATGATGTAAAAAAAAAAATCAGTTTCCAACATAATGAAAAAATATTTATTTAAAATTAATATTACTAGCACTTTCAGCATCATTCTGTTGTGAAAATTAAAAGCAATTATTCCAAGAAAAAAACTGCAAAAACCTGCATTTATTATCATTATTACCTTTAAATACCATAATAAAAATATCATTTGTAGCCAAAGTTATTAAGAGCCACTGTGGAAGGTCCAAAGAGCCTCATGTTGCAGAGCCCTGCCCCACAGGAAGAATCGCTCCACAGGGGATCTGTCTCGTTAGTGCTTCACTCGGCTCTGGCTCATCTCCAGCATCCCAACACCTACAGTCTGTCATGGACTTCAGCTCAGCCTTCAACACCGTGCTACCAGACATGTTGGCTCTGAAGCTCCACAACCTGGGATTATCTCCACTGCTCTGCTTCTGGATCACTGACATCCTCACCAACAAATCCCAGGTGGTGAGGATAGGGAAACTCACGTCTGTCCTACTGATCCTAAACACTGGAATACCGCAGGGTTGTGTCCTGGGCCCCGCTCTCTTCACCCTCAACTGCTCTGCTGTCCACCCCACAAACATAGTGGTGAAGTTTGTGGACGACAACACTGTGGTGGGTCTCATCTCCAACAATGATCAGAGCCACTACAGAGAGGAGGTCCACAGTCTGGTGGACTGAAAGAGTGTTTCAATGGGACAGAAACATAATATTTACCATCAGATTATTTTTAATAAATGTTTTGGTTTATATTTTCAGAATTAGTATTTTTAATACAAAAAGGGGGCCAGTCAAGGTAAGTTGCAAAGTCAAAAATGAAAAGCAATATTTTGGGTTATTTAGCCTGTGTCATAAGGGGGGGGGGGATTGTTCTTCAGTCATTCATACATTTATGAATGTCACACTAAATACTAAATATTTAGTTTACAAAATACTGTATATATGACGCCAGCGGTGAGATCCATCGCCCACACAGAAGTGTACCCCAGGCTTATCTAACCCCCGACGACAAAGACGCTGATAATGGCGATGATAGTGAAGCAGAGGTAATTTTGCCTCATCTACCAACATTAAGACAAAAAAAGACAGGGAACAAGTTGTAAATTGTGTCAGGAAAGTTATTTCGACATAACCATGACCTTAAAATCCAAGTTAAATAAGTTACCCTACTAAAAGAATTTGTATCAATAACTTAAAATAGTAACTCCAGAGTGCAGTCGATGTTTTCATGCTGCCATTGAGCTATCCATGGCACAAATGTACAGTAAAATTCTGTACTAGGAGTCCAAATTTGACTTTACACGACCTATTAAACGCTTTGTGCAAAATTAGTTAACTGATCATAGCTGAGAAAGACTCAACTACAACAGGTTTCACCACACAGATATCCAAAACACATAAAACAATAAAACACAGCAGAACTAGCGTCAGCATGACTCTTTAATTTAACCGCGAAGCATACGCTGTTAATTAGAAAACATTGAGTTACCTTCTACAGACGAACATGCGGTAGTTCCCGGTTGATCACTGCCGTGTTCAGCTGCTCGGGTCGACCACGTGCCTTTATCCGTCTTTTTATTTTATTTTCTAGACTCCTTTTAGATTTTGGGAAAGAAACAAACTGTATTCCACCTTCTAAACATTTGGGATAACGCATGTCTGGATTGTACTTTCCCCTCTGACAGCTTTTAACCATTTTTACCCTTTTTTTTAAACTGTTCTTCTGACCGCAATGAGTTCGTAATACAAAGCCCAGCATACTGTTCCGCAGGTAAGGGGCGTTACACTTTGGGACAAATTACGATCGCTGATTGGTCAGCTTAATGACGGGTCTCCAGGATCGCCCGACAGGCGGCGTCACGTCCTGTGGCCCCCGGGCCACACATTTGGACCTATGCTGCCTCAGATGCCAGGAACAAGCTGCCCTGATTGAGAGTTTACTGAGATTGCTGCTCCTCCATCTACGCCTTGGTAAGGACGGCACAAATCTAGAATTCAAACGATGAGAGAAAAACAGATTTGCATGGATACTTTCTCTTGTCTTAAAAGCAAATCAGCGAAGGAAGGCGGAACAGAGCAAGGACAGCAAGTTTGGATAAACCTTAAGAATGGGTGACCATGTTTTGATTTACACAAAAAGAATAAAGAATGATACTCTGCTTACTTAAAGAAGTATTATAATTTTAATATATTTAAAGTATACCTTCTCTGTGTGGTTAGAAAATATTTTTAAATAAACTTCAAATAGGGTTTTTAAAGTCAAGTATAAACGTTACTTTAAAATCTCTTGAATTAAACAATGATGGGTATGATTATTCTGTCAGAAGATTGTCCTGCAGCAATACCCGCTCAGCTTTTGAGGCATAATGGACAAATAAACAAAAATCAGAAATATTTTGAGAAAAAATATCCTAAAAAAATAAATAGCAGCAATCTCAAAACGTTGCTAATTTAATAAACAAATGTGTATGCTCCAGTCTTTAGTTTTTGTCAACATACTTTTTATCCTCTTTGTCTCCCCCTCTATATTTTGCTATAGAGCTGATCGTACTTTGTTTTGTTTTTTTTCATTCTTGTACTCATCTGTCTGTGTTTTTACACATAAATAGGGCTACGTGTTTTCTTGAGGTCCCCCTGCTCAGTTGCTCAATTTTATTTTTAGATTATGCTTTTTAATAACAAAGTACTCCACAGATTTTTTTGATTTTCCTATGCTGCAAATTTGTCTTTACACTACATAGTCTTGCTCCCTGTTAAAGATGGCTTCTTTAAATTGTCTATGTTTTTAAGTTTGTTGGATTTAAAAAATCTTTACAAACTTGAGTTCACGTTAACATAGTTTTTGTGGATGTTCATTTAAGATTCATATATTATATTTTTAACTTCTTTTTTTTGTCAGGTCTCGCTTAAAAAAATGTAGGGTGACTTCCTGGTTAAATAAAAGTTAAATAAAAAAATCAATAAAAGGTGGGCAAGACTAAAGAGTGAAGGAAAATATGTATTGCTGGTTATGTTTTTTGAGCCACGTACAAATACCTGCATAGATTTTCCACTGAACAATAGGTTTAAATCTAGAAAACTTAGTTTGCTCAAATAAACACAGATGTATGAAACTGCAGGCACATCTGCAGGATGGATCCAAGCCTGTTGTCTTCGTACATCCCAGTCAACTTGGAAATCTACACAAGTAAGCAAATTACCAGGCCCCTATCTTAAGGCAAACTCATTTAAACCTGTAAATAGATGTAAAGATGCAGGTTTACTAATGTAAAGTGTGTGACAGGAACCCTCTCTCTTGAACGACTGATTGCCATTTACGAACACAATGATGATGTCTTTTCTGATGTGCATCCAGCCTGTGGGTTCAAAACTGCAACCTTGCCAAAAAGGATTGTTTGTTTGCCTTTCACATAATTTACAACATAAGTTGTAGGTTGATGCAAACTAAGCTGTAATAGCAGATCTGGGTCAAACTTACTTTAGGTTCTGCTTATTACAGTTTTCTCTTCCCAAATCTCTAAGATGAAGGGGTTCATCTTCCATGGATCTGTTGCTAACTTCAAACTGCAGCTGACCCATGCGTGAGTTCAAAATAAAAAACTTCCAGACTGCTTAAATCTTTGTTCACATGTCTGTTTGTGCTAGGCAGGTTTCATTGAATGGACGCAGGAATCAAGGTGGTGTTTGTTGTGATCATTAATCTCCAGAATCATAAGAATTCAAGCTAACCGGCTGCCAGAGGTAAAGACGAATACGTGGTTAAAGAATGCACAAGTCTCAAAGTTGAGGAGTTCTTTTGAATATTGTAAGTAAGAAAAAAAACTAAATAGATACCTCCATTGATCAAAGTGCTGAGCTCCATATTCTTTCTTTAAACTAGTTTGGACTTCCATTAACTGACCATCATAAATAGATCTACTTTGAATCGTCTTGCTACAGAAAAGTGCTATTTAATAAACTGGCCTTGCCTCAAATCAGATTTAATGAAGAAAAAATACACTGTCAGATTAGGAGAATGTAACTGAGTAAATGTAAATAGTTACTCCCCACCTCTGGTGGTAAGTACTCCGGTCAGAGGGAAATATTGGTTAGAAACTTTAGTAGAAATAAAGTCAAATTAGAGGTTAAAGTTTTTTTTTGTAGATTTTTAAATTCTTAAAAAGAACAGAGAATATAATGTGGAAATAGTTATTAGTACATACTCCAATCCAGAAGGTGGCGATAATGGGCCTAAAGTTGAGTGCCAACGGCCATAAAAAAGAAGAAGAAGAATTTAACCCAAGAAGAAGAAAAGGAAATCAGAACGATCATGCATGATAACCAATAGTGTCCCATAATGGTAATCATATACTTGTTTTTCCACGTTCACCTGCTGTTTTAGAGTATGATGTTACAGTGTAACTCTGTTCAGATGTCCCTTTGTCCTCGTCTTGTTTAAATCTCGCCGTAAACCTGACCGATACTCCGCGATAGCAGCTAGCATCAGCGCTAGCATTAGCTGCCTGTTAACAACATTCTTTGGTTTTTTTCTTCATCGAACAAGTTAAATTAGCGGCTGGAGTTCAGCTCTGGTGTTTTAGGGGGCCGTGTTTAGTGTTGTCGGTGCTTTTTGGACTGTTCTAAGCAGTTTTGTGTTTTATTTATTTACGTCAGAGTGCTCAACTGAAAGATGTCATCATTAAGCCTGACGCTCCCAGCTCCCTGCTGCTGGACAAGCATGCAGACTACATCGCTGCCTACGGCTCCAAGAAGGATGACTATGTGAGTAAAGCTTTATTTACCCCCAGATCTTAGCTCATATCGCTCCTCACCATTTTAAAGTACACGCCGAGTCAGTAAAAACACATGCTAATGTTAAACTGTGAGGCTGGGCGCTGTTATGACGAATAAAACTTAATTTCTGAAACTGCAATCGTTGAAATATCTCCTTTGCGCAGACTGGTATGTAAAATATACCTTTAAATGTCTTGTATAGTACGTTTTCCTCCATTTCTTAGCAGTTGGCAGATGATAAACATGCAGTTTCATTCAGTATTTTCATTAAACAAATTGTTATTTTTTGTGTTGGATCTTTTTTGTGTTAATCATTGTAGATCCAAAACTTAAAGCATTTTACATGTTTGCCTTATTAAAAGAAAGGCAACCAGTTAATGAAATTAATTTGAGCTTAAATGAAAGAAAAGATGGAAATGGACTCTATTCTTACCAATAGGATCATGATTTGGATCACTTTTAGTTTTCTCTTAATTGATTGCTGTATTTAGCCAAGTTTAGTAAATTAAAATTAAAAGCAAATTTAAATAAATTGAAAGCAGATTTAGTGCACAAAATTCTGTTTTTGAGTAAAAAGTTATTGAATAGATGTCTATGGAATTAAAGAGAATGTAAAAAGTGACATTATTAAAAGACCAAAACATTGTTTTGCACCAAACATTTTCAATTGTCAGGAAATTTTAACTTGTTGGTAATAATAAAAGTACAAAGGCTTCATTCTCCAGATTCTGAAACCTGAGCGGTGGATCTGTGAAGCGCTTACAAAGTTAATATGGGCATCCGAATAAATGTTCACCTAAGCTATTAACCTTCAACTTTTTGGTATACCACATTTTTCAGACTATAAAGCGCACTTAAAACCTTTACATTTTCTCACAAATCGATGGTGCGCCTTATATATGGTTACCGTTGTGCTTACTGGCTGATTTTATGTGGTACAATGCGCTCAAAAATCTGTTAAAATGTGTAAGAAGCCGCTCCGCTCAATGAATATTCGAAGCATTACGGTACACTGTGTCACTACCTGATAGGACCCCTGAGCTGTCTACAAGACTGCCTGACTTTAATGTCTAAACTAGAAATGCATTCATGTAAGGCAGCCAATGCCCAGAGTATGTAACCTGACAACAGCCAGCTGCATGTCGTTCCGCCTAGCTCCACACACACACATCTGGGACACCGCCATAGGGATTGCCTTTACAGAAGGCTGGGCCTTATCAAAAATTCTTGCATATGATTGGATAAGCCACTTGTCTGTCATCTTTATTGACGTGCTATTTCAACCACTCACACCGAAGCTAACCCGTGACGCTGATGATAGCGACGCAGGAAAAAAAAAAAAAAAAAATAATAATAATAATGTGTTTGCGGCTCTAGTGGCACGCGTTTTATTGACAGTGAGCTGACAGGAAGAGGGGGGAAGACAGGCGGCAAAGCGCCGTGGGTCGGAGTCGATTCCGGGCCGACCGCGTTGAGGACTAAAGGCCTCCTAACATGGTTAGCGCTAACCGCTAACCGCTCCGGGGCGCGTCCGCGTCGGCACGTCCGCTGGTCCCGGAAAACAAAACTTGCCAAATCCGGTCGGGAGAAGGGCGAAAACATGGTTTCCACCAACAAAAGCCTTCAGAGGCGTTCTCTGATGTTCTTTTAATGAAACAATATTAGGTAGATTGGACAACACGGAAGAAATAGCAGCATCGACTAGCCGCCATTGCTATCAAAACAGTCTCACGTCATGGTCGCGTCTCCACTACGTCACATCTATGAAACTCCAGCCCTGCGTCCTGATTGGCCAGACCATAAATTTGGTTGGAGAAATCATTCTCTACCGGCGGTGTCCCAGATGTATGTGAGTGGAGCTAGGCGGAACGACATACAGCTGGCTGTTGTCAGGTTACAGAGTATGTGCTAGCAACAATAAACCAATATAAAAGTTACGTTTATTTTGGCCTTATGTTAGAAACCGGGCAGTGTAGTCCAGCTACTCTGTCTTCCTGGCAGACGGCTAGCTCTCCCTCTCAGGTAGCATGTCTGTCCGAAAAATACGGTAAACTGCTTTAAAGAAAAATCTTGTTGGCCAGCATATTAAATGTTGCTTAGTGTTGCGACTGTTGATGAGGTGAGCAGCTCAAACGTGGGGTTGTCTACGGTTGGAGACAATAAAAAGCAATCTAATAAAATCTTTTCCTCCATCCACATGATTAGTAGGATCACTAGCTCCCCTACCTGCTCTATAGGCGGTCTTTAAAAGGCTTTAACTTCTAAGATCTCCTATGATCCCGTTACGCCTGACTGCCTCCTGCTGGAGGGAAGCCCAGTCTAACGGTATCTTAAGAAAAACTAACCCTGTGGTGGCGCTTGTCCAGGAGTACACGCTGTCTGAGTACCTGAGGATGAGCGGCATCTACTGGGGGCTGACGGTGATGGACCTGATGGGCCAGCTGCAGCGGATGAACCGGCAGGAGATCATAGACTTCATCAAGGCCTGTCAGCATGAGTGTGGTGGCATCAGCGCCAGCATCGGACACGACCCTCACCTACTCTACACCCTCAGTGCCGTCCAGGTGACTGCAGATGTTTCTCTTCCCTCGGAGAAAACGATCCTCCGTTATCCCTAAAACATTAGGATTTCTTTCCTTTAGCATTATTTGCTGATCGATTAAGATCCTAGGGCTGGAGGATATAGAAAAAAGCATATCGATAAAATAGAAATCATATTGATCAATGTCGATAATTATCAAGAAATTCAAAAATATATTTTAAGTGCAGCCCTGGACATTTTATGCTGTCGCTTAGCAACCTATTTTTAGATACAGACACAAACACTGAATTCAAACTCAAACCTTTATTCAACAAAGTTTTTACCAAAACTACAAGTTTTTAAAAAGAAAAAAGAACGCATGCTCTCTGAACTCTTTGAAGGGGGCGGAGTTTGATGACGGAGCGTTCCTGGGTCTGTGTTGTGATTGGCTGGGAGGATGTAACGACTGTAATATTAACCTACATGGCTAGAATGCATAAAGAAGGAAAAGTTTTATTCTGTTGAACTTTTTATTTAACCTTTTTTTCTGTTATCAATATACATAGTTACTGAATTATCGTCCAGCCCTATTGGATCCTTTAATCATTTTTTCAGGACATTTTACTTTTCATTTTCATGCAAAACCGTGTTACCAGGTTTCAGAAATAGTTTAGATTCAGGCTTTTATTTACTTTTTTGCATTTTTTCTTTTTATTTGTGGCTGACTGTCCTCTTTTGTTTCGGTCTGTCTCAGATCTTGTGTCTGTATGACAGCGTGGACGCCATCGATGTGGACAAAGTGGTGGACTACGTCAAAGGACTCCAGCAGGAGGACGGCTCGTTTGCAGGGGACAAATGGGGTAACCGATCTGATTTCTTATATTCCTTTACTTCTTTTGCTCGTCAGCTTTTACTTTTCCAGCCGGTGTAAATGTTGATGCATTGACTGTTTTTGCTTTTGAAACACCTAAAGTCTGAACTGCTGAGTTTTTTTTTTTCTTCCTGATCGATGCGTCTGAAGTTCATCCTGTGCTTCTGTTTGTCTTTTCTCAGGAGAAATTGATACACGGTTTTCTTTCTGTGCCGTTGCCACGCTGGCGTTGCTGGTAAGTGTTGGCTTTGTTCCCTACGAGTTAAAAATAAACGTCATAGATCCAATAAAGATGTTTAGAAGCAACCAGATACAACAGTTGTCCTGTAAAGCTCAGACAGGTCCGTATTATTCAAGTAATTTCAGTTTGTCAGGCAGCTCTTTGATTTTATTTATGACGAAATCAACAACCAGAAAAATGTAATAAACTACACAGGTAAACAGCACGCACACTGACGTTCCTTTTTATCAAAGGTAACATAGAAAGCAGGTTCCAACTGATTTTATTTATTTAGGGAAAATAAATGTATCCAAAACAACCTGGAAATCTGTAAAAATATAATTGACCACCTTGGTAAATTGTTTAACGAGAGTTGGGAAATAAATCAATTTAATGGATTAATTCAAATTCACAATTTAAGATTTCGTTTTTGGAACATCTGGATTTTATTTTACCAATGCGCTCACTGGGTTTCCATGAACAGAATAAGATGCAGCGCTGAATACATGTTTAGGAAAATATATTGTCATAATATTGTAAAGAGGAAACCTTTTTTATCATAAGATGAGGCCCTTTAATTTACTCATTTACATATTTTTTTAGAGTTAGTTTGAAGTGAAGCCTGTTCTTAGCTAACTGTGTAAAACCGCCAGCAGCAAACATTTTGTTGAATTTTCATTGTTTACACCGACAGGGCCGCCATCTTGTTTCACTGCTGGTTGTTAGTTGAAGGTCCACTCCCAGGCGAAATGCTTGAAATAAAAGCAAGTTTTTAAAATGATTTCTTTAATTTCTTAATGTGGAAAGGAAGGAGAAAATCGGTTAACCGGATTTGTTATCGTAAAATCGGATATTTTATTTTTAAGCCATATCGCCCAGCCTTAGTATTTACTGTGATCACTGCCAACTCTGTAGAATCTTTACTTCATATTAATAGGATCTGTTTGACAACATCAATAGGCTAAAAGGTTTCAAAAATCAACAAACTAATATAAAACAATCCAAAAACAGGTGAGAAATAAAGTCATCAGCATCTGTCAGATGGAAATTGTTAATGGTTAATACTTTTAAGGCTTTGTGACTACAGTGAAGCACAGTGAGACTCATAATCCATAAATACGGTGGTGGACCTTCCCAGTCCACTAGAACCCAGAACATCTAAAGCACTGCAGGCCTCACTTACCTCAGGTCAGATCAGAGTTCACGATTCAGCAGTAAGAGAGAACGGCCTCTGTGGGAGAACTCTAAGGTAAAAGCACTGCTGACCTAAAAGAAAACAAAGGACTGTTTCACATTTCGCCCCAAAAAAAACTTCTTGATTGTCCCCAAGATTTTGGTGTCTAGTCGGTCTGTCGCCCGACTAGACAAAGGTGGATCTTTTTGGAAGGCTGGCATCCTGTTAGCTCTGATGTAAAACTAAGAGCATTTCAGAGGAAAAGGCATCATGCTGACTGTCCAACATGGTGGAGGCAGAGAGGAGGCTGGAGGCGACGTGGCGTTGTTGATGGAACCGTGAGTTCTGACCTGAAGCTCTACCGCTGTTGTTACGCAGCAGAACCTCGATCCAAAGCACACCAGCAAGTCGTCTAAAGGTTAAATAAGAAAACTAAATGAAGGGTTAGGATGGTCTAATACAGAGGCCTGCAACCTTTACAGTCCAAAGAGGCATTTTGCCTCCAGTCCATTTGAATTAAACTCCTTCAGAGCCGCAAATGTTGCCTGGCCTTTTGAAAAAAGACAAGTTATAATTTTTGATAAAGATGTACTATAGGAAATATGTTGTCATCGTTAAAGAAACGCCCTTTTATGTCTATCTTGAGGTTTGAAAAAAGAGGATGGACGGGATGTTGATATTTGTGGATAAAGATGTAAAAAAATCATAGTTTCCAACATAATGAAAAATTATTGATTTAAAATTAAATATTACTTTTAGCCTCATTCTGTTGTGAAAATTAAAAGCAATTATTCCGAGGAAAAAACCTGCATTTACTATGATTATTACATTTAAATACCATAATATAAATATAATTTGTAGCCAAAGTTATTAAGAGCCACTGTGGAAGGTCCCCAGGTTGCAGAGCCCTGGTCTAGTCAAAGTCTAGACTTAAATGTGAAAGAGATGCTTTGGCATGGGTTAGGGTAGCAGTTTAACAAAAACACTTGGTGGCAGTTTTCTCTAAATTTGGTCTGGGGCACAAAGTGCCCTAAAAAAGCAAAAACAGACCCTCTGTATTCGTCTTCACAGCACCGGTCGATAGATTTCCCTGGAGCTCAACGAGCAGGACCGTGTTTTTTAGCTCGTTGTGATCGATCTTTGTGTCTTCGCCCGTCTCAGGGAAAGATGGACACGATAAACGTCGGCAAAGCTGTGGAGTTCATCTTGTCTTGTATGAATTTCGACGGAGGTTTTGGCTGCAGACCCGGCTCCGAGTCTCACGCTGGACAGGTGAGCTTCCTCCTTTACTTTTAATTATCTGAAGACAATTAAACTCTTTCTCAACAAACCCTCTGTGTAATAACAAACGCCTTTTAAATGTACATCTGGACTAAAATGTGAATATTTGCCTGCTAACGTTAATTCAGCAGACGTGTGGTTAAAACCCAGCCTCTGGTTTTCGCCCGTCAGATTTACTGCTGCACCGGTTTCCTGTCGCTCACCGGCCAGCTCCACCAGCTCAACGCCGACCTGCTGGGATGGTGGCTCTGTGAGAGACAGCTGCCGTCCGGAGGCCTCAACGGGAGACCGGAGAAGGTTTGTGGCTCTCAGACCATTTCTGGCCGTCTGAGGAAGTCTCTCTGCTTTTTTTTTTCTTCTGGTTGTTCACTCAGAGATGATTAATCAGCTGCATAGAAGAGGTTATAAAAAGTAAGAGTTGGAAAAAATCAACATGGCTGCTGAACTCTCAGTATTATTTTATATGAGCAATGTTTCCTTTTCCCTGCTGATTTTAAACATTTAATCATGTCAATCCAAATAATTTTAATGTTATTTCCTTTATATGTTGTAAATGTGGATGTTTAGTGGTTTCTCTTCTCTCTTACACTAGCTGGGTAAAACTGTCTGATTTCAGTGTTTGGAAAAGGGGCAAAGCTTCAAATTCAGAATAAAACATGGTTTTCCGTTATTGATGTCGATTTACACTTAGGTTGATGTCTGCTGTGTTTTTTTTTTTTTAGTCTTATTCCTACAGACATCAAATCCAAATCCTTTTTAGACACGCACTCCTCTACGTTGAGCTTCGTCACGCTAACCGCTCTTCGTTAATAGATGGCCAACATAGCAACGCAGCCGGGTGTCGATTCATTATCATTATCTTTTTAACTCATCGGAATAAAAACAAGAACTGCTGCGAGTTACCAGAGTTTAACAGAAACCCATGTTTACAATCACCAAGTAACACATCATGACCCAAAAAGCCTCATAAGATGACTGCAGAGATCCACAGCTCAGGTGACACGTGTTACTCATGCACTCCACAATCTGACCTTTCTAAAAGGTCGGCAGGGGGGAAAAAGCCATATGTGCAAGAAAACAAACCACAGGAAGTCCCATTTGCAGTTTGCCTCGAGCCAGGTAGTGGAAGACGAAGGAGACCTAGTCAAAGGCCAGAACTAAATTTAACTCACAATCTGTTGTTACAATGTATGTTTTACAGAATTATCGGCAGAAAATGTGTTTGTATTTGTGTGAAGCTGGTAGAGATGTAGCCCAAAAGACCTGCTGCTCCAGCTCAGACGGCTGGATACAAATATACGCCACACTTTTCAATTTCAATTCAATTTTTATTTATATAGCGCCAAATCATGAAACATGTCATCTCAAGGCACTTTACAAAATCAAGTTCAATCATATTATACAGATTGGGTCAGATTATACAGATTGGTCAAAACGTCCTATATAAGGGAACCAGTTGATTGCTTCAAAGTCCCGACAAGCAGCATTCACTCCTGGAGAAGCGTAGAGCCACAGGGAGAGTCATCTGCATTGTACATGGCTTTGCTGCAATCCCTCATACTGAGCAAGCATGAAGCGACAGTGGGAAGAAAAACCACCCATTAACGGGAAAAAAAAACCTCCGGCAGAACCGGGCTCAGTATGAACGGTCATCTGCCTCGACCGACTGGGGTTACAGAAGACAGAGCAGAGACACAACAAGAGAGACAAAAAAGCACAGAAGCACACATTGATCTAGTAATCTGTTCTACATTAGATGGTAATAGTCGGTGATCTGTCCTCCCTGGATGATTTCACAGTCAACAGAACGTCAGACCAGGTGTACCTACTATGAAGAAAAAAGAAAGAGAGAACAAAAAGTTAAAAGCTGAAATGACAACAGTCATTTCAATGTAATGCAATGCAAATCTGGAGAACAGTAGAAATCAGTAGAGTGAGAAAAATAGGCCCTGATGTCCTCCAGTAGCCTAAGCCTATAGCAGCAAAACTATAAAGGTAGCTCAGAGTAACATGAGCCACTCTAGTTATAAGCTTTGTCAAAAAGGAAAGTTTTAAGATTAGTCTTAAAAGTAGACAGGGTGTCTGCCTCACGGACCAAAACTGGGAGTTGGTTCCACAGGAGAGGAGCCTGATAGCTAAAGGATCTGCCTCCCATTCTACTTTTAGAGACTCTAGGAACCACCAGCAGACCTGCAGTCTGAGAGCGAAGTGCTCTGTTAGGAACATACGGGGTAATCAGAGCTCTGATATATGATGGAGCTTGATTATTAAGGGCTTTATACGTTAGAAGAAGAATTTTAAATTCTATTCTTGATTTAACAGGAAGCCAATGAAGGGAAGCTAAAATTGGAGAAATATGATCCCTCTTGTTGATTTTCATCAGAACTCTTGCTGCAGCATTTTGGATCAGCTGAAGACTTTGAACTGCATTTTGTGGACTTCCTGATAGTAAAGAATTACAATAGTCCAGCCTTGAAGTAACAAATGCATGAACTAGTTTTTCAGCATCGCTCCTGGACAGAATGTTTCTAATTTTGGCGATATTCCTGAGGTGAAAAAAGGAAACTCTGGAAACCTGTTTAATATGGGATTTAAATGACATGTCTTGGTCAAAAATAACACCAAGATTTTTTACTTTATTACCAGAGGCCACTTTTCAGATTTAATTTCACTTCCAGCTATGCTCTACTTGTTATGTTGGTCTATCACATAAAATCCCGATTAAATTACAGCTCAGTTGGTGGTTGTAACTTTACACAATGTGGAGTTTTAGGTTTATGGATACTAAAGCACAGCACCGTATGGGAAAATAATTACTTGTTGAAGGTGTGAGCAGATATTTGGATAACTAAACGCATCTTTAAGTCAGAAAAAAAGGCCCAACCCTGATGCTGGCTGAACTTTACATGTTAAAAACAGTGACAGGTTTATACCCTGAATGCAGGAGCCCAACCTACCTTTAAATTCTCAGTTCATTTTAGTAACAACGTTTTTTTTTTTTAATGAACGGCCAGTTTTTATATTATCCAACACAAAAAAATGAAAATCTTTTCCCCCTCTGTGAGACACAAGTTGAACCCAAAGGAATAATTTGCCTAATATAAATTGATATAAAGGAAGAAAAATCTAGCTTTGTTCCGTCTCTGAATAACTTTTCTTCTGTGCACCGAAGAAATTTCATTTTTATTAATCAAACATGAAGAATAATGTCCTAAAATGATGTTTTATGCAACAAAAGATTAGCTGTAATGTGTGATTTGAGCCGAGGAGTTAGAGACAAACCTCCTTCTCTCCCTCTCAGCTTCCAGATGTTTGCTACTCATGGTGGGTCCTGGCGTCTCTGAAAATCATCGGCAGGATCCACTGGATCGACAAAGACAAGCTGCGGCGCTTCATCCTGGCCTGTCAGGACGAGGAGACGGGAGGATTTGCTGACAGACCAGGAGACATGGTGAGGCGGCGACATGTCAGGACCGCAGTGACGTCCTGCTAATGCTGCACGTCACTCCCCATTTACTTCCCCTTTTTTCATACCGCGCTGCGAGAAAGTATTGACACCCTACAGATTTCTTCATTTTTTTTCTTTTTTTGGAGCACTTAAATGTTTCAGATCATTAAACAAAATTAATGTATTAATTTGTGATTTTATTTAAGTGAAAATAATTATCCTAACCAACATGGGCCCTTGTGGAAAATCTATTCCTTCTGTTAAATCCTGGATCAGCGGTGACCACCCACTAAAACCAGTTCAGCTTCACTCGTTAGCCCCGAAGAATCTGAAAATCACTTAAATCTGACAACAAGAAGTAGGCTAAATGATCTCAGACAGCCGGTGTAAAGAACAAACAAGAAACTGTAAAGTAATTGATATATCAGTGTAGAAAGGCTTAGCAGGTCAAGTTTTGGGACTCCAGTGAACCACAGTGAGCCGATATCTGGAACTGAGAGAACACGATGCCAACATGGGACGTGGTCGGCTAACCCGAACGCTTCCAACCGTGCATCAAAAATTCATCCAGCAGGTCACAAAGGGAGAAAACACTGGCCCTGTTGTGAGCCTCCCCAGGTCACAACAACCCAGTTAAGGTCAGAGTTCATGATTCAGCAATAAAGAAGGGACAAAAATGGCCTCCATGGGAGGGTTCCAAGGCAAAAATCACCTTAATGGACACAAAGACTCGTCTCACATTTAACAAAACATCTAAATTTTGGGTGAATATTCTGTGGACTAATGAGAGAAAAAAATGGAAGGTGACACATCTGCTCACATCTAAATAACTGAAGTTTGCTCACTTTGGCTGTGCAGCAGGACAAGGATCCAAAGCACACCAGCAAGTCCACCTCTGAAATACTTAAAAAGACGAAGGTTTTGGAGGGGCCTAGTCAAAGTATGGCATTAAATCTGATTTAGATCAGGGGTCACCAACCTTTTTAAAACTGAGAGCTGCTTCATTGGCGATGTGTCATATGAAGGGCTGCCAGTACTGACCTTTGAACTAGAGGAGTTCACCTTAACTTTATGTTAAATAAACACATTTTTCATGCTTTGTTTTAGATAATGTCATTTTTAAATCTATATAAAATAAAGTGTGAATAAACAGGAGGAGTAATGGAATAAAATAAGGTTTTAGATGCAGCTCACTGGTGGATTGTGCTTTTTTAGAACAGGCTCATGGGCCCCATATGTGTTCCTCAGGGGCTACTTGTTCCCCGCGGACCCCATGTTGGTTCTGGCTGAAATGAAACAATTCACCAAAGAAAGGTGGTCCAAAGTTCCCCATAAACAGTTGATGGTAGTTGACAACAGAGGAGGCACAGCCTGGTGTTAGCTTTAGCAGACAGTTAATTTTTCACCAGGGCCAGATTGGTTTGGATAGATTCATTCCCTTAATGACAGAAACAACCTTCTAAAACCTGCACGTGGTTTCCTCGCTTCATCTTTGTCCTGATATCACATTTATTTAGTAACCCCTAAGGGGAGAAATACTTTCTTCACAGTTCTGGATGCCGTCGTTGTGCGATGCTCTACGTTTTCTACCGTCTTTAACCTCTGACCCCTCCTCCGCAGGTGGATCCTTTCCACACTCTGTTCGGCGTGGCGGGCCTCTCGCTGCTCGGCGACGAGCAGATCAAAGCGGTGAATCCCGTGCTGTGTATGCCCGAGGACGTCCTGCAGAGGGTCGGCCTGCGGCCCGACCTCCTCAGCTAGCCCCCCCCGACTCGTCAAGCATCGTCATGATGAACTCGAAACGCTGCCGCTCCCCATGAAGCCCCTCAGCCTGAGCTATAACCACTACAGCTGCCCCCCGGACGCAGAGGACCACAGCCTCCGTACCTGTTCCCTGTCCGTCTTAATCTGTTGAACAGACTCACTCAGCCTTCTTGTTTAAATCCAGCAGTATGAGGGTTTTGAAGAAGACTCAGACATCAGAAAATGACATTCCTTCATTGCCTAACCCGCTCGGGGCGTCTTCAGGAGGAACTCCTTGAACTTTTACACATTTTCACACGTTAGAGCTACACACTGCAAAAAGGAAACTAAAAGTAAGTAAAATTTTCTTGAAATGAGTATATTTGTCATTAATTTGAGCAGCTAAATAGGACTATCTGCCAATGGAATGAGTGTTTTACCCTAAAATAAGATAATTAGATATCCTACTCTTCAAATAAGATGACGGAGATGAACTGTTTTAGGTGAAAGATCTTATTCCATTGGCAAATAGTCTTATTTACCTGCTCAAATCAAGGAAAAATACAAATTTCAAGAACATTTTACGTACTTTTAGTTCCCCTTTTGCAGTGCAAACTTCACTGTTTTATTGGAATTTTAAGTGATAGACCCACGCAAAGTACGCCATGAGTGTAAAGTAGAAGGAAAAAAGTTAAATTTTTACAGCTGAACGTCTTAAAAGTCTGGAAAGCATATAAATTTATCCTTTCATCTGCGTGGATTTTATTTATAGGTGGCATCGGGGTAAACTGAACCGTGCCCTACGCTCTTTGTAGGCTTTTGTTGAAAAACTATGTAGCATTTTTTCCTCCACAATTATGCATCATTTTGTGTTGGGTCTGTCACATAAAGTCCTAACAAAACCCATCGTGTTCCGTGGCTGTAATGCATAAATATGACGAACCGTTTTATTTTGCTGGTCGTACACAAAGCAAGCAGCTTTAGAAAGCATCTATTAGTCGGACTCGGACAATTTCATCATAAAAGAGATTTTTTTTTTTTGCAGGAAAATACATTTCAGTCGGTTGTATGCAGTAATGGAACGGCGGCGTCCATATATGAAAAGTGAGAGCATGTGTTACTGGAGCGACCCCAGCCCGCTGCGATAATGGTCCACCCGGCAGGAGTGGAGCCGCAGGCGTCGCTGCAAACGGGTTTACGTCTCCATCATAACAACCGGAGGAGAGGCTGTTTAAACAGGCGGCGGGGGGCTCATTGTAACTGTAAATGTTATATGTTTAATATTCCAGCTATTCTATTTATTGAAGTCTGTCACCCTGCAGGCAGCCATGTTGGTTCGGCCTCACGCAAAAAGAGAAACAGTCGCAGTTTCTGAGCAGTTTCCACCGGATGGTTTTCAGTAAACCTCCTCGTCTCGTTACCGTTTCTCGTCTAAATCCCTGGTCAGAGTGCGTTGTTACAAAGCTTTATGGGAAAGCGTCCGCGATCTTACGCTGGAGTCCAGAATAAGAGGCTAATGAGAAGTTAAGATTGTGAACACCGTTACTATAGGGATAGTCTTCTATGTTTTAACAAATTAAAATTACGTGATCAAACAGAGGCCTTTGTTTCACTCTTCTTTACGTGACACTGCGTTGCTTCAAGGTTTCTGCTCTTTTGAAACTGGATTTAATTGAAGAGAACATTTTATCCCAGCAACCTATCTCGTCTGATTACCGGTTAAAGAAAAAACTTCAAGGTGTCTCTGATCTCTGATCTGTTTTTGTTTCCATTTAATTATTTTTCCCCTACTAAGGATCTATTAACTTTATTGCCCCCATTGGACCGTCCTGTTACAAAGTATACGGATTAGATGGCGTTTTATTTAACAGTTTTCAGTTATGAAATGTAACTTTTTAAACTGGTTACCACTCATTACTTTATATTTTCCCTCTAAGCAGCCACATTTTCCTGTAGTCTTTTAAAGTCGCCTCCATCAGTCATTCTCCAGCCTTCCCTGAGGGCCTATTTTTGTTTCCTTAAAAAGAAATTCACTCTCATATTGATCTTAATATACCTCCACAAATTACACTGCAGAACATCCTGTAGAAAGAAAAGCAGCGCAGGAAATCTATACATGAATCGAACGCTACCCAAGCCTCAATAAGCATGAACACTTCAGGAACAAAGCAAGGTGTGGCAGCTCTTTCTTTTCCAGTTTCATTTTTTTTTTTATCTCTTCTGACAGAATCCTTTTAAAATAGAGTAAAAATGTAAGCAAACTACAGTCTTTAGCGTCAATAGGAGGGTTCACAGCCATAACAAAATGCTATTACTAGAAATCTGATCCCAGTCATGGTATAAATTCACCCAATTTGTCCAGATATTCCTAAATTTACCAGATTCTGATGTAATGGAAAAAGTAAACCTTTCCATCGTATAGATAATAATCATCACTTCAATGCAATCTTCCCTCCTCGGAGCTGCTGTCTTCAGCCTATTAATCCTATTAATGGCTTTTTTTACTAGCCACAAACATATTTTGTGTGGGTCCAAAACAGCAATGGATGCTGAGCAAATAACTCCTCCAACCTCAGCAGTGTCCGGGAAGAATCTGTAATTTCCACCCATAAACCTGTAAATGACGATGATTCTGTTACAGCAGCTACACTTCATGACTTATAGAGTCACTAGAATCTCCCCGAACCTTCAAACTCTTTAATTTTAAAGGGTTTGCAGGGTGTGGTTGGCGTTAGATCCTGGTGTTCTGGCAGTGAACTTGCCATCACAGAGCTTACACTGTGAAAAGGAGTTATAATGGCTTCAAAGTCAGAAGACATAACATTCAGAGCTATTTAATAAAGTCTGAGCGAGTCGTCCCAGAAGAGCATGAAGCAGCAGCTGCAGCAGTACTTTAATCTGTTGACGGTCCACAGGGGGGCTGTTTGTGTTTATTTGTGCCACAGAACATAAATGGTTTAAATGCCAATTTTTTACTTTAAATGAAGGACTTACTCCCTTCTTTGCCTAAACAAAAAGATCAGAAAAGTTTATCTTTAGACTAATTAAAACTGATTCAGGTTCTGAGGACAGCTCTGGGGGCATTCATGATAGAAACAAGGATGTTGTGCTGATGCCGACCCGTGATCCAAACGTGGCACCGCCTGAAGTCCATCGGCACAAAATGAAAAATGTTTTTGAGTTAATAATAAGCACACTTGTTTGCTTTCACTATTAATTTCATAGGTAATAGAACCAGAAAGATCCAGGCACTGTTACTAAAAGCAGACATGGCCACGCTTGTGCATTAAACTCAACTGAACAAATTACAAATGACAGGAATAAACCCATTTCCTGTTGGTGAGAATACAGAAAACTTTATTTAGATTTGAGTAAAGCAACAAATAAAACTCTTTATGTCTTGGATCTGCGATGATTTACAGATTCTTCTAAAAAAATCTTACATCTTCGACCATTTAATTAAAATTTGAGTAGTTTATTAGTGAGCCGTTGTTTTTCTTTCTTTCTAATATTAATCTAATTGATCATTTGTGGCCTGCTTGTACCTTCATCTTAACAGCTGTGGCCTTGGTGGTTAAATGGCTTAGAACGTGATGATACACAAACTCCTTTTAAACGTGTAAAATTAAGACCACATTTAAAGTTCAAGCTTGCATGTCTAACATGTCAGAAATAATCTAAAACACCACTTTCAGGCGAGAAAAGTGAATTTTTGTTGAAGGAAAATGGATAATTGGTGGTGGAGGAGTCGGTTGTGGTTTGCCACTAGATGGTAGCCTCAGCATTTTATACACACTTATTTTAACGTGCTTGCCATAAATTAGATTTAATAATCGGACGTTTTAGGCATTAAATCAGAACTTTAGTCAGAAATGTTGTTTTTATATCGTCTCAAGGCACAAAAATATAAAATTCGGCTTTAAAAAGATTGAAAAGAAACTGGTATAGTGTTGGTATGAGGACCTGGATTGAATTTTAGTAAAATACATGAAATAGTAGATTGTTCAGCAAAAATAACATCTGGGCAGTTCTGAAGAAAGAAAAGCTCCTAGATATCTAAATAGATTTAGTCCGGTATTGAGAGGCTCGTGGAGAAAGCTGCGTCTGTGTTTGCGTGCAGATTATTTATTTTAACTTCCAGTGTGGTGGTTTGGCAGGAAGGCCCGATAGCTGCTCCTCCATGTGCTGGTGTGTGATTTGTGGCTCCTGCCAGGAGCCGTCGGTGTGAACAGACTGTTGTTTGGATGCACTGCTTCCTCCGTGACGCTTCCTGGGGCTCTGCACACTGGCAGCTCGGTGATCTGCTGCACCGCGTGTGCACCACCTTCCCTGTGGGCTTGGAGAGCCACGATGGAGGAGTTTCTGTCCGGCTTTCTGTGGCAGCCTGTCAGAGGGAACCCCGGCGACGCTCCGGGAGAGTTCCTGCATCCTGGCGCCCGGGTCCCACAAGCTTACCAAAGACTTAAAGGCACACTATGCAACATTTTTCAGTTAATTAATGTGTTCCATACCGTTTTGGATGATTAAATGAGTCATTTCAGGTTGAACAAAGGTTTTCTTGGCCGCCCTGGTGGTCTGTGGGGGAAATACCGCACTTGCAACTGCAGGAGCCCTCGGCCCGCGCCCACAGGCTCAGAATCTCGTGCAAGATCGCGAGAGTCGGTCTTGCTTTACGGCAAGAACATGTTTGTTGCTAGCGCAGTGGCGATATCTGTGCAGTTATCATGGCGGAACCAGCGATAAAACAGCGAAAGCCCATGTCGGAGCAGGCAAGAAAGAGGAAAAGGGCTCTGGAAAGAGAAAGGAGTCGTACACGGGTGAACATCGGGCAAGCTTTTTCCGAATGGCGAGAGCTAAAAGAAAAAGAAGGCTGCAAGGCTGACGCGGACCTCGCGTTTCTGCTGATGCGATTGTAAGTAACATTGTAGGGTTTCCCTCACGCTACCGCCTCCCAACATTCCAAAAAAAAAACTAACTCGATATGTGCGCAAAGCTTGTCTCCCCCGCTCCGCCTCCACCGCTCGCTCCGCCGGTCGCTCGCTCCGCCTCCACCGCTCGCTCCGCCGGTCGCGCAAAGCTTGTCTCTTTCCCCCGCCCGCCCGCTCCGCCGGTCGCTCCGCCGGTCGCGCAAAGCTTGTCTCTACACCCCCCCCCCCACCCCTCGCACCCCCCAGCTCCGTCGGTCTTCCGGTAAGCAAATTCCTAGGGGAACCACTGCATTGGAATGGTTTCTCTCTCTCTGTGTGTGCATGTTCATACTTTCACTGTGTTAGTCATTGTTTGTACTGCCGTGTTTTCGACTTTTGTATTCGTTGCGTTCGCCTGTCTGCTAAGCTCAAAACAACCGCGCCTGGCTTGACGAAGAAACCAGGAGAACAGCTGAGCATATTTACGACAGTGCACTTTTACTTTCGCCCTCTGGGGGGCGCCTCGCTGGAAAATCAATCCCAGTTGCATAGTATACCTTTAACGCTGTGGGTCGCTGCACAGTAAACATTCAAATTAAATGGCATATTATACCACAACTACTTCATGCTTCAATGAACCTTTAAGGCAGAGAGTTATTGGATTTATTGAGCTCTGGTTAACAAAAGAACAACATAATGTAACTTTAAATGGATGCGAGTTCAGGTTCTTTATGAGGTAAGAGGTGTTATAAAAATAAAATTGAGTTTTTCCCAAAGTTTGAAGACGTTTCGCTTCCCATCCAGAAAGCTTTCTCAATTCAAAATATCTGGAGCGGTATGGAGTTCCAAGCTTTATATTATTGCCCAACAAAGGCCTGGTTATGGCTTAGATAACATGCAAACTAAGCCAAAACCGGTCCACCTCTTAGTTTGCATGTTTGCAAAACTCCAGTTGTTTTGTTTTTTAACTTCTTTGGAATGATCATGACCCGGATGACTGGGAATCTTCACCAGTTAAACGTGTCTGCTTTGGTTTCACAGCGGAGACGGGCTTTAATAAGGAAGCAGCATGCAGATAGATGCACTCCGCTGGAGTAATTAGAGGCAGGTAATTCTCTCCTCCCTGTGTTTCCTCCTCATGATGAAGATAAGGACCCCCCCCCCCCCTCCCCTGCAGTGCAGCCAAGATAAGAAGATGACACTTTACCGGGAACAATTTCTAACAGTCGGTTTAATAATGTCAGACAAACGATGAAGTGATAGGATGATCCTTATCGTCCCACACTAATATGACGAGGGTGAAAAGTTTGATTTTCTCATATTACAGAGATCCACCGAAGCTTTAGACATTTTCAAATGCATTGAAACACTTTTTAAAAGACAGATTTTGTTTCTTTGTTTTCGTGTTTCTCATTATTTGTGTTTTTCTTTGTCTCTTGTGGACACGATGCATCTTTTTTAGTCACAGGTGTAATCGCTTACTTTCAAGCTCAAAACCCAGCAAGACTTCCAAAGTCAGGCTTTTTTTTTTTTTTTTTTACCAGTTATGATTTAACGAGTCAGAAGTTTTGCGTTTTCTACTTCTGGGTTTAAATTGGGGCTAAAAGATATTTAGGAATTAAAAAATTATTCCATCATCACAATTTCCACACCATCCTCCATCCATCCATCCATCCATCCATCCATCCATCCATCCATCCATCCTTCATCCATCCATCCGTCTTCCTCCTTGCTGAGATCCAGCAGGTCTGGGGATCACAGTGTATTTCCAGGCCAAATGTGACCTATAGTCCATTCAGTGAGTCCTGGGTCCAGCACCTCCTCTCAGTTCCTGCTGAAGGAAAGCTGCTCAGGAGGCATCCTGACCAGAGGCCCAAACCGCCTCAACTTTCAATACAAACAAGCAGCGATTTCTGCTTTGAGCTCGTCCCAGATGATGGAGCTCCTCAACCTGTTTCCAAGGTTGAGCCCAGCTGCCTGAAGGAGGAATCCCATGTCGTGTGCTTGGATCTTGTTCTTGTGATCAGGATCCATATGTCACATGACCATGGGTGAGTGTCGGAACATTGCTGGACCAGTAAACTAAGACCTTCACCCAGAGGGCGCGGTCCACTTATGAACCTTTGTGTTTGTTTGTCATTTCCCCTCAGCTTCTCTTGTCAGATTCACATTCTGATGTGTAGTTTCCATGTCCCTCATCAGCTCCCAAACGTTGTTTCCATCATTCCTCATCAGGTCCATCTGCCTTCCTGCCAGATCTCAGCTACAGACCCGTGGTTCTCTTCCTCTTTGCGTTATTCTCCATTGTTTCTTTCAAACCTGATGGTTTTACCATTTCTTTTTAAATATGTTTACTAGCTTTGTTTTTAGATTTTATTTTCACTATAATCCACACTGTTACTGTTTATATGTGTGGCAGCCATATTGGATTGAGATCAGGGTTGGTGAGCAAAATTCCGACTTTCTAAATTCAAATTTTGACATCAGGGGATATTAAAAAAAGAAACCCGACTTGGAAGCAAAAAAAAATCTTCGGATTACAAACAGAATAAAGCACCAGAACCCGGATGTGGGAAATTACTTTGAATCTGTTCCACTTGCAACAAGTCAGAAAACCACAGCTTTCTGGTGGCCGCTGTGCTTAGTGGCCAGCGTTCAAACAACATACAAACATATTTTCAGCGCATATAAACAGTTTAGTTGTTGGAGAAAGCTAGACTTCTTCCTCCTGCACTGTTTGTTTTTTATGTGTGCTGCAGCCATGTTGGATTTTGGGTTTTGGTGTAACGGGAAACCCCAGATCTCTGCATTCAAATGGGTATCACTACTAATGTTGCTACTTCCTGTTTCTGCAAATGCAGGTTCGGTGTTCTGACTATTACACAGTAATTAGTCATGAGTGGAGGACTTTTTTTACCACTAGCAAGCTAACCACAACCTTTGTTCACTGTACAGCTAGCATACTGGGTAACAACCTTCTGTCCTCTCCTTCTCTCCTCCTGCTACATGGGAACTTCTTGCTGCAACGAGAACCTGCCAGGCCTGTGGGTTCTGTGTGCATTTGTGTGTTTATTTAGCTGATGGGGAGCAGTAATCTGCGGCCCCGCGGTTTTCTGGGCAGAGACTAAACTCGCCCGGTTGTTAGGCTACCGAGAAACCCCACCGGCGCTCATTAGTGAGGAAGAGACAGATGAAGAGGACGACACGGGGTGGGAGCGGAGAGGGAAGCGTGAGGAAAAGAGGCAGGGAGACAGATGGACGGATCACAGCCCTCACCACTCAGTCATGTTTGTTTGCATAGAAAGCAGCAGCACATTCTCCTCCCTGTCTTCCTCCAGGTCCTGCCGTCCTCGCGCTATCTCTCAGCACAAACTACCGAGGATTAGTCCAGGAGACGAGGCTGCAGCCAAACACTCGGTCCACGGGCAACAGCCGCAAGGAATGTGGTTTGGCTTAACCTTCGCATGCAGATTGTGGTCATTACCATCTTGTTACTGTTCTTCCTTGTTGTCTTAAACCAAGGACCAACTTTTCAGCTCTGGCATGAACCAGAGATGGTTGTTTGTTCATATTTATTTCAAAATTCACCTCACGTTAAGGTGACGTTTGCCCCATCAGGCTCTTTCAGCGGCTGCTGAGAGTGGCTGGTCTGACTCCTGCAGATAAGGACAAGCCATCGGTGATGGCTGAAGTTTTGCTCATCATCATCTAAACGTACGTCAAATCATTGCAGGGTGCTAGGAGTTTAAGAATATACACTAAGACCTGAAACACTAAAATACTGAATATTTAGTTTGAGGACATCTGTAAAAGCATGTGTTGTATATTTATACTCTGGAGTGTTTAGGTGCTTTTTACCACAATGCCAAGGTGGAACGACAGCAGCAAGGACTATAGAGAAGCAATTGTTTATGCCCATCAATCTAAGAAGGGTTGTGAGTCTATTTCCACACAATTTAAAAGCCAACATTATAGAGTGGAAATCTCCGCAAGTGGGGAACATTTAAGACATCTGTCGGTCTTCTCAGAAGCGGACGTCCCACCAACGTTTTGCCAAATTCAGAAGCCCGAAGGAGATTTAAGGCTTCTTTTCAAGAAAGAGTGACCCATAGGCTGAGAATACACATGCAATATCATTTTTTTATTAGTGGTTTACAGACACCACTTTTTTTTTTTTTTTACAGAAATCAGACCAGTTTCTAATTCATTTCCTTAAAATATTGTTCATTTAGTTTATTGATCAGTTAGTAAAAACGAAAAAGTTGCAGTAAGGTTGCTTTTCCATTTTTAACAAATAAAAACATTTATTTTGTGGCCCACCACTACTTTTAAAGAGTTTTGAGCCCTCTGCTGTTAGCAGTTCATTATCAGGTCATTCTGACAGCTGATTTAAGATGATAAATATAATTTTTCTTCACACAGGTATGATTACAGATTTTGGCTTTAAGAAATGTGATTTCTGGCTTCAATATTAATAGTTAAAAACATGTTTTTATTGTATATATTGTAGAAAAATGTAATTTGAAATTTATTTTTGGGCTTTTTATAGAATAAATGAAATGTTGGATATAATGTTGTAGACCAGATCCTGGCTGGTGGTGACCCACTCTTGTCTTGGAGTTCCTCTCAGTTTGATGGCTTCTGTTTCTCCACCTGCTCTGTTAGAACTGATCAAAGGTCCCCAGTGCAGTTAAGGTCTGTTAAGTTTCCTAACGGTCCAAAGTTTTTGACACTTTAGCCTTTTGAGACGGTGTCCAATTGTTCTGGAAAGTAACCAGATTGTCCTAGTTTGCTGGAACAAGAGGATGTTTTGTTCCTCTCTATTCATGGCAGTATTGGGAGTGAGCGCAGTTCCTTAGATAAGGAGCAACACATCGACTGTGTCAGGATGCGTCACTGTTGGTAACACGGGTGCCTCCTTTCTTCTCCAAACAGATAATTTTGCAAGCAATCAGAAGGAGAAAATAACTTTACACCAGTCTTCTGCTAGCTATCCTCGTACCTCTTGCAGAATTTCTGCCCTTCATTGACGCTTTTCTTGAAAAAATTGACTTCTTGTGTGCCCTTTTTATTCAAAATTGATTTTCTCAAGCTCCTAGCCTTGATGTGTAGCCGAAGTGCTCACACATAAGTGCTACAAAATGCTGAGCAAACTGCACGGGAGGCAACTCCCTCCTGACGCTTCTGTCTGCAGCTGATGGCTTCTGGATACTCATCCAGAGTTATCTGACCCTCTTACCTCGAAGGTCTCAGAGATCCAGGAAAACTCTTTCATCTGCAGTTCCTTTATGAACCGTCGATTTATTGCGTATGAGACATTATGCCATAAGAAGAGAAAACTCGGTCATTGTATTCACACACATTTACTGTAGCTCTGTAACTTACTGTTAGATTGTCAGATAAAAAAAAAGCCACATGAATGCCACAGCTCCCACATGCCATGTAAACTGCTAATTTACACCGCTGCTACCGAATCAATGCAACAATAGTAATGTTTACATGCATAAAATCCCTTAATCAGATCAAAATGGGTTCAGATTGAAAAAGAAAAAAAAAATCCGAATACATTGTTTGTATGGGCACAAAATCAATTAATCCCACCGTGACGTGTGTTTACATGCACCAGGCTTTATTCAGAATACAAGCTGTGACGCGTGCAGAGTTCTCAAATTTCCCTAACAGAAGAATTTCAAGACATTTTTCTAAAGACTTTAGTCAACTATCATATACAAACATTAAATGGTAAATGAACAATACCATATACAGTGGCTTGCAAAAGTATCCATACCCCTTAAACCTTTCCACATTTTGTCACATTATTACCACAAACATAAATATATTTTATTGGAATCTTATGTGAAAGACCAACACAAAGTAGTGTACATATGAGAAGTTGAAAGAAAATTATACATGATTTAAAACACATCATCCTCACTGTCAGATATGGTGGTGGCAGCATCATGCTCTGGGGTGCTGCTCCTCTGCAGGAACAGGGAAGATGGATGGAGCCAAATACAGGCCAGACCTGGCCAGCCAGAGTGATATGTAGGACTCTAGTTCTGCACATTGTCAATCTAGGACGGCTCCGTTTGAATCCATTTGGGGAAAGGAGGGACATTCAGCAGAACTCTCCGAGCTGATTGGGCGAATAGACACCTAGTGCCCGCCTACCAAAGGTTGGTTTTAGCCAATCACGGTATCAAATGAAAACGTAAGCAACATGCATCATGAGAAACCACAAGAAGGTGAGCTAGTCAAGTTGCTGTTATCCTTTCAAAGTTGAAATCCTGGATTCTTACCAAACAGATGTGAAAGCAGCAGCTACATGTGCGTCCTCCTGCGCTGCCATGTTTACGTTGGTTCGGCTGTGGGCTCAACCGCTCATGATTTCATCACACTGGTGTGTCCCGCCTTAAACCACAATACTGCACCATGATTGGCCCGAACAGTTTTTGGTCCGGACACAAACGGTTGAAGCCGGAGCGGGACAAGATTCATTCTCGTGCGTTTGTGAACGCACAAATCCAGAGCGAATTCGTAATTCGTGCAAAAGACTTGAGACTGGGGCGGAGGTTCACCTCCCAGCAGGACGACCCTAAACATAAAGTCAGGGCTACAATGTAATGGTTCAAAACATATTCATGTGTTAGAATGGCCTAGTCAAAGTCCAGACCTAAACCCAATCGAGAATCTGTGGCACGATCAGAAAACTGGTGTTCTCCATCTAATCTGACTGAACTTGAGCTGTTTTGCAAACAAGAATGGGCAAATTTTTCAGTCACTAGATGTGCAAAGCTGGTAGAGACACTAAAAGCAAACTGTGGTTCCACAAAGTATTGACCCCAGGGTGCGTAATACTTTTGCACAATGCCCTTTTCAGTTTCTTATTTGGAAAAAAAAATCATATATAATTTTCTTTCTGCTTCACAACTGTATACCACTTTGTGTTGGTCTTTCACATAAGATTCCAAAAAAATCTATATTTATGTTTGTGGTTGTAATGAAAGCAGAAGTGTGTTTGTTCTGTGTCTTCTGAGCACCCAGAATGGACCCGTGCCAGGTTCTAAGAACGGTCTGTTCCTGCACTCACTAACAAAGCTACAGGCTTAGCAACATGCTGTTGGCCTCACAGGATGCAAGACGCTGGGCACACATGCGCAGTCAGGGCAGTTTGCTCCAATCCGACTGAGATGACCCCAATAATTTGGCTAATTATCGTCTGACCACTTGGGGGCACTCATAGAGCAATGCAACATGATTCCTGCACAGCCAGTTTGTCCTTTAATATGAAAAAATAAAGATAGACTGTGATATAGTGGAAAAATTATGTATTTGGCCATGACTGAACAGAACACTGAATACCAACCCGGTGTTACCATTAAACATGCAACGAGCTCATCTAATGTACGTTAAGGATGCCCAGCACCCGATGCTTAGCAAACTCTGTTGTTTCTCCGTGTTTAGACTAAATAACAGGTTTTAGGTTTTGAAAAAGTTTGGAACGGACTACTGTAGTCAGAAAGTTAGGACCCATGTGGGTTTAGTTACAGACAGAGTGATGAGAAAAAATCAAAAAGTTTTTTACTTTTATTTTTTGTTTTGGTTGAGAATTTATAAACTGGAACTTCTTATAAGTAGCTATAAAGTCGCAGGTTCTAAATCTGCACCAGTTCATAGTGCAGGCGAGGTAACTGCATCATTAGTGTCTGTGAATGCATCATTTCTCTATGCGATTCTGTCCCTTCAGTTTGAGACCGCTGCAGTTTTCACAGCATGCTGCGATAAAGGGAGCTTTTCTAGCTATTTTTATTGCAAATAATAAAAAAAACTCTTAATAAAAAACAAATTAGAACCCAATTTGAACATTGTTTTCTTGCATGATTTCTGGGAGCCTACAAATGACAACACATCTAATCAAGTGGTTGAACCAAGAATCTTCATTGTCACCATGTGTTGATTGACGGGCTTATGATGTACGCAGATGACAGGCAGACACAACAACAGACATAGTATTTCCACGTTTTATATTTATATACGGAGTCAGCAGATTGCACTGACCAAACACAGTCCAGGGCTTCACGATCCAAAGAGCGGTCGGAGGCGATGTGAATGTCCCCCTGTATGCAGAGAGGAGCATGCTCAGTCTTCCTGGACCTCCTGTAGTCCACAGTAGTCCTGCAGCTTCTAAAACCCCAAAATAAAACTAAACATTGTTTCTGGATTTGTGGAAATGTTCCCTATAAAGAGGCGCAGAAACCCAGAACATGGCGGAAGAGGATTCAACGAGGCAGCAGCTTCACGTGTGAGGCCATTGTGATTCAGAGCATTGACGGCTGCTGCGCTGTCTTCAGAGAAAACCATCAGACTCGCAGACAATGATTTCCAGCACAATGGTGCATCATTTTTGTTGTTGTTGCATTCAGTCTACTAATTAGATCAGCAGATCAGCCAGACTCTCTTATGGTTTCACCTTTGGCAGTAGTATGCACTAAACAGCGTGAAACATGTTCATCAATCATTCCTTTCTGTTTTGCTTTGCAAAGAGTCTGTTGTAATTGTTTAAGTACAGTAGCTGGTTTTCTCTCAGTCCATTCTAGTGAGGAGAAAACTTTATAAGCAGAAATTTCAAGACCTTGACTTCTTATCTTTATTCGTCATGTTTTATCCTTTTAGATTTTGTTATTCAGGTGTGTTATGGCTTTCACTGCTTTAAATCCTTTTTGCATTTTGATGTTCATTGTGGATATCTTTAATCTTTTGAAACTTTTTTTTTCCACAACTGAAGTGAGGATGTAGCGCATTAGTGTCTCTCTAATAAGGTTTTTGTGATCTATACTTGACTTGATCTAAAACTAACTACAGGTCACTTTGATTTTATAGCACATTTCAACAACACGTAATGAAAGCACAAGAAAGGAAAACACAAAAGGTACATTGCAGTGGCATAACAAAGGAAATTAAAACACAGTTAGACCACAGACTGAAAGTAATGATGTTTCAGTTAATAGTTTCAAAAGCAACTCTAAACAAATGGGTTGTAAACACTGATTTAAATAACTCAGGGACTCAGCATTTTGTCGTTTTCTGGGAGTTTTATCCTGATTAGTGGATCATAAAAACTGAAAGCTGCTACTCCATGTTTGGATCTGGTTCTGGGGATGGAAGGAAGACTTGAATCATAAAACCTGAGGGGTCTGGAAGGCTGATGCAACAGGAAATCTTTAATATATTTAGGTGCTAAGCCATTCAGTGATTTATAAACTAACTGAATCATTTTAAATTCTATTTTCTGAGATACAGGCAGCCAGCGTGAGGACTTGTGCTCTACTTTCTTAGTTTTAGTGAGGACACGGGCAGCAGCGTTCTGGATCAACTGCAGCTGTCTGATCGACTTTTTTTAGGCAGACCTTTGAAGACACTTGAATCGAAGGCAACCGAAGAACTGAGCGAATCTCCGGTTGCCTCTGATTTAAGTCTGTTTGTGGTTGCCATGGCCCGGAAAACTGAGAATTTGCACCAGCACTTTGAAGACGTGGTTGCAGTAATCAGTTCGACTGAAGATAAACATGTGGATGAGTTTTCTAGGACCTCCGGGGAGTCCTTTAATCCTTAAAGTGGGGCGACAGTGGCGCAGGACCTAGGGAGTTCGTCCTGCAGTTGGTGGACTGCCGGTTTGATCCCCTGCTCCGACTGTCTCAGTTGTGGTGTCCTTGGGCAAGACACTTCGCTCGAATTACCTGCTGGCGGTGGTCAGAGGGCCCGGTGACGCTGATGTATGGCAGCCTCACCTCTGTCAGTCTGCCCCAGAGTAGCTGTAGCTAACATAGCTCACCACCATCAGGGTGTGAATGACTGTAGCGTAAAGCGCTTTGGGGTCATAAAACTAGTTAAAGCGCTATACAAGTACAAGCTATATACCATTTAAAATGTTCTCCAGATGATAGAAGGCCAACTTTGTAATTGTCTTCATTTGCCTTCTGGCCTGATCAGAGGTTTCTAGCCGTAACAACTCTTGACTGTTCCGCATTTAGTCCAAAAATTATCATACCGGTTTTCTTTATTTTTTTTGAACTGAAGAAAATGTTTGCACATCCACCCGTTGATTTGTTCAATGCATTTACTCAGCGTTTGAAAGGGTCCACAGTCACCTGCTGACGTTGTCATGTGGAGCTGTGTGTCGTCTGCATAGTTACGGTAACTTATCCTGTCATAATCTGAGCCAGGGGGAGCATGAAATAGGATGGGCTCCACAATGGAGCCTTGGGGAACCCCGCATGTGATGTTTGAGGTCTCTGATGTAAAGTTACCCACCGACACAAAGAAGTTCCTGCCCTTCAAGTATGGCTCAAACCAGTCAAGTACTGTACCACCAAGACTGGCCCAGTTCTCCGGTCTCTCCAGTCGTTTACCATGGTCAGCAGTGTGAAACGCTGCGCTGAGGTCCAATAATTCCAGCGCCGTCTGAATTTACGTGGATGTCACTGAACTCCCTGACGAGAACATTCTCAGTGCAGCAATGAGCACGGAAACCTGACTGGAACAAGTCAAAGCGGCTGGTTATTGTTGAGGAGGGGTTTAGCTGTTAAAACCGAGCTTTTTCAAAAACCTTAACGTTAAATGGAGGATTTGAAGTGGAGCTGTAACTTTGCAACAGCAGCATGTCCAGGTTGTTTTTTTCCCCCAACAGTCCTTTGATAATTGCTGTTTTCAACGACAAAAAGGACGAGTTTATTAATTGATGAAATTGGATGTTACGATATGGGTAAAACATCAAGACAGCAGGAAGAGGAGCTTAACTGTCCACTGTTCATCAGCTGGGAGCTCCTCTGTCAGCATTAGCGAGCGGTTCTGATCGGAACTCTGGGAACATGTTACTGTTTGTTTCTGGGCTGAAGCCTGGGAACCGGGAAAACGGCAATAATTAGCATCCAGTGAATCAATACGGATTCTCTGAACTGAAGGAACTGAAGGTTGCTTTGTAGGTTGCTTCAAAGCAACCTTTACAGATGTTTGTAGGTAGAACCTCAAACGGAGAGTGTCTGTTCTCTCTTCTTCAGGTTCAGGTCCAGTTGTTTATCAACGCATATAGCCGATCAGCAGGTCAAATGACAGCAGCACAGCACATATGAGCATTGAGAGGAGGTGGTGGAGACCAGAGGTGGGTAGAGTAGCCATAAACTGGACTCAAGTAAAAGTAGCACTACTTCAACATTTCTTTACTCAAGTAAAAGTAAAAAGTTGTCAGTCAAGAAATTACTCAAGCAAAAGTAAACAAGTATTTAGTAAGAAGGCTACTCAAGTACTGAGTAACTAAACATAAGAGCTGATGATTTAATATTTAAAATTCTGTAGTCAGACAGACAAAAATATAAGGTTACGTGCAAATTCTGGTATTTTAAAGACAAAAGATACACTACAAACAAAAAACACTTCTCTAAATAATTTTTTAAATATTAAACTTGAAAGCAATACTTACAGCAGCTAATGTATATATAGTCTGTTAGAATGGTGCGAAGTACTTCCAGTAACAATATCTACTGTATACTGTACATTTATCTGACCTCCAAATGGCTCAATGAGCTCAGCAGATAGAAAATAACATTAAAATAACAAAACTTGTGTACAAATAAGAAGTATCACTTTAACTCTCTCTGGTGCATTTCTGGTTGAAATAAGTCAGTTCTTTATTCATGAAGTTACTCACAGTTGGTAGAGTAGACAAAAATTTTATTCAAGAGTTGCGATACTTGAGTAAGAATATGACTCAAGTAAAAGAAAAAAGTGCAGTGCAGGAAACCTATTCCTAATAGTACATTTGTTCAAAAAGTCCCTGAAGTAAATGTAACTGAGTAAATGTAACTAGTTACTACCCACCTCTGGTGGAGACGACTTTCTGAAGAGGGAACCGAGCAGCAGAATGGAAGAGAAATGGGATTTTAGTGACTGTGAACATGACCTGATTGTTGGTGCCAGATGGGCTTGTCTGAATACCTCAGGACCTGCTGATTGGCTGGGATTTTATTTTTTAATGCACAACTATCTCTTGGTTTTTCAGAGGAAAAGCAAAAATATCCAGGGTGGATGAAAATGTTGATGTCAGAGGAGAAAAGGCAGACTGGTTCAAGATAGCAGAAAGACGACGATAACCTCTCATTTAAACTAAGCAGAGCTGGGTAGAGCAGCCAAAAAGTTTAATAAAGTATAACTTTAACTTAATATAGTTTGGTTCAAGTAAAAGCAAAAAGTAGTCATGCAAAAAAAAATAGTTGGTTAAAATGCTACTGTTGTACTGAGTAAATGTTTGTAACATCAGATTTTATTTGTGAAAATGACCAAATTAGGTGAAAAAAAAGTATCAGGCAAGTTTGGTTTTCTGTAGAAAATGAAAAAAATTTGTAAACATTTTTTTTTCACAAATTGATTCTTAATGTGTATAGGGTAATGTATTAAGTCACATTTACAGTAACTGAATTCACAAAGTGAAATAAATATAGATTATTTGCACACAGACTGATGTTTTCAAGCCTTTACTTCTGTTAATTATAATGATTTTCCACTTACAGCGAATGAAAACATGACATTTATGATTCATTGGACCAAAGAGAAAACATTTCAGATACAGAAACGAGGGCTTAATGAAAAGTATGTTTAAAACCTGCTTAAAGGTCATTTTCAACAGACACATATAATCTCACAAACAAACCTCACCAGAACACATATTTTAGTTTTTAAAGTAAATTGTCCTATTTACAAAGAGGATTATACAGTGTGCAGTGTTATTTATTTTAAATTGCACAATTTAATCACACGTTTAGTTTCTTTTCCATTTTTTAACCTGTCGAAGGTGTTTTAAAGGGGAAGTCCGGTCAACAAGGAAAAATCAGGGTATCATTAGCTATAACTAAAACTAATACATTTGTGGTTATTTAATGAACTTATCTTTAATCAATAAGAAAATAAAAACATAAATTGTCGTCTGAATCACTGTGTATGGGGGCTGACATGACTGCCCAAATATGGGCAGTAAGGGGCGTTTGACATCACATCCTGCGACGTGGAAGAGCGGAAGCGGCGACAGTATTTCTCTCCGCTTTCCATGCAAAGTCAATAGGAGCCGTTCTACACAGCTGCGATCATCAATAATTATTTCGGATTTCCAGAGGACTTCACCGCTGACATTCCCAAGAGCTATTGCTGAAGCAACAATGCCCACGTGCATGGCCATCGGATGTTCCAACACAACTGGTAAAAGAGGAAAAAACATTGCTTATTTCAACACAGTCACTTCAGCGATCTCTCCTCCGCTGTGTGTGTGTGTGTATGTGTGTGTGTGTGTGTGTGTGCGCGCGCTCAGCTGCAGCGCCGGTGCAAAGCCGTGCTCAGCCCAGCATGTGCTGGAATGCTCTTATATTTTAATACTTATACTATAATAATCAGCTAACTTAAGTCACTTCAGCGATCTCTCCTCCGCTGTGTGTGTGTGTGTGTGTGTGTGTGTGTGCGCCCCCTTTGCCGTGCTGCGCGGAGCGCGCACACACACACACACACACGCGTGTATAGATATATACTGTAGGACCCGACTGAGTTTGAACTTGGAAAATAGTGCGCCGTGACAAACAGAGCGTTGAAACTTGCTCAACAGCGGGTCCGCCGAGTGACGTCAAAAAATGGGAGGTGACAGTACTATTCTTGACCAAGATGGATTCGTCCACATAAACATGATTAAATGAGAATTATTATTAATTAAAAAAACTTATAATTTTTTGCACAGTATGTAGTAGTTTTATATTTAAAGTACTTTCAGCAGTTTGAATTCTGATTTTGACCGGACTTCTCCTTTAAAGGATCGGTTTCTTTTGGATCGTTCCTATTACCTCAGAGGTCGAGCCAAACGAGTCGCAGATTACGTCATCCCCGCCTTTCTGCGTTCCAGTTTCCCTCGGACACGCGCACTGTTGCTGAAACAATAACTATGACAATAACGCTGTTCTAGGTTGTATTTTGTACAAATAAACAGAGCTGAAACATCCCGTCTGATGAACACTGAACCGTAGCACCTGCATGACTAACTAAATGTTTAAAAAATAATAGAGAGCTGTTGCAAACAGTCAAAGTATGAGATTTTACTCAATGCTGCCGCGAGTAGCAGCCATCATGAAGACAGAAGTCGAGTACCATCCTGTTGCACAGAGTTTCCGACTCATAATACCGACTTCAGGGGCCGTTCCAGTTAAGTTATCCAACCTGGAGATCGAGAATCCCGACCACTGAGGTGAAATGGAGTGCACTATAAATCTTGAATCCTATTATTGGGGTAAAGTTGATCCTGTAGTTGGCTGTGCTTTCAAAATTGTCAAAATAGAGAAAGATCATCACTTTGGGATTCTGTAATTTATGCCTAACACTTTAGGTGCACCAAATCCAAGACAAATACACTTTAAAATTTGTTTTTCCCCTCTGCAATACCTACGTTGAACACTGACTGATTATTTGAACCTCCCCTTTTCAAGTATTCATGCCACTGTATCCTGCAACCTTTCTTACCCTTTCTGCACTTCATAAGCAATGCAAATGTGTTACGCTGTGTGAAACTTTGTTGTTCGGTGCAATAATCCAACTCCACTTCCAATATGGACCTCAGTGTAATTTATCTTCAAAACGTCACTGCTGCAGGATAATTTAAATGTCTTTATAGGATCACATTTACATAATGCAATGCAATGCAATATTTCAACTCAATGTGTGCCACAGCGCCAGTTCCTCACAGGTGTCACAGCTGCGGCATTATTTGTATATGCAAATATTTGTTCTAAGGCTAAATTATTAGGTAGCAGATCTTTACAAACTGCACAAAATCACTAATAGATACACAAGTAAATAACACACAAATACACACACAAAACATCTATTTTACCTGTTTCCAACAGACTGTAAAACCAGCCCTTGTTCTCACATTTTTGTATTATTTTTCTTTTGCGTACAATGTTATTAGCAGATTTTGGAACCAAACGTGGACGTTGTACTTTGTGTTTCCTATTCGAATTGCACATTCTCTGCAAAAAATAGAAACTAGCTTAAAAATGTTAACAATTTAGCAATATTTAGATTTGTACATATACAGCTACATCTCAATGAACTACAATGTCCCTAAAGTATTAACTCCATTTTAAAACTAAATCTAAGTTATCTTGTACATAAATTACACAGGGTGGTATATTTCAAGTGTTTATTTCTTGTGATTTTGATGATTATGGTTTACAGCTTAAAAACAAAAACAAAATTATGTTTATCAGAGAATAAAAATGTTGCATAAAACCAATAGAACTTGTGTTTTTCTTGCAGTAATTTAATGTTCTTGGCTTACACACACACTGCCAGCTTTACAGTCATCCAGGAAATAGTCATCAGCTTTCTCAGAATCTGACCACATCTTGTCACCTTGTTACTTTGGTTAAATCTTGTGACAGGCTGCAGCGTGTTGCCGTGCAAATCAAATGTCGCTGAACTATTTAACTTATTTTTTTTGTCCTGATCTACTGGTGTTTGTATGTTTTGATTTTCATCTGTGTCTTCACTTTGATCATTTTCTTATTAGGTCTTGCTCTACTTAAGTTCTCTTCTTTGTCATTGTTAGTATGGTGTTGCCATATAAGTTCTTTATGCTCTTTATTGTTTGGTGTACTCTTTTTGGTGCTTTCTTTTGTGTTTACTTGTGATCCCTTTCAGATTGTTCCCTGTTTGGCATAGAGCCTATGACACTAGTCTCAAACTGAAATCCTTGAGGGCCGGTGTCCTGCAACTTTTAGACACGTTCTTTGCCCCACACATCTGAATCAAATCACTAAACTACCTCACTAGCATGTAGTCAAGGCCTCCATCCGAATACATCTAATGATACTTCCTAGCTCCTGTACCTTTCATGGGGTCAACAATAAGAACACTATCATGGGGAGGAAAGGAGCTTCAGACTGCTGTGCCTATTTCAGAGAGCCTTTAACTCTGACGTCAGTACACAAAGGAAACGCACATGGAAGATTTTAGTCAAATCCGGGCCTTCAGCCTTTAGAAAAAGAACTAAAAAGTGCGCACTCTCTTGTCTCCAGACATTTCCGTTAATTTCCCTGAGGCGAGCTGTGCTTGTACGTAAAGCTCTTTAGCAGTAAGGGACATTGTGAGGTTTCTGTGCTAAATTAGCTGTGAGAGGAAGCATACAAGCTCCTTCTTCTACCTAATTTGTTACTGACTGCAGTATTCGGACAGCACTTTTAATGTTCACCGCGGACACACTTCCATTTTGGCTAAAGAGTCCTTACCCAAAAACAAGTATTTGGATGGAGCCAAGCTCTTATATTGGAGTCAGGAGTGCTGAAGCAGAGATGCATCTAAAAGTTGGAGGACAGCTGCCGTCTAGGGCCATGGCCTTGGGTTTCTTATTCAGCTCCGTTTCATGTTTGTCTTTTTTCTCTCCTCTGCTTCGCTCTCTGCTCCTCATCTCCCCCTGAGGTTTTCCTGATTTGTTGATTAACATGCATTGTCCTAATTCAATAAAAAAATATCTGTATGTTGTATTAAGTTTTTTAAAATGAATTACTGAAACATTTTTTTTCTTTTTTCATTCTTTTGGCTCTATATATTAATACATAAATGTACTATATAAAGCTTTTTGAATTGCGCATCCGTGTCCAAACTCAGCAAAATGCTATATATGCTAGAATAGACAGTGCGATATTCTGGTTGTATATATGTGCAATTTTAATCTTGTGAAAGTGTGTGTGTATGTGTGTAGTAAGGTTTCTTGTCTGCGAGAAATAATTATGTTCTAAATGGCACCCCATACATCACAGTCCACATTGAATAAAAGTGGGATGGGTTAAGTGTAGAAGATAAATTTCATGAAATTTACAAAGTCGCAATTAACAAATAAAGATGATGTTGTTGATGATGACGATGTACCACAAACAATTTGGGTTCCCGGCGGCTTCCCATTTAGAGATGGGCTAACAAATGTTCACAATGTGATACAAAAACATCTTTTTAAAATTATGAAACTCATCTTAATTGTGTTTGAGTTTTGTTTAAGTATGATTTATTTTATGGTTAAAAAAAAAAAGATTACGTGGAGCATCATATTTCCTCACATGTCTGAATGAACACACCGGCGTCTTCTTTCTCTTGGCTCCTCATGTTGATGTTAAAGTAGTCTGGATCACGTGACGCAGCCAGGGGGCGGGACTCCTTCCACAGCCGACCAATAGCAGCGCAGAACGCGACCAGGCTCCTGCAACAGCAGGTCTGTGGTGTGCGTGGGGAGGAGGGGGGGCAGGAAAAGCCCGAGAGACAGAAGCAAATAACGGTACGCTCCAACATACATGGAGCCCCCGACCCCCGCATATCGGTCGTCCCGCATCCCACCCGCGTCCTGTGATGTTGACATGTGAGCAGACGGACGCGCCGAGCGCCTTTTCACGGGGTGAAGAAAACCAGCGGTCCACCATTGTGTGTGCATAAATAAGAAGAATGGCCTGGATGTGGAAGGTAAGAGTCGGCTTCTCCTTCTCAGTCTTGCTGAAATAAACACGATGAGTGGACATATGGAGCCTTGGGACGTGGTTAGGTCTTCGTCTGTGAGTATTTTAGCTGACGGATGGTGAAATGTGAGCCGGAGAGCAGCATGTGTTGGTGGGAATAAAGCTCCACGGAGGTAATTAACCCTCTGGTTTATATTAGATGTGGGTTTCCGGTTTTTTTTCTTACTCCAGATTTTTTTTGGTGTGCAAGACACTCAGGTTTTAGTGTTTTGGGTCATGTTTTTTTATTTTATTTTATTTCATTCCCATATGGTGTACTATTAGATTAGGCTGGTGAAGGCCAGCCAGTCTGCGAGAACAACATCCTTCAGGTCCTGGTGTTTACATGCCGCGCCTGCAGAGCTGAAGGGAAGTAAACAAACATGACTTACCTTAAGTTTGGAAACAGGCTTCAGATTTATTTATTTATTTTTTACCAAATACTAAAGGTCAATCTTAACTACTATCTTAATCCTTGTCCTTACTTTCTTAAAAGAGTACTACTTTATAGCACTGTTCAATCTTTTCTGTAACATTAATAAAATCTGTATGAATGCTGTATGACCAAAACTATTCTGTCGTCAACCTTCACGTATATACAGACTTAAGGGGCATCTCATTCTTGAACTCTGGAGTTGAATAGGATGTGAGCCTGCGCTTCGCAGCTAGAACAGCTTTTTAAATCGGTGACCCGAACACGACAGAAAGGTTAAATCTTCTGAGAAGGTTTTCCCTGGAAGGAATGTGTTCATGGGATGTAGGATGAGAAGGGCTGCTTCTCCGACTCTCCTTTAGTATATCACAAAAGTGTTGAGGTCTGGACTGTGGTTAGACCAGTCAAGTTCTGCCTCACCAAATTTGCCCGTCCATGTCTTTATGGGGTTTGCTTTGTGTTCTGGCATACTTATAACCTGGGCAGCCATATTGATAATGAGTAGCACTCTAGTTCTGCACATTATCAGTCTGGTAGTGCTCCTATCGAATCCGCTTGGGGATAGGAGGGACATTCAGCAGAACTCTCCAAGCTGATTGGGCAAAATGACACCTAGTGCCCACCTACCAAAGGTTGGTGTTAGCCAATCATGGTATGAAATTAAAATGTATGCAACAGTTGTCATGAGAAACCACAAGAGGTTAAGCTAGTCAAGGTGGTTCTTGCTGTTCTTTCAAAGATGAAATCGTGGATTCTTACAAACCAGATGTGATAGCATCAGCTACTCGTGCGTCTTCCTGCACTGTCATGTTTAAGTTGGTTCAGCTATGGGTTCTGCAGCTCTTTTCGTCGCGCCGGTATGTCCCGCCTTAATCCACAATACTGGAACGTGATTGGTCCGAACCGTTTTTGGTTCGGACACAGACGGTTGAAGCCGAAGCGGTAAAAGATGGATTGTCGTTTGTTTGAGAACACACAAATACTGCAAGAATTCATCTTGCTGGCAAAGTTAGCATAGTTATGTGGGAACAGTAAGAGGCAATCTGACAACTGTTCCCTCAAACCTGAGAGCAGGAAATTGTGTAAAATGTCTAGAAATGCTGAAACATTTAGAGGTTATTTCACTGGAACTAAGGCTATGTTCACACTGCAGGGAAATGCGACCCAAATTTGTATTTGTTTTGCTATTTTGATATAATTTATGATTTATTTAAGATTAAATCTACCTTTTTAATCCAGCACCACATCAAAATTGTCTTTGCTGTATCGATTTCTGTAGTATCGCAATTGTAAAGGACCAGTTAGATGAAATATTTGGTTAGATATCATATTTTTGGTGCCATGCATTCACTCTTTGCATGTCAATAATAGATTTTGCTAGTCCAGACTGTATCTTACCTGCACGTCTTACTCATGCCACATATATTTGTAGTGACTGAGATGCTAAAGCTTACAGAAAATGTAATGATGGAGACGAACGATTCAGCTAATGTCACCAATATATGTATATTTTTTCCTCATATCATGTAGCTCTACCTCCCCGAAGCAAACCTATACAGGCTTGTCACATAAGGCATAAGGCAGTTTATTGGAATAAAAAAGGATATCCTTTCTTGTCATATTCTGACAAAATTTAACAAAATTATCCACTTGGTGCATAAAGAAAAGAAAAAGTTATATAGAGTGGGAAAATAGAAGCAGTTTAAAAAACAAACAAACATGTATACAAATTCATAATTCAAGTCGGTATTTCTATAACACCTACTCAGAGCAAATCTAGTCCAAGGTACTTTCTTAGAGAAATCCAATTTATATACAGAGGTACATATTAAAATCTGTTTTGTTGTTGTTGTATTTTTCCAGGTCTGAGAAAGTATGGAAAAGCTAAATTGGGTATATTATCAGGGTTTTCCCACATTTGGACATAATGTCTGATCTACGATATCATCCCTTTAGTTTAAAGTTCCCATGTAAGGATTTCATTATTGACTTTTATCATTTGAGAAGATTAGGTAATGACAAAGTTTATTAATCTGTGTTGTGACCTCAAATCATTGGACCAGTTAACATTTTTTTAGGTCTGTTTCCCTGTTTCTTTAATTACTGTTTTATTCTATATTTGTTGTAAATTTAGAATTAACGAACGCCGTAAAAGTTAAAATTGACTCACAAATCGGCAAAGATGGCAGTAAATTTAGGACTTTCAAAAGGGGAAGTCACGAAAAGAAAACTATATAGGACTTTGTGATAATGATTCACATTTGTGAGGCTGTAAGCAGAAATATTGACCCTTTTCTATACCCTATTTACACTGTTTAAAGTTTCCAATGCGGGGAGGACTGTAGTCAATCACACCATTCAGCTGCTTGTTGTTCTTCTGGCTTATTGTACCTCTGCTTGGTTGCTGCCTGCGCCACAGGTGTTGTGACGTTGTTGGAGCTGTCTCCATGGGTTCTTCTGTACATGTCAAACGTGCTCTCAGGTCTATTCTTACATGCCTTCAAAGCCAATGGTTATCATTATAATTTACTACTGTGAGGAAACGATTGGACAATATGTCTAACTTTTCATTTGGCGCTAAAGTTAGGAAATATTCGGTCTAAAGGTCCAGGGGGCATCCTAAAACAAAACTAGCCTTCCTGATGATCTCGTCTAACTACTTCCTTTCAGCTATAGATAAGCTGCTCCAACATAACACATAAAATGGCTCATGCCACCACAGAGTTAAAGGAGCTATAAATAATACTAACATCTTGTGGCTCAAACTGGTACAACAGCTTGCCAGTCACAAGAATCTAATTTGCTGTTTTTAAACGGTGTGTTGCTGTTGTGAATTTTTACTTACACAGGACAGGTTTATGATATTGTATTATGTTCTGTTTCTGGTCCGCTTCTCTTACTGGCTTCCATGTTTGCAGGCTGCTGCTCTTTTACCTAAATAAAACACCAAATGCTGTGCTCTGTTTTGGGAACCCTTGGAGCTCTTATGATTGGCTGAGGAACCAGGAAGTAAACACGGGCTACACTCTGAACTGAAGTTGTTCCGGCCCGTACTTCTAGGTCTTAAAGGAGAAAAATGTGACTAAGAAATTGTTGATGGAGAGGACCGATTGTTTATAGGGAATGTTACTTCCATCCTGGGGGAGAAATGAGAATGTTTTACGTTGATTTTACAGTAAATGTCTTACTTATAGCTCATTTAAAGAAGGTCTTCACCTGCACTCCAAAAGACAGGAGTGTCTCCTCTAACCCTTCCAGTAAAGAGCATCAGTGTTGTGACAGCAGTCCAGTTTATTGTCCAGGTCAACACGTAGGCACTTAGAAGTCCAGAGTCCACTATCTCGGTGTCAGTTCCCTGGATCTTCACCGGATTCAGCGTTGTTCGTCTGCACCTGCAGAAATCCACTAACAGCTCTTTGGTTTTCCCTGCGTTGATCAGAAGGTGGTTCTGCTGGCACCAGTCCACAAAGCCCCATGTCTGCTGTCTGTACTCAGAGTTAGGGCTGGACAATAATTCAATAACGATATCGATCGATAGACGTGTGGCTCAATAGAAAAAAAAAAGGGGTTGATAAAAAGTTCAATAGAATAACAGTTTTCCTTCCTGTTGCATTCTAGCCTATCATGTAGTTTAATATTACAGTCGTCACATCCTCCCAACTAATCACAAACACAAACCAGGTAAGCTCCTTCATCAAGAGTTCAGAGAACACATTTTCTTTTTTGTCTTTTTTTAAAAAACTTACAGTTTGTGTTGAGTTTGAATTCAGTGTTCTTTATTTTAAAATAGGTAATTAAGCAACAATATAGAATAGCCAGGCCTGCACTTAAAATGAATCAGGGCCAGAGCAGTTCCCTACCAGGCCCATACTGCAGCCCAGCCTGCTAGAGACACAGCCCTGTGTCTTCACATACTGCAGGCAGCCAGGGAGGTAGTCCAGTATCCACTGAGCCAGGTGGTGGCCCACTCCTGAGCCGTCCAGCTTGTCCTTCCGAAGTCCCAGCTGGATGGTGTTAAAAGCACTGGAGAAATCAAAGAACATGATCCTCAGAGTCCATCCAAGTTTCTCTAGGTGGGTCTGAGCTCAGTGCCGGAGTTGGATGATCAAATCAAATTAAATTCATTTATATAGCACATTTAAGAACAACTGCCCTTGGCCAAAGTGCTGCACACAAAACATTCAGTGATTCAAATAAAGAAAAAGAGAGAAAAACTCTCACATTGTGTTAAAAGCCAGTGAGTATAAATGTGTTTTAAGAAGCGATTTAAAAGGACCAAGAGTTGAGGCCTGCCTAATATGAAGGAGCAGCTGGTTCCACAGTTTAGGAGCTAGAACAGAAAGAGCCCGATCATCTCTGTGGACCAGTCTGGACTTTGGGACAACTAAACACAAACGGACCTTAGATCTAAGGGATCTAGAGGACCCATAAGGCTGCAGGAGATCAGACAAATGTGCAGGTGCCAGCCCATTTAGGGCCTTATAGGTCAACAATAAAACTTTAGAATCAATCCTAAAACGAGCCGGGAGCCAGTGAAGGGAAGCAAGCACTGGTGAAATATGCTCACGCTTTTTTGTTGTTGGTGTTAAGAGGCGAGCTGCAGCGTTCTGAACCAGCTGCAGCCGTGAGAGGCTGGCCCGGCCTACACCAACATACGGAGAACTGCAACAATCGAGTTGATAAAAGCGGGAATCACCCGTTAAAAATCATTAAAAGATGAAAATGATTTCACTTTGCATAAAAGTCTCAGATTAAAAAAAAGGACCTTTTTTACAGCAGAATTAATCTGTTGTAAAAAAGATTACAGGATGATGGATCATCCACCCTGATGCCAGGCGGGTAGACAAGCTGCTGCAGATCCAATGGAGAAGTTACCGGGGGGCGAAGGTTGAGGACTAACCTCTCCAGGGTCCCTAACAAATGCGAGGTCACACTGCAAAAAGGGAACTAAAAGTAGGTAAAATCCTCTTGAAATTAGTGTATTTTCCATTGATTTGAGCTGGTAAATCAGACTATTTTCCAATAGAATAAGATTTTTCCACTTAAAATAAGAACAATTAATCTCCATCATCTTATTTCAAGTGCAGGATGTCTGATTATCTTATTTTAGGGGTAGAAATTCTCATTCCATTCGCAAATAGTCTTATTTAGCTGCTCAAATCAAGGAAAAATATACAAATTTTAAGAAACTTTTACTTACTTTTAGTTCCATTTTTGCAGTGCAGTGCTGTTTTTTCTGTAGACGCTGAGGTCCTTCGGATGTCTGCGGCCCTGGTAGCACGCCGGAGGTCTTCCACAGCAGCGGCACTTTCCCCAACTTCGTGCTCATGTTGAGCACAGTCCCACAACACGCGTGTGGGGGTTTAGAAAACTTATTAGGCTGATTAAAGCCCAGACACGTATGAAAGTACAAGCTTAGTCAAAACAAAACTCCCATTGATGTCAGGAGAAGCTACGTCAGAGAGGCAAAAGTAACGAGTCTCCTGCTGATTGATTCTTGCCCTCCACTTAATAGTCTCACTTATCAGATGCAGTTGAAGGATGGAAACTTATTTATCAAATTTGAACATCTGATTTGTTTAGTAGGGAGATTAAGAGCAGGTGTGTTTCATCATCTTTTGTTTTCGCGTGAATCAGATGTGTTGGACCATTAAAGCTATGTTTGTGAATGAAGTCTAGCTTCTGTAAATCACGCTGAAGATGAGTGTTTAGGATGTCTTCAGTCCAACAGTCAGCGCAGGATTTAAGAAACTTCACTCCATGTATTTGTCTGTCCATCCATTCATCCGTCCAAACGCGTTTTTCTTCACTGTCCATCCGTCAATCTCTTCATGTTTATCTAAAATGTGTAAAATTCTGTTCTTCTTGTGTTTTTTGCACATATTTACCAGGGACACTGACGCATTTTCCTGCTTTGTACATGAAATAAAATGACCATAATAGAAAAAATACTATTTTTCTTAAGTAAACGGAAGAAAATGAAGGTTTCTAAAGTTGTAATGTTGCCTCTTTACAACCTGTTATAGAGCGTGTTCTTACCTTCTCTATAATGGTACCGTTTGGTCAGCTGTAGATCTGATAATAAGTCTAAACAGTGTCATGAACACTATATCTAGAGATATTGGCCAAGTACTTCCTGACATAGAGGACACATGTAAGGCCAGTCCTCCTAAAAGTGGATTAAAGATGGCAAAAGATGCACCTCGCCCTGCTAGTGTTATTTTCTGTCCCCGACCAAAGCCAGAGGTCCAGATTTACCTCATTCCCAAACCGAACATCTCCTCTGGCCCTCAACTCTTATCCACCGTCATTATCTGCTTTGCTTTGCATGCTTGGTCCTCCTGAGGGTCTTTCTTCATGAACGGCACTATTTTTTATAAATGTATTTATCCAACGTTCTACTTTTTCATTATGTCTTAAAACTAGTAATGTTTATTATTATTGGCATTTATTCCTATTGATGCAGTGGCTTTTTAAGTGGAAACGCAGTTTGATGATGCGTTTGCAGACTGGAAACAAAGTAAGAGTTTTCAGTTTTTATGCATTTATCGGCAGTGAAACAAACCAATATTTTCAGCCTTTGGCCTATGGATCACTGTAACAAAGAAATGAGCAGGAACTGCACAAATTTGTTGAATTTGGGCTATAAGATATTTTAGGATATTGTGTATTTAAGATGATGAATATCCTGCAATTTCATCTTTTATCTTGACATATTTGACATGAGTCCTGGGAGAAATTCAACAGGATTTTAACAGAACTGAGCCTCTGGTTGTTTGACGTCGAAAATAATTGCAAATATCAGCTTGTCTACAATCAGACATGTATAAAAAAAAACAGCGGAAGTGTAACACAATAAGTTTGCTGCACAGTTTAATTCTGCCAAAGCTCATTAAACTGCCATAATGACTTATCACCCTCACTAATCCAAAGCAGTCACTCAATGTCATTGATCTCTCTGTGTCGAGGTTTTCACGTGGATCATTTCCAGCTTTTGCTTCATTTTCTTAAACAATTCGGCAGGGTGAGTCCAACCTTAACAAACGGGCCGCCTCGCTGGAAATCTCCGACTTTTGAGCCTTCTGTGCTGTCAATAATCTAATCCCCTCTTTGGGAAGCAGTCCTTCAGCAGCATTTCACTTCAAAAGCGTCACTGTCACGCCCGCGTCTGCTGGTTCAGGCTTCCCTCGTTATCGCAGACTGCAGTTAATTTCACACTAGATTTGACTCCCATGCAATGTTAATATATTTCAAAAACAGGGAACAAAGGGAAAATAATTGCACTGTACAAAGTGCTGAGTGACTGAAGGAAGTGTAATCTGGAGGTGGACAGGAGCAAATGAGGTGTAGCTTTAAATTAAATGATTCGACTGTTGTGGTTTTCCTTCAAGTTGAGCTAAAATGCAAAGTTGCAGGAAATAAAAGGTTGGGAAACTTTTGGGAGAACCTGCATTTCTGCATTATTGGCTCGTTTAACGTGATACGCATACAGAGCCGTCCTTATAAACGCCACTCATGAAGACGTCAGCCACCGAGTGAAACTAAAATCTGACCTTTACGGGTTCGGCTTTGGTGGTGATAAAATGAGTCGCAGAGGCAATGAGATTCACAAAACCAATCTGGACAGCTGGCTAAATGTGTTGCCATGTTATTATCCTGATTTACCATTTAATAAGAAATTCATCTCGAAAAGGGGCTTTTATTGTAGGCAGCCGCAGTGCCAGAGCAAATTGTGACATTTAAACAATGTATTTTATGTTTATAAAATGGCTTTTGATGTGTTTCCCTTCTCCTTGCTAAAACAAATTAAAAGGAAAAAATCATTGGCTGAATTAATGTATCTGATCTGCTTCCCCTACATTTTTTTTTCTTCATTAATCAAACAAATCTTGTTGCTTTTCTCTTTAACCAGATTTGAAGTATCAAAACTGTTGCTTGATAATTTAGTTTATATGGAAATTAACAGTTTTTGGTCTCAGTTTCTTGATTACATCCTGTTAATAATCACCAGTTATGTTTACATGCACAAAATTTCACTATTGGATTGAAATGTATTCGGATTAATAAACAAAATTAATGGGATTGTACCGTTTATATGGGCACACGATCAATTAATCCGAGAATGATGTGTGTTTATATGCACCTGACATGCGCAGTTATCAACTTATTTTAGGGGTAAAATTATTCTTTCCATTGGGAGATAATCTTATCTACCTGCTCAAATCAACGACAAATACATTTCAAGAAAATTTGACTTATTTTTAGTTCTGTTTTTGCAGTGTGAGCTTCTAATTTGAAACGTTACTGAATAAAACGTTACTGAATAAATTTCAATTTTGAGCTATTTTAATGTTTTAAATAGAAAGGTTGTGCCGGGAGCACAGCCAGTTTTGTTTCCCGACATTTCCGCCAATCAAAGTGGAAATACGTCATGTCAGGTCAGTCAGACACATTCAGAATAACTTGATCCTGACAAGCGTTTACATGCATGTTGATCGGATTATCAATCGGCATAAACCACCCCTTTCATTTGGATTGCAATTTCATTCTGATTCAGCTTAATCCGATCACAACTTTCCGATTTGCTTGCTTACATGATGCATGGCTTTTTATTCCGATCGGCCATTTATTCTGATTACTTTTGTTCATGCATTATGTTGCTTTATGTCATAAAACCCACCAGGTTCCAGTCCTAAATTCTGGACTTCATCAGAGTCTACACCGACTCTGATGAAGGAAACCGACGTCATCTCAGGGCACTGTAGAGAAACATTTATAAAAAGTGAGACCGGCGCTGGAATAACATTCTCATGAGTCTCATGAGGCTACATATCGATTTCACAGAGCTTCACTCACAGACACCGCAGCTTGAAAGGTAGTTTACTAATGAATTCATAAAAATAGAAGAAATCAGGTCTTAACTGGCTGTTTTATGCAGAACTGACTGTGGCATCAATACTAGTTTAGCAGGAGAACTGCTATGGTGGGGAAAAACAAGTACTTGCACCTTTCCCCACTTTGCAGCGAGCAAGCATCTCAGGCTCAGCTTTAAAGTGTCATGTGGGTCATCAAGGTTGGAGAATTTCAGGTGGTTTCCGTTGTCTATACAGGACTGTCTCAGAAAATTAGAATATTGTGATAAAGTTCTTTATTTTCTGTAATGCAATTAAAAAACATGAAATGTCATACATTCTGGATTCATTACAAATCAACTGAAATATCGCAAGCCTTTTATTGTTTTAATATCGCTGATTATGGCGTACAGCTGAAGAAAACTCAAAAATCCTATCTCAAAATATTAGAATATTTGCTCAGACCGAGTAAAAAAAAAAATTATAACAGCAAAACAAAATCAAACATTTGAAAATGTCCATTAATGCACTCAGTACTTGGTTGGGAATCCTTTTGCACAGATTACTGCATCAATGCGGCGTGGCATGAAGGCAATCAGCCTGTGGCATTGCTGAGGTGTTATGGATGCCCAGGATGCTTCAATAGCGGCCTTTAGCTCATTTGCATTGTTGGGTCTGGTGTCTTTCAGCTTCTTCTTCACAATACCCCACAAATTCTCCATGGGGTTCAGGTCAGGGGAATTGGCAGGCCAATCAAGGACAGTAATGCCATGGTCAGTACACCAGTTACTGGTGGTTTTGGCACTGTGTGCAGGTGCCAGATCTTGGTTGTGCAGCGTTTCCTGCCACATTTCCCCCTTCCAACACACTTTTTGTGAATGTGCTTTGAAACTGCACTCTGTGAACAGCCTGCTCTTTGAGAAATTTCTTTTTGTGTCTTACCCTCCTGATGGAGGGTGTCAATGATGGTCTTCTGGACAGCAGTCAGATCAGCAGTCTTCCCCATACTTGTGATTTAGTTTACTGAACCAAGCTGAGTGTTTTTTCAAGGCTCAGGAAACCCTTGCAGGTGTTTCGAGTTAATTAGACGATTCAAGTGATTAGTTGAATAGCCTACTAGTATACTTTTTAACGATATTCTAATTTTCTGAGACAGTCCTGTACATATCTTTATGTCAACGTCCTGACCTGCTGATTTAGATGTGCATCTGTCCTTTCAGAGAGCTGTGATTAGCATCATAAGAAATGGTCTTTGTAACATCATCTTCGTCTAAATACTGTATGTTTTTTTTTTTTTTTTAGGGCTGCAATGCTTCACTGTTGGTACCATTGTTGCCTACTGGGTTTGACTCCTTGTTTTTTTTTGGATTGGAGTTTGGATGTTCTGCCTGTGCAGAGAACCCAGGTTCTCTCTGGGTACTCTGGCTTCCTCCTACAGTCCAAAGACACGACTGTTGGGTTAATTGGGTCGTCCGTCTGTCCGTCTGTCCGTCCAGTTCCAGTTTGGTTTTAGCAGCTTCGATGTTTAAAGGCTGACCACTGTAGTAATACCTGCTATAAATTAATGGTGAAGATTCGCTTTCATCCTTTCAAAATGGCTCAATTAAGGACTTCACAGCTGAAAGACGTCAAACTTGCAAACGCAGGAAGGATTTGAGCTCAATGATCAGTTTCAGTTTTACATTTTTGCAAATTTCATGGAGGCTAATGTTTCTACACCATCTGTGTCTTCATGTGAATGAAGCTGAACAGCGATCAGTGAGCTGCAGCCATTTCTGCCTGCAGATAATAAATCTCTGTCTTAAAGAACAGTTTTAACCTGCTCAAAGATACTACGTGGTGTAATTAGTGGGTTGCCATGTTTTGGTGAGATCTGTACATAACTTTCTATACGTAATGATGTTGGAGGATGCAGTTCTTAAGCCCTAAAACCGCGCCTCGGTGTGATCCACAACTCCTGCAGTTTTATCCGCAGGACTCCAGCTGAGAGCAGCTTTCCCACCGTTGATAGTTTGTGTCTTAATTGACGTGAATTCATCCACGAAGAACAACCGTGATCTGGAAACGGCTATTCTTTCCTAGCAGTTAAGACCTCGGCTCTCGATCTCTGTGCGGAGGGCAGGACAAGACCAGGGGAGCGGGTTTTAGCGGCGGGTGGGTTGCGCATCCACAGAAAACATACAAACACACATGCTGACTTCAAGATCTTACATTATTTAATGGATTAACATGCAAACAGGCGCTCGTTTGCGTGTGTTGAGAGGCTTTGTGGAAGCTTTTTGTGAGTGGCCCAGTTCTTAACGAGGATGAATGGAGCTTTTTACAGACTTCCTCTTGTGTAACTACATAAAAAGTCTAATAAATAGGGCTCTCTCACAGTTTTAAATAAAGGACAGGACTCTGGTGAGAGGTTGAATGCAGCTGGTACTGGTTTAGATTTTTATTTTTTGCTTTTTGTTCCCTTGAGGCGTTTCTTGTTCTTTCCCTCTTGTTGGACGCTGAAGCTCCCAGTGGGTATTTAAAGAATCCCTTGTCTTATCAGTTGCTTCACAGAAAAAAAACGTTTTAATCTGACAGTAAAATAGATCAGTCCATTTTAGTTAAATAGGTCTCCTCATAAAATGATAACTAAAATGATGCTACTCCACAAACCACTTTGGCATGAGTTTGGTTTTACTCTTAAATAAACCAAGTTTGAATAAATTATCCAAAGAGATGGTGGAATCTGGATGTTGGGGAGAAACAAAACTTTTAAGTTGTGTTGCAGTATTGGAAAATCAGTTAATGCCATTGACTGCGTTTTCAATTCAATTCAATTTTATTTATATAGCGCCAAATCATGAAACATGTCATCTCAAGGCACTTTACAAAATCAAGTTCAATCATATTATACAGATTGGGTCAGATTATTGGGTTTTAAATGTGGTTTGAGTGAACCACTGTATTTTCATGTCTTGTTTCTATCATTTGTATGCCCTTCAAAACCTACATTGTTGCCGTTGGAGAGGGATAACGTTTTGCCAAATTTTTTTTGCTCTTATTTAATATGCAGTGGGCAAGGGTAATATGAGCTTAAGGTTAAAAAAAAAAATGTTGTTTTGTCAGTTTGCTGCTGCAAACGGTAAGAGCCTCATAAATACAAATGTATCTGTACAATTACACTATTCTATAATAGACTAATTCAGTGCAGTTGCAGTCTATAGTGCAATCGCACTGCTAACTAATAAGTGCATCCAATCATGTTTTCAAATATATTGATATTTATTGAAGCCCTCATGATAATGACAGTGGTAAAAAAAATAGAAAAATGAACAAACTCAACCATGTAAATATTAGTGTGACCTTTTTTGTTGGCCAGGCAGTGCTTTTGTTTTTAGTTTCTTAGTTTATCTTGTGCTCTTGTTCTTTGCACATTTGGAAGTATTTGTCTTAGATTTCTATCCTTGGTTTCATAGTTTGTGTCTCGGTTCAGCTCTTCTTGTGTTACGTAGTCTCTCTTCCTCACTACCCCTGCGCTCCTTCTGCCCCAGACACTAAATATGATTTCCTGATTAACTCACCTGCATTTAATGTCATTCTCCACTTGTCCCTCTGGATCTAAGCTGCTGCTTTGTTGCTGTTTATTGCTAGATTCTCCCGTTAAAATGCCCATTAATATGCATGTGCTCTCCCCGTTTTGCTGCCTGTTTTTCCTTCCACACTCCACGTCCTATTCTCCTCTTCTCTGTTTTTTTTCTTTGTTTTCATTAAATCCTTAATTGTATCATTGTCTGCGTGTTGGTCTGGCCCCTGTCCCCCAAAGCATGACAAAATATAAAAAATGTATACAGTATATCACAAATGTCACTGTAAAAGGGTGCATCTGTACAGAAAAAAAGAGAAGAAATACGATTTCATCCCAACTGTAGCTGAATCCTCCTTCTGTCCTGAATGTCCTGAAAGACGGTCTTTGTTTCGCGTTGCGCTGTCGCAGTCCGTTCCCTGAGCCCCTCTGAGCCGACAGAGTAGCATTTAAGCATGTAGCTGCTTTATTATGGAAATGTAACCCACATCTGTTGTGCAAACACGCACACATTCACATGCGGCTGCAGAGGGGTGACCAGGAGTGATAACCTTCCTCCCAACTAATCCCCCAGAGCAGCAGTCAAAGCAGTAACCGGGCCAGCAGCCGACACCGCGCTCACACAGGGAGATCATATCAGCGTCTGGGAACGCTGTGCTTGATCTGACTTTGTGCAGTCGGTCTTGTTGTACAGGTAGTCTCTAATCCTGCAGTGTTTAATCGAGTGCCACTCTGAAAGTTCAGCTTGCTTGAACTTTGCTGACAGGAACTGCCAGGGCATGTCTTTTTTCTTTTTCCTTTGTTCTCTCATTGGGCAAAAACACAAAGAAAAGACATCCGGGTTTAATGAAAGAGTTGATGTGGCAGCCTGTAAATTAAGTTCTGCTCTTTAGTTGTAGCCACGGTCAGCAGCCTAAAATTACATGTCAGTCACCATGAACCTCTGGGCCATAACCCCTATTATTACTGTACAAGCTTTCACAAAGGAGCTGTAATGCAGACGCTGAGGTTTTACACTTTAATTATCCTTAAAACAGGAACTCACAGAGGAAATCATACAGAAAAGAGTGAAGTCACTTTTCTGCCATTATTCTTTTTGACATTAGAGAAAAAATACACCGTAATCAATGCTGTCAAGCTGGGTGTGAGAAGTGAAAAATGTTACAGCCTGCATTGAAACTAAAACATTCAGTTTAAAAAGGGCATAGAGGGCAAGTTATGTCTTCTTTTTTTGGTTTCAAATCCTGAAAATAAAACTCCATGATGCTTTGTTTTCAGGAAACAACTAAATTTGGTACCATGTCGCTGGAAATGTGCTGGATCAAAATGGCTGTCTCCCAGAAAAACGCGTCGTTTATTTAATGCGAAACTTTTTTTATACAACAGTAACAGTGATACCAATGATGGTGGCAGGGTTGTCAAAATAATCGATGCCTCAGTGTTTGAGAGCCACATAAAAAGGATAGCAAAAAGCTGTCAAGTCTCAGACAATGAGCATGAGACACCCCCCCCCCCCCCCCCATAGCATTGACGTGCTAACATGATTCACCTATGTGTTTTATTTCCCTGGAACTTATTTACATGTACATGAAGCTTTTCACCTGTAACCTCAGGTGAAAAGCTTCTTCCTGTTTTGTGTCACGCTTTCTGCAACAATGAGGAGATTAGTACCGATTATAAAAAAGCCTTCGCTGCATCGAATCTAGTCACCAGTCTTAATTAGAGTGCATTCCTTAATTAAAAGCGAGTCTGTTTAACTGATTGTAATAAATTATTGCAAAGGAGCATTAGATAACTGGCTCTGATCAATCACCACCAGCCCCCTTCATCACTTCCGCAGGCCGCTACGTTGCCCCCCCCCCCTCCCCAAACACCCAAAAATATCCTATCAAATAAAAAGATATATGTGTGCATTAAACTCTTAATGCAGCTCTAGTGAAACATATACAGCACAGGGTTGGCGGTGCAGGGCACCAAGACCTCCTCTTTCCGTCCTTTAAAGTCAGACATCTGGAGTTTAAATCTGCCTTTTTGTTTATTTATATATTTTTACATAATGTTGATTCATAAGCCAATTTAAAGTGTTTACTGTAGGATTTGGTTAGAAAACAGTTCCTGGGATGATGTTTTTGCTGGTGAGGGACAAAAGTGTCTGCATGCTACAGTCAACACCCGCAAAACCATGAAAAGGCTTCTTCTGTATTTTATCAGATTTCTGATGAGTTAGAGGGATACAGAACTATTATAACTCCTAAAAATCTGATTGAAATTTAGTTCATTTTACCTGTTCTGTCCATACCTGATGTATTTGCTTGGTATTCTAAAAAAAAAAGTACAATAAGTATTATCAGAGACTTTGTAACTTTGCTGGACAGCAGGGAGCGATCAGATTTCTTTTCTGTCGAAAAACAAAAAATGCTTTTAGTCCCTCCCTCCTCTTTTTTTTTTTTTTAAAATGGGGGAACAGCTGCTCCATTGTTCAGGTGCCTTTGTCTGCGAACACCAATTATCATTCCAAGCCTCTGCTTTTGGTTTACTGGGCAGATTGTTTGTAATAACCTCCGTCTCTAACTGTGGAGGAACAATTAGTTCGAACTCTTAGGTTTGAAAGACTTCCCAGCATGCATCGTTCAGCCTTTGTCGCTCTGCAGAAACTAGGTGTTTTATTTTAACTTCCTCAGAGTTAAAATGGTTTATTTTGTGTCTCGGATTTCCATTGCCGTTTTTATCTTAGTGTTTTGTTGACTGGGTACCTGTAAAATACATTTCTGTTCACTTGTCTGATCTCCCTTGGATCAGGACAAGCTGCTCGTTCTCTCTAAGGCTTAAAGGGTCACTAGCGCTGCTGCAGGATCAGGACTGACCGGAGTCTGTTGGATCTGAGCTGTAAAACCAGACGGTTCAGCTCAGTCCCAGCTGATGAGCAAAGGTGCCAAGACTGCAGATCATTATTGGATTGGAGTTGCGTGGCTATCTGGTGGTAGATGGATGAATTGCAGGGGACCCACCTCAGTGTTGATACAAATATAAGCATGCAAACACGTTTCTGGAGTTCATTTTTTTTATTATTTGCAAGTTGTTTGTTCCTTCCTTCCTTCATTAATTCTTTCATTCGTTTGTTTATTAATTCCTTCCATTCTTCCTTCATTCCTCCATTCCTTCGTTTTTTTTTTGTTCCTTTATTGCGGCGAGTGTTTCCTGCTCAGGTGTTGCAGCATCTGTTATCCAGCTATTATGGTACACTATTACAGTTTTGAAGTGCACACACTACACCGTTCTCCATTCTGTTTAGTTCAGAGATCCCACACGTCTGACAGTTCCCTCCACAGCACAATATCAGCAATATAGCATCGATGCATTAACCTACTTCAGCTCTACGCTGCTTTACTACTGTTTGTTACTGCTCAGGGTTGCAGGTTTCAACATCCGTCCATCCATTTTCTAACATGTCTATCCCTATTGGGGTCGTGAGGGTTGCTGGTGCCTATCTCCAGCTGTCAACAAGAGGCGGTGTACATCCTGGACAGGTAGCCAGTCCATCGCAGGGCAACACAGAGACAAACAGGACAAACAACCATTGTCACACACACTCACACCTAAAGAGAGTTTAGAGAGACCAATTAACCTAACAGTCATGTTTTTGGACTGTGGGAGGAAGCCGGAGTACATGAACATGAAGAACATGAACATGAAAGACCCAGGGCATAGGTAGGACTTGAACCCAGGACCTTCCTGCTACATGGCAACAGCGCTACCCACTGCGACGCCGTGCAGCCCCAGGTTTCAACAATGTTTCCTTATCCAATGTCTCTGGAGAACAACGCTACTTCCATGTGCGTCACACCGCCCACCTGTTGATGGAGTTGATTTACTTCAGCAGAAAAAAGTCTCGCACACAACGGGTCAGAGAAGTGTCACGATTCTAGGATGTTGGTGTTAATTATCCAATCTGCCTCACCTGCGTTTTTTGAGCATTTGTTCGGGTTGATTCCACGTCGTGTTTAAGTTCCGGGTTTTTGTTCCTCCTGTGTTGCGTCGTCTGTTTCCGTTTTCCTTGCCTGTTCTCCTCGGCTGTTTTCCTCTGTGTCCGTGTTCTGTCTTCGATCCCCGTGCTGCGTTGTTTATTTCTTGAGTCGGTTCCATTAAATATTATCATTTGCGCTACGCGCCTGCCGTTGTCTGGTTGTCCATTTGGTCCCTCACCGCAGAACAGGACAGAGAACATTACAGCAGACGTAGTGGATTGAGCTTATCATAATTGTGTCGGCTCAGAACTGATGCGTAGCGGACATATTTACTCACGTAAACGAGGCGTGCTGCGGTCCCCTGTATATCCCGTTCTCGCTGGAGTCTGATGGTGGTCGCGTTAAGATTAGGATGTGAATTACCATGCCAAAAAATTTGGGCTGTTCATCAGCCGTTTTATCTACCGGCATTGGTAGCGGTGTAAAATGTATTTTTTAACCATTCATATATTATTGATTCAAAATGGACCTATTACAGGAGCAAATACCTCTGATCCTGGAGCCGCTCTGCTGTAATCCTGTGTGCATTTCCTCATCGGCTTTTCCAGACAGTGTGGTGGCAAGATTCGGCTTGGCTCAAACCCTGAGTAACGCCTGATTTTATGCAGCTTGGCTCCAGCTTTCAGCTCGCCCTTGAACCAAGCCTCTGACTAAGCAGAAAATCCCGGTAATTGCATTAGCGCCGTGGTCCAACTCAGAGCTGTGGCCGCAGCCGCTCCCTCTACGTAGATTTTTGGTTGAATTTATCACCCTGACATGTTTGTCAGAGTTTCATCTTTCTCAACCTGCTGCAGAGCCATAGGGGAACACGCGCGGCATCAGAGGGCCGGCATGAATATCCTCTGCAGCTGAAATTGGCAGGCTGTGCTGTGAAGTCAGAGACGTCCTCTCTGGGAGATGGCCTGCTGATATTACAGGGTCCTGTTTTCTGAGGGCTCTTGTCCAAGCCGGGTTAATAAAAGGTTGCAGGGCCTCTGTTATTATGCCCAGTGGAAGCTGGGGGAGCCCTGGGCTCCGGCACTGGGAGGCTGATTGCCTCTGCCAGCTGAAGAGGTCGACAGGCATGAATAAAGCCAGGCGGTTAAATGAGGGAATTAGATCGGGAGGGAAGACCGGAGCAATTTTTTGATGAAATATAATCCTCTGTGGCCGTGAACCTCCATCTGTGGAGGTGATTTTGATTTAAAAAGAAGTGGGAAATGATTCAAAACGCTTCCGCGCACTTTAGATAAACCGATTCTGTGTTTCAGACGCGCTTCAGCTGCTTTTTTTGTTGTTTTTCTCTGTATATCCATCCTTCCTAGTGATCTCCTTCACAAACTGCAGGCGCCTGCTGCTGGTTCTGTGTTTGCTGTTGACACGACTCCACCTCTCACATGTCGAATGCCACCACCCTCCCACCTTCAGATCAGTCAGCACGGTGCAACAGCGCCGCGGGGCCTTTTCACACGAGAGACTTTATTGTTGTTCTGCAGCCCCAACACCTGTGCGTGTTAGCTGGGCCTTCGATTCACCTGGATGGTTTGTTTATTATGGCCAACAGCTGCTCCACCTCCATAATGCTGCTGTTGGAGCTCTTCGTGTGAATTCAGAAGCAGAGGATTAATGAAAATCAAAGTGCTTAGCTGGCTAATTATGTGAATGCCTCTGTTGTTGGAACTCTCAGGGAAATTTCTGCTGCTGAGAGTAAATTGGATCCGGGCGACGCAGGTTTTCCTCCGTCCTCTTATAAAGATTTATTGTGATCTACAGTGCCGTGATAAAGTATTTACCCACCTACACATTTCTTCTGTTTTTTTTTTCTTTGTCACACTTAATTGGTTGTAACACCCATGGCGGAAACAACTCCCATCAAGCATTTATGATGACTGGAAATCATCAGTTGATGAACTTTGACCGAGGGAGGCTGAACGTGAATGATTCAGCCGCCTCGGAGGATTTTAAAACATAAATTATCTATTTATGTTGACGCCACCCCGTCTTAATTGTATTTAAGTCCAAAAATTGAACAGGCCTCTCCAAAACGGTCACATAAACGTTTTATCTTAGTCTTTTGGTGGCCTAGACCAAAAAATGAAATGTGCCCCTCGTTTTTCTGGAATGCTGTGTTAGTGTTGGACCAGATGCAATGGGATGCAGGAGGTCTTGGAGATAAATCAAGATCATTGATACAGGCCTGTGTTATATTTTTGACCAACAGTAGTTTTGGCCTTTAAACTCTCCCATGGAGCCCATGGTATGGAGCTGAAACGGTGACAGCTTGTTGCGACATTGAAAAGAGATTTGGCATTGAAAAATTAGATATTGAAAAATCAAACATGGAAAAGTCAAACATTGTTAGAAAGTGAAAACTTATGATGATGTTCTCATTTTGTGCCCCTTCATGGGCCTTCAATTTAGCCCCGCCCCCCACGGCAAAACAGTGCCAGATTGTAGTGACATCGTAGCTGAAGGAGCTCTGCAGTGACACTGAAAACATCATTGAAAAAAAGCTGCAATATAAAATGAGAATATCATCATAAGTTTTTACTTTCTAACAATATTTGACTTTTCAGTGTCTGATTTTTTAATGCCAAATTTCTTTTTCAATGTCACTGCAAGCTGTCACTGTTTTGGCTCCATACCATTACTGCTCTGTCTCTCTATCGTTGTTGAATGATGAACTCTGACCTTAACGGAGGCAGACGTGGCCTGCAGAGCTTTAGATCTTGACCTGGGTTCTTCTGTTACGTCCTGGATGAGTTGTGGAAGCAGACTTTGAGTAATGTTGTAGGAGCAGACACTATTCTACAGTAGGGCTGGACTATATAGAAATATTGGTAAAATGGAAACCATATCGATTGATATCAATAATTATCAAAAAATTCAAAGCATATATTTAAAGTGCAGCACTGACCATTTTATGCTGTTGTTTAGTGACCTATTTTTAGATAAACAACACACAAACACTGAATTCAAACTAAACCCTTTATTCGACCAACTTTTTACCAAAACTGCAAGTTTTTAAAAAAGAAAAAAGAACGCATGCTCTATGAACTCTTTGAAGGGGGCGGAGCTTGGTGACGGAGCGTTCCTGGGTCTGCGTTGTGATTGGTTGGGAGGACGTAATGATCTAATATTAACCTACATGATTGGCTAGAATGCAATAGAAAGGAAAACAGTTCTTCTATCGAACTTTTTATTGACCTTTTTTTATTTTATTTTATAAAAATAAAATAAGATAAAATACATTTTTCTATCACACCACACGTCTATCAATTGATACATATATTGTTATTGAATTATCGTCCGGCCCTATTCTACACCAATTATATTTAGATCTGGACTTTGAATGGGTCACTGTAACGTATGAATACAGGGTTTCCCCCAGAAAATGGGGTAAACCTGGCCGTAGGCGTCATGGTGGGTTAAAGGAGGTGCGCGCGAAACCGTGTCGAGCGTGAGGTTGGGGATGGCTATGCGGAACGGGGAGCGTTCCGGGCACTGTCCGTTAATGTATTACCGTAGTGGAGACATGCGGCAAAGGACCGCGGGTCGGAGTCGATCCCGGGTCGACTGCGTAGAGGACTAAGGCCTCCGTACATGGGTCGCGCTACCCGCTGCGCCACCAGCGGGCCATCTGATCTTTTTTAAGGTTAACTGCTCCAACGGTTTTGCAGCCTCCCTTTCCCTGCTGAAGAAAAACATCCCACATGACGATTCAGTCACCAATATGTTTCACCCTGGGAGTGATGTTTACAGGTGCAGCGTCAGTTTTCTGCTCCAGCTTGTTGCTCGTAGACCACATTTTGTTTTTCTTTTGCTCTGTTCTGTTCAGAGCATCATGTTTGCCGTATCCCTGACATGGCCTGAGGTAAAGCTTAGGTTGTGCTTTGTGGCTTTCCTTTCAGCAATCGCTTTCCTCCTGCCACATTTGCACAAAGACCAGATTTGTGGAGTGCACGGCAGAGCTAGTTTGTGTATCCAGGCTCTGACTCAGCAACCAGCTAAATGGTTTATCTCCTAATGTTTTAGGTTTTTAAGAAAGAAGAGTTCTTGTCAGAGCAGTTTATTTTTCTACGGAGAAAGTATCTTTGAAAAGGAAGAAAGACGACGAAACAAATAACTTTGTTTTTTGTATGTCAGCCGTCATCCTTCCGAAGGCTGAGCTCCAAACAGAACAAATCCCATTTATTGCTTTAAAATTCCTCCTGTCTTCATTCCCCGGCAGCCTTCAGGAAAGGTTCTCGTGTCAGAAAGATTTCTCTAACAAATAACACCTTTAGGAAAATCTCTGAAGTGAAGGAGTGTTTGCTTCTCCGCCTTGAATTATGCTCTCTAACTCGCCCCGTCTGCCCGTCCAAGCCTTCCAGCCCCTCAGACGTCTGCATGCTTTTGTGCTTTTGATATATATATCTGCTCAGGTTTCTCCGAGCTGGAGTCCTGCTGTGTGTAATCACCGTCGGTGAGATGAGCCTCTGTTGTGGAGTTACGGAGGGATTTTATTGAGTTTCGTGGAAAATATCAGTCGCTAAATGTCAGTAATCCTGCTCTGGCATTTGGCAAATTGAAATAGATTCTCCCCGGTCGATGTTTTTCACAACAGGCAGACCCCCCCCCCTTCTTCTTCTTCCCCTTCCCCTTCCCCGCTTAGCACTTGTGGTTCTGCTGCACAGAAACTCAAGGCTGCATGTTCAGACGTTCAGGTTTTCATGCAAACTGGTTGCAGTCCTGACATCTGGCCCAAAGTCAGGACATCTGTGGCGGATAGAGAGCAGCTGATGGTTTACAGTACGGTAGCTTTGTCCTTGGCCGGCAGCGAGGTCTTTCCTGCCCGCTGGCCATCTGCAGCCACGAGCACCGAGCCTCCGAACCTAAGATATTACAGAAGAATAAAGATAAAAGGGCTCTTGTTATAAGTGAGCAGCTGAGGCTGTTTTCTGTTATTGGCTGAATGCCCCGAGACCTTCTGCCTCGACATGCAACTCAAAGGGCCGTTTAATCTTTGCAGCAGCCTCTTTCTACCGGCCAGGTTAGCTATTTTTCTCTTTTAGCTTTATTTTTTTTTTTTTTAGATTTATGCGGCTTTTAAGAAGTGTAGCTCAAAGTGCTTTCAAGAAAAAGCAAAAAGTTTAAAGTAAACAGGTTATAAAACAAAAACTGTAAATATGGGGAATTACTCATTTCTTTATATTCTGCTTCCAAGGATCCCGGCTTTCTTCCTGATACAAAGTGAGCTGCATTTCTTGAGACTTTCTCAAGGTTTTGAGTTAAAAGTTGTCCTTTCAGCTCATTGTCAGCCTAGTGCCCGACTATTTTCAGAGGAAAGGCTCCAGCGCTCAAAGGAAGAACAATTATCGACACAATACAGACAACTTGGTAAGGAATCCATTTAAGATTGAATCTTTAGGCACTTTGATATCAACAAAACCGAAACAACACAAAATATGTCCCCATACAGTGTGATGTGAAAAAGTATGTGTCCACTTCCTGATTTCTTTTTTTTCTGCATGTTTATCACACTTAGGAGTTTCAGAGAATAAAAAAAAATTAAATATTAGTCAAATACAACACGAGCATCAAGAAGAAACGGGAGTCTTTTTTGTCTTTATGTAACCATAATGACAAAACCAGCTCAGAATCCACACATTAAACGCAGAGACACAAATCAAGACAAAATGTTCAAGTTGAAAGCACCAACAACACCTCCTGAGAAGCTAAAGAGCGTGCAAATAGTTCTTTGCATCTGATAAGACTAAAAACATTTATTTTTAGCAGAACATAACCTTACATAATAATGTTGCAGTATTTATACATATATATTTTACATTGATGTTTTTATCTGCCTGATAATCACACTTGTAGCACTTTGAGTTTTTTTTTAAATGTGAAGTGCATTACAAATAAACATATTTTTTGAATTATTATTATTATTATTATTATTTTTAGGTCACAAAAGAAGTCAGAAAACTCGTAAATCCTGTTCACAGGAAAAATCTCATGCTGAAAACAAATGTGCACGTGGCCGGGTTTCAAATTTACTATATTTATGTAATCCATAAAGGTTAAACTTCCTTGGTTAGCTTCAGTGTTAGCCGTTCATTGTAGCTCTGCTGCTCTCACTGTAGACGTTGAACATGGCTGAGAGTCGCAACAAGTGAACTACGTTCATGTTTAAGAGAAGAAGAGGAAGGCCTCAGTAGAAAGAAATAAGACCAGAGTGGATTTGGGGAGATTTTTTTTTTCACGTTATCCCCCTGAAGAGCAGAAAAGCAGGTGAGACGGTCTGACGCAGTTACTCGACAAGGGATTTGGGAAAACTTCCAGAAAAATCTCCGACTCTACCTTTAAGGGAAAAGAAGCTACCCAACCCAACCTGGTAAGATATGAAAATGTACTAAAATCGTCCCCTCAACCAAATACCTGTCCGACGTTACACAGACATGTTGTGAAAGTAAAGTTTGACCGTTCTTTACTGCTCAAACAGACCTTATATTCAGCTAGAAACAGCTGACTTACCTGCTCCAGGAAAGACATCCAGAGGTACTGAAAATTGGAATATAAAATCCCAGTTAACTTTATTTTAATCAGCCATGAAGTACAGCTTCTTCCTCCTTTCACTTTGACAAATTCTTCACTTTCTCGAGCATCAGCCTACGCAGCGGAGCATAGAGCATCAACCGAGCTGTCTCTGGGAACATATGGTACTCTGTGTTATTTTTCTTTTTTCTTCCCCACCTAGATCCAAAAGTTTTCCTTCCCGGTCACCAGATGGAGAGGTGAATATTTTAGAGAATTTAATCCTCTGTGCTTGCAGGGATTTATTTCCATTTGAAACCAGATATGCATTAGTCCAATTGGTTTCACTGCATCCCGTCGCAAATTGAAACACATTCACACACGGCGGTATTTCTGTGTTTAACGTGTGGTTTATGTCCGTTTTCCCTCGTTATTAACCGAGGATCAGCGAGGAGCGCCGTCTACATAAAAATCAAACATCTTCCTCTTTGGGCCCCGCTTGAGATGCCGCGTTATGCTGCGGGCTCTAATGATCCAGTTTGACGCCAGCAGAACAGATTAGTGTTCATTTGACCTGGATTGAAGGATTTGCTTTTCATATGTCACAACTGATAAGTGTGATATGACTGAAGCCGGTGTGCACCGAGGGAACAGCATCGGGACATTTTGCTCCGCACAGATGTGGAGAAAGTGATGTTACAGCTTTATGTCCAACAAGGACATGTGGACCGCAGTTATAAAACACACGTGAAAAGCTGCCATAGTGGCTTTAAACTTACATTTATCCCCCCCGCTACCGCTTTAATGACTCCAAATGGTGACCAAACAGGAAGAGCATCTTTCATAATGAAAGCTGGGCTGCATTCAGGAAATGGCCTGTTATGTTTATGTGGAGATAAATGTGTTTTAAAATTTAAAATTACACTCCATGAGACAAATCCAAATCATGTTCTCACAAGAAGTCTTTGTAAATGTCTTTTCTTTTTCTTTAAATTCAAAACATGTTTGAGATTTTGTACGAATTATTGTTTTAAATATTACTTATCAATTACAAATGTAGGCACACAAGTTATGTTATAAAGGGAGGACTCCAATGCAGAGAGGAGGCAGGTGAAAAATAAATAGGTATTGCTAAAAATCAGAAAACTGAAAGATTTTAAAAAATACAAAGTGAAGGGGAAAATCCAAAAACAGAAAACAAATAATAAAATAAATGGATAATGAGACCATTTTAATAAACATTGGGACCAAAACCATGCTGGTAGCAACAGCAGGAGGAGCTGACACTGACCAAGGAGTACTTATACTGGGGAGCTTGATTACTGGAGTGCTAGACTGGTGAGTTGATGAGCAGACGAGAGATAGCTGGGGGGTCCGGGGAGCTGAGACTCACAGAGAATACAGAAAGAGCTGAACTAAATGGGACAAAGGCTAACAATAACATAGGAGTCTAGACCAGGAGTCTGCAACCTGCGGCTCCAGAGCCACACGTGGCTCTTTGGTCCCTCCACCAAGGAGCTAACAAAACCAAATATGAAATGGTTTTAATTATAAAGACAATAAGAAAGGGTGGTTTCAGTAGTTCTGCAACTTTTATGCAATATCTGTACAGAATATCTGCAACAGAGGGGCACCAATGATACAAGGTTTTTTAAAAGTAATCAATTTTAGTTAGCTTTAAACTCTGTGATTTATGTTTTTAAGGTGGGCTACCTATCTTTGTTCAGTTTCCCTATCTATAAGGGGCTTTCCTCATTCTTCAAAAAAGGCTACTTTTGCCTTTGTAAAAGTTAAACTGAATTTTCTTTCTAAAATCTCAAAATATATAATCTTATTTTAATTTCCTTGGCTTTTAAAACAGTACATTTCATTAAATCTATATTTATAAATATTATATAATATTTTTATTATTTTCTCCAGACATGTTGCCAAACGTGTCTGATTGAATTGAAAAGGTTGCTGGCTACCACATATTCTTTAGAGTTGCAGAAAAACTCCCACCACACGACAACGCAGCTCCCACACGGCATTTATAATCCCTGTGCACCACTGCTTAAGAATCTTGCTGCAATATGGCAACAATAACATTGCATAATCTCACGACACACTATAAAGTTGCCACTCACGCCCAGATGCAGACCACCTTGAACTGAAACTGTTTGCAAGACGCAGTGTTTGATTTATTTGTCTGATTTATTTATTTTTTAAGGGCTTCCATAGAGCATTAAGCTTTCAGTCCCATTCTGGGTTCTCTCCAGGATGTTTTGTCAGCGTAATGGTAAATATCGGTCATCGACACTGGTTTGTTATTTCATTGCTTCAGTGTTTATTCATTCCACGGTGCAGCTCAGACGGGGAGCTTAGACTGACAGAACCACGTCATTGGACTGTCCGTATTCGTCAAGCTATTAATAGCTAGCGTTAGCTTATGTTGTCCAGGAGGTTTTCTACTTCACTGTTGTAGATACAGGAGCTTTACTGACCTGTTTATGTTGCTCTCAAACATCCGCGTCCAACTGCTAGCTAAGCACATAGCACCATTCAGCATTTCCTTTTTCTCCTTGTGAAAATGGCTGTTTGTTCTTGTCTACAAAGAGGGCCAGATGTTTTCTTCTGGCTGTTCTCCACATGTTTAGCAGACATTACAAATTTCAAGAAAATTTCACTTACTTTTAGTTCCCTTTTTGCAGTGTACATTGTGCTTGTAATGACGATGATCGCACGTGCTATCGGAGACTTCGGAGCGGAGGTAGACGGAGTAACCGCTTTGCTTTTCACGGACTCACAAAGACAGCCAGGAACAGAACAGACACGCACAGGAGCAAAGGATGTTCATTTATGGGATAATGGTGAAAGGAGCTTGACATACCTGGTCATAGGGAAGCAGAACACTGTTCCAATTCCACAACACTGATCCCAGTCATGGGTATACATACGTTAAAAGTGATACTCATCAAAGGTACGACTTGATGTTCCTGAAAATCAACCTGGTTTTCTCACGTATAGATCCAAGTAGCCCGTTTTCCAATTCGCCAGCATCCATGACAAAAATAATTAAAAAGTATGGCGATCCGATCCGCTGTACCGATCCGTTGTGGTGAAGAGAGAGCTGAGCCAAAAGGCGAAGCTCTCGATTTACCGGTCGATCTACGTTCCTACCCTCATCTATGGTCACGAGCTTTGGGTCGTGACCGAAAGAACGAGATCCCGGATACAAGCGGCTGAAATGAGTTTTCTCCGTAGTGTGTCTGGGCTCTCCCTTAGAGATAGGGTGAGGAGCTCAGTCATCCGGGGAGGACTCAGAGTAGAGCCGCTGCTCCTCCACGTCGAGAGGAGCCAGTTGAGGTGGCTCGGGCATCTGGTCAGGATGCCTCCTGGACGCCTCCCTGGAGAGGTGTTCCGGGCACGTCCCACCGGGAGGAGGCCCAGGGGAAGACCCAGGACACGCTGGAGGGACTATGTCTCCCGGCTGGCCTGGGAACGCCTTGGGATTCCTCCTGAGGAGCTGGCCCAAGTGGCTGGGGAGAGGGACGTCTGGGCCTCCCTACTGAAGCTGCTACCCCCGCGACCCGACCCCGGATAAGCGGAAGACAACGGACGGACGGACGGACGGACGGAGTATGGCAGCAGCTTTACGTACCGTGGAGGGTCTAATTCTTTTGGCTTATTTCTCTCTCAAAAGTCAATATGAGATAGATATATACCATATTGGTTAGACCGCATAGCCGTATAACCTCTTTGCAATACCAGGACATCGTAAATAAAAATCTGGCAGCTTTTACCAGTAAACCAAAGATAGGTATCGTGTCGTTCAGCATGATAATGGTTTAAAATAGCTGGGCAAATAAGCCCAGAAATGGTTCACCGGAAAAAATAAGACTATTTCCTTGGCTATCTCTTCCCAGATCTTAATTTCTTTTTTAGAAAACCAGTGGGGAAAACTGAAGGAAAGAGAACATTACAAAGGACCCTGGTCAGCCTATTGAGATTGTGCAAAGACAAATGGAACAAAGGGAACTTCTGTATTCTGTAATCTCCAACTTTATGTTTAAGCCTAAGCGCCACCCTGTTTGCAAAATAGTTTGTACAAGTTATTCATAAAGGGGTACCAGGGCTGTATTTTTCTTTGAATAAACTTAGATTTGTTTTCTTGTATTTATAGTGAAAGAATTGTGATTCCACTCCTCAGGCTATCAATCCGTGATTGTTGCATTTATATATTCTTTCTTTCTATACCCCTTCCTTTGAAGTGTCTGTGCGGTGCTGTTTGTACAGCTTCAAACCTCATCTTCTGTTCATCACCAAAATTAATCAAACGTTTTTTTTGTTGCTTTTTTTGCTTGTATAAAGGTTAAAGATACTAATGTTTTTAAATTAACCTTTTACATGCAAATGTAACAGGACAAAAGGTGGCTTTTATTAGACAGGAAGGTAGTTGGCGTGACAGAAGATGCAGAAGATGGAGTTAAGATGGAGACAGGACTCACTGTGGCGACCCCTGAAAGGCAAAAGCTGAAAGACGAAGAACGATTCAGCAAGTTTAAATGGAGACGGGATGGTTTGTTTCAATTTAGCATTTAATAGTAATGAATCTGAACATTAGTGTGGTATAACTAAGGCTCTCTGTGAGCGGACTGCTCCCTCTGCTGGATGTGATCGCTATCAACAGGCTTCATTAGATTTTGGCTGTTGCATTCAGTTTATCTGCTGTGTCTTCATATATATTTGCATGTGCACACAATAACTGTTTTCCAATTTGAGTCTGTTATTTTATTTAGTTTATTTCCACCCAGGTTCACGAAATAACCAACAAAAAAAAGCAATAAAATGGAGGGGTGGATTGAGTCATTCTTTATTTAGACTTGTCTTGTACAGATTCAGCAGTACAAGGTCGTTATCAACGTCACATGTTTCCATTTTATGCGTCTTTTGTGGTGGAAAATTACACAAACCTCCCAGGAAAAGATATCAAAAGGAAGACTCATGAAATAAATACCTGTGGGTGCTTTTTCCCTCCTTGAAATCCAGATTACAATATTCATCAGAAATAACCTGTTTGATATGCTGCACTGTCATCCTAAATCTTTAATTAATATGGTTGTTGGTTTAAAACACGGGGGAATATAACGTCTACATGTGACACAAGGCCTTTGGTATTTTTAATTGGCTGGAAAGTCAGGTGTACTTGTGTGGTTTGGTTTCATACACTATGTTGCCCAAGTTATTTGCTTGCCTGGCTTCACACAAATATGAATTTGAGTGACATGCATATGGGTTTAGTATGATGTGTGTCCAACCATTGCCGCTGCAACAGCTTCAGCTCTTCTTTCCTCAGTGTTTAGACTTAGACTTACTTAGACTTAGACTTTCTTTATTGTCATTTTGTATACACAGAGTGGATACAGAACGAAATTTCGCTTTCACACAGCTCAGAAAGATTGCAGTAACTCTACAGGATACCTTGCGGTGAATTACAGTACAGGATAAAGTGCAGTGATAAATCGCAGTCACTTACAGGATAAGTTTCAATTGACTTCCGGATAAAGTGCAGCAGTGAGCAGTAGGCAGTTGAAATGTAAACAGTGTAAAACAAATGTAAACAAATACGCAGTAAGGTGCAGCAATGATTTAAAAGTAGACAGTTGCATTGTACACAGTTTTGCAGTACGTTTCCCGGTAAGGTGCAGCAGCAATTTTGCAGGATATAATACAATGTGCAAGTGTGCAAATGTGCAAATCAGCGAATCGAATGTGGTACACAGTCCGTTTTTATACTTTAGCAGTTCAGCAGTTCAACAGTCTGATGGCAGCAGGGAAAAAGCTTTTGCAGAACCTAGTGGACCAGGTTCACCAGCAGAACCTAGGAGTGTGCTTATGGTAATTTTTACCATTCTTCCAGAGATGCATTTCTGAGGTCAGACACTGATGATGGACGTTAAGGCCTGGCTTTCAATCTTTGCTCTAAATTCATACCAAAGATGATCTATTGGGGACAGGCATTGAGAATTAGCCTTAGCTAAAATGTTGTAGTGTGTGACATTATTCATGAAACATACTTGTCCCTATCAAATAAACGAATAAAAAAAAGAAAAAAGAAGTCACAACTCTTGAATTAAATTGAATTTTTTATTTGTGGCTTTTAAGGCTAGCCAGGTTTTTCCACATCAAACTCGGCTATCAGTGTCTTTATGGACCTTGCTTTGTGCACAGACATGTTGGAAGACGATGGGTCTGTCCCAAAACTCCTCCCACAAAGCTGGTAGAAGGAAACTGTACAGGATGTCGTGGCGTACCGATACGTTAACTGTTTCTGACCCTGGAACTAGTGAGCCAAACTCCTGAAATCAGCCCCACAACTCCTAGAAACGGCCAAAGCCCAGGTTCGTCCATTGGGTTATCGGACAGAGCGACACGATTCATCACTCCACACAGCATGTCCCCGCTGCTCTAGAGTCCAGTGGTGCCGTCTTTTAATCCACTGCGTAGGACAAGTTGCATTGCCCTTGGCTTAATGCAGCCGCTCAGCCATAGAAACCCGTTTCCTGTAGCTCTCCAGACAGTTCTAGTTAATCTGAAGACCACATGAAGTTTGGACGTCTGCAGCTATTGACTCGGCTGAAAGTTAGTGACCTCTGCTCATTATATGATTCAGGACCCACTCTGTAATTACACATGGGCCCCGTTTGTTGGCCGAGTTGCTCTCTTTTCCACTTTTTTATAACACTGCTAACGGTTGGCTGTGGAGTTCTTCATAGCTGGGAAATTTTATGACCAGAGTTGTTGCCGAGGTTGCGTGCCATTACGGTGCCACGCTGCGATTCCCTGAGCTTCTGATAGCGACCCATTCTCTCGCGAATGTAGAAGCAGTCTGCAGGCCTGGATGCTTGATTTTATATGATTGCAACACCTGAAATCAATGATTTAAACTGGTGACTGGATACTTTTTTTTAGCCAATGCAGTGTATATTATGAAGTACCGGTATGTCTCAGGATGTTTTGGGGGTTTAATTTGCTGCTGCTCTATCACTACGCTCACGTACTGAAATGCAACTCCTCAAAACCCTTTTTTATTATAATTCTGAGATTACATGTCAGTGAAAGCTATGCATGTGGTTTCACCAAAGATTTAAAGATCAACCCGTGTAGAAACATTTGCCATAATTATTTTTTCCCTTTTTTATTTTAGAAAAAGGGCCGAAAAGAGAACTTTTGATATTTACCACAGAAAATATTGAGCGTTTAAAAGAAAAATAGGGCTGGGCGATATAGAAAAAAAGCTTATCGATGAAAAAAAATGCATATTGATCGATATCGATAATTATTGAAAATATTTAAAACCATATTTTATGTGCAGCTCTGCCTGGACATTTTATGATATTGCTAAATGATTTGATTTAAATAAAGAACACAAACACAGAATTCCAATTAAATCTTTATTTAACCAACTTTTTTAACCATAACAGAATTTTTTTTAAGAAAAATAATTTAACTTTATATCGCGGATCAAGAGTGGCAGGTTTTTCAGCTGCAGAGAACAGCAGACATATCTACCACTATGAAGCACGTTACTGCATGCGTTATGTCCTTATGCCGCTTGGACGCTTTGTCATTTTATCACAAAGAAGGGAGCCCAGTTTAGCTGCTGTACCTGCTTTGTTTTGGAAGAAGTTCTAGAAAATTCCGACGACGACGACGCGGACCCGCGCAGCTCGCGCTGCTGCGGGTGTGAGTGGCTTACGTGATGAATACTGGTGGGTTGCGTTACCAGACTCTGCTTTTACTGGTTCCTTGCAAGTTTTACAAATCACTGTGGTTTATTTCTATCAGGCTGGCAAACTAGTAAAACCCCGTTTTGGGACAATTTCCTCCGCCGCTCCTTGCTGTGACATATTCACATGCTGTGTGTTGTGGTTTGAGAGGGCAGCGCTTTGTGACGGCGTGCCGACTGTAGCAAGGAAGTAAAACTGTCTATCGAAGTTTTTATCGACCCTATTTTTTCCTATCGCGCCACACGTCTATCGATCGATAGATATTGTTATTGAATTATCGCCCAGCCCTAAAGAAAAAACAACAAAACGTTTTTAAACTAAAAGAAGGTTGTGCATTATATAAAGGAAACATGAATTTTAATGAGTGAAAACCCAAAAGACCTGTGCCACTAACTCGTAAAAGGAATCCATCCTGTTGTAAAGACACAAATCTGATTTACAGTTGTTGTGTTTTTTTTTGTTTCCAGTGGGTGAAACTTTAAGCTCGTACGTGATTGTGTTACTGGCAGCAAACACTCAGACTCTTCCTCCTCTGGGAAAACAATATTTTATTATGTTGTACTTGGATGACTCTTGAAGTGAGACATTTTTCAGAAAACATGGCACGAATGAAGTCCACACATCCACAGCGCTACGCTTTCCATCTCTGGAGCAGATTTTTGTTTATCTCAGTTTTATTACCTTGGAGAGAAACATTAGAGAGAGTGAGAGTGAGAAAAAGACTAAATATATTTTCTTAAACACCTTAATTGAAATTGGGTTTTAACTGCCCGCTGAAGCGTGATGGCAGAAATTAGGTGCCGGGGAAGCAGCATTTTTGCAATGCAAATGTAATCTCGGCTTTTCTTTGTGCCTGCCGCCCAGGAGACACTCGAAAATAGCTGGCAGATATGTTTTTTTTCTTCCACGAGTCGTTTTCTTCAGGTTGAACCTCTCATTATTCCAATACCCATTGCTATTAACTTTTTAGATTGAACTACGACGTGGTCCTGTTGTTTACTGAGCAGGAGGATTATTCATGGTGGGAAATTGTATTCTCTTCTTGCCCAGATAGAGCCTGGTGGGGGTGAAATTTTGATTGCACAATATGTATGAGGAATTAAACAGCTAATTTGCCTTGAATTTCCATTCATCACACTAGTGAACTGAGCACTCCTTGTGGACAAGTCTTCAATTTGGGGATTTAATACCCACTCGGTGCACATTATAAGAAAATAGCAAGAGACAAAGATGCACACTGTGTTTAGAGGACGGGGACAGTTTTTCTGATGTAAACACCCTGTGAATATGAGCAGGACTCACTGATTTGAATGTAATTGTGTTCTTTTGAGTGCAAGCATAGTTAGGAAAAAATACGCGCAAATACAGGTTTTAGGGTGCAGGTTTTGTTTAGTTAGAATCGAATAGAAGTACATTTGTTGTTCCACGATTGGGAAATTTGGGCGTGACAGTGGCAAAAACATGTAGATAGGTTACACCAGAGTTACTGAATAATATAAATAGAAAGCTTATTCAAAGTTAAGTTGTAAAGTAGAAGAGAAAGAACTTATGAGACCAGGAAAAATACTTCAGATAATATGGCATATTCAGGTAAAAATGCAATGTTCAACTTAGAGGAGAGACAGCAGCCGAATTACGGAGAGATGTAAGAAAACTGCAATATGCATTATACAAACACTCCCGGATAGGGATGGGTACTGAATTTGGTACTTTTATAGGTACTGACCGAATCCTGCCGGTACTACCAGGTATCTATTCACGTAAAATCAAACAGTACCATATTTCGGTACCTAAATGCACCACTGTGACACTGAGGGAGTGGGAGAGTGGGCGATTTTCCATGCCGAACATGAACATAGCACTGCACGCACCAGAGCGCTGGTCCAGTAAAGATAAAAAGTATGGTTCTGCTTTTCAAAATGCGCTGCAGATTCGGCTCGCTGCAGTATTTGTGATGCTAAGTGCAAGGCCAGCAGTGGGAAGGCTTCTATTCTGAGGAAGCACCTGGTCATTGTTGTCAATTTATAAACTGTTGCTACAATAGTTTTATGTGGTGTGGATTCAGACAATGGATTAATATTCATAAATTAACATTTCTAGATCCAGACAAGTTTATATGTTGAGAAATAAATATGTTAAATTTAAAAATGTCTGGAATATTATTTTTTTTAAAACTAAAACAAACAAAAAAGATTTGAGATTTTATTACTACATAAACACACAAAAGTACAAAAAATTGGTACCGTTAAGTACCGGTATCGGTACCTTATCGGTTCAAATGTGAAAGGTACCCATCCCTACTCCTAGAGAAGCTAGCGTAAAAGATTCATGATCGTATCAGAACCCGTTCAACCATTAGCATCTTTGTAACATTTATCAAGTCTGTTCTGAGCAGCAGAGATTATAAAGTCTGAGAGCAGCTGGGAGGACCGACCTGCAGAAATGCTCCTTAGAGCATCTAGGCTGCAGCAGTCTGTCACTGAAAGAGCTCTCCATCTCTGTAACAGCTCCTTGCATGGGGTGGGAGACGTTGTCCGTTGTGATAATGTTCTTCCTACAGTGCTTTTTGTCTCCCACCACCTGCACTGGGTCCAGGGGGCATCCCGTCAGAGCTGGCTCTGCTAAGGAGTAAAACCAGCTGCTTCCTCTCAGCTACAGATCAGTTTCTGCTCCAACAGACCATAGAAGATGGCTGATGCCACCACAGAGTCAAAGGTCTTCAGGAGCGCTTCATGCTCTCCATAAGACCTCAGCCTCCTCAACAGGTAGAGCCCGCTCTGACCTTTCTGTAAAGAGCATCGGTGTTGTGACTCCAGTCCAGTTTAGTGTTCAGGTGAACACCCAGGTACTTATAATAATCCACTATTTCAACATCAGTTCCCTGGATGTTCCCCGATATTAATGAGGTCTAACCTGCTGCAGACACCCTCATCCAGTACTTTGGGACTTTGTTTTATTGTTTTTATTATGGAATCTCGACTTCTCCAACTGTATTAATTGTTCACTCGGGTGTTACACCATTCCCAGCTCCTGGTTCCGACTTCGGGGATCAATGGAAAGCAGCGTAAGTCTCTGGGGCCGAGGGGCTCAATCGGCCACTCCCCTTACGGCTGGCTGCGGTGCAGCGAGAACGGACAGCACAATGCAAAAACATTTTGGAGGACTTTAACAACTAAGCCATATCTTGATAACAGCAACATCCTGGCCTAAAATCATTCTAGAAGTTCATTTTGTATCAAAGAAAATTGTATAAATTTCTAAAACTTTACTCACTGTTTGTGCTTCCTGTTTTCGGCCATTACTGCCATCTGCAGCCGCCTTAATGAGCTGCATGTGATTTAAACTGAACCACTGAGAGAGAAATGTTGAGAAGTTTTTTTAATGACTCTTTGGTGCATTAAAGTTTTGCATCGACGTTTCTTGTATAATCGACGTTGTCAATTACGTTGACTAATCATTGCAGCCCTAATCCTGGCCTAGGGTCTCTGCATGGAGTTGGCATGTTCTCCCTGTGCATGCGGGGGTTCTCTCCGGGTTCTCTGCCTTCCTCCCACAGTCTTAAAACGTGACTGCTAGGTTCGGTGATATCTCCAAGCTGCACTGAGAAACAAGTGTGTGCGTGTGTGTGTGTGTGTGTGTGTGCATGCTTGTTTTTCCTGTGTGTCTCTGTGTTGTCCTTTGATGTACTTGGCAACATTATGTGGAAATTTTGAAGCAACATTTTAAAGAATTAACCAGGAAATTAAAGCCAAAACGTTTCATCCCCCCCTCCATAATGGACGGTTAATGGATAATGACCCTGTTGTGTGACCCTAAACATGTCATCTTATTAAGTACGTCATGTACTTTTAGGACAACAAAGCCAATGTTTTAGAGCAGCCATCACAAAGCCTTAATCTGAGGCTATAGGACAGACAGGAATAGGTGTGTTTGAGCAAAGCGGCCTACAAACCCGACGCAGCTGCAGCAGTTCTGTCAGCAGGAAAGGGCCTCGTGAAACTTGTGGAAGGATAAAAGTTGTAAAGTTTAAATGGCAACTCTACCAAATAATTATATTTATGTTGGCTTCTGACCACGGCTGTAAAATTCAGATTTTCTGAAATGTAAAGTAGCATGAAAGTAATGAACTTAGTTCTCCTATAATGTCCCTGTTCGTTGGTAAATGCTCTCCATGCTGATGCACTACGTCCTCCGTTCCAGCGTGGTGCAGTTGGACAATGTGTTAGCTTCTCCTGGATGTGAAATGGTCGCACTGACTCGCTGCAGGAGAGATGGAAGGAAAATGATGGCCCCCTTGTGTCCCAGGTTCCCCGTGATCCCGCACAGTCAGAGAAGCGAGATCAATAGTCCATCAGTGTACAAGCTTTAGCACCTTCACAAATAGCCCCCTCAAAGCTTTCAGCCAGGGTAGATTAAATAAAACGTCCCCAGGCTACAGCTGTAAATAGCGCCACAGTTAGTGCCTGATCTGATGGTGCCAAACAAGGTCAATGCAGCCGCGTATGGGGCCATCGTCTTCAAGTGAAATGTTTTAACATTGACCGAAAGCTTTAATGTTGGGACTTTATAGCCGTCTGCTGCCTCTCCGAAGGCGTTAATGGGTCCTCTCTCTTACTGTACTTCGCCTGAGCCTCTCCTCACTGCGGCGTCTCCTGGCTCAATATTTCTGACTTAACACCACCCTGACGGATGAACAGACGCACCGAGGAGGTTTGAGTCTCTCCTCCAGCTGAGGTTCAGCGCCCCGTGACGCCCCCGCCGAGGCCTCCGATCGCCTCCAGACTCTGACACATCATTTCCCCCGTGATTTGTGACAAGGGGGTCGAGGTTGAAGGAGACGGGGAGATTTTCTGTCCTCCTGAGTACAAACCGAGGTTTTCAGCTCTGCAGGCTGAGGCGAGGGTTGTTTCCACCCCCCCCCCCCCACTCCTGCATCACAAGGAATTGGTTTCAAGCCCTGTAATGCAGGCTTGATGATGGGCTATTACGGTACATTTTCAGAAAATGACCTGCATTTTGTTAATAAAATTGGACAGGCTGGCTGCGCTCTTCCAGGATGTAGTGCTTTTATATGAAATTGGAAGGAGACACTGGAAAAAAAGAGACAATTACTCCTCATAGGAAATCTGTTTGGATCAAATCACCCTAGTATGCCATGAAAGGGCATCTATGATACAGTCCTTTACAGATGTATCCATACCTTTTTCATATTTTGTGACCTTGCAAACCCATAATGTATTTTAGTTTAATGGACCAACAGACAGAATCGGTGACAAAGGGCAGCCTTGGCGGAGTCCAACTCTCACCGGAAACGAGTCCGACTTACTGCCGGCAATGCGGACCAGACTCTGACACCGGTCGTACAGAGACCTGACAGCCCTTATTAAAGGGTCCGGTACTCCATACTCCCGGAGTACCCCCCACAGGATCCCCCGGGGGACACGGTCGAATGCCTTCTCCAGATCCACAAAGCACATGTAGACTGGTTGGGCAAACTCCCATGCCCCCCCAAGAATCCTGCTGAGGGTGTAGAGCTGGTCCAGTGTTCCACGGCCAGGACGAAAACCACACTGCTCTTCCTGAATCCGAGATTCGACTATCCGACGGACCCTCCTTTCCAGAACCCCTGAATAGACCTTACCAGGGAGGCTTAAGAGTGTGATCCCTCTGTAATTGGAACACACCCTCCGGTCCCCCTTTTTAAATAGGGGGACCACCACCCCAGTCTGCCAATCCAGGGGAACTGCCCCCGATGTCCACGCAATGTTGCAGAGCCGCGTTAACCAACACAGCCCCACAACATCCAGAGCCTTAAGGTACTCAGGGCGAATCTCATCCACCCCCGGAGCCTTGCCACCGAGGAGCTTTTTAACAACCTCGGCAACCTCAGCACCAGAGATGGGAGAACCCGACCCAGAGTCCTCAGGCTCTGCTTCCTCAATGGAAGACGTGTTGGTGGGATTAAGGAGGTCTTCGAAGTATTCCGCCCACCGACGCACGACGTCCCGAGTCGAGGTCAGCAGCACACCACCCCCACTGTAAACAGTGTTGGTACTGCACTGCTTCCCCCTCCTGAGACGCCGGATGGTGGACCAGAATCGCTTCGAAGCCGTACGGAAGTCTTTCTCCATGGCCTCTCCGAACTCTTCCCACGCCCGAGTTTTTGCCTCGGCGACCAGCCGAGCCGCCTGCCGCTTCGACTGCCGGTACACATCAGCTGCTTCCGGAGTCCCACAGGCCAAAAAAGCCCGGTAGGACTCCTTCTTCAGCTTGACGGCTTCCCTCACCGCTGGTGTCCACCAGCGGGTTCGAGGGTTGCCGCCACGACATGCACCGACAACCTTGCGGCCACAGCTCCGACTAGCCGCCTCAGCAATAGAGGCGTGGAACATGGTCCATTCAGACTCAATGTCCCCCGCCTCCCTTTGTCACCGATTCTGTTCATAACTTTTATGGACAGAATTTCTAGGCGCAGCCAAGGTGTTGAGGGGATCCGCTTTGGTGGCCTTAGGATTGCGTCTCTGCTATTCGCGGATGACGTGGTCCTATTGGCTTCATCAGGGCGTGATCTACAGCTCTCACTGGAGCGGTTCGCAGCCGAGTGCGAAGCGGCCGGGATGAAAATCAGTGCCTCCAAATCCGAGACCATGGTCTTGAACCGGAAAAGGGTAGAGTGCCTTCTCCGGGTTGGGGAGGATGTCCTGCCCCTAGTGGAGGAGTTCAAGTATCTTGGGGTCTTGTTCACGAATGAGGGGAAGATGGAGCGGGAGATCGACAGGCGGATTGGTGCAGCGTCTGCTGTGAAGCGGGCGCTGTACCGATCCGTTGTGGTGAAGAGAGAGCTGAGCCAAAAGGCGAAGCTCTCGATTTACCGGTCGATCTACGTTCCTACCCTCATCTATGGTCACGAGCTTTGGGTCGTGACCGAAAGAACGAGATCCCGGATACAAGCGGCTGAAATGAGTTTTCTCCGTAGTGTGTCTGGGCTCTCCCTTAGAGATAGGGTGAGGAGCTCAGTCATCCGGGGAGGACTCAGAGTAGAGCCGCTGCTCCTCCACGTCGAGAGGAGCCAGTTGAGGTGGCTCGGGCATCTGGTCAGGATGCCTCCTGGACGCCTCCCTGGAGAGGTGTTCCGGGCACGTCCCACCGGGAGGAGACCCAGGGGAAGACCCAGGACACGCTGGAGGGACTATGTCTCCCGGCTGGCCTGGGAACGCCTTGGGATTCCTCCTGAGGAGCTGGCCCAAGTGGCTGGGGAGAGGGACGTCTGGGCCTCCCTACTGAAGCTGCTACCCCCGCGACCCGACCCCGGATAAGCGGAAGACAACGGACGGACGGACGGACGGACCAACAGACTGTCAAAATAGAGGAAAAATTAGCTATGTTATTTAAAATCCTTTACCAAAACAATCTGAAAAGTGTGGCATGCTTTTTTTTTATCCAGCCCCACATAGTCGGCCCTGGCTGTAGGTAGGTTTAGCTTTGTTGTCCAGCCGGAAAAACTGAACCATCAAAGCATTTTCTCCAACAGATTTTCTCTCTATATTTAGATTTATCTATTTTCTCGTCAACCCTGAGGATTTTAGCTTTCCCCGTTGATGGAAAGGATCCCCGCAGGATCATGCTGCCACCACCAGGTTTCAAGGTGATGTGCACTTTTTGTTTGGCACAGGTAACGTTCAGTAAGTTTTATCTGACCAGAGCATGTGCTTCCACGTGTTTCCCAAGTTATCCATAGCCACGGCAGATTTAGATTTGAAATTGTTTTCATCCAGCCAAAAAGTTTGTTTCTGGTAGAAAATGTGACCGGCATCTGTCTCAGCCAAAAATATGAGTAAATGATAATAAAGGAGTATTTGTTTCAGGAATTAAAACAAAGGTTTTAATTTTATTTTAAAAATTACATGTTGATTTTTTTTCCCCCTTTTCTTAGAAATCTGTTGAAAATTCTTTACTAGTAGCAACCAAAACACCCCCATTATCGATGAGCAGCTTTTTACATGTTTCACTGGTATTTTGACCATTTTAGTTTGACCAGCTCCAAATCGTTGAGGTGGGAATGGCTCCTTGCCATCTCCCTAATCTTTGGCTCCATCCACCGATTCTTTGTCAGATTCCAGTCAGGAAACCAGGCTGAAGCGCTCTGAAATATTAGTACTACTTCCAAATGAGAAGAAACATGTTGATTAATTTAAATCATTCATATAAGTTTCAACAAATGCGTTCTTCTGTTTGCAGATTGTTGCAATGGATTTTCTTTTAGCACTGAAGGCTTTTTTTGGTTGTGGAAATGCTCAACAAGAATGAATGCTTTTGCATGGCACTGCATAAGCATCTGCTGCTAAACAGGTTCGATATTTTCAGCCCAGCATAACAGTCACCATCTTTTCCAGCTTCACCCCTGCTGCACCACAACTGTTTGATCTCGCCCGCACGAAGCAAAGCCTCCTCCGCCCCCTCCTTTAGGATGTTTGATATTGGAGTTCAGAGCTTGCAGCCACTTTTTTTTTTTTCAGCTGGGGTTTCACTGTTCCACTGCATCCGATCCTTTCACCATCAGATAACTTCAAAGAAAAACACCAACTTTCCAAAAGCTGCAGGTTTTGCTCTGGTGTTGTCTGTTGGATTAGCAGTTTCCTGCAGTAAAAGGGAGATAAAATTAAACGTCTTTGGCTTTGCCAATTTCAGCCTCAGGCTCTGAGATGTTGTAGCAATCAGGTTTTTTTTTTTAACCATATCCCGATTCCTCGTGTGTTCTGTGCATTGATCTCCAGTTCTGCTCTGCCAATAGCTTCTCTCCTGTGAAACCTTTCCTCGTCTGTCGCTTATCCATTATTCATCGCTCCGAGCTCTTACTGCTGGACCATAATACTCATTAGCTTCTGAGTTTGCCATCTATAAAACAACGCAGCCCCAGCTGTTGCTTTATTTGGAGGAATACTGAGAGGGAACGCAGCTTATGCAAAGTGAACATGGTCTATAATCCTCCTGCAAAACAACAGGAATCTGTACAGGTACATTTATGTCGTTCCTGCCGGTTTGTCCCAGTGATCAATCCCCGTGTTGCAACAACAAGTCAGTTCAGGTTCATATTATGAATCTCAAGACCTTGAATCTTGTGGTGAGTTTTATTTTCCTCTGTGGCGCTGCAATGCAAAGCCTGCGGGTGAGTCAACTGAAGAAACATGGAAAAAAAATATAGGAAATTAAGGAACCTTCTTGGCTTATTTAACAGGTGCAGAAGTTTTATTCATATGGGAGAAACATATATTTGAGTTGCATTATTATTTTCTTTTCTTTATTATGGCACCGCTTTGAGCACTGAACTGTAATTTGCTTTCAAGCAGCCAGACATTCTTGTAAACTTTTAAATTAACTCTGATCAGTAGTTCTTCAGGCTTTCTGGAGGTCTTTCAAGTTTTTTTTTCTTTTCTTAGGACTTTTGCTGCTTTATACCTTCAGAAAGCCTGGACCGCTATTAATTATAACTGCTTTAAAAAAGTAAATTGTAAAAAAGGTACAATGCATCGAGGATAACTGAAATATTTTGCGCTGTAAGGCAGATATAACTACATATTTATTGAAACATAAATTAAGCCACGCTGAGCTTGTTCAGCCTGTCAACTCCAGCTGCCTTCCTGCTTTAGAGGTGAGCTTCATGTAACACATTAAACACTCCTTCCTAATCTAGTTGGTCTGTTTAACCAGCAAAACTCTCTGCCTTCTTCTTCATATCAATTATTCTAAAATCGGTCCACGTTCAGAGAGTCTACGTAAGCACAGTGCCTAGCTGGAAGGACATCAGCAATGACCGTAGGGAAGCAATCGTTGCTGTCAGTCGGTTTATGGACTTCTCTAAGTTGATCATTTCACTCCCTACCGTCATGCCACGTCTGACAGTGGGGTTAAAAAGCTGCAGCCAACCCAGGAGCTCAGTCTCTGACTTTACAGGCCTCTGTTTGCATGATGGTGGTAAAGGCTGGTACCAGCTGGCAAGCGTGATTGTGGAGGGGGTGATGAGTGGAGCTTTATTTGTTTTTTGCAGTGATAGGACCTGGCCACCCTGCAGTCAATGAGACCACCATGAACTCTTCAGAATACCAGAGAATCAAATGTGAGGTCATTAGTGAGACAGCGGAGGTTTGGCCCAAACTCGGTCATGCAACAAGACAACGATCCCGCTTACACCAGTAAATCTGCAACAGAATGACTGAAATAGAAAAAGGAATCATAGTGTCGTAAAGGCCTAGTCAAAGTCCGGACCTTAACCTGACTGAAATGCTTTGGTGGGACCTTAGGAGAGTCGGGCGGATTCAGATGCCTGCCAACATCATTAAAAGAAACCAAAGAAGACTTGGCCGGTTACCCTACACAATCACAAAAAGTCAGAGAAAACGACTACTTCAAGGTATTGCTGCTAAAGGTCACTCTACAAAGCACTAAATCATGGGGTATTCTTTGTTTTTTTAGACACAACCTTTTCATTTCAGCTTCTGTTATATTTAATAAAAGACCTGTGTGGAGTCTGCCGTACGTTGTTGGGGTTAATTTAAATGTTTTTAGAACCTGTTAAATAGAGACCAGAAGATTGTACTAGCTCCTGATAAAACCTTATTTTTCTTTTCTTCTTTTTTTTTTTTTTTACCATGACTGTATACAAGTGTGTCCTTTCAGTTTATTATTAAAGTCCAATTGATCTTCTTGAAGGGACTGTATTGTTGGTATGCCTCTGGGGAATTAACTTAATAGATGATGTGAATTCACAGTTTACTTTAGCTGGCTGACCAACATCAGCTCTTATTTTGCCAACACACACACACACACACACACACACACACACACACACACACACACACACACACACACACACACACACACACACACACACACACACACACACACACACACACACACACACACACACCGACAATTGATGATAACTTTGAAAAAGCTGAGCTAGCTTTTTGAAAGCATATCTTCTCACCGAGATCAGGGGTGAAATGGTGTGCTTCAGTGAGCGCAGATTAAAAGGTAATCTCTGCAAATTGACTGTAGAAGGAGGAGGAGAGACCTTTGTGTGCTTGGATTTTAACAGAAGATGTTACACTGAGTCATTAACTTTGAATCAAATAGCCAAAGATGAAATTCAACGCTTTCTTCCAAGACCCGCCGCTGCTTTGAAAACATCTTCTCATGGGAGCCGAGCTCGCTTCATCTTAGCCAGACGTTTTTGATGTGGCTCTCCTCAGATCCACTTTCATGACTCATAATTTGCCCCAAATGAGTTTTGACTTAAAAGGTAATTAAGACTTTGCGTCTTTATATGGTGAAATTAAAAGCCTTACTCTGTAGACTTCGAACAGGCCATGTTATTCTACAAAGATTATTTTTTTTCCTGCCGTCTAATGGCTGTTAATTAAAAATTAAAAGTGGCTGTAAAATCAGTCAGAAAGAAGGATTGATGCGCATTGATGCGTAAAAAAGTCTGGCATCAGTTGTGTTTGTCCAGTGCTGGTTCTGGCATGAATGAAAGACCGTCATCCTGGGGGCCTCCAACAAATTAAAAGGATTAAATGAGATTTGTGGGCAACATAAAATGCAGTTTAGGTCCTTACAAACCACGTCACATTCATAAAGCAATGAAACTCTGGTTCAGGGCTACTTCTTTAACCTGGTGCTCATCCGCCCCCATTTCTAATGCCACTCTGAACAACTGCCCATAAACCAAAAACTACCACTGTGCATGGCTTTGTATTATGCAAAATCCTTGGTTTTCTTTTCACACATTAAAAGTTTTACAACTGTACAGTCTGGACATGAAAAATGAGCCCTGGACTCGTGTGTTTCCCTGGTTCTAACAGGAGACGAGTCTGGTTTTGCTTAATGCCTTGTTTCTCTTCGCAGAAGAAGTCCCTCATCGCCACCAGTCTGATTGTGGCTGTGTCCCTCTTTGTGGTGGTGGTGAACTTCTCGGAGAAGCCCTACTTCCTCCTGCAGCCTGTGTTTGGCCAGACGTTCAGCAGCCACTGGATCTTCTCCAAGCAGTCACACAAGGCGTTCAAGCCTCACCTCGGCTATGTCAGCATCCCAAAGCAGGAGGTGAGAAACACATACTTTGCAGCAATGACATGTTGCAATGACAAACAACAAGTTAAATCTATTTTTTCAACATTTATTAATAGGTGTATTTAACACTAACCTAACCTGACGAGCCAGATGGATTTCGTTCCGCTTAGCTCCGCCTAGCTTCACTCACATCCATCTGGGACCTCTCCCATAGAGAGTGATTTCTTCATCCAATTTTATTGTCCAGCCAATCAGGACGCAGGGCTGGAGTTTCATAGATGTGACGTAGTGGAGAAGCGACCGTGAGACTGTTTTGATTCAGACAACAATGGCGGCTCGCAGCGAGGAAGCAAGTGGCAACATTGATGCTATTTCATCAGTGTTGTCCTATCTACCGAATATTAATTCTTTAAAAGAACACCAGAGAACGGCTTTGAAGGCTTTTGTTAGTGGAAACGATGTTTTCGCCCTTCTCCTGACCGGGTTTGGCAAGAGCTTGTAGCGCGTCAGTAAACATGACAGACAGGTGGTTTATCCAATCATACGCAAGGATTTTTGATGGACGTGAGGAGACGCGTGGAGCTCGCCGGAGCTACATCCATCTGGTGAAAGTCAGGTTAACACCAAACCCCACCCTAGTGCTAAACCAACGTCGAGCCTCCATGTGATACCTTATTTTCAACAACACACCCTGTTGGATGACGATTGTCATGATTTATTGTTTCCTTTAAGAAGTTTAACACTTACCAGCTACTTTATTAGGTACACCCATTCCACTGTTTAGCAAAAACAGCAACTGAGTCGATTATATGGCAACAACTTAGGTCATCCAGACATGGTGGAGATGATCTGCTGAGGCAAGTATCAGAATGGGGACGAAACTGGGAGCATGGATCCATTTTATGGTTGTATTGTATTTCATAGCACAGATTGGGCCCTTAAATACAGAGTGAGCGTTGTTTGAACACTACAGCCAGCTGAATATTGCTGCAGACCACGCCCTCCCCTTTATTTCACACTTTGGGCAGCCCCGGTTCCGCTCATGTTCATTCTTCTATCTGTTGTTTGTCACTAGGGATCTCTACGGGTCATTGTGTTTAAATGTTACACGCAGTCTTGGAAAACTGTGAAGATATAATTCCTACCACTACTGCTCTGTGTTCTGCTTTGTCCACCACCCCGATGCATGCAACAGTCTGTCTCTTGGGTGCTGTCTGATATGGTGTGGCTTGGCCTCTATAGCTCCTGTGTTAATGCCTGTTCCTGTGCTGCCATGTTTAGTGCCATGTAGCGGACCTTTGCTTAATCCGTGAGTGGTACAGCGATTCAGGGTCTTATCTTTCCATGTTGGTTCCTCTTGGCCCTCCGCCTGCCTATTACAGTGTCTGCTGCCCTGCTTTCACTTGGTACATTGTGCTGAAACGAGGGTGAAACCGTCCAAGCATTCTTTGCCTTGATCCCATTGACCTTTATCTCTTTTGGTAAGACTATTACACCAGCAGGGTATCTGATGACAGGCTTGGACTCTGTTCGTACCTTTCAGTTGAGTCTCCAGGACCTGCATCTCTCCCCTGTTGTTGACTTCCTTGTTGCCTCTTTGGTTGCAGTTTGCCTGTGGATTGAAATAGCCTGATTCTAGTTGCCCAGAGCCTTTAGTTGTGATCACATTGCCTCGCTCGGCTGTCAATCAGCTATCTCAATGCAATTTCAACTTCCAACATTTAATGGCCATCGAAGAGTCTCATAACCTTACAGTCTTCTTGATCATCGTTTCTAAACTGTTGTTTCTGTCACAATCCTCTACTGTTTGAGTCTCTGTTTTCTTTTGTGCCTATCGTTTGGATTATTTCCTTGTTATGTTCCTTAGGCGTTGCCTTACGTAGTCTTTTTCTCTGTGTTCATTATTGTTTGTAAGATGTTTCCATATTTCTTCTTTTCTCTATGTTTAGTTTCTTAGTTGATTCCTGTGTTCTGATTTATGTACATTTGGAGTTATTTCTGTTAGATCTCTGTTAGATTTTCCACTTTGGTGAGTTTCTTTGTATTTCAGATCAGCTTATTTTATGTTAAAGGTGCATAGCCCCGTTATTTGACTTGCTTTTAAATGTGTAACTCAGTAGCTCACTCGGGTTGCATACAAAGGTTTTATGAAAGATTATCACGTCCTGCTGGTGTGTTAGTTGTTGTTTAGTTTTTTTATGCTTTGTTTTTGCTCAATTTGTTAGTAAATAAAGCCCTTCATGTTTATTTTTAATAACGGAGGAAGTACAACGCTACGCATGCGCAGCAGGGGATAAAACAAGGAAGTAGCTAACGGCTATTAGCATCTCCAGGCAAATCAATGAAGAATGTTCCAAGAACTAATGAAAAAAAAAAAAAAGCAAAACAACATATGGTTCCTAGAGGGAAAAGACTGGAATGTGGCTGGGAATACAACATGAATGTTGGTGCTCACTGAAGCGGACGCTAAATCTGCCGAGGCTCAGATGTGACAGCATAGTTGACTGACGTGAGTAAATGTTCTGATATGAGGCTCCTAAAGTCGCTGTTAGATCGTTTTATGTCATTAATAACGGTTGGTCTCGGATCGCGCTGAGCTGCCGCTTCACTGCGAGAAATTTCAGACAGGCTTTTAGCTAGGAGCTTCTGAGAGGCTGTACACTAACACTAACTATTGTATTACAGAGAGCGCAGCTTTGCCATGTGGCAAGTATTGAGTATTGTACGTGTTCCGGGGGTATCCCTATTCCTGGAAAATTTAGAAATCTTAACTCTCTGAAACGCTATTTCCTGCATTTTGAGGTGGAATGCAGCCAACCTTTTGTCTTTTCTACAACACTACTTTCGTCCTGAGGATGGGAGGTATGTGTGCTTGACTACAGGTGGGGATGGCTTAAGGAAGAGAGATAATTGAGATAAATGAGATCATTTATAGGTCCAATATAATGTTTCATAGGTTCATACATATAATCAGGGACTGTAACTTAAACTTACTCTTAAAGGCGAAACTTGATTGTTACATATACAAGTTGAACAACAACAACAAACTGAAGCAGTCTACAACACAATCTGCAAACCAACAGATGAGTAAGTGTAGCCAGGATTGCCAGGTACATCTTGCATTTCTGTGTATCTACTCAGTTAAGAAGGCAGCTGACACTGGGTGCACTGAGTCTATTTCTGAAACTTGATTATCACTTTTTCATGTATCTTAGTAGATGTTAGCTGGTGTGTTGGGCTGAAGGGCGGTTTTACCAGCATTATAGCTACAGGTACAGACACAGTTGGATAAATACTTGCAATTAGTCTTCTGGCATTAACTTGCAAAAAACTTCAAAATAAAGTACAAATTAGACAACAGGTTAACTGAGATTGTGTATGTTTCTTGTTCAACAAGATCATCTTAAGTATTGCAACTTTCTTGCTCAACAAGGTCATCTTAAGTATTGCCACATTCTTTTCCAACAACTTCAAATGAAGTTTTACAACTTTTTTTTTTGTCTTAGTCTAACAACAATAAAATGTTTCATAACATAAAACGTTAAGAACACAGCTGACCCTGAGTGCACTGAAACTATTTCTTATACTAAAAGGCGAAACTTCATTGTCACATACAAACATCAATGTCAGCTACCAATTGACAATAAATTAAAGAAGATGTAACACTTTTATCTCTATCAAAAAATCACCAATAAGGTTAACTTAGGTAATGCAACGTTCTTGTTCAAGTTCATGTGAGGTAGTGCCTAAAACAAGATTAGAAGCGCCTTGGGGTCTGAAGGCAGATGTCCTTTGCTGACTTTCAGTTGCCATAGACTCTGCTGGCACTACAGCTCACTTGAGATACTAAAACAACAAACCTAGAAGTGCCTGGGGGCTGGGATGTAAAGTAAAAGCAAGTGGAGGTCATGACTTCAACACAAACTACAAGCGCCTGGAGGCCTGGAGGTACAGGACTCTGGCAGCTGCGAAGTCAAAGTCGGCAATAGGGATTTTGGCATAGCTCAGCGTGATCGACCTGTCAAGCTGATCAATGGAGAGGAGGGTGCGGGACTTTGTTTTTATTCTATTCTGGCAGGAGAAGGCCCTCTCAGCCTCTGTATTGCTCATGAGCACAATCAGACGGCACGTCATCAGCCTGTACACATCCATTGATCTTTAAAAAAAAAAAAAAAGACTAGTATCTCAAAGAACTGTGAAAAAATTGTCACCTCCGTTTGACATTTGCTACGGATTCAGTGCCGATCCAGCCCCCCTCCCCAGTATAGTCATTGACGTTAGCTCCAAAATAATCCTATAGTTATCAGGCATTCGATGAGTTTTCAATTCAATTCAACTTTATTTATATAGCGCCAATTCATGAAACATGTCATCTCAAGGCACTTTACAAAGTCAAAATCAATCATATTATACAGATTGGTCAAAAATTTCCTATATAAGGGAACCAGTTGGTTGCTTCAAAGTCCCGACAAGCAGCATTCACTCCTGGAGAAGCGTAGAGCTACAGGGAGAGTCGTCTGCATTGTACATGGCTTTGCAGCAATCACTCATACTGAGCAAGCATGAAGCGACAGTGGAAAGAAAAACCACCCATTAACGGGAAGGAAAACCTCCAGCAGAACCGGGCTCAGTATGAACGGTCATCTGCCTCGACCGACTGGGGGTTACAGAAGACAGAGCAGAGACACAACAAGACAGACAAAAAAGCACAGAAGCACACATTGATCCAGTGATCTGTTCTACATTAGATGGTAATAGTGGTGATCTGTCTTCCCTGGATGATTTCACAGTCAACAGAACGTCAGACCAGGTGTACCTACTATGAAGAAAAAAGAGAGAGAACAAAAGGTTAAAAGCTGAAATGACAACAGTCATTTCAATGCAATGCAATGCAAATCTGGAGAACAGTAGAAATCAGTAGAGTGAACATTGTCAAAGTTTCAAGCTTACCTGCAAGCCAGGTGCTTCTTCCACGCGAAAAATCGGCAGTGAAATGTGACTAGTGATTCGTGAGTTGTGAGCTTAGCGCGAGATTGCACAAGACTTGAAGGGAAGATGCAAGATGGCGGCTCAGTGAAGGCCGAATCGGCAAATTTTGAACATTGAGCGAAGTTTCCAGGGAAAAACTTAAGGCGTACATCCAAAAACAGGTTCAGTACTCAGTAATATAATATCAGTAATATCATCTTTATTGTCATTAAAACATACATTACAATGAAATTTGTTCTCTGCTTTTAACCCATCACCCTTGGGGAGCAGTGGGCTGCCATGTGTGGCGCCCGGGGAGCAATCTGGTGTTAAGGGTCTTGCTCAGGGACCCAGAGCGCCGGCACTGGGGATCGAAACGGGTACTTGCATCCTTCTCTGAGTGCAAGCGCACTGCTCTAACCACTAGGCCACGACTCCCCACTTCCTTAATATTTTTAGTACGATGTACATCCGTATGCATTGCTACATAAAAGCCTGATCTCAGAAGGTCAGGCTCGGTCCGACATTATTTAATTTGGATTTATTAATTAAGCAAACCGGCATTATGATAGTTCTGCGATACTGTCGCTAGATGGCGCCACATCTGTTTATATCTGTTAATCATGCCCGGTGCTGGGGCTATATTTATCCACAAAATGGACCATCAAAACATTATCAGGATGGAGGCTTGGTGTCTGTAACCTTATTTTATCATGATAAACGGTTTTTGGTCTTTTTTTTTAAAGCATATAAAGTGGCTATATACCTTTAAATAGTCTCTCTTCCTCAGCTCCCCCACTTTCCTTCTCCTGGAGCTGCTCCAAATATCCTCTATTTGCTCAGCTAGTTTGTAATTTCTTCACCTTTGCCCCTGTAGTTAATGCTTGCTGGTTGTCATTGCTCCTCACTGGATTCTTCTGTTTCCCTTTGACTTCCATGAGCCTGACTGGCTCATTCATTCTCCCATGTCCTGCTGCTTTCTTTTCCTGTCCTCCATATTCTCCTAGTGCTGCAAGTTAGCTTTTTTATTTTCTAATAAACCGTTACTTTACTCATCCCACATTCCTGTCTGCACTTGGGTCCAACTCCAAAAACCACACTGACAGTTTCACCCTTTTAGACCGGTTAATTGCCATCTTTTGACTATAGCATTTCTCAGATCCTACACATGACGTGTCAGTCATTTTAACTTGATGCGTCCATCAATCTTAGAAAAGGTTAATGTGTTCCCATCAGAAGCCTTTTATGTAAATTAACCTCACTATTAGGATGTGTACTCAAGGCCACACAGCTGGTCCATCCTATTACCTTGAATTCTCCTGCATCGCATCAGTTGAAACACATTAATCTCGACGTGACATTTTCCAGTGAGAGAATTTGAAACTTTTGGCTTAAGTTTGGTCTAGGTGGCAGTCTTGTTTTCAATATTCAATTTAACTTGATGCACATTTTGTAAATGATGTCCCCGTTTTGAGGAAAATGGCCATTAAATCAGGTTATACTTTGGCGCTACGTACCGTCTGAATGACAAGTAGCTGCTCAGCCTGGATGCATAGAGCCCGTGGGTGCTTACTTAGATCCATTTCTCACTTTTAGTGTTATTCTCCCGGTCCGTGTTGTGGCAGTTCATCCTTAATGAAATCTAGGTTCTTGGTATGGATGAGTTCACACAAAATGTTCAGTTCACACAGGTTAAAAATTGAATAGATTCATGTTTATAGTTCATCGCCTTAACATTTTGAACTAAACTCACGGTCCCAGATAGAAACAGTTCTCATTCATTCAGCAACTTTTTGGGAAATTAAATCTTTAAATATATAGATAACGACATGATACATGTACATACTGATGAGTTCATTGTACATTGAAACAATAAATTGTTGTGAATCCAAGACGCCACTCTTCGCTGTTGAGCCTCGTCCCACCATTTCTCACCACGGTGTGAGATGAACTTGGGTCGTCGTCTTGTCTCGTTTTCACAAATCTTTTAGTTAGAAATTGACCAATCTGCCTCGCTTGAACTATATGTTGTATTCTCTTTCCCACTTTGAGTGGTAGCTGAGTGAATTTGCATTTTAAAATGCATTTTAGATCATCCATCAGGTTTAATAGGAGATGTCTTCATCATTAATTCTTAGGTCTGTCCCGCGTCATGTTTTTACCCCAGGAAAACTGGTAGTTACGGGTTACTGATTAAAAGTTCCTACACGTTCAGATCAGCCTAAGAAAGTAAAGTTCTTATTTTACTCATGAAGGGTGCAAATAACAACTAGTAGTTCTGCTAAATGTGTGATTTGGGAAAACACCCAATCCTTTCATATGTCTTCCGTGCAGCATTATGCTGCAGCAATGACGATGGATTTTATTTGAAAGCTTTTTACTTGTCTTCACCTGAGAGGTGCCAAGGGACACGGAGGGAGATTCATTAACAATGTTCTTCCAAATGTTGCGTGTTGGTGGAAACTTTCAGCTAAAGTTATGAATAGGTTGCGGGAGAACAGCGTGGCTTGAAAGGAGGACATCGTCACACATTTCACAGATCAAGGGAAGCTGGGAGGCTCGGCATGAATCGAGGCTGAGTGATGTTTCAGAGCAGGATTACTGAAGCTTTGCTTTTTGTGTCTGAAATTTTAACAGGATTTCCCCCCCCCCTCTATCCCTCGGATTTTATTTTGGAAATTATTTTCCCGTTTTCTTTTTTCTTACAATAAGGCAACAACGTCTTATTTTTATGGGAAACCTTGTTGCCTTTTTTTCAAAACTCTTGAGAGCCACAACGTGCATCATAACAGGTTAACCTTTACTTTCATATTTTGCATGCTATCATTGCATCTGAGCTCCACTGGAAGAGATAATGAAATGCAAACACAGCAGCTCCTTAAGGATTTCCTTAATTCATTGTATCCGTATCTCCGCGACGGATCCAAAAATGACTCGTTTGATGTCTTTTGTGCGCCGTATGTCTTTGTAAACCCAAACAGCCTTGACAGCGACGCTGTTCTTCTGCCTTCAAACAAAATTATCTTTCCAGCACGATTTATGGAAATTGAAATATCAAAGCCTTTTCAGTGTGTTGGGCGTTAAATAGCCATGCAGTTGAATAAAAGGTGCGCGCAGCCGAAGGTGAAGGAGAACAAGGATAAAAAAGATGAAGCCCTTAGTTTGGAGGCTAGTTTTAGAGTTGCAGAAGATGCGTCGTCCTTCATGAGAAGTGGATGACTCGCGCTTGGGGAAAAAAAAAAAGGTTGATATTGGCAGATTAATGCGCAGCGTCTTCCTCTGCCTCCGGAGACTTTCATCTACAAAACACGGGCCCAGAGGCAATCATGCATTACACCAATCTCTACGTCTGCGCCTCCTCCAGCCTTCAGACGAGCCCGCTTAAATCACCGGCCTCTCCCCGCGGAGATTTAGGGAAGTCATTGGAAAAGGCAGGCGGCTTCTGCAGAATTACGCCTCTTTTTGTCTTCTTTCTACTCCAGCGATTTCTTTGCTGTAAACTAGAATAGGCAGCGATAGGCTTGAGCGTCTGCTTAGATCGGTCGGCTGCCGTAGCTTCTCGAGCAACACAACAGCAGCCTGGAAAGGCCGAGCTGTTTCTGTGGGAAGGTAGACGGTCCTACCTGATCCACAGCCAGGTGTCATTTCACAAACATGTATTATGCATAGCCTGGCAGCAGTGGAAGCTGCCTCAGCTCCCAGCCTTATTTTCCTCATTTGATTGAGTCTGTCTGCAGGTGTGATTTACGCTTCCAGGTCGGCTTTCTCGGAGAAAATACAAAACATTTGTCTTGCAGCGCTTTGCATTCATGCCCTCGGTCCGTCACACGCCGAGCAGAAACATTTGCATCCTGATTTTTTTTTTTTTTCTGTTTCTGCTTTGGCAAATGACAGAAATGGTAAAGAAGGTTATTGTGCATGTTTCCTGTCAAAGTGAGCCCTTTAGGTTTTAGTTTGATAGCGCCATCTGTTCCGAGTATTTTTAGATTTTCTTCCCAACTTCTCTAATGAAATTATTTAAAACAAGCAAATGGCTGAACTGAGTTTCCCAATCCAAACTTGTTCTCCTAATTAGCAAAGTATTTATTTATTTATGTATTAATTAGTGGAGACTTTGCTCTGTGAGCTGAATTAAAATCAGGCCTTCAGGATGGGTAAAGACCTTTGAGATTAGAATGAAAGGACAAGCAGACGTCCTTCTTATTAGCTTCTGCCCAATTTACTTCATTATTAAACCTCTCTTTGACCAAGTGTGTGCTCAGATATGTCAGTGTTTCTTCAATATAAACTTATTAGTTATTGTACGCCTGATTTTAATAAATTCCTGCATGTTGAGGTTGAATGAGAAGTTATGATGAAAGTTATGTTTTAATTGGTTTTTAGGAATTTCTTCCTCAATTTTCTCTTGCATGTCAGTCCCTGAGCAAACAATGAAAAACACGTGTTTAGGTGGAGACGTGCCAGGATCTCCAAGACCGGTTGATTTAAAAAATATATATATATTTTAGTTTATTTAGATCGACTTGCATCAGGGAGCAGCCAGTTGGAAATTCTACTGTCTGCTCGACGGCAACACCTGTGTGGCGTAAATCTCATCATCCCCAGAGTCTGCTAGGACTCTGCAGATGTTTATGCATATCTTGGTTTTTATGACCGTGCAGACTGCTGGGACTGATGACCACGTCTGTGAGCGATGGGCTCACATTAACCAAAGGCCCCTAAAGTCACACGAAAAACATATGTGACACAATGCCGCAACGTAACAATAACTCTGACGTCACCTCCTAGCTTCAGCTAAAGTACAACATTTCTGTCTTTTTATTACTAATCTGTTGAGAATATATGCGATAAAACTACACAAAGTAGTGTCTCATTGTTAAGTAAAAAACAAGATCAAGGGACATATGTTTGTATTTGGCCTCTTTTATTCTGATTTCTCTAAATAACATCCAGTGTGAAAAGTTAAAAAACAAAATCATAAGCTTTGAACGTCTCATAGAGCTCTCTTCAAGCCACCATCCAAAAAATGAAAGAGCGAGGCACAAGTGCAACCCTACCAAGACATGACCGTTCTCCTAAACTGACAGGGCAGGCAAATAGAGCAATAATCAGATAAGTAGCCAAGAGCCCTATGGTAACTCTGGAGGAGCTGCAGAGATCCACAGCAAAGAACCAACTGGACAATTATTAGTTGTCCACCGAACTGATCTGGCAGGAGGGCAGGTGGCTGCAGAAGGTAAGTGGTCTGAAGTCCTGTTAGGGACAAAGCAAACATGTAGAACCAGGCATTCTGGTCAGATGAGAAAAAGATCAGAACCAGCACTGCACACAGCCCTGAACACACAGTGATCCACGGTGGTGGCACCATCATGCTTGGGGAATTGCTTGTGGAACACGAAACCTGGTCAGAGTTTGTGAGTAATTGTGATTCCACTTCACAGTTATGCACAACTTTCTATCGGCCCATCAGTTAAAATCCTATTTAGATACATTAATGTTTGTGGTTCTCATGGAACAAAATGTTGAATAGGTGGGAATACTTTTGCTGGAGTTTGTAAAATGTGCGTTAATCAGTGTTGTATAGTAACGAAGTAGAAATCCTTCACTACTGTACTTAAGTTTATTTTGGAGTATTTTATACTTTCCTCGAGTATAAATTTTCTTAGAGAGAGAGAGAGAGAGAGAGAGAGAGAGAGAGAGAGAGAGAGAGAGAGAGAGAGAGAGAGAGAGAAGCCTGGTTTATCACTTAATCATGTTCTTAGTATACACCACCTTTGCCTGCACTTGGTTGTGTAAAATTTTAAAGTGTATAGCACTGACCTTACTTGAAGAAGGAAAACTGAAAGCTTACAAAAAGGTTGTATTTTCTGTCTAAACCTGGTCTAAATTTCTCCTGCACTTGGTTGTTTATGCTATTTTAAGTGAATTTGACCTTCAAAGTTTACCAAAATATAAAAAATGTCTTTCAAACTGCATTTGCCTTGTTTTACTTTGTACTTAGAGTTTTCATTACATTACTTGAGTACATCTATTTTTACAGTAATTTTCATACTTAAGTACAAGACATTTCAGATACTTTAAGACTTTTACTCAAGTAACATTTCAGTCAGTGACTTGGACTTTTACCAAAGTCATATTTTGGAGAGGTACCTATACTTTTACTTGACTCCGAGATTTCAGTACTTTATACAACACTGGTTTTAATACCCAAAAGTGCCAGCTTGATTTCCCGTCTATTCATGCAGATACATTTCTTAATAAAGTAAGACACATTGCAACCTGTTTTTTATTTGATTTGAACAAACTTGACATTAACTCGCCTGCATCTGAGTCACACCATGATAAAGCTGTAAAGATAAATTTGTTTGTACAGCTAAACTTGCTCCGTTACTTTAAAAACCTGATTCAGAGATTCTTCTACATGTTCACATGATATCTATTGTTAAGAAATTCAAATAACGGCATTGCTGTTGCCTCTTGTCTTGAAACGTAAAAGCTGCTGTGTGCAAGAAAACAACTGTCATAGTCTGTCGTCGATGTTTTAAAGTTTTTTTATGGGGCTATTTCCTGGTCACAGATGTCTAACTGCAGAGGAAAAGTTTACATATGAGCTTAGTTAGGATTTTGTGATAAAGTCTTTTTTTACCCAAATTGTTTGAGAATTTCTGTAGGGGGTTAATTGATTGATCAAACACACACATTTTTTTAATTTTATTGCACTTTACTTTAGAAATAAACACTAAAAATGGTTGTTTTACGAGTTAGATCTAGACTGTTTTTCAAAGGAGGACTTTGAATTCCCCGAGAGACACTGCGATTTGCAGCTTGTTAAGGCAATCATTAATACTTATTATTTATTATGTTTAAAGTGACTTAATGAATACAAGGTTATGTTTACAGCCCAGTGCTCTAATTTAACAATTGTCGTGTCTACAGCTTTTTGGTTTTAAAAAACCCACCTAATATTGAACACACTCGTGCAACCATGTCCAGAGCTTTGCTGATTTAGTTTTTGTCAAAATGCAAGGATTAGCTGGATCATGAAAGTGCGCTTAGTTTGTGATTGCTGTGCGCTACATTACATTTTATTGATTCAAAAAAAGATCTGTTGGTGACCAGTTTCCAGGGCTTTTACTCATTTGACAAAGTTTTAACGCATTTATTTACAACTGAAACCAGGTATGTACACACTCTGTTTTTTTTCCTCCTTCACTGACATTAAAACAAACTAAACATTTTCTGTTTTTGGTCTGTTTGTGTTATGGAGCTAATTTTTTTAAATTTCTTTAAAGCTAAACTAAGTTCTTAACAAGGTTTAACAGTTTCTGGGACAGAAGCGGTTTCTTTTTCCACCACCCTTGAGCCAAACCACGTCTTTATAAACCTCTCTTCCAGTTATTTCTTTGATCATGCCCTGTTTTTTATGAAGAATCATGGTGCATGGAGGCAATTTACCCAGATAATATTATTTATCCCAGCATCCCTGCAAACAGATGCCCCAATATCACCACATTAGTCTTTCAAAGCTGCTTCAAGCAACAAGTGGTGCTTGTGAACGCTTCACAGTCCTGATCAGCTGATTTCTGATCCACACCAGCTGTGCCGGAGTTAAACACAGCTTTTAGGCCAAGATTTATTAACACCACCTGGAGATATTAAAAGATTCAGAAATAACTTTTCAGGATTCAGTGGATGATGATCATTCTCCCTTCATAGCTTTGCTCACCACTGATCATTTCATCCAGTGGATCTGATCAGCACCGAGCGAAGCTGTAAAGGGCGTATTGATCTCCTTAAACTCCATGACAGATAATCTCATGTTAAACTGCAGAAAGATCAGAAACACTCAGGCTGTGTCGTTCTGATGCAAAGCCGGCATTTTATTCTTGTTGTGGCATTTCGTTTTTACTGTACCGATCTAAAGCAAAGCTAGACTCTAGTTTTAAACACGGTGCTCTGAAAATTTAGATTGGTTCCTGATCTCCATAAGCCCGCCTCTACCTTTTGACAAAAGCGGTTCTTTCCTCTGTTCCAACAGCAAACTGGCTCCTGATTAGCGGCTGTTGTCAGGGCCGGAGTTTGCTGCAGTGGAAACACAACGAACTAGAGGTATAACTGTACATGTATTCGCAGAGAAATGATCAGCTATGGCCATGTTGGTTTGGGACTCGCGTGTACCAGAAGTAATGGCCGTTTGGGTCCTGGAGACCCCAAAGGCTGCTGTGGTTTGACACTGAGTCTGTCACTCTGGGTCCCTGAGCATGGCCCTTGACCACAGTTTGCTCCATAAGCCATGTGTTAAACACAGAGACAAAGTTCCCCTCTCCAGGACTATAAAGGGAAATATATATTCTATTTGTACCGGGCAAAGACTGAACACATGTGGACTAATAATGACCCAGTGGCCTAATGGATAAGGCATCAGCCTCCGGAGCTGGGGATTGTGGGTTCAAGTCCCATCTGGGTCACATTTAGTGGACCTAGTTAGGTACTCTGAGAAGGTTTTTAAACTTAAATGCAGAAGACGGCTTTCATTGCAATGCTAATAAAGATTTCTTCTTCTAAGTGTACAGTCTCTACAGAACACAGCAACCAAACAGACAGGAGGCTCAGCCTTCCTAGATCCTGCTATTTGAGAAGTTTAATGTTTCTCACTTAGCTTTAGCTTTCAACCTTCAATAGGGTATGTTGCTCACTGTGTGCTTGGATGATTTACTCACCTGAAATAACGACAAACTTAAGGTAAACGTCACCGGTACTGGAGAAAGTCCAAATCCAGCTGCCGGCAGCATTCAGCCAGTCCAAAATGCCGCACAACACATGAGATGCTGTAAAACGCTGCTAATGGGGTGAAGCACTCGCTCTGACCAGAGGGGATTTCCCAACACCTGCACTTTTATGATGCATTCAAGTACATCTGGTACACTGGATTGTCTAAATATCAAAACAACTCCAAAGAGACAATAACAATTTTTATTCCTAAATTTCTGCACAGTCTAATAAAAAAATGACTAAACAAGAGCATTGTTTGGTGATTTTCATTTTTAAGTGATTATCCATCCATCCGTCTGTCCAGTCACTATACTTGCTGATCTTTACAAATAAAAACATCATAAAAAGTCAGATTGCAGTTTGTGAATGTCCTCAGGGACAAAGACCTTATTTCTTTAAGCTTGAGATCTTTGGCTAAAATTACCTTTTGTTTATATTTGGAGGAAAAAGGGGGAAGCATGCAGGCCTGAGAACAGCATCCCAACTATGGGGTACGGGAGTGGCACAATCATGTTGTATTGGTGCTTTACTGCAGGAGGGACTGGTGCACTTCACGCAGTAGTTGGCATCATGAAGAAAGAACATTATACAAAAATATCGAAGGAACAGTCCAAGAAATCAGCCAGGAGGTTAAAGCTCGGGTAAATGGGTCTTCCAGATGAGCCTAGGCATGGCTGTGTGTGTGAGCAGGATGACCAGCAAACTGACCCAGTTACACTTGGTCTGTGGAGGAATGGGCCGAATTCAAGCAAACTATGGAAACATCGAACTAAAAAATTCTCTACAAGTATTCTTTTATTCTGGTATTTAGTAAATAAAATATATTTAGGTAATCCTGACTGACCGAAAACAGGAATGGTTCAGTCTGATTTGATTCCGGACGACGTATTTGGTTTCTAACTTGGATAGTTTTGTTTCCCAAAGTCTCTCAGGCCCTCGCTTTCAGTTTTCTGTGTTCATGAAGATAATAAGTGTTTCGCCTGCAGTAAAGGGCCCTGCCTTGCTCAGGGGCTCTTCAGCAGGCAGGTTTCCATGTGTCTTATTTGCAGTTAGGCAGCCGGTGTTCCCCACAGAGCCGAGCCAATCTGTGTGTGCTGAAAGGCGTGATGGAGTTATGAGCCGGGCAGAGGGCAGCCTGTGATGATGGATGAGCTGCTGACAGCTCAAGGCAGCTCGGCGGCTGGCGAGTGACCTGCCCAGGTGCTGAGATCATTTCATAACCCTCTGATTGCGTCCACAGATGTGAAGGAGAGGGGGGGGGAAATCGAGTAATTTACACAAGATTAATGTCTCACGAGAAAGAAAATGTTGAGTTTTAGTTTCGTCTTAAGAAGCTGATCTTGTGTAAACTCGCCAATGAGTCGTGAGCGCAGATAAACCAAGTGGTTATGAGAGAATTTGCTGGATTATCTTGTGTGATTGTGTTTGCTCATAAACACTCTGTGTGTTTTCTCAGTGAACGACAATCACAGAGAGAAAGAGAGGTTCACAGAGAGGTTCACATCCTCTGTTAGGGAGCAGAAGAAAAAAGGCTACGTGTCTTTAAATCAGTGACTCTCCATTGAGCAAATGTTAAAGTATTTGTAACTTTGTCTTATATTAATCCTCCTGAGTGATGTTAATCTTAGCCAGGAATTATTTTATTATTTACAGTATGGATGCGTATATACAAATACTTGTATTTATAATGTTTTTCTTTTGTCTTCTGTTTTTATGCTGAGCCTTGCAATAAAATTTCACTCAAATATACATTGTGAATGTGCAGTTGAATGACAATACAGTCTGTCTATGCTTATGTCATATAGAAAGAGAAAAGAACAATTTCTTACATATGAAATATGTCTGTATCTGTTTGTGTCCATCCATCCATAAAAATTATATTTAAATTATGTTTTTAACATTAAAATATTTTGAAACCATTAGTTTAGGTTTCTGATCCATATGAGACAACATTTCCCTGTTGGCAAATGTTGACTTAAAGCATAAAAATGTATTATTGGTCTCCTTTCTTTGGTAAAAAAATAAAAAAATGAAAGTAGCTACTGTGTATATTATTTTTAATCACATGGCTTCTCTTCTCTTGATGATCACAGTTGAAACTTCATTTTCAGGCTTCAGATTGATTATTTTTATATGGATTTGTTCTCAGCAGCAAGACATAAAATAAAATAGGCCTGTAAATCTCTGATTAACATGACCAAATTTAATTTATTTAATGTTCTTACCATACAATCCTGCCAAAATATTCCTTTCATTATATAGCCGAACACTCATAAAACAGTCATGAGGTCAAGAGAGGTATTTCAACAAGCTACAGGGAAGAGCAGCTTCAGTAATTAATTAAATTGAAACATAATTTAAGACGTAGTTAAATGTTATTATTTCAGACCAAGTTTGTTTTAGACTGTTCTGTTAAGTTCAGTTTAAATTGTTTTCCTTTCTATAGAGATAAATGACAAATAACCATTAGATAAATGATTTACTACTGGGGCATTCCATTGGATATTTGTCACAGAATTACCTAGTTCCTAGTAAAACAAAAAGTCAACTGGAATAGTGTCTCCTTTGGAGGTTTCACATTAAAGCCAAGCTTAAAATCCAACATGGCTGCTTGTGCATAGAATGTAATTATGCAACAATCTCCACAAGAATTCAAGAGTAAAGAATCTTTACTGTCATTATGTCACCATAATGACGTTTTGGTGAGATTCACACGTGACACAAAGACACAAACAAGACATGCCGTTAAAATCTAGTTGAATTCGCTGACGACACTTCCTGAGAAGTTAAAAGTGTGCAAATATTCCCTAGCATCTGATAAGATTCAAACATATAGCAGTCGCTTTACATAATAATGTCAATTACTGTGCAATTGCATGAATGTATCAGACAAACACTCCCTGAGAGGCTGAAAGGTGTGCAAATCATCATTAGCAAATCATAACCCTGACATAATTGATACCCCTGGTAGAATATATATATATATATATATATATATATATATATATATATACAGTTGTGGTCAAAAGTGTACATACACTTGTAAAAAAATCATAATGTTATGGCTGTCTTGAGTCTTCAATAAGTTCTACAACTCTTATTTTTCTGTGATAGAGTGATCGGAACACATACATGTTTGTCACAAAAAACAGTCATAAAGTTTGGTTCTTTCATAAATTTATTATGGGTCTGCTGAAAATGTCACCAAATCTGCTGGGTCAAAAATATACATACAGCAACATTAGTATTTGGTTACATGTCCCTTGGCCATTTTCACGGCAACTAGGCGCTTTTGGTAGCCATCCACAAGGTCCTGGCAAGCTTCAGGTTGAATGTTTGACCACTCTTCTTGACAGAATTGGTGCAGTTCAGCTAAATGTGATGGTTTTCTTGCATTAACCTATTTCTTTAGCACTGTCCACATGTTCTCAATGGGGTTTAAGTCAGGACTTTGGGAAGGCCATTCTAAAACCTTAATTCTAGCCTGGTTTAGCCATTCCTTTACCACTTTTGATGTGTGTTTTGGGTCATTGTCTTGTTGGAACACCCAACTGCGCCCAAGACCCAACCTTCGGGCTGATGGTTTTAAGTTTTCCTGCAGAATTTGGAGGTAATCCTCCTTCTTCATTATCCCATTTACTTTCTGCAAAGAACCAGTTCCACTGGCAGCAAAACATCCCCAGAGCATAATACTACCACCACCATGCTTGACAGTAGGCATGGTGTTCCTGGGATTAAAGGCCTCACCTTTTCTCCTCCAAACATATTGCTGGGTGTTGTGGCCAAACAGCTCAATTTTTGTTTCGTCTGACCAGAGAACTTTCCTCCAGAAGGTTTTATCTTTGTCCATGTGATCAGCAGCAAACTTCAGCCGAGTCATAAGGTGCCTTTTCTGGAGCAAGGGCTTCTTTCTTGCACGGCAGCCTCTCAGTCCATGCCGATGTAAAACACGCTTGACTGTGGAGACTGACACCTGTGTTCCATCAGCTTCCAAATCCTTGCAGACCTGCTTCTTGGTGATTCTTGGTTGACTCTTGACCATCCTGACCAATCTCCTCTCGGCAGCATGTGATAGCTTGCGTTTTCTTCCTGATCGTGGCAGTGACACAACTGTTCCATGCACTTTATACTTGCGTATAATTGTCTGCACAGTTGCTCTTGGGACCTGTAGCTGCTTTGAAATGGCTCCAAGTGACTTCCCTGACTTGTTCAAGTCAATAATTCGCTTTTTCAGATCCACACTGAGTTCCTTTGACTTTCCCATTGTAGCTTTTGTAGCTGAGTCTAATCACTGGGTCAAATGAGCCCTATTTAAATGGGCTCATGAGAAGTCAACAGCTGTAGTCAATCAGAATCACTTAGAAGAAGTGAAGAGGCCATGACATGAAGCTAATTTGATTGACACAACTCGCTACATCACCAAAGTTGACAAATTTTGTTGCTGTATGTATATTTTTGACCCAGCAGATTTGGTGACATTTTCAGCAGACCCATAATAAATTTATGAAAGAACCAAACTTTATGACTGTTTTTTGTGACAAACATGTATGTGTTCCGATCACTCTATCACAGAAAAATAAGAGTTGTAGAACTTATTGAAGACTCAAGACAGCCATAACATTATGATTTTTTTACAAGTGTATGTACACTTTTGACCACAACTGTATATATATATATATATATATATATATATATACAGTGAGGAAAATAAGGACTTGAATACCCTGCGACTTTGCAAGTTCTCCCACTTAGAAATCATGGAGGGGTCTGAAATTTTTCCATCTTAGGTGCATTTTTTTAAATAAGTCATTTGTGTGTTACTGCTGCAACTAAGTATTTGAACACCTGTGAAAATCAATGTTAATATTTGGTACAGTAGGCTTTGTTAGCATTTACAGAGGTCAAACGTTTCCTGTAGTTTTCCACCAGGTTTGCACAAACTGCAGCACAGATTTTGGCCCATTCCTACACACAGATCTTCTCCAGATCGCTCAGAAACACGGAGTTTGAGCTCCCTCCAAAGAGTTCTATTGGGTTTAGGTCTGGAGACTGGCTAGGCCGCTCCAGAACCTTGATATGCTTCTTACGGAGCCATTCCTTGGTTATCCTGGCATCCTTGTCATGTTGGAAGACCCAGCCACGACCAATCTTCAGTGCTCTAACTGAGGGAGCAATACCTGTGGTCATCCTCTCCTTAATACAGTGCAGTCGTCCTGTCCCATGTGCAGAAAAACACCCCCAAAGCATGATGCCCCCCCCATGCTTCACAGAGGGATGGTGTTTTTTGGGACGGTAATCATCATTCCTCGTCCACCAAACATGGCGAGTGAAATTAAGATCAAAAGGTCATATTTTGGTCTCATCTGACCGCAGATCTTTTTCCCATGACTCCTCTGGATCATCCAAATGGTCATGGGCAAACTTAAGATGAGCCTGGACGTGTGCTGATTTAAGCAAGGGAACCTTCCACGCCATGCATGACTTTAAACTATGACGTCTTAGTGTATTACCCATAGTAACCTTGGAAGCAGTGGTGCCAGCTCTCTTCAGGTCATCGACCAGCTCCTCCTCCTCCCGTGTAGTTCTGGGCTGACTCCTCACCTTTCTTAGGATCATTGCTATGCCACGAGGTGAGATATTGCATGGAGCCCCAGTCTGAGGGAGATTGACAGTCATGTTTAGCTTCTTCCATTTTCTAATAATTGCTCCAATAGTTGATCTGTTTTCACCAAGCTGCTTGGCAATTGCTTCGTAGCCCTTTCCAGCCTTGTGGAGGTCTACAATTTTGTCTCAGGTGTCTTTGGACAGCTCTTTGGTCTCAGCCATGTTAGTAGTTAGAGTTTTACTGATTGTGTGGGCTGGACAGGTGTCTTTATGCAGCTAACAACCTCAAACTGGCGCTTCTAATTTAGAATAATAACTGGAGTGGAGGTGGACTAACATGTCTTTGAAGGCCAGAATTTTGCTGGTTGGCAGGTGTGCAAAGACTTATTTTCCTCACTGTATGAAGTGTGCAACACCATTTTTTTATGGCTTTTCTTCTTGTCTTTCCCATTTTGAAGTGAGGCAAATTTAATACAGGCCTTTGTGTCACATTATATTTGTTCTTTAGAAAAACAGAAATTCATGGTTTATTAATTAAGAGATTCAAGACAACCTTAATGGCATCGGTTAGGAGTTGTTCATTTCAAATTCAAATATACTATATTGATCCCAAAGGGAAATTAAATGAGTTATGGGTGCCAATAACAGTGTTTTTGTCGCAGTTATTTCCCTAATGTAATTTTTTTCAACTGAAGCTCTGTCCTTCATGCACCAGTGAATGTGTTGCTTCGTAAGCCTCTTTGACAGAACATTTCTGTTATAAACCTGCAAAGACGAGACGCTGCTGACCTTCTGGCTCTTCAAAGATCCTGCACAGCTGTGAGCTTTCAAAAATGTTTGATAGAGTTGTAAAAGCGGCTGTTTGGTATTAGAAGTAAGACCAAACATAAAGCTGTGCTCTTCTTCTGCTACTATTGCAATAAAAGCAGATTTTATCTTCCACTGTTTAAAATAAGAACTGCAGTGCCTCAACTTATGGCTGGATGATATGGACCGAAAATAATATCTCATTATTTTTAGGCTGAATGCCGATATACGAGATTTATCTCGATATGTTTTTCTGTTCATGAAGTAATTATGAAAAGGCATCTCTGAATCAAAAGCTTTATCCCAAATGTCTCAAAAGCAGTTTTTTTAACAAACAGTTGTAGATAACATAAGAAACAGGTGAAAATCAGCCTACTGAAATACACAACAGTATCATTCTAAAGCAACATAGGCCATCTCGATATTAACGATACAGTTTATATCTCTTTTTAAAAAATCTCAATATTTTGAAAACCTTGATATATTGCCCAGCTCTACCTCAACTCTACCTCGAGTAAAGGTATAAAAGCCAAAGGGACATTCGTCGCAGCCGAAGTCTGTCATGACAGATGCTATCCGAAGGTAAAACTGCGGCTTTACTTATTATTTTTGAATATTTCTTCACACTTTTAAATGCCGTTTTCACATACCATTTGTTACACCATTTCTTACATCACTTCCTTGACCTGGTAAAGTCAGCTTGCAAGTCGGCTGATGTCCTTGGCGTAACAAAGGCTGACCTCAATCTGTCTCGTCACAATCAGTTCTTTCTTAAAAACGCAAGAAGACAGAAAAAGTTTAATCCTGTTTAAGTTTAATCCTGCCTTTGAGTTAAATATTGGATTGGATAATCCTATATTTTTGATGAGAGTAAGTCTAGATGTTTTACATCTACAATCCTAAGGTCAAATACTTTACAATAAACTGTTAAAAAATATCAAATTGTGTAATAACTTCCACTCCATAAGTATTGATTGGTCAGTGTATCTATGTGAAGGTTTGTAATTAGGTGGTTAGGATTATCTCTCTGAATTTATTCTATTTAAATGACGAACGTTCTGTATTTTTATCATGACCCGGACCCTTTTACAAGCCTGTGATCATTTGTCCATTGTTACCCGTGTGTCTTTGTCAGGATTTGGTCAGGATATAAATATAAGATGAACATTCCTAGAAAGTTTTTTTGCGCTTTCAGCTTTTCGGTGATAGAGAAGGTGCACACATTGTTCTAAAGCTGTAAAACCAAGAGATAAGGCTGAGCAGCATTTCACAATGTGATAAACTTAGGTTCTCCTGGGTCTCTGTGCTAATTAACTGCCTTTCCCAAGGCTGTATTTTATGAACTGTTGCACAGCCCTGCAGAAGCTGCACATATAGACACTAAAGGAAGTTATAAAGTGCTTGTTCTTTAATTAGAACTGTAAACTTTGGCTTAAGGTATAACCAACTCACACAAAGCAACCCCTTACAGGTGAGTTAACTTTATTTATTCAACAAAGACACTTTCTATGTGTATTTATAGATATTCGTCTGACCTGGGGAAAAAAATTCATTTGCAAATGAGTATCTGTGATTTTTCTGATTTTTTTTTTTTTTTAAATGTTATTTTTGGCCCTAGTTGTCTTTATTTGGCAGATGGCTGACAGGAAGTGGTTGTGTTGAGAGAGAGTTGAAAGACATGAAGCAAAGGTGCATGGGCCAGAACTCGAACCCAAGACCTACATATATTTAGTTGTAAGCTTGAAATATCTACCAGATTAATACAGCTGTGCCAGTGTCCTGCAGGCTTTAGAAATGTCCATACTTCAACCCATGTGAGTTTAAATGGTTGAGTTATCCCCTCAGCGTGTCACCAGGCTCTGCAGGAGTGTGCAACTAAACCATCCATTTGATGCAGGTGTGTAAAGTCAGGAATCTGCCTAAAATACACATGACACATGCTCTTGAGGACTAGATTTGGTCATCCCTGCCTGAGACAAGTACATTCCTCCTTGATGTTTTCCTGGCCACAAAGCTGTTGGAGTTGAGTTTTTTTTCTCAAGCTCCAGCTTTTTCCTATATAAACAGGAGGTTTCTGCTCCTCCACCATCAGGTTGAGTCTTCTTGTAGAGAAGGAAACAGAAATGTTTTTAGTTTCACCAGAGGTTACGAGTGAAGGGGTTTTCTTCACAGAGCCCAGCACACCAACGTATGTCCTTCTGGTGCGCTTTATGCACATTTTGCGGTCAGTATGTTTGATAGAAATCATGCGCACAAAATGCAAAGTCTGGTGATGAAGCTCTGAAGCTTAAAGTTGATTTTAATTAGATTCACTTTGAAATTGTGTTAAAAAAAAAAGCAATGAGTTGCACTTTTTCCCTCATCCACCTCCTATCTGAAAACTAACCTAATCTTGAGGCCGTTGATTTGACTAACAGGTATGTTTTGCATCTGCATTGCAGTCTGAAAAGCTGATAGGTTCCTTCAGTCTCCTAGCAACCAGCACAAGCGAGTTTGGGCACATTTGGGTGGTGTGCACGCTTCTCCCTAGCCGGGAACCCAGTCCCGACAGATTCTTTTGTGCAATGGGGTGAGCGTTGGTTGTGGGCTGCACCCACAGTTGAAATCACATATTCAGATATTGAATTGAATTCCTTTCTTGTCACTTATTGTCACCAACATTTACTGTCGAAAAAAATGTTTGCGACGATTTTTGGCCTTGCTGCCATGTGGGGTTGCTAAAATGATATATGTATAAAACCATATATGACACTGTTTAAGAAAATGTGAATCAACACTAGAACAAGAGCTAAAGACCTTTTGGGAATGCAGGCTGAAGCCAGAGAGTGTCATTATTCAGTGGCCACTCAGTCAGGAAGAGGTCATTGCTTCAATAGCAACTTAAAACCCTGACCTAATTTGGCTTTTGTTCAAAGTCGGGTTAGGTTATAAAGTTACATGGTTAGACAACTTAAGATGCACTGTTCAACTCATGCTCCAAACTTGCAAAGATTATTGCATAACTGCACACCTACAAGGCCATGGCTGTAAACCTAAACTAATACACAGGGCAAGAAGAGCAATAATCCCAGAAGACAGTCAAAAGGCTAAGATAACTCTGGAGAAATCTCATGGGTTACAGGCAATACCCATATGTGACATAAAGCTAATATTGTATATAGTAAAGAACATATTGTCATGATACACAGGTCTTTGTTTTTTTCAGGTTCCTGGGACCGTGCAGCTCTGGTTCATGTTTTTGAACTTTTTAGTATCGTTTATTATTTGCATACTCGAGTACTGTCAGGTAGTTTTCTCTTCTTTAATATTTTAGTAGTTCTTGTTTCTGTTCGATTTGTATTTTTTTTTTGTATTGTTAGCGAGTTCATTTAGCCTCATCTATTCATTCATCATGGTCCCTGTTAGGTTCTGCTCTCCTTCTGTCCCTGTCAGTTCATTTCTCTCTCTCTCTCTCTCTCTCTCTCTCTCTCTCTCTCTCTCTCTCTCTCTCTCTCTCTCTCTCTCTCTCTCTCTCTCTCTCTTCACCTGCATTAATTGCTCCTCCTGCCATCCCTTCTGTCTCCTCCTCTAATTATTCTGCTTGTTCCGTCACCCTCATTGTCAGGTCCTCTGTCATGCTAAACTTGTTCTGTTCTTCATCGTGTCGTGTTTCTGGTTCTTGTCACTGCTCTGCCTGTAAGCTTTGTCATTTTATTATTCATTCATTAAACCACCTGCAGTTTATCATGTGACTCCTGGGCTCTTGTCTGTATTTCGGGCCTGATTCTAACGTCACAGGCTGGACACGTATTTTGTTCTTTGTTAAACGTAGTGGTAGCAGCATCATGAATTTCTTCAAGGGCAGGTAAGATGGTATGGCATGACGGAAAGATGGTTTTAGCTAAATGCAGGGTAAACCGAGAAGAAAATCTGCTAATGGTTGCAAAAGGCAGGAGAACCGCCCTTGACGTCCGCAGAAAGCTACCATGTAAAGTTTAGATCAAAGCCTATTCTTGTGTTTAGAATGGCCCAGTCATTCAATCTGGCTGAGCCCAAATATTTAAAAGAAGAACAGGGAAAAGTGTTAGTCTCTGGATGTGCGAAGCTGTTGAAGAAATTGCTTTGCACAAAGCCTTGTCATTTTCTTTCCACTCCACAATTGCTCTCTACTTTGTGTTGGTTTATCCTCTGATATGCCAGTGGAATAAATAGTTTGTGGTTTCTTACAGTCAAAGTGGGAATTTTAGACCCAAGGGTTACATCTATTTTAGTAATTGTTTTTCCTCTATGCCTGCTGACTTGGTTTTGCTGCAAAACATTTCTTAAAAATCCATCAAATTTTCACTTTTTAATCCATATATTTATGTGAGAAGATGCTTGCTGTAAAAATAATAATAATAATAAAACCTGTTTTCCTCTCTTCTTTAGCCTCTGAAGCTGAACTGTGAGCTGTGCAGCATCGTGTCCAGCTCGGGTCAGATGCTGGGCCAGGCTGCCGGCGCTCAGATTGACCGCTCTCCCTGCATCTGGCGCATGAACAACGCTCCCACGCGAGGATTCGAAAACGACGTCGGCCGACGGACCACCCTGAGGGTCGTCTCTCACACCAGCGTGCCCCTCCTGCTGCAGAAGCCGCAGCACTTCTTCGGCCAGGCTAACGACACCGTCTACGTCGTGTGGGGGCCGCTGCGGAACATGAGGAAGGACGGAAAGGGCATCGTGTACAACATGTTGCGACAGGCGTCGGAGAACTACCCCCACGCTCGCATCTACGTCACCACAGAGGACAGGATGAACTACTGCGACATGGTGTTCAAGAAGGAGACAGGCAAAGACAGGTGGGCCAAACTACGTTACTACTGTTCTTTTTTCTGTCTTTGGCGCAGCATTGCAGAAATTCAAAGCTGATTTTTTTTTTTTTTTTGGTTGACTCTTTTGCCATAGACTCGTCCAAATATTGCTCTTCAGTTTATCTCGTCTCGGATCCTTGCTTCTCGTGATCTTTCATTCATCAAAGTCAGATTTGCCTCTTCAGAGGTTCAGAATGGCACATGAGGCCGTTTAAAAAGCAGCCTCAGAGGGAAGGAGATGATCCAAAAAATGTTGATCTGGGGAAACTCTGGTTAATTAGGCAGCTTGATTTTTGGCAGGCTGACTAAGATGCAGCTGCTTAAACACATCGACTTGTTCGACATCGATATAAACAAAATAAAAGCCTCAGAAAGACTGATGCCTGTACAAACTCATGAGAATTATTTTTGCCATGTTTAGAGAACTCCTCCAGTATAATATTTTAGAAATATTTGCCTTAAAAAAATAAAACACATAAAACCACATAAAACCCGGAACATCAGTGAGTGACAAATGCTGTAATAGTAGACTGTAATGTATATTGAAATATTAGAAATGTCATATTACCGTTATTGAATTGAGTTATATCACAATATAAATAATGATATTGAATTATTGTCCACTCCTATGATACAATCAGACAGCAGCTACTGTCAAACACTCTCGTTCATTTGGCTCAGACACAGAGGAGAAAAACAAGTCCCAGTTGAAGCTACTGGAGATCACTTTGACTCAGCAGTTTAAAAAGGGATTTGTGTTTGATTGTGTTATAGTAAAGGCCTTGCGTCTGGCAATGTCGCAGCACTCACAAACAAATCTCTTGGGCCATTTATTGGGGAGGACAATCTTTCTGTTCACACCATCATACTCTCTTATAAAAGTCTGATACTTATGAAAATGCATACAACTGTCAGAATTTACAATATCCAAATGAGTCCGTCTGCCTGTTGACTTTTGCAGAGCTAACTCACATTTGCTGCATAGGAGATCTGTGTAGCAAAAGTGGTTGCTATCCTTTTTTTTGCCTCACCAATAACTGGCCACACAACCTGTTTGTTTTCTGTTCACAGCTATAGACAGGCTTTGAACAGTTGTAGACATTACGTCATCATCCATACATAGAGGTTCATCATTTCATACTTGTGATATTTTTAGGTTGTCTGGGTCTACAACATATCCGCCCTTTAAAGACCAGCTCATGATTTTCCTCTTTGTTTACTAATTCTCTGGAGAGAATCACAGGTTAATGACTGTATGAACGGGGCAGCAGGCATGCTATTGTTTAGGACAAACCTAATTTGTCCGACCCGTTCCTGCTCATTTCCACAGAGCTCTGCACTCCTGCCTTTCCTTCATGTCACCAAGACCTCTCTTAACTTCTTAAGAGGATTAACATGTTCGGTAATAGGCATAGCATCCATTTCAGCTCAGCTCTATTGTGTGGTTCGCATTCAGAATGGCAGCAGTAACACTGAATATCTAGTACGGCATCCCAGTTCGTGCGCGGTTCAGCTGTGCAGACGGCCCAGAGAGCACAGCTAGAGGTGTGGGATTATGGATGGATGCTCAGGGAGAGGAATCTCATTACAGGACATACTGCTAGTAGGGAAGATGCAAGGCGTCAATCGATGCTGATTGGTAACACAAGGAGCAACAATGAGGCCCTTTGAATGAATATGTAATGAGAAGTTTCTCTACTTTGTGTCACAGCTTTGGCTGCAAACACTTCGGCACTTTGATACAATGAGTATCCACAGAAACAGCTTTCCAATTAGGTTGTATGGAATGTAGTTTACTGTAATCAGACAGAGAGAGCGAAATAACTGCTATCATCAGATGCAGCTAATTCAAACCGATCCAACCCTGCAGCTCCTTGTTGTGCTCTTAGCCGGAGCTGACTTCAGACATAAGTCCACAAATACCTCTTGGCTCTTAAGGACCCATTACTGCAGAAGCTCTTTTGCTTTTACCCTGTAATTTGTGTGTATTTGTGCATGCAGTGGTTTACTGTCATTGCCTCCCTTGTGGTGCACCAATAATACTCACCCTGGTCAAAAAGATGGAACAGCGATCAACACTACTGCTAATTATCCACATTGCTCCCGGCAGCTAGGAAGATGCAGCATCTCAGCTTCCATTTGCATGCTTGATCAAGGCGAACGCGGCGTCAGGGCTGACTAATTCTAAAGCAGATCATGTAACCGAATGGCCTGTCAGAAAACTCAGTCATTTCTGCACAGAGCTGAGAAATTTTACTCTAGGAGAGCTGAAAAGGTGTTATCCTAAAACTAACATTTATACAGGAATGAGAGATTCAACCTAGGTGGAGCAGGTCAGTGAGAGGAAGGACAGCGTGCTGTTTAGGTTGAAGGGGATATTAAAAAGCCTTTAATCAGGACACGTGTACTTATAAAACAACAAAATTTCAAATCCACACCAGTTTGACAAGTTTGCTCCTGTGTTTGAAATTAGCACTAGCGGGAAAACATTTCTCAAAATACAAATAACATTTAAATGTTTGATATTGATGCAGATTTTAGGAAAACTAAACAGTAGGGGTAACAATTTTGCCTTGAGATTGCTATGTTAACGAAAACTAAATTGGTTTTAGCTGTATTTTGGAAAAAGAATCTAATGGTTGCATTTTTTTTTGCCATTCATGTTAATCTTACTATCTAAGAAGATACTGTAAAATGCTCACTTTTAGGGTTGTCAAAATAATTGATGTCTCAATAAAAAAATTGTTTTTCAAACATATTAATTTGTATCAAAATCGATATAAACTGTCCCATTCACATTTGCCTAAATTGTAGCACTTCTTCCAATAACAGAGATATCCAGCGTCCCTGCAGCCATTGATCTCAACAGTAATCTGCTGTTGGAAGTTTAAATTCTGCTAACATGTCGAGTAAAGCCAGAAAAACATATACAACCCTCTTTATTGACAAGACAAAACACAAAGAAACGCTTTCTCTAGAAGGCAGAGGGACAAAGAACAATGAAATGCTGAATAATGCTACATGCTAAGCTAATGCTACGAGCTAACACTACAAGCCAACACTACGACGCTGGTGTTTTAAGAGCAGTGTTGGGCACGTTACTTTGAAAAAGTAATTAGTTATAGTTACTATTTACTTCTCCCAAAAAGTAACTGAGTTACTGAGTTACTCCACTATAAAAGTAACCAGTTACCAGTAAAAGTAACTATCGCGTTACTTTTTCGTTTCTCTCCCGTCATGAAGCGTTTCGACACATTGCCAAACTTTATTGATACTGCGCCGATACTGTGTTACTGAATACTGACACCTGCTGGATCTTAAAAATCCCTACAGGCATCCTAGTTGACAGAGTTAACTGACACTGATTTGATGACCTAGTATACACAATATTTACAATTTAAGTCATTGTATGTTGCATTGTATTATTTTATATTTCCATTTGAATTTAAAATATATTTGATTTTTTCTAGATACAGTCAATAAATAATGTGAACTTGTATCATAACGTAATAACCTCTAAGTAAACATGTTGTGAATGAGGATGCTTGTGGACTGGCTTTTTTTATTTTTTTACAAATGTTTTGCTGCCATGTCCTTTCAATGCACTCCCCCCCCCCCTTTTGTGTTGAACAGTGAAGTGTGGTGAAAACAGCTTTAATTCTCCATCACATAACTTTCATATCGCGCATGCATTGACTTTTTCAACAATTTTCTCTTGCGGTTTTCAGCAGCAACGGCATTGTTTCTTATGGTTCAATATTGTCCATATGCCTTCTTTAAACATTTCTAATTCTACTCGCAGGACATGTGCACTTCCAAGCTTATTTCCTGTCATTGCCATGGTGAATCACGTTATTTGCGTTCCAGTGATCGGGCTTTATTTCATGCTTATGCTCACGTTCAATGGTTGATCGGGCGCTGTGTTTAGTTACCTGACTGATATCATCTGTTCTGAAATCGGACATGCTGAGTATGACAAAGGGAGGAAGAACTACTCAGAGTAGCAGCTTTCTACTCAGTGTAGATCAGCCGTTTTTTCTGAAACGACGCTCAGAACAAAGATGCACAGCGCAACCTGCCCAACCATAAAGGCGTCTGCCCAACCCATCAATCAGTGGTGCGCTCCCATCAGCACCTGGCACTCACTGAGCCGGGCCGTGGTACACCATCACACCAGAGTTTCAAAATGGTTAAAAAAAACTTGGTTTATTATTAATTTGTTTACAGTTCAGCTTGGATTTTATTTACTGCGCAGCATAGCTTTGCTGTGCGCGCTGAATCCAGATGCTGTGCGTGAATGCACACGCGCGCAGTTTAGAGGGAACAGAAACAGTTTGGCGCGTCAGTCGGTTCGAAACAGTTCCTGTATCGGTCACGTGACTTTCCCATAGCAATACGAGCATCGACACGGGTTTTGCTCTACGAGCTCGACGCATGCGCCGACGCATCGGTGTTGCCGGACCCATCACTACTGAGAGGTTATCTCATCCTCCTTTCTCTCATGACAACATGCGCACGAGTCCTATCATGAAGTGAAAAAAAAAAATTAATTGTGCGACTTGAGTAACATGCAGTAACGGGGTGTCGGCAATGATAACGGCGTTATAGTGACAGAGTCAAAGTAATTAGTTAGTTTACTCGTTACTGAGTAAACGCCGTTATTCCCATCACTGTTTAAGAGCAATGTAAAAAGTTCAGTTGAGCTTCCACATCTGCAACAGGGAAGTTGTAAACCTTCCAGACAACATAAGCAACCGCAGAAAAATAGACAGAAAAATGTTAATCACCGGACTGCTTAGTCGGCTAATACTGAAGCAACAAAACAACACTGTAGCCATGCCAACTCCTCAGCAAGGGAAGTCGCTAGAAGTCGCTAGATGACAACATCATCTAATTTTCATAATTTGTTATTGTACTTGGGATCAGGCTGTCGGAAAGAGAAGTTTTTTTGCCAAACAGAAAAGGGATTAAAAAAACTCTAAATATGTTTGGAACTACAAATAAACTTTATGAAATAATTTATGGATTTTTATACATTACCTCAATCCACACTGCATACATAAAATTTGACCAAAAAGACAGTTATCAAAGTGATTCAAGGTGTATGTGAACCAAATTCAGGGAATTATTTTAGTGCAAAACTAGATTCAAAAATGATATTTACATTAAATTCATATCCCACTTTGTAACCCAGGGTGGAAAAACCACGTCGTTCTATTATGGAACACTAATTCAGTTATGCACTACACTGATTGCGTGTTTTAATTTCTGTTAAGTTTAAAGTGATCCCGCACTTTTGACACTTTCTGTCTTTCGCTACTACATGTCTGGCAAAAAGAATTTACCCGTAGCTGATAACTGCACTTGGCTTCCATGTATCAGCCACATAGGCTAGAATTAGAGGACGTTAGCGCCATGTGCACCACAGATAACCATGCGGCTGGAACAAAAACCCAAACTGAATAGCTAAACAGAATTTAACAAAGCCTCAAGGCATATAATTTCCTTTGAAGAATTTTAGGGGTTGAGATACTTGGATCATCTGAGGAATCATTTCAGCCCTGGTGTAGTAGACCTACCCTCTTTCTTTTGCACATAAATGGCAAAACAATAAGGCTGTTTTTGATAGTGGATAATTTTTACCCTGATGATATTCTGTTATGGTGTTCTGTTTAAGCAAATTGAGTATTCTAAGTTATCCTCCTTCATAAAATGTTCTACCACCATCAAACTGTGGCTTTATGGCAACTGTTTGCAGGTGAACTCTGATAAGGCGGAAACCCTCATTATATTGTTACAGCAGAATATCTGAAATCAAGCAACACCTTCGTGTTTTGGACTATTTTGTCAAACCAAGCGTCAGAAACCTTTGTGTTACCTTTGACTCTGAAATGTCGTTGGAGTGTCATTCTGGAGAACTAATCAGAAAGTGCTTTTCACAGCCAGAGAATATTTTCAACCTTTGATCTCTGGTGTCAAAAGCTGAATTAGAGATGGATATTTATGCTTTTATTTTACCTTGTAATGTCGATTGTAATAGCCTTTTTATTTGTTTGAATGGGAGGGAACGTGACCTTCTCCACTAAGTGCACAAGGCTGCTACAAGCCGTTTAACTAACTAACACAGGCATGAGAGAACACATTATCCCCATTTAGTCTCTCTACAGTTTGCTACCAGTTTGTTTTCAAATTCATTTTAATATCTTATCTGTCACTTTTAGAGCCCTGTGGTCAAGCTGCAGCCTATATCTGTTCAAGGCTGTTAGTAGTTCCACCGACACATTTGAAGACAGGAGGGTTTGAATCTCATCATTGTCTTCATTCAGTTGAGTCTTTCCAGAAGCAGCTGAAGACTTATTTATTCAGGCTGGCTTTTAACTATATTTGGCAGGTATTACATTTTTAGGTTTTCTTATATGTTGATTTTACCTTCTGTTTTGTGTTTTTATATTGATAACTTAAGATGTGTTTTTTGACCTGATAGCCATAATCTTTACTGTAAGAGGAGTATCAGCCTTTGGCATTGTTAGGCTACGTTTAAAGTGCAGGGAAATGTAACCCCCCCCCCCCCCCCCGCCCCTCTCCCAAAACAAAATCAGATTTGTGCCACTTCCATATGTGCTACTAATTGGGATATGTATGGGATATTTTTCAAAGCGTGCGCAGTCTGAACGGTCGTGTGGCTTTTTTTCCTTCTTTCACGTCACTCTCCTGCCTCTTATTGCACATCCACGCACAGCAGTGGCTGTTAGCGCTCCATAAAGACCGTTGTTAATAGCGGTGCTGCTTTCTTCTTACATTACTTGGTCTCACTACGATGTGGTCTTAATATTGTGGGCTCCCGTTGCTCAACAGCTTTCTGATAATAGCAAGGAGAGATGGCGGCGGTGATGGCGGTGGCATTTAATCGTAGTATGAACATCCACCCCAAAAAAATCCCATTCAGCAAAAAATGGGAATTGAGCGTCAAGAGCTGCCGTGTGATGGTAGCCTAGGTTTGAAGCTGTTGGGGACAAACATTCTCAATATCCCATGAGATATTGCATGTGTTTTGGCAAACTTAACTCATTAACTGGCTAACACCTCCTTGTAAACCACCTGTCGTTACTTTAAAAATGGGATGGTAGGAGAATAAAATTTAGATTCTCCTCAAAACCTACTTTTTAGGATCTATGACCAAATAAAATCACAGTATCTATTTCCATTATGTTTAGCAGAGTTGCCATTTAATCTATATTATTTGGGTGAAATGTGTCGTTATTCTTTTACAAGGATAAATGGTTTGCAGGGATTTTTGTCAATTTCTCCTGAAAAACTGCTGCAGCTGGGTCAGGTTTGCAAGCCACCTTGCTTATGCGCTCCTGATCAAAATTTTCTAGTTCTACAAAACACTGAATTTGTTGTCCTGAAGCCATAATCAGCATTATGATATCGATCATTGTTTGTTTGAAAGACCAAGATATAATTTCTTGCCTGATGTCTTTATATGCTCCTTTAATATTCCTACACAAAATTCCTTCCTCATGATGGGATCTTTTTTGTGAAGGCCGCCAGTCCTTCCTGCAGTAGAACACCCAGACATGATGTTGTCACACTCATACTTCACAATTGGTATACCTTTCTCAACCTGCAAGCTGCCCCACCTTTTCCCCCAAAATGTAAATATGGTAATTTTGGGAAAACATTTACGTTTTGGTGTCATCAGACCACAGGAGATGTCTCTTAAATTAAAGGCCTTTGTCCCTGCATGCATTTTTCAGCTATAAATCATCAAGGCATCAATAAATCGAGGCAAGGTAAAAACAAAGCTGTACATTTGAGTATTTTATAAAAAATAACTAAACTTTAACTAACATACAGTATTCTCTGACTTTTTGGTGCTTATGCTGTGACAACTTTTGTAATGTTTTGTCAAGTCGTACATTTTCACAATCTAGGTTTAAGTGTTTTGAGACAGTAAAAACTCTTGTGAAGCAAAATCTGCAAATCATGTTTGTTGGTGTAGAGCAAGTTCCTCAGAAAATCAGCAAATATGTTAAAGTAAAATCAAGGTTTATTTGTCACATACTAAGTCGTACATGGTACAACAAGCAGTGAAATGCTTTTGTGACTGCCCAGACATAAAAATTAACAAAATATGCAATTAGAAAGATTGAAAAATGGAAAGAGCAAAAACAGTGTAACAATGTAAACAATACAAATAATATAAAGTGTCCAATAAAGTGGTATTAAGTGTGTAAAGTGACCAAGTTGGGTAAAAGAACTGAACATTGGTTTTACAACATATGTGAGCGATTGTTAATATTGTATGCTAATATTCTAATATACAAATACATCGACACACATATACTGTGTGTGTGTATATATATATAATATATACTCACTCTCACATTTGCATAAATGGATTAGACCAGGTTGTTATTTTCATTAAGAGTCTGAATAGTTTGTGGTAAAAAGCTCCTTCTCATTCTTTCATTTCTGGGGTTCAAAGGTCAGATGGTAACTGAGAGAGCAGACCTTTGTTGGGCCGACTAGTGTCGTTGACTATCTTCTTAGCTCTTGAGCAGCACTGTTTCCTGGATATGGACTGCAGGTCAGGGAGCTCGGTCCAAATGATCAGCTGAATCCCCTGAAGAGCCCGTCTGTCCTACTTGGTTCCATTACCAAACCAGGCTGTGATGTTCCCTGTTAAAATGCTTTCAAAGGTGCCGTTGTAGAGGTTCTGAAGCACCTTGGAGGGCAGTTTGAAGGAACATAAGCCCCTGAGGTGATACAGGCACTGACGGGCCTTCTCTGCCGGTGCTGTAGTGTGGCAGGACCATGACAGGTCCTCCTGGATTTGGACCCCAAGGAATCTGAAGCTGGCTTCATGTTCCACTGCATTTCCATCGATCACAACAGGGGAATCAACAATCCATCCATCCATCCGTTTTGTATAGCTGCTTATCCATGCAGGGTGACGGCGGGGGCTGGTTCCTGTGTCCAGCGGTGGTAAACAACCACGGTCAACAAAACCGCCCCTACATATCAACCTTTTTTTTTATTTTTGGTTATGGAGAGCTGTGGTGATGAACTTGTTCCAGCTTAGGATCGAAACTCATCCAGTTATTTGTGTTCTGCACTGAGAAATGGCATGGCATTAAGTATCTGTTTAAGAGAAAAAGTGTTGGGCGACTCAGCTGTCTGAGATGTAACATCTTGACGACCGGGGCGTTTGTCGACTCTTGCCTCATCTGTACCGCAAGCTGATAATACTGATTATCTAGGAGCAATAAAGAGGAAATTCGGTTAAATGCATAATAATGAAGAGTTGTGGAAGTAAATGTATGTGACAGCCTGCTCAGGATGTGATTCATGTAAGCGTAGGATGTGGCCGGATGTTGCAAAAAGCCAGCCTCTCCATTATCAGCTCTGCCTCCCGAGCTGCAGTCTGTGGCTGTCGGAGCGTATCGGCGTGGTCCTGTTAGCGGCAGGAGATAACGGACCTTACGAAGACACAGGACCTAAATCACGCTGTCACATTACAGTGCTGCCACCAGGGCCTGTGTGACCGGGAGTCTCTGCCTCCCCTTCCGCCCACTTCTTCATTACAAACAGCAGATGTTCATACTCTGTTTCGTGTCAGCACCTCTTTGCTGTTTCAAACGGCATTGAGGTTCTTCAGCTTTCATCAATCTTTGATATAAGCAGGCGAGGGTTTTTAACTCCTGTGCAGATGGTAGGAAATTATTGACATCTTGTGATGACTTTAACAAGCAAAAATAAAAAAAAAGCTCCGCTGTTCATTGCTACAGTGGCTGCTTCTTAATGATACATGTCAGTGCAATAAAGGTTCAGTTTTAACTAATGCCTACCAGGCTTTGTGTGATGAAAGTGTTATATACATCTAGTTTGAATGAAATATTGTAAGGCGCAGACGTTTATTGCTCTTCATTGATCTGCCCATAGAAATCAGTTGCCGCAATAAAAACTTAAAGCTCCCTATTAGGTCAGTCTAGACGTTTATGACAGACTCTGAGCTGTTCTGCATTAACCTAAGCCGCCCAAAGAGCTTCCTCTGAAGTTATCGAGCTGATGTAAAAGCCAGTGAGTTGTCATAACTAAGAGTTAAAAGCTTCAAAGTGTATCAGCGCGGTTAAGCTGACACTGAGCTCCATAACAGTACAAATCGTTTCATGCCCCTCAACTTCCCTCACATTGTATCTGTTACGCACTTGAGCTGGGTGAGATGTTCGTAAAGAAAACTACAGAAATGTGTCTCAGGTGACTTCATGTCTGAATATTGATGCAGTTTTATCTCAGTAAACTTGTGAATTTACAGAAACAGCGACAGAGACGGGCCTGTTTCTGGCATTTTAGAGGTTTACTGATGTTTCTGGTATCAAGATCTTAGCTTTGCTTCATGTGGTTTGTGATGGATGGTGAATGGAAATGTAGAGATGGTGTTAGTCTAAAGACGCAGGAAGCCTCAGAAACTATATGAACCGGGGAAACACTACTGCTAAAAGTGTTACTATACTATAAGAGGGCAGGAGAATATAAACATGTACATGTGTAGATCTGAGAAAAGACCAAAAACCAAATAACAAGAAAAAAAAACAAATCTTACTATTGTGTATCTGAGTTGCAATAATAGGTTACAAAGATGTACTAGGCCAAATAATTGCTTCAGGTTTACGGTTCTGTACATCTGATTCTTAGTGTGACGTAGAGATCGACCGATACAGGTTTTTTAAGGCCGATACCGATTATTCTGACATCAGTCTAACCGATACCCGAAAAGTGCTGCCAATGTTTTTTTTGGGGCGATTCTTGGGACGGTTTTGTTTTTTCTTCCTCTATTTACAGGATAATAAGGACAATGATAAATTTTATACAACTCTCAAAACCTGAGTTTAAACCAGCTAATGTTAACAGTCAGCTTCAGACCGCAGTTTGAAAGGTACACAGAAAAAAACATGCATCACAACTCTTACAGCGGCGCTTTGCTCGCGCTTAATGAACGTGGCTCAGCGAGAAACGAGCTTCTCTACTTCAGTGGGGAGAAGGAGGAGAAAACACACTGACCACCGCTGCAGTGTATGGACATAACTTTATGTAAAGTTAGATGCTGTACGCGTAGTGATGGGTAATTATTTTTACGTGGACACATAATTTTCCATGGGACCAAACACATGCGCAGCAGTGGCAGCTCGCCAGCTGGAGATCAGACGTGAGTTTTTAGGAAATAGACACGCACCGCTGTTCCCTGCCGCTCACCGTGAGAAAGAGACAGACTTTCAAAGACCAGATACAGCTAAATTAGACCGTTAAAACTGCATCAAAAGTTGAAAACATACCTTTATTGTTGACACCCAGTCTTACAACATTACCAGCTGCTCTCTGCCAGGGAGGGAGTGGAAATGTATGTACTTCACGTGATCTCAAGGCATGGCTGCTAAATACGCTAATGAAGAAAACGCACATATCTGCCAAAAATATCGTCCGGCTGATATATCGGTCGACCTCTAGGGTGATGTCCAGGTGAGCCAGGTAGCCACGCAATTTTTAGATGTTAAAAAAAATCTGTGCCAAGAGTGTTGCAACTTTGAGAAGAAATATGCACTGAATGCATTTGTTACTGCTAGAACATTCATAACAGTGGTACTTACATGTTCTAGCAGTGACCCGGTAATGACACTAGTTAACCTCATTGCAGACCTATTTTCTGACTAAATCAGTTTGTATTTATTTGACCACCTGATGCCGCTCATAGTTTGTGTGTAGAGGATTAGACTTTCAGCCCAAGATGGTTAAGCTATCATACCCCCCCCCCCCCCCCCCCCCCCAATCTCAATATAGCTTAACTTTCATTAATTTTATTTCTTTGCCGATTTTATAATGCAGCTGAAGATCAGTCCGACCTCCGGCTAAACCAGGCTGCCACTGACTTTTTGGAAATGGCAAAAAAAGTAACTACACCTTAGACATGCAGTGTGTAATTGCTAAAATACTTACACAAGTGCTACTTAAATGTCAGAACTTGTTACTCTGGTTTGAGGCATTATGTGTATTTTACCCAAACACACGCAGTAATAGAGATACATACTTCATGGATATGACAAACGCATAATGAGCTTCCTTTCTTTATCTTTGAAACCTCGTAAACACCCAAGGCTTTACACATACCATCATTTTTAAGCAATAATTAATACTAGATTGTGTAAAGGTTACACATTTCTATTGTCTTGATACATATAAATTGAGATTTAGAGGAAAAATACCAACATAACTACCTGACATGAAAAAGGAAAAAGCTTATTTAAGCTTTATCAAACATCACATCAATAAAACCCTAAAACAAATCCTTCAAACCTTTGGATTAAGAAGGGTTTTAATCTTCTTTCGTTATGTCCCTTAGAGAAACACATCTATTTACAGGGAGCTTCTGCAGCTTACTTATGATTGAACACAAAGAAATGGTTCTTTTATTTAAGTTTTCTTTGTGGAGTCCATAAAAAGGTCATTTCATCTGCAGATGCTGAACAGAAAACTCCAGCAGTGCTCACTGCATTTTGCTCAGGTGCTGGGAGAAGCTCCCGTCACAAGAAAAGTTAAAGCTAATAATAGAAGAGCAATTAAACTTTTCAACATGCCTGAATCCACAGACGGGTTTAAGTGTAACAAAGTTTGAAGTGATTTTCCCGATGCGGACTTCCGTCTTCTCACGGTTTTGGGGAGAAAGGAGGGGAGACAAGAGGAGAGACAGCTCCGGTTGGGATTACAACCGGGGTTCTGGCCATAAACTTTGACTATTTCACACTTTTTACACTCTAAAACAGAATTATAATCACTGCCAAGTCAGAATGATTTTATAACATTCACAACGTAATTCGACGAGGAGAGAGGAGCATGAACCACTATCCATTTAGCAGCAGCGGGCCTCCTTACTTAAAATCTGTTGTCCAGTGAGGTTGTGGTTATTTTTATTTGTTCTCCAGAACGCTAAAATCTGAATTTGACTGAAGGATTTCCTCCATGTATTAAACAGACATTAATTATTTAACCTTTATTACAGGTTTAAAAATTAACAGACAACGTGAGGTCTGGATTTTTCTTTAAACATACTGAGAAGGTTTTTATTAATCTTCATGAATTATGCAACTGTATCCTATTAGAAATCAATAACTTTACACGTGTATAAATAACTGAGTTGATGTGCAACGAATCCACAAGTAAATGTGACAGCAAAGTTTGAGGGAAGTTAAATAATAACCAGAAACTTTCTCACCAACGCTGGTGTCATTTAGTCATGGCTCATTTATCTCTGGGAAATAGAAATCATCCTGAAATGCAGAAAGCATGAAATTACATGACTCTGTGTTTCTTTTTACTTATTTTATTTTATAGCATCCATTTGATTCAACTTTAACTCCCGCTGAGATTTCATAATGGAAAGGGAGGCACGATGGTAGTAATAAAATCTTAGATGACATGCTGAATTTACTCCTGACGAGGGCTTCTTACCCTCTGGTCATCAAAGGAGGAAAAGCAGAATCTGCTCCAAATATTGCAGCAAATGTGTAAATATGAGCAATAAAAAGAGAAGAGGCTTACCAGAGTTGAAGGCAGCAGAGACGACAATTTAAAAAACAAAAACAAAAAAGCAAACAACAGGTTGTCAGTGCCTCCGGTTAAATAACAGCCACGTTTAGGATGCACACATATTTTTCTAAATTCAAATCTGCATTTTCCCATCAGAGATGAGTCACACTGATGAGCGTAAAAAAATCTAGTTCTGCTCTCTCCCAGGCCTTTGAATGAGCAGTGCATTTTATTTTAACCCATTTCCATCGCCGTGAATGTCAGGACTGTGTAATCACGCCCCATAATCTCCAGATGTCCACTTCAGATGACTGTATGCGCCCCTGGCAGTAAGCGCTTAGTCAGCCTAAAATAGCTTCAAAACGAAACGCCATTCAGCCGAACCGCTTCTCATCTTTGTTAGAGTCACTCTCTCAGAGATTCTGGACGGGTCGTTTTATTTCCTTTTTTTTTTCATCGACAGCCTTTTACCAACTGCAGGATTTAGTGCATTTTGACATTTTAAACTAGCTACCAGTGGCCTATGTGTTTGGAAACCTTCTAGTTCGAGAGAATACATAAACGCTTCCTTAGTTGCTTTCTTTCGGGGTGGGGTCGTGGCCGAGTGGTTAGAGCAGCGCGCTTGCACTCAGAGAAGGTTGCAAGTACCCGGTTCGATCCCCAGCGCCTGCACTCTGGGTCCCTGAGCAAGACCCTCAACCCCTGATTGCTCCCCGGGCGCCACACATGGCAGCCCACTGCTCCCCAAGGGGATGGGTTAAGATGCAGAAAGCTAATTCCATTGTAATGTATGTTTCAATGACAATAAAGACGATATTACTATACTACTATTCTAGTTTAATAGCTCATATTTTGCAGCATCGATATTCTCCTGAGGCAACACGAACCCCAATAAAAGTAAAAATCCATTTTTTATCGCACAGGATTTAGGTTGTTATTTTTGATTAATAATTTTTGAATGTTTGAAGCTTGTGATTTTTCTTCCAAAGTTATTGATCCAGATTGTGAAATTGTTTCTAACAGCTTCAATTGTGAAAGAAATTGTGGTAGTTTGTGCTCAAGATAACCTAATTCATATCTTTGCAGAGCTGGGTAGTTTGAAAACTGATACTGAAGATAAACAAGTAAATTTGGAGAAGGGATTTCAGCACCAATTGTTTTATTTCTATGCCCGAATTTTCATTCATCGTCCGTACAATGGACTGTGGAAAAAAAAAGAAAACCTGTTCTACATCCGATGAGTCTCCGGGTTCCTACACAGCGTTGAAAAATCCAGAAAAGTATTGAATTTTTGGAACAGACTACCCAAAAAAGGCTGCGTTTAATACAAATTTAAAGCAAAGTCAGACTAGTTCCTAAAGTAAAAGCACAAACTTTTAAATCTAATTTCCAAGGAAACCAACAGCTTTTGTTTCAGTTGACAGAATTCATTAAAGGCATTTTCTTCTGTACATTCAACTGAAGATATTTCAAGACAAGAAATGAGACTCTTAATTGCTTTATTCTCTGTCAAACTTATTAAAGGTGATTTAGTTTTTAGCTTTTTAACTTTGTTCGCACAGCGTGGCTCTGACAGCCTGGAAGAGCCTGTAGAGTCAAAAGGATGCTGTATTTTGATGCAGGAAGGGATTCTTTATAGGATTTGATTTATTTTCATGGAGAAGGAAGGAAGGTGGGAGGCTGGATCGCTGCTTCTTATTGCATTTTAGATGGATGGTAAACATCAACCTAGAGTGTACTGTAAGTAACATGCAAATCATTACCAACAGTTCAAAAATAACTGAGTTACTAGGAATCATGTTGGACTCCAAAATATTAACTGCCTGACGAGACAAGTTGATTTCTTATTGAAAAAAAAAAAGTTTGCTTCACAGGTTTCAAAATGAATCAGACAAAAAAGAAAATGATTGCAAACCTTGAAGTGCTTCAGCTCAAAATAAAGGAGTGTGCTGAAAAACAATCTGAAAAATGTGATGATTCAGTCTGCGTCGTCGTGCGACTCTGAGCAGCCGGTGGATTTGGTGTCTAATAAGTCACCAGCCTTGCACGCTCTTGTGCTTTCTGCGTGACTGTATCTGTAATTGCTTTGTGTTTTCTCTGACAAGAGAACAAACATCCGGCATCAGGATTTGTCGTGTCGGAGGCCTAAACCCAGCATTTTGAGGCCTCATCCCATAGCTATAATTTTATGCTTATCACAATGACCTCTTTAAAGACAACAGAGAGCAGGAGGATTCATTGTGCTGCTTTTCCTCGTAAAGCTGCGGTTTGAGCCCTGCACGCGTCTCGCCTCATCTCGGCCAAGAATTTGTCACCGAGCAAGCGTGTAATGATATTACTTCTGTGCGCTGAGAGCTTGTAATTGGTGTGAAATTATCTTATTAAATGAAGCCACTGGAAACTCTTAGGCGTGAATGCCCCGGCATTCTGGGTGGCGGTCCACCGGGTCAAAGGCGGTCAATTCAGAGAAACAGAAAAGTCATTGAACCGGCCACTCCCGAAGCCAAGAGGAAGATTGTCCCTTTCTGCGTCTGTGTGACCCCATCAGAGGGAGAAATGAGGCATTTATGGGAAGGAGAAAAGCAAACTGTGACATGAAGGCAGAGCACGGTCTTCCCTAAAGGCCATTTACATTTATGGTTTAATAATGGGATGACTCCTCGGTGACCGGCAAATTTATTAGTGGAGAACACAACACTGAGCTGGTCAGCAGATTTCTGTTATTAAATGTCTAAAATGGCACCTTTTCTCCGTGACATTAGATGTAAGTTGTTTATTAATAATTTGCTTTGGTCAGTGTCAGGGCTGGGTGAATAAAAATAAAATAAAATCTCAGATTTTATGTCACCAAATCTGATTAATAGATTTCCCCCCTCCCCCTTTTCGTTTCACAAAAATAAATGAAAGACTTTATTTTTAAAACGCGTTTGTGTCAAGCATTTCGTCTTTGAGTGGCCTGAATTCAACCCTGCCATTGTAAACAATGTAACTATAACTAAATGTGTGCTGCTGGTGGTTTTACACAAGGAGCTAAGAACAGGCATTACTCCACTGCTGTAACTTCAAACTAACTTAAAAAGTAAGTAGATTAATAAATTAAAATGTCTCATTTTATGGTAAAAAAGTTTTCTCTTTACAATATTTTGACAATATATTAACCCTTTTTCTCATTGTCTGGCAATAAATCAGATGAAACGCTTAAAGTTTAGATCATTAGGGATTAGCAAATTCATTTCTATGTGCTAAAAAAGATTTTTTAAGATAATTATCTCTTTAATTAATTTATGAAATTCCAGAATGTAATAACATGGCTTACTCAGAGAAGAAGAAGCCGGTAGTCTGAAATCAACATAAAATGCCAGATTAAGGTTTCCTATTCAACGCAGGGACAAATAATTTATGTTTTCAGAGAGCACATTAAACTAAAATGACAGTGTTTGGCCATCATTTCATTTTGGGGAAATGGTTAGAAGCTTGTAAGTCTGAGAAAAACACCCAGGATGTTGTGTAAGGAGCTGACGGTGTCATGCTGTGTGAGTGTTTTGCTGCAGGAGGGACCGGTGCACTTTAAAAAATAGATGACATCAGCAGGAAAGGAAGTTGTTTGGGAATATTGAAGCAAGGTCTCAAGACATCGACCAGGAAGTTACAGTTTTAGTGTAAATGGGTCTTCCAGGACTATGCCAATGACCCCTAGCATACCGCCACGTTAGCTGTAGACTTCATTAAAGACAATAGTCACTTCTTCAGGTGGTCATCATCATAAAGTTCTGATACCAGTCTCAATAAAGCTGATTCTGGCATAGTTGAAAAGGTGTTTATAAGCAGGATGGTCTACAAACCGACTCAGGCCGACAATGAACTCTAAACCCGTTAAATGACTTTAATCTATCTCAGATGAGTAAAAAAGTGGTTCCTGTAAATGGTGAACTTGTGCAACAGTTGTGACGAGACCCTGACAGCTGACAGAGTAAAACTTTACATCTTGCTATGACAAAATTGCCTCACTTCCATTGTTTTCCTTGCCCAGAATCTTACTCCATATGCTTTTAAGGCAACATGCTGTTTTTACTTTGTTGCTTTTTATTCCATATTTGTACCAGAAGAGATCTATTATAGTAGAAAGACAGACGACTTCTGCATTTATGCTCCCAACAATTGCGTTACCTATACGGCAGACATTTGTCGTACCCACTTTGACAGGAACCACTTCACTTTCTTGTGGTGGAAGCGAACATAATCACATTTGGCTCACATGAATTGGTCGTTGTACCAGCTGGGCAGTGACACAGGTGGAAGACATGGTTAGCCTGCAGACTCAAAAGCTCTAAATGCATTTTCTGCTCCGCTCTGCCGCGCCTGAATAAACTCCACCGCCGCAAAATGACACATTCTTGTTCCTCCAGTCATATAGTTGGTCAGCCTCGTCTAAAAGCTTAATTAGATCAGATACTGTTGCCTTAGAAAACGCCGACATAAACGGATAAAATGGACTCGCTCCAGCGTGTGTAGCGGCAGCATGTCCTTGCTCTGACTTCTGCAGCTTAGGTTTTTGCACATTTACAGCTCTGTAGGCTTTTAGCAAACATAGTTTTTTTCCTGAGATATTGTATAGAGAATGGGATGCAACTTTATTGGCCCATGCAAAAAAAGCTTTACAGCAGGAATAATAGACTAAAATTTAACGTTTGAATGAGAAAAAAACAATACTTGTAGTATAAGTTTTAGGATCGTTGAAGCAATATAAATAAAAATCGTTTTGACAGTTCTTATAAAAAATACTTCTTTATTCTCAGAAATTTAACAATTTTATTCTTATAATTTCCCCCCAAAAATATCCCCCCCCCTCCAAAAGGGGATCACCAGTCTCCGGCACTGATATTTTGGGGGTCGCAAGCTGAAATGCTTATGAACCCCTGATTTAGTGGAAAGCCCTTTTGATTGTCGGTTGTATGAATGGTGCTAAATAATTAATGGATGGGATGGAAGAACAGATACCTTTGTCATACCCACAAACACATGCAGAATGCCAGCTTTGCACACGGTGCGCTCTGCCACAAATCTGTCCCATATGGGACGGAACGAGGGAAATTTATTCTGCCAGTCATTGTTAAAGATACACTTGCGCTTTCACATCTCGTAAACACCATCAGGGCAGCCAGCGCTGCCCCACGGGTCCATCTGTGAGTGGAGAACAACCACCCACTAGCCAGCAGCTCAGGGAAGACGTCACACATAAGGGAGCTGTCTTATTCCACACATCACACCTGTCGGTCTAAATACATGCCCATTGGTCCCATGAAAAACAATGAAAACCAGACGTTTTCATTAATGTATGAATCCCCCCGGATAGAACGTGAAAAGTGGACCTGTCCAGGCGAAAGATTTTATCTGCAGCTCCATCTACATGTTTAAAAACAAACCACAGCGTTTTAACGCCGTCGCCAGCAGACGTGTAGACGCCATGGGGATCAACGTTTACCCTGACCGGATTATCTCGTGTCAGCTACCAAGCTAAAACAATAACGAGGCTTTACTCTTTCTGACCACTTTTCATCAGAGTTATCTTCTTCATCTCTACTTCTGATCCCTTTCCATCACCTTCATCATCCTATTTTGACCACCAGTCATCATAGTCATCCTCTTCATCACTCTGTCTGACCCACTTTTAACCCACTCATCCTCCCTGTTTTTCTGACTCCTCTCTTGTCCTTCCCATCCTCCCTGTCTATCTTTCCACAGGCTTTCTTCCCGCTACTCCTCCTAATCCATCTCTCTCTGCCTGTTTTCATCCACTAAACCTGATTTCAACCCTCTTCCACCTCACTCATGATCCCTTTTCCTCTTTCCAGTCCTCTTTTCCTCCCACTCATCATCCTTATTGTTACTTAAAGACCCTTTTTCATCCCACTTTGTCCCTGAACTAAATACCTGGTTAGTCTTAGTGGAAAGCTGCAGGCATCCAGTTAAAGATAAGGCTTCACTTGTCTTTCTCTTGTTTTATTAAGTCCTCAGTTTAGTCCACCTTTCAAATTCCTTTGTGTATGGTTCTATAAGGTAAATAAAAACCACCAATTAGGATATTGGTCACAAAGTCTGGGCAAATTATTAATAAAACCTTTGTCATTAACTTAGAAATACTTCAAAACATAAAATAATTAATGAACTACTTCCTATACAGCAAGATAACTTAGACTTAGACTTTCTTTATTGTCATTTTGTATACACAGAGTGCATACAGAACGAAATTTCATTTTCACACAGCTCAGAAAGATTGCAGTAACTCTACAGGATACCTTGTGGTGAATTACAGTACAGGATAAAGTGCAGTGATAAATCGCAGTCACTTACAGGATAAGTTTCAATTGACTTCCGGATAAAGTGCAGCAGTGAACAGTAGGCAGTTGAAATGTAAACAATGTAAAACAGATGTAAACAAATATGCAGCAAGGTGCAGCAGTGATTTAAAAGTAGACAGTTGCATTCTACACAGTTTTTCAGTACGTTTCCGGGTAAGGTGCAGCAGCAATTTTGCAGGATACGATACAATGTGCAAATGTGCAAATCAGCGAATCGAGTGTGGTACACAGTCCGTTTTTATACTTCAGCAGTTCAACAGTCTGATGGCAGCAGGGAAAAAGCTTTTGCAGAACCTAGTGGACCTGCAGCGGATGCTGCGGAACCTCTTTCCAGAGGGCAGCAGGGAGAATAGTCTATGGTGGGGGTGTGAGGGGTCCCTGATGATGTTACGGGCTCGAGACACACAGCGCTGCGATGAAATGTCTTTAATGGAGGGAAGAGGAGCCCCGATGATCCCTTCTGCTGTCCTCACCACTCTCCTCACGTTCTTCCAGTCGGAGGCACTGCAGCCTCCACACCACACAGAGAGACAGCTGGTCAGAATACTCTCTATGGTGCTTCTGTAGAAGGTCGTGAGGATGGGCGGGGGCAGGTGGGCTCTCCTCATCCTCCGCAGAAAGTACAGTCGCTTCTGTGCCCTCTTCACCAGTGACGTGGTGTTCACAGTCCAGGTGAGGGATAACTTCATTATCTTGAATAAAGCAGATATTAAACATCTGCATACACAATAGACAACTCTATATAAGCATAACATTAACTTCCTTTAACATTTGTCATGCTAACATGCAATATCCTATGATGCATTAACTAAATACAACTGAATTTAGTCATTAGTAATTTCAATCCAACTAATAATGTTATTCTTTAAATTATATTTATTTACTTAGTTAGATGCACGCACACACAAAGCTGTCCTGAATAACTTAAACAACCAAAAAATCTGCTTGTCCTGCTTTTCATTTTCTGTCCTGTGCTGCTACTTCAGAAAGTCACAGAATATTGGGGCTTTTATTTGCTGCTGTTAACTGTGATTAGTCAGTGCTCCAGCCAATGACGGTGCAGAGCAGCTTTAATGCACAAGGCAGGAAAACTTGTAGTCTTTTTCCACAGTCCCCTTTTTCTGATCCGTTTTCATTCTAAACGTCGTTTTAATCCCGTTTCATCCAACTCATTCTTTAACATAAATTACAAAATAAAAAGTAACAGTCACATCTGTTGACTCATAAAAAGTGTCTGACTGTTCCTGGTAATTTTTTAATTTTAATTTTTTAATTTTTCCAATGCAAATACATTTCCATTTGGTCAAATTACATCAGTCTAATCTCACATTCAAATTCAGTTTACCGGCAGCAAATCAATTTATCAAGTTTTTGCCCTTCATCCCTTCTAATAACTGTTTCAGCGACTCTTCCAAACTCCTAATTAGATGTTTTCCCATGGTGCCATCTGGGCTTTGCTTCTTGTAAAGTGTTCCCCCGTCACTTTTAAAAGCTGATAGAATAAATGCTAGACGAGTGATAAAAGTCATTTGTTTCTAAAACTATCCTCTGTGCTCATATGCATCATTTCCTAGAAGAACCGAATGTTCCAAATTATTTTAGTTCTGTGTAATTCCTGCAGACATATCACTTAACTGGCTGCGGTTTTCAGTGCTTTAGTGTGTGGGAACAGGGTGTTTCTGTGTGAAGGTGAGAACGTGAGAAGTGCAGTGTGCTATCGGGTAAGAAGTGAGAACATTTCTCAGCTATTTTCACATTGTAAATTTTTACCACTTGCCTACCTTCTGCTGCTGTTTCTCCTCCGCTTTTCATCTTTCCTCACCCCGGTGGTTCACTTCCCAGTTAATCTAGGTGAAAACTTTTTAATCAGACCAAATGCCATTTTGTTGCAAACGTCTACAGTATCCAGCAGGTATTACAAGCCTTTTCACCTTTTGTCATGTTAATACCACTAAACTCCTTGTATTTTTATTGCAATAAGCAGCAGATTGGAATTGGATTTTATTTCTCTACCAATGACAGTTGTGCAAAGTGTGTCGTGCATTTATATTAGATATAAATGTATTTTAAGGGATTACTTTGTAGAACCACATTTCACTCCAATTACTGTTGCACGTCTTCGTTTGGGTATTTTCCTACTGGATTCTAACATGTGGATATTTTGTGTCCATTCCTCATTGCTAAGAAGCTCAGGATTCAGGTGGCATCACTGTAACTTTGTTATTGTCCACTGTGTGGAGAGATATGCGTGAAATGTAGATATGCCAGGTGAAAAGCATAAAAAACAAACAGGCACCGCCGCTCTACAATACGGGCATAAAACAAGGATAATATCAGTGCTAATATCAATTAAAAACTATCAGACTAAAATGACATAGCATTCACACCCAATCACATTTTAAATTATTTAAGAGTTTTTCCATCTGTGAGTCCAGATGGCAGGAGCTCGAATTCGCCCATAAAGTGGGTGATGAGGGGAGTGGAGAATAGCTTTTGTCTTTTCTGTGACTCTCTTAAAAAATGTTTCTGTTAGTTCAGGTAAGTCAGGGCCAATAACTTTGCCGGCCACCTTTGCTATTTGTGTCATCTTGCTTTTGTCTCCTACTGATAGGTTGCAGCACTAGGTGATAAAAGTAAATATAGGGACACAATATATCATGGAATTGTAGACAATTTTTTTACACACCCAAAATTGATATAATTCCCGTGGGAAGTGCGAGCTTCGATGTGCTTTTTTTGCCAAATTTATCAGATTGGATGGAGAGGATCTGTGAACATCCCTTTTCCACAGATTTTCAATTGGATTTAGTTCCAGACTTTGATTGGGTCCTTCTGGTGTATGGACAGGCTTAGATTTAAACCATTTCTCTGTAGCCCTCACAGCTGCCTAGCAGAATAACAACCTAAAAGGTGAACCTCCAACTTTTTTGCATTTAAAGAGACAGCACCAAGACAAGTTGTTCTCGGAAACACCTCAGAACAGGAGTAAGGAGGGGGAATGTGGGGGTAAATTAATTAGAAATTCAGACCAAATCGTTGCATTTCACTTTTTGTAGACCACAGCTGAGTGATTTCACTGTGAAAAGGAGGAACTGAAAAGCATATGTCCCCTTTAACAGGTTTTCCTCCAGGATTGTTCCATATTTAGCTCCATCATCCTAACATCTCTGATCAACTCAACACTCCCTGCTAAAGAAGTGCCATCCTTACCGTATGATACCTTCACCATCATGTATAATTTTTTTCTACTTCACCATTATGCACTACTCAGCCTTTGCATCGTGTCCCTCCTGAGGATTGAAACCACAAACTTTAAACACTTAGAACAAGCTGCTTTCTGGTGTTTGTTCTCTGATGTGCTGTTTTGTGGAGACACTATCAAATAAATCTACAGAGCAGACGTAGATAGAAAATGCGAGGCCTGCAGCTCGCTGCATAATGTGAGGCAACAGTCACTCTGTCATGTCAGATAATGCATTTACTGTCGCAGTCCAGACAAAGATGGATCTCAAATTCGGGTCCTAAGCAAGAAAAATGAGTGCAGCCATAATGCTCTGTGCGCCATCAGCTGTAATACATCCTGTCAGTGTTATATGTTCAGCTTTGAATTGAAAGTGATCTATTCGCTTCCAATTATACACAACGCTGTGTAAAATGAGCGGCGGCCACCTCGTGGCAGCAGTGTTGAATCCCCCAAACTGAACAACTCCTGTTTTACGCAGAGTTTCTCCTCCAGGGACAAGTCAAGTTTCAGCTGTGGGTTTTCCTGGTAAAAACCACCCTCCATGACTCATTTTAAACTCTAAGGTGGGTGGCACTTTGTTGCAACTTTGACTTCTACAGTATGGTAATTCCAGCAAAGAGTTAAAGGCCAAATTAGACAATGTGCATTCTGTTTTAAGACCAATTTCAGTGACTTGGTACAAATTCCCTACTTGTAATGAAGAACTTTTCAGGATACAGCTGGAACTCGCTCTTTAAATTCCAACAATAATTCCCTTTGCTGTCATATGTTATAGTTTTAAACTTATACAATTTAAATTATTTGTGGTTTGAAAGTGAAAGGTTTCGCTTATCCACTGCTGCCTGACACAAAAACGATCACAATGTTCATCAAAACAATAATTAAAAATACGAGTCACTGCATGGCCTCAGTAAATGTATTCTCAACACTGCATTCTTATAGGGCTGCTTACATCAGCCGCTCTTACCTGCCACGGTATATTTGCCTCTCATTTCTCATAAAGTTGCAGCACCTCTGGATTAAAAAAGATTATAGTTGCATAAAATGTTTTAATAAGGAAATATTTAAATAATGAAAACTGAAAAGGTAGCTTGGTATCTGGTAAAAGTGCCAAACTGATGAGAACGTAACCCTTAAAGGAAGAATAATCGCTCCATTATTCCATCTGTCATACTTGTAAGGGTTTTTGATTTGTGTGCGCCGTCATTTACCATCAGCGTGATGAAAATATAAATGTAAAGTCACGACAGTGTGCTCTCTAAGCCTCCTGTAAAACCAGGAGCGAGAGGGTGTTACATATTGAATTCAGAGCACATTTATATGTGAGCCTCCATAAATCTCCTTTACTGTATGAGAGGGGACCCGGTGTAGCTTAAGAGCAGCTAGGGAGAGCTTACCGGCGCCACGGTTAGTGGGATTACTCTCTATTGTCGGGTGTTCAAAAGGTATGGCGCCAGATACAAGGTGGCTCTAAATTATTCAACAAACCAGGTGAGATTAATTGATTATTGAGCTTTAAATCAATGATAATCAGTGGTTCTGTGTGTAATAGTGGATCTTAGGTCGTTGTTTTGATCTCTGTCCCTGGAGAAATCTCTGAAATTGGCCCTCGTCTGATTCACTAATCCTCAGTTTTTACTCGCCCGTCTTAGACCGGCTTCTCATTATTATTCTGAAAAGGTTGAAGAGATTTCAGAGTTTGCCTCACGCTGTTTTCCACTCTCGTTTTTGAGTGGAAAAGTTGCACTCGTAACAAATGTATTCAGACCCCTGCCGACCTTCTCAGACCTTCAAACACGCGAAGGTCTGATTTTATGCAAATTAAATCCCCATAAATGGTTTATGGGTGTTGTGCACGAAGGTAACGGCACTGTGTTGTTGCTGGTACCAACCCTGCTAGACTTTGCTCCTCTGTGAGGGCAAAGCCAATAATCTGTTATGCTGTATTGGTTGAAAAAAGCCTCTCAGCTGGCACTAGGCTTTGATTACCAAGACACTTCAGACTCACCTTGAATAATGCATATATCAGACTCTTCTGTTTTACCAAAGGAAATGCTGCGTTCTCTTGTCTTGGCCAGAGTCTGGAATAATGATGGGATTCACTTGCGGTTCTTTCTCATTTTAGAATCAGGAAATGAGATCCAGGTTTCAGGAAGAATATTGTCCAATGAAAACAATAAATTTTGAACCAAATGATATATTCATCCACTTTTTATACACGAGGAATCCCTCTGAGGATTGCTTCGGGGACTCGGACCCCAGCTTTCAAGGGGCGAGAGCTATAAACATCCTTGACGCATTGGTAGTCCATCCGAAGGCCCAAGAAATGTTCAGTCTTTATTCAGGGTAGCAAAAGTAAAATCTAATCTAATGCTAATCTGAAACATTAGATTGGCATAGAATATCCGCAGGCACAAAACCAAATGAGGAGGAGTTGATTGCATTAATTATAGGGAGGCGAAAACTCAGAAACTGAATTAATCTTGAGGCTAACGTGCTATTGATCATTTACGATGAAGGATCTAAGAGGCTTTGGGCTGGACTCTCTTCCAAAAGTCCCTTTGAAACATCAGCATATTCTAGATGAAGATTTGGCGGCTTCTGCAAGTAAACTGAATATGGGCCATCAATGGGTCTTTAAGCAGGATAATGGTGCTGAACTTATGGTCAGCTCGACACAGATGGTTCACCCGGGCCACAAAATCAAGTTTCTTTCATTACCATTTCCCTCTCCAGGCCTAAATCCTTTTTAGTCTGAGATTGTGCTACTGCAATATTTTAAGGGTTATTGCACCTTTTTAGGGGTGACAGAAATTAGGTATTGAGGGCACTGTATACACATTTTGACAGGTGTAGTTACGTTGTGGCAGTTTGTTATTATTAGAAATAAACTTTTGTCTCTGCAAAATAGTGCTTCACAAAAATGGATAAGTTGAGCTCACTGGACAGATGTTTATACCAACATATCGTTGGTGTAAAAGCACCAAAGACCTCAGCACATACCAAAAGTTTTTGGCCCTGCTCTGCCTACTCTGAGTCTTTATTTGTGTGCAAAAATTTACCTTTTCTTGTCAAATTCAGATTGTGGTGAACATGGCCATACCACAATGGGTATCCAGGGGGAAAGTAGTATTAGTAAAGTCTGTAGCTTGATTATGAATTCACAAAGTAAAGATTGATATTCCACGTCCAGTTGTGGTCCTTCCATGTTCTTAACCCTGGAGAAGCTTGTTCTTCTTTTTTCTTCTTTTCTTTAGTAGGAAATGAGTCTTGAAACAGGAACTATACTTCAACATTTCTAATCTAACAAGCCAGAAGAATGATGCAGGTTCAGTACTGGACTCTCATACATAAACATGATGCAGGAAAGGGTCAAATCAGGAAGTCAGAGTCCCGATTATTGCTTAGAGCGTTATGCATTAAGCATTATGAGATTACAAAGTTAAGAGAATGAGAATCGTTAGAAATGTTATATATTAGCAGTAGCTTAGAAACTTAAAAACCTGGCACCCTACAGAGGGATCTAAAAGGTCTCTGTGGTGAGTACAGTATACCTGGGATTCAGCACTGTAAACAACTACCGAGTGTGACAAAAATTATAGTTCAATTTGCAATGATTGCATCCCCAGAATACGTTACAATGGGGAACCAGGCAGTGATTGACAGAGTCTAATTTTTCTGCTCATAACTTGTCTGTTTTACCATAGTTTAACCACAATGCTGTGAAGTAGCTGAGACATATTATTTTAAGGACCCTGTCTACCACAGCCACTCTAACTCTAGAAGTCTGTTTAGATTTCTTTTCACCCCATGTGGTGTGGAAGTTACTTCATTGCTACGTTTACACCGTGTGGATGCAAAGGAAGATTAAATACTACCATGGACTTAGACAACCGCTGCAGTCAAGAAACCTTGCTTCTTCCTTGGCTCAGATACAGACAGAAAAACGAGTCACAGGTACAACTAATTATTGGGGTAAAAATTAGAGAATCAGCGGATAGAGTGATTGTTTTTTTATTTAACCCAACCTGAAGACCTGAGCAGACATTATGTACTTACAGATATCACATAAAAACTAAAAACTACTGTAAAAGAAAGCATTTTCTTATCTGATAAAAGTATGCACTCATATTCAACAAATTAGAATGTTCATTTCTAAGAGGCTTGTTTCTCAGATTAAAAGTACCATTCAAAAACACATCTTTAAAGTGGTATTTAACATACTTTTCATTAAGCCCCCATTTCTACATGAAAAATTTTGCTTTTTTATTGGTCTGATGCAATATTCTAATCTTAAATGCTGTGTTTTTATTAGCTGGAGGTGGAAAAAACATAATCAACAGAAATAAAGTCTCTAAAACATCCTCAGTGTCAGTCGTGTCAATCTATATAATTTAGTGAATTGAGTTACTGAAATAAATGAACTTTTCAATAATTTTCCAATTTAATGAATATGACTGTACTCACAACCCTCAGAGTTGCATTGGGGGTCTGACTGTCGACTCTCTGCTCAAGGTTCTGTATCTGAAAAGGCATCACTTGTGTTTTCTCCTCTTTTTTCAGCATTTGGTAGTTTCTTTCCTTCAAATCCAGGATTGGAAAAAATCTTTTCCAAAGGAAAGACTGTTGTTGGCGGGTGAAGAGAAATTCATCCGATTTTCACTGCTCTAATCCATGTTTCCTACATAAATTATCTCTGTAGCAAAAGTCCTCGCTATATTGTTTGTTTTACCTTTAATGTATTTTTTTGAAGAAAAATATAATTCTGAAGTCAGATAGAGTGACAGGCCGGAAGCTTCAGTTATAGATGCTAGGTAATCATAGGATATGAAAGGGCATATCCTGCTTTGAGGATGTGACTCAAAACAGGGCTCTTCTTATGTTGGAAAGCTGTGTTTTAATGGTATTAATTCTCTTTGAAAAACTGCAAAGATTGAATCTTATTTCATGTTTTGAATATTTTCATTTTTTTGACTCTAAAATATATTTGACCTTAAACAATTTAATATTATTCTGGTAAAAGTATGACTTCATCAAAGAAATGTTCTTACGATAAATAGAGGCTGCATAAGGCGTCAAACCATTTTTGGATCTCTCTCAGGTAGATTTAAAAAAAATATCCAAAAATTTAAAACTGTGCCTTATTACAGTCCATCAGATGTTATTTTATTAATTCCTGTCCCAGATTTGACCCCAAGAAGCACTGTAATCATATCTCTTTCCAGCTGGAGTGCCAGTTTGGCTAAAAGTCAATCGTTGAACTCTTGATGAACTCAATCTGTACTGTAACCTCTTTCTCTTTCCTTATAAACATAACTTATGCAGTCAACTTCTATTTTTTTTTGTAAATAAAACTAATGCACACTAGCAACATCACTGAAATACAGATACACACGTGTGTATGCTATGTATGCAGTGACAGTAATGCACAAAACAAAAATCATTGTGCTGTGGCTGGTATTGCAGACTGAAAGTCACCCTAACACCAGGATTTACCCACTTTCCACATTCGCTCACATTTGGTTCAACAGAACAGAATGATTGTTTAAGGCTTTAAATTTCCCTTTTAGACATCAAAGTCAAACCTGCCATTAAGAAACCTTCCCTGTGCTTTGCTGAAACTAAAATGGCCAGGCTGTTGACATTTGACAGGTGGATTGTATAAGGGCTGTTGGTGACAGGTGGCCTGTTTGCCTCACACTAGCGAACATGCTCATTACCAGCCCATGTGCAAAATGCATACATTATGTCTGGTACAGAAACACATCCACTGCCATCAAAGTGTGGCTGGTCACACTGATGCTCATCTCAGACTTTGGGTTTGGTTGAACTAAGATATAACAAACAGAGACCTTGTGTCTATGTAGTAGATGTTACCTGCATAGCTGTGTGCATCAGGATGCAGGTCACTCCACCTCTTTGGCACAGACCAGAAATAACCAAGTAAACAGAGGAAGGATTGCAGTGAGATCTATGGTCTGTCACAAGTTGGGGAATTTTTTTCATCTCCAACAAATATTGATGTTTTTCCTTTATGTTTTCCTTTGCGACCTCTCTTTCAACAAAGACATTCGCACACTTGTTGTCAGGGCTTTTTTTGTGTTATGGAGAGAAGTATGGGATGCTTTATTGTGTGCGGATACTGTATTGTGTCACAGAAATACTGGGAAATACTGGTAGCAGCAGTGGTAGGTTAACCATGAGATGTGGCCTGAGCATGCCTCTGTGAAGTAGTCATCAAATAATCTAAAAGAGACAGAGCACTCAAGCATTTTGGCTGATATGCATGCACCTCCCACCACTGCTCTGAGGTCAACCAGAAGGTTCTCACCATGTATCTGATATAAACAATACAGGATCTTCCTGCCATTACATAAATTGACATGATCTTCCCCCTTGGACTCAAAGATCAGTAATGCACTGTGGTCTCTGTTAAATAGGGCTCGTAGCTGGAGAGAGGTGAACACACCTCCAAATTGTGCATAGACTGGTCACTTGAAGACCTTGGAAAGCTAGAAAATAGTCAAACACTAGATATAATTGTTAAGGGGCCAAGAGAAGCCATGTTGTTGTATTTAACAATGAGTCGAGATGAGAAAGAAGATGAGGGTCTGTGAAAACCCTGATTATTGGGCTTATATGGTTTCAGAGACTCACTGCGATTTGGTCACAGTGATCTGTGAAAGGAGGCAGATCTGGGATTTTGTGTCCACTGAAAGAAGCCCCAACATCTCATCAAACATTTCCCTGCTTGAATCAGCAACACCGAAAACCCACACAAGACAAAAGAGGTTACCACATAGAAATAGTATTTAAACTCCTGAAAGGTTAGCAGAAATTCAGCCTCCTTAAAGGTACACTCCTGATGAAGACAAGAGATTTGGAGAACATAATTTTTAAAACTGTATTTCTCATTAAACATTTAGTTAGCTTGTGAACCCCCAATTCAAATAATGTGGGACTTTAATTTGGTTAGCAAGTAAGGTTTTTTATTACGTGCACAGGGTAAACTGTGAAAAATGTCCTTTATTTTTACAGAAAGAGAATTCATTAGTCACTTCCTCATACATAGCATAGGCGAGAAAGGGCTACAATAACCCCTAGCACCATATTGTCCTGCTCATTGTCACATTGAGGATTCGAACAGCCACTGAATAACCTGAAACCTAGCAAGAGTTGCGTGTGGCCGCCTTTGATTTACTTCAGAGGCCGCTGACTAATCTAGCTTTGTCTTTTGAAATGAGAAACGAGCTTACACAATCGTTATGAAAAATCTGCCTACTTGTTTCAAAGGAGACGAGTTTGGGGGGGACTTGCTTTGAAGTTATAGCTGGAGTGTGACAGAGAGGAGGACACTATCTGTGGGTGGTAATTGTCTGAAACGACTATCAGAGGAGCCAGGCTGCTTTTGAATGTGATTCACTTTTCAGGCATTAGAGTGCAGCCAGTTGACCTCAATTAACAGCATAAATGGGTACAATGTTACACAGCAATACACACACACACATACACACGTTCCTTTCTACTGTAAAAATATGTTTTTTTTTTCCTCCGGGATGTAGAAAGTTTAACAAATTAGTCTGTCGCCTAGTCTTTTACTTAAAGTTAATGGCATCTGGCAGCAGTCTACTTCAGGAATAGGCGTAATAATGATTCATGATCAGAAATGAATGCTACAGCATAAAATTGTTTCATTAAAACTTATGCATTTGTCAATAGAGACAAGAGTTAAAAGGAATTTGAGCTAAATATGTCGACTGCCTGTTGGTCCTGTCGGGGCCATGGTGACTGGGGAAGCACAACCCAAACACCCACTGGTAGTCAGAACAGACTTCATGAGCTAAATCTGAGAAGCTAGAAGCGTGCATGCGCAGCCAGCAAGCGGAAACTCGGAAGGAAAGAGCACGGACACTGGCGTAACGTGAGCGCGTCAGAATGATGGCATGTGGGACAACCAGTAGATAAGGGGATTCCCCCAGAACTTGAGGGATAGAGGGGGTGAGTATATAACGTCTATGGATGAGAGCAGGAACAAAACTTTGACAAATCCATGCCCTTCGGACCGAACGTCAGGGATTGGTTTTAGTTTTTACAGGCCTGCAGCTACCACAGAGAATTATTTTTTTAACCTCCTTTTTGCGAATACGATTTTACCCAGTATAACAAAAAGTGTTTCTGACCAGGATTGCCAACTATAGCTTTAACAACCAAGACAGAGAAGATTTGAACTGAAAAAAGGAAAATCAAATATGGAGTGCTCCTGTGCGGATCAAAGATTAGGTAAATTGAGTAAAAATTAATTTATGTAATCAAGAGGAAAAAAGCTCTACCAAAACAAAACACAAGCGATGTTGGTGAATTCAGGTCAGTTCAACCCTTTCTTAATTTGTCAGTTTTGTTTTTCACACACTTTGTGCCTACAAACAAACGTTTTATTGGTCACATGGTTAAACTATTGTGTATCGGTTTATTTTTCTTTCAGAAATTCTGGATGCTCAAATCTGCAATACACTTTAGTTCAGTTATGCGTTATTATCAGTTTATTTTGGTTCGGATCCCTGTAGGGACCGGTTTGGATGATAAAGCAAAAATATCTTTCATAGGTAATGTGGAAAAGCTCCTGCTGTATCTGATGATAATATAGTTCATTCATGATGCCGCCACTTCTAAAGCCAGTTAATCAGGATTAGTTTTACACATAAACCAGATCTCGGATGTCTTCTAATGAGTTCTATGCCACTGCTCATATATTTAATTAATGATTTAAATTGGGGTTTATTACATATTTATTTACCTTTATTTGGTTCATTAGGGTGGTTGGGGAGTAGAAACAATCACAACGAGGAGTTTTAGAGGCCAGTCAGCCTAGGAGATGCTGCAGAAATAGGGATGAAGATTGCCAACCTGCTTTATGTTCTGTGTTGTAGATTTTCATGCTTTTGGATGACTAATACATCTATCCCTATATCTAGATGTGAGAGCTTCCCCATTCAAAGTGAGATGGATGTCATCGTTTCTATGCAGACCAAGTTGCCCCCCTAAAAATGAAGTATATCACAGGAAAAACAATACTCTGAAAGGACTTATCAGTATTGGGCAGTCCTGCCCGGGGCACAGAGGATGAAAGGTTGCTTGTAAAACAAACACCTCAGACACATTTACCTTAGACTTGAAAGGACACAGATTAAGATCTGTCTTCTCCTCAAAGTCTTTTCCTCAGACTCGCTGGGGTGATGCAGAATTAATGAAAGAAAACTGCTGGGGAGGTGGTGGGCTTGAAAGCGTCAGACAACGTCTTCGGCTCTGAGAGAATTATTAAAGTGCCGGTTGCCAGGCGGAGACGAGGAGATCACTGGAAGCCAGGCGCATCGCGGCTCCGTGCACGTCAGGAGGGGAGGTCGAGAGCAGGAAAATATGTTCTGTTTTGGCTCCCGTCATTTAGCACCATCTGCTCGGTCATTTGGGTGTTTGTGTTTGCTTTTTTTTCTCCCCCTGTAAACTTGACAGGGGGACAAATGCAGCGGGTGTGAAGCGAGATAGGATGATGGATGCTCCCTGCATGCGGAGTGTCAGTAAACACAGCAGCCAAGATCAAGCAGGATGCAGCAGGGGAGTACAAGTCAGAAAAAAATAAGATACCGTACCGCTCATTATTACAATTTTATGCATAATTTCTTTATTGCTATTTTATTTAATTGCGTGAGTTAAGGTACCACACTTGCATTTATTTAATGACTTTCTACATATCTGTTAAAGGGGAGCCAGTATCTATTTTTTGCAGTGTCAAAGTTATTACATATGGTTAGATGACAAATTGTGAATAAAATGAAGAATTTAAGTCTATTATTTCACATGTGAAAAAAAACTACAATACAAACGTCTTGTGATTTTTACTTTTACAAAATCACAAGTGACACAGTTAGTGGGTGCAATATGAATTCTTTTAAAATAAATATAACTGAAATCAGAATTTGCTCGTTTGTCAGTTCCTGTTGAAAATAACAACCTTTAAACAGGTATTAAAAGTACCTTTTATTAAACCCACTTTCTGTATGAAAACGTTTTTTTTTTACTCATCTGGTGTGATATTCTAAATTTCATTTTTTCATTAGCTGTAAACTGAAAATCATCATCATTAACAGAAATCAAGGCTTAAAAAGACCAGTCTGTGTGTAATTAATCAATATAATGTGTTTCACTAATGCATTGAGTTACTGAAAATAAATGTACTTTTCAAAAATAATGTATTTTACTGAGAAGCACCTGTATATTCTGACTTGCAGCGTGCAGCAGACTTAATATTCATACACAGAGAATACAGAAAACCAACAAAGTTAAACTGCGCCGCTATATTTACCCTTTGGTGTGTTGAAGTGTGCTTTGTTGATTTTTGCAAATGTGTATTTGTACTTTAAAAGTGCAGAATATTGTAGTCAATGTCTTGGAGTGCCACTAAGACTGTCTTTTGTTCCGTCTTGCTCTAACAGTGGTTTTGCTTTGTTGTCTGGCTTTCTCTACCTCTACATTTGGATTAGCCACAGCTGCAAACACACAGAATCAGCAAAACGCTTAATGTGGGCTGCAGACGATTCTTGATGCTTCCACTCCATTTATTTTCTCTGCTTATGAAAAGCAAACAACTGATTGTGTCTAGGGGGACAAAAAGGGAGATTAGGCTTAATGGTGAAAATGACAGCGACTTTGAAACAGGGCATAAAAATAAATAAGGATGTATTAGGCTGTACTAGTGACCACCAGAGAGTAAAGGACATGAGGAAAATAAACCTTTAATAATTAAGTAAGTTTGAGTGATTTTGTAATGTTGAGGTCACATGCTAGCATGCATAGGAAGAAGAAAGTACACTGTCTTTACGTTCAAGGGTTTGAAGTAAAAAAAAATATGTATAATATAAGTCATCAAGCCTTTTGCTGGTTTTAAAGTAATTTACATTTACGGTAACCATCTACTTTGAAGGGACTTATCATGGAACATCCGTGTTTTTAGCCTTTAAATACATTTTGGAGTGCACAAAACTTGAATTTAGTCTCTCCAGGTGCTGCGTAGATATCTTTATATTCTGTTCGGGTCTCAGTTTTCAAGCTGTTCAGTTTTCTCTACTCTCTATTACGTTTTTTGAACAATCATGTCACAGTAATTGCTGCTGAGCTGCTAAACATAGACTTCCAGCTTACCAATTTCGCGAATCCGCCATTCTTTATTTATGTTTTTATTTTTTGCCGTGTTTTTTGTAGTCAAAGCTGAGGGATGCTGAAACTACAAGTGCACAAGTAAAAATGTTGGTTTGTTGGGTGTATTAGCCCATACAATTCACTACACCATCACGTGGCGTACTACAAAAATGGCCAAACGGGGTAGAGAGGAACGCTCTGTGACCTGGAGGAGAGCGGGCTGTGAAGAGCCTCCGTTAGATTTAAAGAGACAGTACCAAAATGAGTTGCTCTCAGATGCAAAGGGTAAAATAACGAGGAATTCAGATCAAAGCATTGCTGTTCCACTTTATACAGACCACAAGTGAATGATTTCAATGTGAAAAGGAAGGCATTAAAACCCACTAATTTTAAAAGCTAATGGAATCACTATTAGGAGTGAGACCACAAAGTTGTCATTTTCTGTGTGACGTTAAGCATCTTCAGTCATTGTCGACTATTTGTGTCCCACTGAACTTTAAAACATTGCTTTAGTTCATTGAGGTTAGCAGAAATTTGTTACTTTGCAGATCTTTTAAGGTTCCACCACAGCATTTCGGTCACTTTGAGATCTGGACTTTGACTGGGCCATTTGGCAACATTCCCTTTTTCTGCAGCCATGCTTTTATAGGGGTAGGGCTGCTGCTGTGTTTGGGGTCATTGTCCTTTTACTGACCCAGTCAGTTGTTGGACAAGCGACCTCATGTTTGCTTAGATTGCCGTAAACTAGAACGGGTCATGTGACCTTGAATGGCGCTCTGGGTCACATGACCCATTCGGCGACGGATCCGAGCCTCTCAAGTTACATAAGCAAGTTTTTTTGAAGGGCAATCTGCATGGAGCATCAATACGCGCCAAGGTCTGTATAATGGCCTGAAAAAGCCTTGCATATATCTCAAATTAAGCTAATACTTACACTGTCCTGCTTTAAGAAAAGTAAAAATCTAGGGAATAACCTTTCTAAAGATGGTTTTAGACTCTGGCCCTAAGTGTGTAGAATCCAAACAATCTGCAAACACTCCAGTTTTAATAACAGTGTCCAGGCTTACTGATCATAAATCAATAAATTGCATTTTTGATTAGCATCACCTTTGTTTTCCCCAATACTGCAAATGCAGATAATCAGACTCTAAATATCAGAGTTCATCTCTCACTGTAACAAATTACCCAGTGCTAGAGAGTATACGCCCTACTTTATGTTAGTTATTTTTTTCTGAAGTCTTGTTCCAAAAATCCCTATGTACTCTATGTATTTAGCACCCCGTGAATAACTGTCTTTAAAGGTTATAATTGTGTTTTTTCTCACAATGGTGTTAGACATCAGAGTTGTCAAACCCCAGTGAAGATGTCACAACAGAAAAGGCTAATTAATGATGACAGAGAGGCAGAAAAGAGATGTCATCATCATAGGCCGTGACAGGACCATGCTTTGTTGCACGGACATTTTTCTGCAGCTCTCGGGGGTAATAAATTTCATCTCGTCTGCGGTAATATTTTTATTATGCCACGGTCCTCTCCCTCTTGCTTATCATCACTTAAACGGAGTATAATGTGACTCGGTTGGCAGGAAGTTCATTGTACCCGGGATCACAAAGTCAGATGGTGCTTTACTTTGAGGAATGCACAGTGCACGGCGTCAAAACAGCGACGCGTTCAGGGACCCTTTGTACTTTTTCTTTTACCACCACTGCTCTGGGTCTTCACTGGATGTGCTTCAGGAGGACTACAAGGTCATTAAGTTGTCGGGAAAGAGACAGAACAGAGCAAATGGGGCGGGGGGTAGGAAAGGTTTAAAGGGAACAGAATGAAAAGTTGTTGATAGAGTTGATAAAAAAAAAAAACAGAAGCAAAGACGGAGTGTGTACAGGAAATGGTGATAAGGGGGATCCCATGAGAGACAGGAGATTTGAAAATGGTGAAGTATATTGGACCAGAAACAGAGAGGAACTCAAGGGAGAGAAAATTCAATATCTTCATCCCCTAAGGACCTGCAGCGTGACAGACTAATCCGTTTAAAAAAAAGCATTGCATATCAAAGGACTAAACAAAGGAAAGCAACAAAACAACCTTGCTGCTGGCGTCCAGAATAAACGCGGTACAGCTGGAAGGCTTGAGGATGAAAGTTTATGTTGTCACCTTTTAGTAAACTCTCCAAACATAAAAAAACAGAAAGCATCATCAAATAGAACAGAAATAAAATATAGGATTGTATTTCCTTTATAAAACTCAAACACATTTAACTAATACTTAGAACAATGCCTGGCCTAAAAGCTTTTTTAAATTAATATGCAGCATTAATAAGAAACTTTAAATTATTTCAACGTCAATAAATTAACCAGCCTCATGATCAATTAAAAAAAAACAGTACTGAAGGATGAATTTCTTACCTTTCCATTAAACAGCCTTAATCACAAATTTAAAAAAGCAAGAAGATTCTGCATGTTTCTCAAAGGAGGATTTATTTACCGTCACTAAATACATTCCCATCTTATACATAGTTTAATATTTAATCACTTGAACTTTTACCGCTAGGATTAAATTAGGTAAAAAGAAACACAAGAAAACAAATTAAATAATAATTAACAAAATTAAAAGTTGACAGTAATATTGGAGTTATTAAAGCCTAAAGGTCATTAAATGAGTCTCATTAATCAGTATCTCTGGAGTTTACTGAAAGGTTTGTAGCCTTGTTTGTTGGAGTCCCTGTAGCTCACATTAAATCGAGGGTGGAAGTAAAACACTTTTGAGGATCCTGAAGGTTCTGAATATTTTGCTTCATTAGCTACTCACACCAGAACTAATGTGACAGAACCGAACAAGATGGCGCTTATCTTGTGGTACAGAATTGGGCGGCTGATTCACCCACAGGACTGAATCAATTCAGGCGTGGTCTTCCACATTACTGCTCCTTTCTATGGCTGGAGGGGATGACGTCATACCTTCACACATCACAGTGGTGGGAGACAGTTTAAAAAAAGTTTGAGAATTAATTTCAAACTTTAGGGAAGGCGACACATGTCTATTTATATAGCACAATACACATACACACATCATAGGAAAGAGAACATAAGGCATAAAAGAAACAATGTTAATCTACATACATTAAAGTCAAAAGGAAAGAAATGTTTCAAAGCGTTTATTATATATATATATTGTTTGATCAAAAGTCTCTCTAACCAAAAATGTTTATAGTTGTGATTTAAAGGTCAGGTTTTCAGGACGTCTGTTTTTCCAGAACTGAGGAGCATAGAAAGTAAACTGATGAATGTAAGATGATGAAACTATGATGCAAACAGAAACACAGGCCCAACTAAGTCTGGCAGCATGATCAGCCCTTGTTCTGACTGGTTGGGGGGGGGGAATTCATGCTGGGTCTATGGCTCTGTTCTGTGTGAGTCTTGAAACCCACCCGCATCAAGAGTTGGCAGCTTCAGGGGAAGGATGGGTCTGATGAGCCAATCAAAGGCAGAACTAGGGGATCCATGGCCATGTATGACCAGATAGCCAATAAGAAGAATGGATTCTTCTGTTCTGTCTGCTAGATTCCTCAGACACAGGGTGAGAGTAAAAAATGTAGACAAACTAACCGTGTTGATAATCATATCGCCACATAAAAGTATTCACAAAATAGAAACAACTATTCTGAGCCCTCTTGTTCCTCAATCTGTTGGACCTCCTATCACTGTCAAACAAACAAATGTCACTAAAAGGAAAGTTCTGCACTACAATCAGCTAATCCTGCCCAAGTCCGTAAAGAAATGTTTAAATGAAATAGTTTGCCTTTAAGTGAATTTGCAGTGTCTGAGTGTGAATGCCGTCCTTTCGTTCATGCCTCATTGTTGTGGTTTCCTCCTAAAACATCTCTGAGCTAAAAGTCTTGGGTTTTACTGCTTCATGGTGGTTGGACAATATTTTCTTTGTGAAAATTCAAAGAATGGCCTTACCAGGTTAATAAATGAATATAAAAAACTACATATATCATATCCATCGTTATCTATAGTTTGCATTCTCTTGTTGCCCAAATAAATCCAAACATGTTATTATTTTAACTTTTAATGCATGTGGACTTATTAATAGACATGAGTCTTTGCTTAGTTTCCTTTATTTTCTTCTTTTACGTAGAAATAAGTCTGCCGCTGGGAAAACATCCGAGCACTGTGCTCCTTTTTTAAATGATTGAAAAGGATAAGAAGCTCAAGGTGAAACTTTCCTCTTCTTTCTTATCTGTTATCTTGAATATATTTCACAAAATAATCTGATTGCATGTCACATTCTTGGTGTTAACAGAACAGGATAACAAAGCTTTGAATGAAAGAGTGAAGAATATTATTTTGGCCCATATTTAAATATTAATCAGAAAACAGTTGGCATAGGGCTGGACGATAATTCAATAACAATATATATCGATCCATAGATGTATATCGATGACAGAAAAAAAAGGTTCAATAAAAAGTTCAATAGAACAGATTTCCTTCCTTATGCATTCTAGTCTAGTCTAGTCTAATCCTTCCAACCAATCACAACGCAGACCCAGGAATGCTCCGTAACCAAGCTCCGCACCCTTCAGAGTTCAAACAGCACATGTTCTGTATCTAAAAATAAGTCGCTAAGCAATAGTATGAATTGTCCAGGGCTGAACTTAAAATATATATTTTCAATTTGTTGATAATTATCGATATTGATCTAATATTATTTCTATTTTATTAATATGCTTTTCTTTCTATATCGTCCAGCCCTAAGTTGGCAGGTTAGATAATTGGTTGCCTAATAATGCTGCTGTAGATACTGCAGCTGCTGTGAAACTCTGTAAGTTTATTCAATAAATCCAAAGTCTCAACTAAATAATGTTATGTTGACCACGTCAACTAATCTATTGGCTGGAGGTTATGCTTATACTGTTCAGCACTGCATAAAAGTAAATTCAAATGGCTAAACCTGTAAACTTTTCAAAAACCTCCATAGAGGAAGTAAAAATATGAGCTGGATCTTCTGCACATATTCTTATTTTGTTTTTAAAACAGTTTTGCCGCACATTCGACCTCCCCCGAAGGACTCCATACCAGAAAACTGACTGTTTTCTTATTAAAACCTGCCCTGTCAACTGAAAAAATTGTGTGGTGGTAAATATTTGATATGATATATAGTTTATGTAAATATGAATACTTATTCAAGTTTTCTACATAACATATTAAAGCTTGAATAGCCGGCCTGCATAAACAGACCTTTAAAACATGCACCCACACATTTGGCCCAAGGGGTAGAAGGCTAAAGGACACCAAAATAGCTAGATCTACTGAATTAAGACAGGCTTGCATTTCAGAGTTTTACACATTAATCACTTTTTAATTCAAAATGATCAAGGACTTCCTTGAAGTTTACTGGATTTCATATCGAGCAAACATAAGTCATCCGGAGGAGCATTCACTTAAGAGAGACACTGACACACACTCACAGGCATTTATTCAAGACTTCTTTTGATTAAGCACTCCGAGGTCATGAAAACGTTAATAACATTCCAGGATGCCATTGGCGTGGAATAAGAGGTCGCCGTGGTTCAATCTGTGGTTTCTCAAGGATGTTTTCAAGGAACTTGGTGAAAGCAACTCAATGTATGAGAAAGGTGAGACCTGTGAGTCTTTCAGGTACTTCAGGTTTTCCTGCTGCAGTCACGATTTCTGCCAGACCGAATTGGTTTGCCTCAAGAACAAGAGACACCGAGAGGAGACCGAGTAAAGATTTACCAACTTTAATGCATGCACGAATGCTAAAAGTTGGTTCTAGGGACTTTGTCAGCAGGCTCGTTGGAAAGGAGATGATTGGAACTACTCCGGAAGGAGTTGCTGAGCATCTAGATGAGGATTTCTTGCTTGTGAGGTTTAGCTGGTGAGTAGGTCTTGTCCAGTTTGTTGCAAAGATCCCTCCTCCGGGTAGCAGCTCTTAACAGCGGTACGGAGCAGGACAAACGGAGCTGGCAAGTCACAGATGCTTGAGTACCGTGATCTGAACGGATAACCAGGTACTGATCCTACATACCTAGCTATAGAGAATAAGGGGGAAGGAAAAACAAACACAAACCATCACCCAAGCATTTACCAATCAGTTCTTCTGGGGCTGATTTAGCAAAAATCGGACGGTTCATGAAACCCAGATCGTCCTCTTCAGTGTCTTTAATCAGAGGCTTCCTGAGAACAGCTGCAACACATACATCTACAGGAGACTAATTACTAAATTAAATATAGTACTTATTGGTAGTGTATTTTTCTTTTATTAGCGGCACCACGTCTGTATTTTATAAGTCAGAGATGCAGTAAAGTCCTCCACAAAGAATGCTCCTGATTCAACAAGCCTCTCTTTAACTCAAGTCCTCTCCTTGCTCCTCACTCTTCCAAGTACAAGCACATTAAAAAGTAAAGATGGGCACAGGGCAAGAATAGAATAAATAACACACAATACACATGGAAAGCACTTGTCAACACAACTAAATTAGTTCCTAAAAACTCGGGATGTAATTGCACTGTAGAGATTAAGATGAACATCATCACAATGGAACGGAAGGAGTGTGTGAAATCGCTTTTACTACATTTTCAGTTTTTGTTTTGTTTTTGTGTTTGTGCTGTCTTTTTTATTTCTGAACTTCCCTCATCGGTTTATTTTTTAGCTGCAGCTCCCACACATCTCAGGTCACACTGATCTTTTTTAACAATCCCAATAAAAATCTTAGCTGAGAGAGATTTGCGTGCTTTTTGACCTCGGAAACATTATGTTAGAAATCTTTGTTTGCTCGCTAAGTCATGTTTATCAGACACTAATTAGAAATGTGTGTTTGTAAATGGATGTTGTGTTAAATAACATAACTTAAAAAAATAATTAATCCAACTTGAGGCTGGAGTTTACATATTTACAAAAAGACAGAAAGAGCTGAGCCTGTCGAGGAACAAGGGGCCTAAATCCAATACATAAATAAATAATAAAAAAGTTTAATACACACACATACATTATATGCCAAAGTTAATCAGAATATGGTGTTTGCTCTTTTGCGCCATTGTTCTGCTTTAATGCTGAATATAAAAGAAAACTGAATGTTACAAGAAAAATTCAAGGATTCACAACCCAATCAAGAGAAGAGCTTCAGTCTCCTGTCTGAAGTTGCTAAGGGACAGAAAACGGTAGAAACCGGAGCTGAAGAAAAACTTTTACCCTGTAATAACTCTGCATGTACTCCACATATTATTTCATCACACCAAACTTCCGCTCTAACCTGCTTAATATGCAGGGAAGTGTTAAAAACAAACATCCAAGTACTTTACTGTAACGAGTCAAAGGAGACAAAGACAAAAAGCAGCAGAATAAATTAGATGCTTGGTCTGTCCTGACTCCCTTGAACAAAGGACAGAGCTTCTCTGCATCAACAGAAAGCTTTTACTCCGTGAGACGGCATCCTTTCTTTGCATTATTAATGGCTCTGCATATGAGAGTAAACAAAAACCAGGTCTTTACAAAAACGAGCAAATTTTCTTTTCATAATGCAGGTTGTGAAGGTCATTCGCCATGCTTCACGTCGCCTCCTGGCAGGATTAAAGACCGCCTCAGCAAGCCCACACAACTGACTCCTTCGTTTTATCATTACAATAAATTACTCTGCTCCGCGGTCTTCCCAAAAGAAGAATGTTTCACCCAGAAATCCCACCACCCCACGACTCTGCATTTTTTTTGTCACTATTTGTTCTGGGGAAGGGGGCGCCGTAGCTTTTCCTTTTTGACACAGGAAAATGTTATGTGATTTTTCTCCCACACTGAGCCGCCCACAGGCAAAAACTTGTCTCTCAGATTATTGCTGTGTGAAGGAATCAACTAATAACAAAGCGGTCCGCATCGGGCAGCTTCCTGCATGTGTGAAAAACTCACATGTAGACGAGGAAGAAGAAAAATAGGAGAAATCGTCTGCTTTAATGCAGAACGTCTTGTGGAAAAGCACTTCAACTAGACAGCTTTCTGTTTGCAGGCAGCAGTTAAATGGCACTTGTGCAACCAGAGACCTTATTGTTTACATATTAAAGTCTATGCTTGAATGGTAATTTGTTTAAACCAAAACAGAGAGGCCAGAATAAGATACAAATGGGAATAGGTGCTTGACATAAAGCCCTTCATGCTGTTGTATTTTTCTGGTGAGCATTCACAGTATCAGGCCCCCGTGATGGCAAAGGCAAAAAGGCTTTCTGTCGTTGTAGGTGGCAGGATTGGTGACCTGCACAACACCTCTCACAAAGCTCCTTCGCTGCGACAGCAGGTCAGAGTAAGAGGGTCCGTCCGAATACTGTTGTTGAGCAAGGACTCTTTGGCCAAAGCGGAAGTGCATCAGCGGTCGACATGATAAGTGCTGCCAAGGAAAGAGGTAGAAAATTGAGCCTGTATGTTTCCTCTTGCGGCTAGTTTAGCCTCAGAAACTCGCGACGTCCGTTGCGTGACATGACGTATAAGCACAGCCCACCTCATGGAAATCAACGAAAATGTCCGGAAAGAAGAGAGCGCGCACTTTCTCGTTCATATGCGGATGGCTGTAGGCCCGATTTGACTAGAATCATCCATGTGCGTTTCCGTCACATAATGACGTCGGAGTTAAAGGCTGTCCGAAATCAGCACAGCAGTCCTAGGTGAGCAGGAGCTAGAAGCTATTATTAAGGGTATTTGGATGGACCCACAGTCTTTAAATGTTTTTTTAACAGATACAAAAATGTCTAGGGGCAAACCCCAAATCTAAGCTGGAGGATCTGGTTGGCTCACCAGGAGCCTCATTGGTGCTGAATACAGCCCAGTAACTATAAGATATATGCAGGAAAATGGCTTACATAACAAATAACTTCAATAGTCATGTCTTCTTTGCTACAAACCCATTTTTAACTTTCAAGGGAGCACCAAACATAAGACACTTAAAAATTGGATGGTCCTGATGGCTTCTATTATTACTGGCATGACAAGTAGAACCCACTGTAAATTGTTATATCTAGTACTGTGGAAGAGGCTCCAATTTTTAGAATGTTGGTCCTGCAAAATCTCCGTATGCACTAGTTTTAACATCCTGAAGCAGAAAAAAGGGAAACTTTTATAGCTTTTATAGTTTTCACAAATCACTGAACGGCTTCCCACCAAAATACGTTAAAGACCTGTTGCCAGACCACTCAGATCTTCTGGTTCTGGTCTACTCCGCATACCCCGAACCAGAACCAAACATGGAGGAGCAGCATTCAGCATCTATGCTCCACAAATCTGGAACAAACTTCCATAAAACTACAAAACAGCCAAAAACACTGAGTTCCTTTAAACCAAGACTGAAAACCCACCAGGGTAGAGTTGCTTTCAGCCATAATAACAGGAACATTGACCAACTTATTTGATTTGTATTGATGTTTTCACTTGATACAATTTAAAGTTTGTTACTGGTCTCACAACCAGTGACTGTTTCGATGTGTTTATGATGTTTTTATGTTTTCATGATGTAAAACACTTTGAACCGCCTTGCTGATGAAATGTGCTATACAAATAAACTTGACTTGACTTGACCTAAGCCAGGTCTTAAAAATAGACCGGGTGCCGGTCTCACAATCAAAAATAACACCAAGGCAGTAGCTTAGACAGTAGCTAGCTTGTGAGCATTGTCTGAATATAGGAGAAAACATGGATGGACGGCTAACCTGAGTTACAAAATGCTTTTTAAAGACACACTGTACTGCAAAACCGTTCTTTTTTTAATGTGTCCTATCTGACAGTGTAGCTTTAAGAATTGCTTAATGCCAAAGAAAGTGTAACATATTTTACTTTCCCAAGTGGAGCATTACTAATTTCGCCATAGAGCTCCGCTTGATTTATGTATGCAAAACTTTATTAGATTTTATGCTGGGACTATTTCAAGTTCAGTGGACACAGAAATGGGAAGGTAGAAGAGAAAAAAAGAAGAGAAAAAGATAAGATAAAATGTTAAAAGGGAGAACAGGTGAAACAAGAGGAGAGGAAAAGGAGAGAGCAATACAACATCCTCTGAGTCTGCTTCTACACCTGCAAAGACAGATATAAAAAGAACAGCAAAACCAACCGATAAGGTATTACAGGTTCAAACAACCAGTGCCTTAATACCATTACTGAAGAGCAGTTCTGAAATATTTATCTGAACATGAAACGTTAAACAGGTGAATAAGCAGCATTGAAACATCTCATTTTATAAACACAAGAAAACAACAAAGGTAGTACATGTATGATTGACTGGATGCTAAATAAATAATAAACAATTTCTAAAACCAGTAAAAGTATGAAGTTTTAGTCAATGTCGATGCAAGTAGCATCCATCCTGAATCCTGAAGTTGGGGCTGGTTGTAATATTCCAACTTTCCGACTTGCAATTCCAACCTCCACGAACGTTCCTGTTTCCTTCCGACTTCAGCTGGACATGTTTTAGCTTAGATTGACAATCACTAAAAGTAAGGCTAAGTACAGTATGTTGTTGTTAGTGTTCTGCTGTCATTCAGGTACAATGTTCAGACTTGGTCACCTTCTGAGCATTCAGTGCATCCCTAATTAAAAAATAAGGTACAAATAAATTCTTGTTGTATGCTGATGATGATGTCGTCTTTGACTATTCCCCCCACTTCAACCGTCTCAGTTTTTGTGTCCCTGGGCAAGACAGCGAAATGCCTGCTGGCGGTGGTCAGAGGGCCCGGTGGCACCGATGTACGGCAGCCTCGCCTCTGTCAGTCTGTCCCAGAGCAGCTGTGGCTACTAACACAGCTCACCACCGTCAGGGTGTGAATGGGTGAATGACTGACTGTAGTGTGAATCACTTTCGGGTCATCAAGCCATTTACCACTCACTGTGAGACCATTGTTGCTTTTTAAAAATGAAGTTAAACTGAACTACAGCAAGGAAAACCAAAAGGTAGAAGTTAAGAATAAGTCCAAAATGATTAGTTACGATACAGCATCTGGGGAAAATATAGGATGATGATGACAATCTGACCAAATAACAAAACTGAAGAATTTATTATTTTTTTCTGTACCTCACAGCTTTGTTCATCCCACCTGAGATTTAAGCATATAAGTTGAACAGAAAAGATAACATATTTCGCCAAACGAGATGTCTTTCAGAGTTTAACCCCAATTATCAGGTACAACAGATCGGCATTGTGCTGTTTGGTGCCAGTTTAGATATTTATTAAAATGTGTCGATCAAGTGTAAAGATTTACTTTTATTCAAGGTGTTCTTCTATAAGTCATTAATGCAGAAAAGTCTTATGAGAAAAACTAACCTTACTTACTTCAACAAGCCTCTTGTCTCGTCTTGCTCTTCTCTCTTTAAAGCAAAACCAGGACTACATATTTACATAAAAAGGCCAATTTCAATCAAATGGTTATCTTTGCTAAAGTACTTTTTGTTTAATGGGACTTATTGAAGCAGTTTTCCCTGGATTCTGTTGCCATATTACCTTGGTTATATCACAGTCAGGCAACTATTTTTAATACCACTGAAAAAAGATGTTTTTAATCACAATTTCTATTTACCCGTAGTAGGTATTGTAGAGTATTGGCCTAGAATAACAGGTCAAATATCGAAAGAATAATAAAACTGAAATTGCCATTAATTCTTATGGTGAGCATTTTGACCTGAAGTCGTAATGGAAAAATAAATTGAGAGAGATAACTGATTATTTTCCTTGCCTTTTTAACCAACCAATTTCGCCTTAGAAAGCCCAAGTCTTTCTGCTGAACTGAACTGATCATGTTAGAGGGATTGAATAGACACAAATGAAAGCAAAACTCCAACTCAAATTGCACAGTAAATGGATTTTAATGAAAGAATGAAACAAAAAGAGCTGCACATGCAGAGATAAAGATAATACCATCGCAAACCAGAAACTCTACGAACAAAATGGCAAAGAGGCAATGAATGACGAGGGTCTGACAATTGACCAAAATATATATATATGTTGTGGGAGTTAATGCATCTAACTGAAGTAGATATGGTGATCTGATGGATGGATCAATACAAAACTGGTCATTTGATTAATTAGACTAAGATTTTTTATTTAAAAAAGCAATTTTAGGTTGTCATTGCCTACACATGTACAGTAAATACTGGAAGTATGATAGTGTTGTGTTTTTCCTCAGGAGGTTGGCCAGAGAAGGAAGACACAACCTCACAATGTCTATGCATTAAAAGTGTATCGATAATTCTGTTGAACCTTAGGCAAGAAAAAAATAAAATAAAAATATTTCTGAAACCCATCTTCTTTGGATCCCATGTCAGCATGACGTCCTCTCTGAGCGATCGGCTTTCTACAACAGAGCTGAGGTATTTTCCGCTGAGTGTTTCTGACAGGTGTCAGATCATATCGAAGCCATCATGAGGCACGCGGTTCAACTGAATCGGCCACAACTGCAGATTATCTCAGGCAAATGGACAGCTCTCCTGCTGTGAATGTCAAGTGCGAGTTATTGAACAGAATCGGAGGCAGACGAGTGTCTGGCAGATCCCGGGCAGATCTCCGCAGCGGCTTAGTTTCTGGTTCTCGGCATGTAAACCACAACAAGCTGCAGCTCAGTCAGATTTAGGGGGTTGTTTGTCTCGACCCTGCTCAGAGCGGCTGCAGTCCAGTGCCAGTAACTCCTGTCTTACTTCTACTACCTTTGTGTTGGAAAGATAAAGAAAGGATTTAACAGAGCGTTTTTTATGCACTTTCTCTCCTGCTTTGCTTTTGCTTAAACAATGTTCATTTGATTTTGAAAGACAAGAAGCTCAGTGGGGACTAAAAGAGATTATACGAAAAGCAAAATGCCGTCTAGTCAGACCTTATGACACATCTTGTCTGCCGCCTTTGAGTAAAAGGAGATTCTTCTGCTGTAACAAAACAGGCAAATTGCATTCTCCATGTCCCCGGGCTCTGGATGTTATTTGTCGCCTGCCAAAGCGGCTTCACGGCCTGCCTTATCTTCCCTTTTAAATTGACCACACAAAAACATCAGCCTCTCTGCAAAGTTGTCCCATTAAAATCGTCACAGGTAAACACAGCGCCTGTTTCGGGCCTTGAATTCGTCTCCAGACATTCTCTCTGTGGGTCTCCACATCCAGATGTTTTTTGTTTTTTTTTTAACTCCAGCAAGGCTTCCCACTCCAGAAACATCCAGCTCTGCACAGAGGATGTGCAGAATGTGTCTGGCCATGTTTGTGTGCCAGCCTGTTTGTCTTTTGCCAGAGTGGCAAACAGCTAATGAATAATGCAGGGTGATGGTGATGTGTTGACAGCTCAGACGGCTGAGAGCTGCCGAGCTGCGTATCAGTGATAATGTCCCATTTCCCTTCTGCGCTCTTCCAGCCCTTTATTGCGACAAATTGCATTTTTTTTTTTGTAATTTCACCTCCCCACAACCCTCATTGCGTGCATGTTTGTGTCTCCCAGTGTTTGAAGGAGTTTGTTGGACTCAAAAGCCAAACATTTTGAATAATGCAGCTGAAAGTTAGCAGCTGATGGGTTTCTAAATTGATTTCAGCTTGCTTACACTTCTGGATTGGATTGGTATCTTCAATTAACATAATGGTGCGTCATTATTTATTCAGAGTATCTCCAGACACTTTTCATTCTTGTCAAACAGAAATAGATTGAAAATAAATGGATATACATGCAGTTTTTTGTGATGTGTGAATAGGTTAAGTTTAAACTTGTTTTTCATTTTTGCATCTTCCATCTCAAGAGTGAGAATCGCCTCAGATGCTGAAGTCTTAAGTTCTTGGAGCTGTCCTGTTTGACACACTACTATAATGTAACATGGAGGATCAGGACATTACCAGCATAGTGCCAAAACAAGAGAGGTGGCACTCATTTAAAAAAAAGAGAAATTGATAGTGTCTTTGTTAAGTTCATGTGGTGGTTTTGCAAGTTCTGTTAGATAATTCAAAGAGAGCTCCCCCTACAGTTTGACGTCTGACATGACAAGTCTGCAGTCAACCCCAGATTGAAAGTCAATATGGCTGTGGCGTATACAAAATGCAGCAATACCCCTAGCCTCCCTCAACCAGTGGCCAATCTTGGGGTATTTCCCTCTGAAAAGAACTAGTTTTGTTCACAGAAGGTAAAATGAATAATATCTCATGTTCATAGCAGAGATGTCAGCAAGTCAGTGTCTCAGGTCTCTGTTAGCCCGTGGCAAGCCGTTCCTCTTCAAGTTGTGCCTTCTCTACTTAGCAGATACCTGAAAAACAACATTAGCTTTAACTGTGTAATCACTGAGATCTGTGGTAAACTGACAGCGCAACCACGCCATAGCCAGGCTGCCGACATTTCAATAATGACAGCTCACAACACGATATTACACCAAACAGACTGCCCGGACTCTCTAAACGTAAACAAATGTCACACAAGCACAGCATTCAGTTTCCCCTGCGGAGAACACCAACAGAAAAGTCAGGAATTAAAGAGTCCAAATGAAAACTATATCAAATCAAGCCTTGGAAATGCAAGCTCGCTTCAACAAGACAGACTGAGTCCTTGTAAAGTTACAGAAGCAGAACCTGAACAAATCAGGTTTACTAACCAGGCATGCTCAGTTGAGCTTTGTGGATACACCTGTCTATAATCCATCTATGGTGATCTAGTGTGATCATTAGCCCAAGATCTTCTGTGTTTTAGCGTTTGGTGCAGCTTTAATTGAGCAGCTGCCTTGTAGTCTTTCCAGGTCCACACATCAGCCTCTCCCCACACAACTTCCTCCAGCACCAGAACCTCCTGAACCAAACTCTGCCTAATATGAGCTGAGTTCATCCTTTCCAGCTATGAACCCGAACATGTCTGTCAAATCCTGCTCTGTAAAACAGCATTATATGATGCAAGCTTTTTTTTTTTTTTTTTTTTTTACCAACATATATCTTTTATGCAGGGGCGTGGCCAGGTGGTGGCCAGGGGTGGCCACGGCCACCGCTGGCGATGTCCTGGCCACCCCACTGGCCACCCCACTCGTCAGTGTAAATGGTAGTAGCGTCAGTTTAGCATTTCATCCCATTATGCACAGCCAGCAGCAAAGCCGCTCTTCTTGACCTTCTTGCGCACCGTAGCTCACCCTGCCGCTCCCCCCTCCCCGCACGTCCGCCCTCCCTCTCCCTCCCCCTCCCCCTCCCTTCTAGCCGCTGTTGCGTTCTGAGACAACTATGGCTCAGCGTGTGCCCGCCTTCAACGGTGATAAAAGGTGGAAAGTGAACAAGACTAACGGTAAGTAAATAAGTCAAATCATTCGTTTGTAAAAGAAGAGGGGGGTGATATATGAACTGTATCAGCTCCTGTTACAGCGGCTTTTGGTGTCTTTTTCACAAGTTTTCAAAGAGTTACGTAGCTACCGCTCTTAGCTGGGGCTTCTGTATGGTTTGTCAATTTCCAGACAATGAAGTGAAAGTCCACAGACATGTCTTCTTATTTTAAGAAGACAATAACAGCAGAAGGAGATAAAGAGATGACAGGGGAGCAACAGAGAAAGAGGGAGGAGAAAGAGGAGGAGAGGAACAGATAGAGCAGCATATAGATAGATAGATAGATAGATAGATAGGGCTTTATTGATCTCACAGTGGAGAAATTCTCTTGTCACACATTGGCTTAATAAACAAAAGAAGGTGCCAAAGGAGGAAAAGGTGCATAAGGTATATACAGTGTGTCCACATATGTACAGTGTATTAAAACTGTAGCGAAAGCAGGTGTTCCTGCACCGACAGGTGAAGTTATGACCTGTAGCGTGCACAGACATTTTAGGGGGCAGGTGCTCAGGAGGGGGTGGGAGGGCACTTTTTAGCGTGCGCAAGGAGGTGGCTCATTTCGGGGCATTGTTTCAGTGGTTTTTAATGGCTCGGGTTTTCAAAAGATCATTTCAAAACCGACCTCAGTAAAATCTTAATAATATTCAGGGCAGTCAAACTTTTTTACAGTAGCAGGCTACACACTATCAGGTAGGAGGGTGCACTTATATATGGATATATATCTATATATCTATATATAGATATATATACTTCAGGCTAGACAGTGGCTCTGTGACTACTGTAACGAACAAACAAATAGCAATAGCGTAGTCGGTGTTGCCAAATTAGGCAGGTTTCCAACCAATTAGGCTTTTGAACACATTGAGCTGGAAAAAAATAGCTTATGGGCAGATTGTAAAAAATTTCCGAAGCTTTTCATAACATTTGTTGGGCTTTTAGAAAGAATTACTAACAAAATATATCAAAATAGTCATTATTTATTTTTTTAAATAAGTTGAATCTGTCGATCTGACATCAATGAATAATAGTTATAATGAATTATATTAATTGTTATAATAAAACAAGAAAAGACTAATGGTTAATCAAGTGTTTGGTCAATGTAAACGCCCAAGAGGAGTTGAGTTCTACTTAAAAATATTTCATGACTGCGTGTAAGAGAAATGTTTAATTGAGCTATACTGAGAGAAATTAAGTTTATATTAAGGTAGATTTACAACTCATGTTGGGAAGCTATTTATAATTTATTTTTTCTGGGTGAAATATCCTGATTATTAAAGAGATCTTGTGTGTTATTTGGTTGTCTGATTGTACATTTTGTTTGGAGCCCATATGCGCAGTTTTTTTTCTTTGCTTCAGCTCAGTTGTGTGCTAATGGCATGTTCTTATGTGTTTAATAGTTCTGTGCTTTTAACATGAGAGAGTTTGAGATTTGGCCTTTGGACTAACAGTGACATAGGGTAACCTGTAGCGCTGTGTCTTAACTCAAAAGTCCAGCATAAGCTACACGCTAATAAACATGAGCGCTGGTGTCAGGCTGAACACTGACTGAAGTAACAATTCTGACTAGAACAGGTTCTGTAATTACAGCAGCTATGAGAACAAGGAGCAGAACAAAGCAGAGTTCCCTTCTACCTGCAAGTAACTCAAGTCTCTTCAGTTTGGCAGCTTTAGTGCTTGGTTCTGCTCCTTGTGCTACTAGCTAACCCTGCTAGCTGTCCTAGCTAACCCTCCTAGCGTGAATGTTTACTCCAGTTTAGACTTCAGTGCTGACATTTCAAACAGAAATTAATAGCGCTCCTTCCAGCTCGCTCTCTGCGTTGTTGTCACTTCTTGTAATTGTTTGGTAATCAATACCGACACCAACGGTGACCACACCACAGCCGAACTGCGGCGGCGACTGAAGGCTATGACTCGGTGTCCCGCCCCTCTCCAGCTGTGATTGGCTAGCATGTTGCCTTCAGTCGTTGATTTGATTGGTTAAATTGTATGTTTGACACATCAAAGATAGTACTAAAAAGTCGATGGCCACTCCGAGGTAAAAAAAAAAAAAAAAAAAAGAAGACGGCTTCCAGTCCAGGGTCAGCTCCGCGCTCAACCAGAAGGCACAAATATCGCTCCATTATATAATCGGGGAAATGTAGGCGGCGGCAAGAGCTGCTATAGACGGCGATTTGCCGCCGTTGACCGGCTACTTTTGACTGCCCTGAATATTAATAAAAAAAAAAAAAAAAAAAAAAACGAGTTTCAAAAGGGCATTTTCGTTGATAAAGGGCAAACTTCCTAGTGCTTTAGCACCACCTAGTGTCTATGTATGCACGCCCCTGGTTATGACCATGTGGCCATAATAATGAAATTAATGAATTGTCTAGAAAGTAATATCCTCGGAAGTATGTATGTATGTTTTGGTAAGTGTATTTGTTTTTTATTGTGACGGACTCACTTAAATATATACACTTAAAAAGATAAAACAAATAATTATGCGTTATATATAAATGTATATGTATGTGTATATATGTATGTGTATATATATGTATATATATATATATATATATATATATATATATATATATATATATATATATATATATATATATATATATATATATATATATATATATATATATATGTGTGTGTGTGTGTGTGTGTATATATTAGTTTTATTTGTCTGAATCGAAATGCCTATAGGCCATTAATACAGCTAGAAATGATCATAACTATGGGGAGGCTGGTATTATTATTATTTATTGTTATTGTCATCATCATTTTAATGTCAGAATAACGGACTTTCACTCCTGTTTCATTATAGATATATCCCAGTCAAGAGCAGAGTGGTCCAAGCAGCCACAACTAAAAATCTTCCCTCGAACCTGTCAAAGGGACAGAAGAAGATGCTTTTCTAAAGACTGGTGCAACACATATAAATGGCTTGAACTGAGTCTGGTAACCAGAGTTGGATCCTATGGATCTTTGCTGGGAAGTTATTTTTGTAAAAGTAATTATTTTTGTTTCAGACTAAGTAAAGGTATAACTGTTTCTTACACGTACAGCATAACCTTGTAGTCAAAATATGACGGTTGTTCCCTGTTTTCCCTGAAATTGCTGTTACATGAAATATGTGCTTCTTCCTATAATATTTTGTCCTTGCTTTCCAAAAGCTTTCAAATATGACTTAGTCAATTATACAATGAGGCTAACGATGTGCAAGATAAATAAATGATTTACTTGTGTATTTAATAGTTCATATGTAAGAAAGGTAAATCCATAACCTGTTTGTTAAATATTTCATACGCAAGCACTGTAACAGCAAAAATGTCTTGGTTACTGCAAGACTTAAGAAAATTACTTTTTTATTGGTTCATGCCACAATTTTATGTGGTTTTTTTGTGACTGTCTGTTTTTGAACTTTAAATAAATTACATTTGTGTGAACAAGTATTTGAGTCAATTATTTTATGTATACAGGCATTTTCAGCTATTTTCTAAACCTACTTATTCCTGTTAAGTGTTAGCAAGAAGGGGTTAGGTTGTGTACTGTATATAGTATAGTATATATGTTTGTAAAGGGTTTTCTATTGGCCACCCCTCGCTAGCTTTGTGCCCCATGTTGGCCACCCCGGTAAAAATATTCTGGCTACGCCCCTGCTTTTATGGTTTAATTGTGTTGAATTATGGAAAAAAAACGTGGCGCATCCTCTCGATGGCTGCGAGTGTCGAGGAATGTCAGTGATCAGCAGCAGCTTCAGCGGCTCGGTCTCTGACGATAACAGTCATCAACAGCTAGAACACCTCAGACCGGGGGAGAAATCCCACACTGACAGACGCTGTAAGAAGCACATCTTGCACAGAAAACTCAGAGTCGAGCACATTTTACGTTGATATTACAAAGAAGCTTACCTCTGTTTTAATTCATTTTAAACAATTGGTGTTATGTAATTATTTTCTTCATCTTAATTTATTTATTAATATTGTTTTGCTTTTTGGGACCATTTGGGACCTATTCTGAATATCCTAAATGCCCTGACAGCTTGTTAATGCTATGAAGTGAAATGAACATTCTCTCATCAGATGCGTGCCTTTTAGTCTGCTTAAATGTTTTAGAAAATTCATTTTTTTCCTTATTTTATTTAACCTTTGCTTACGCAGGTTCTCATTGAGAGCCAAGTTTCAAAAACTTGATAATTAAAACTTTTGACTCAAATTAACTAAGCAAATAAAATGTGTCATAAAAAGAGCAGGTTTTTATGGGAAGAGTTCTCTATTGTTCTTTAAAAAAATTTGCCCCAGAGGAATCGTGTGTAGCACTAAGTGTTGCTGTCTTAATGCCAAAGAGAGCCCAACAGATTTAGTTTCACAAGTGGAGCATTACTGCTTTCGCCATAGTGCTCCGCTTGATACATATGCAAAAAACTTTATTGAATTTAATTTTGGGAGTTTTTCCAGTTCAATGGACACAGAAACGGAAAGGTAAAAGAGAAAGAAAGTAAGAGAAATGATGGCAAAACGTTAAAATGGAGAATAGGTGACAAAAATAGAGCAGAGGGAAAAAGAGATTGTAAGATAACATCTTCGGAGTCTGCTTCTACGCCTGCAGAAAGGGAGATAGAAAGAACAACACCAACAGAAAAAGTATTGCGGGTACAAACAACAAACACCTTTGATAACATCACTGAAAAATATGCAAAGTATATTTTAATACAGGATGTATTTAGTGACAGCCAAAGCTAACTATAGGGTTTCTCTGTGTAGAAATGTATGTGTAAGCACATGTTTCTATAAATACCTGTTGATCTGTGTTCATATGGTCCACTACATCACTTTATACTTGTAGCTATATAGGGATCGCACCTCTCAGCATACGAGGATATAAAAACTGCTTCACATAAACAACTCTAAAACCGTGCCAGATTCAAGACAAAGAAAACGCGTAGGGCATAAAATAAGATGAAAGTAAAACATTTTCTTAGAATGTGTCAGAAACAGGTAGAAAAATTAATTAAAAGCTCTTTCAAAACAAAAGGCTTCAGCTTGAGCTTGAACACTGAGAAAGCGTCAGCATTTTGAACCCAGGCTGCCAGCTGATTCCACATGGTGCCTGATAGCTGAAGGCTCGGCCCCTTGTTCTACGTCTAAGGACTCTGGGAACAACAATTAAGCCAGACGTCTGCGAACAAAGGACTCTGTTTGGACAATAAGGCTTGCAAATGTCTTTAAGATAAGGAGGAGCCAAGACTTTGAGAATCTGTTGAGGGAGGGTAAAACACTAACAAGTAAACACCTTTTGCTGCATCGTCTTGAGAAAGAGTGTTTTCTGATTTTAGCAAAACTTGTTTTATATGTGAACTAAAAGATTGGGTAATATTATTCATAGAAAATGCTCGAGTCCAAAAACAATCACCTTTGTTTTATCAGGATTTAGCCTCAGAAAATTAGAGCATATCAAGGCCTTTACGACAGGGAGACCGGGTTAGTTGGTTGAACTCATTTGGTTTTATATATATAACTGTGTCTCATCTGCATAAAAGAAATGCAGTTACAATAAAAAAATAAAAAAATAAATGCCCCCCCCCCCCAGTTAAGCCTGTCTACAAAGGCAAAATGCTGCAAAGGAAGTTCAGAGCAAGAAGTTACATCACTCTATCAATTTAACAATATAGAAAAATGTATTGATATATAAATGCGGCTCTTGAACTCCATGATACCCTGAAAGTCAAAGAAGACGCTGCCATAAATTGGAGTTATTAACCACGGCAATTCAATGATCACAGCCACCTTGGCTTTCAAGATTAATACAGCAAACGTCTCTCCTGAATTACACCAACAGAGTGAAGTATTCTCTCAATAACACCTTTAGATGAAACAAACCATATTTTTTCTAGCAGACTACTCATTATCTCAGGTCTGTGTTTGCTGGGAACCCAAAGCAGAACGACATGAGCACTCTTTAGTCATTTATTTATTGCTAGTCGTATCTTTATTACAAAATTCTCCAGTATTAAAGCGCATCGCATGTTGTCCTACTATCGTGCAGCCCTAACAATTTCGGAGCCGTGGATCTCTGCAGCTCCTCCAGAGTTGGTTTTGAGGTGTAAATCGTTGGATTCATTGGGATGAAACAGGAATAAACACACTACAAAGCGTTATGGACTCAATCCTCATGAGCCTGAGCATGAAAGGCACAGATGTGAACTGTGTTACTCACATTATTTGCGCAGCAGCGTGCAGAGCAGAGACACCGATGCCGTCGTTACCGAGCAGCATGTGGCTGGAGACACAAGTAATTTGAACCCCCTATAATACACTTATTTCTAAACTTATTTACTTTGAGCTTCCATTTTTAACAGCTATCACTGTAGAAACTACATTATGGAAATCTCTCTCCCTGGTTCCTATTTAACTTTGTTGAGTTTAATGATCCATGTGTTCGCAGACTGTTTTTGATCGTTTCCTCTGCAAGCCAACTAATGTTTCTGTTCGGCTTGAGATTTTAGATACAAGGTAAGTTATTTGTCTGGTTAGTGCTCCTTTTCATATAAAAGGTGATAGATAAAAGTATTCCAGTGCGGTAGGGAAAAACAATAATTGAAGCGTCCATTCTTATTCAGTCATCAATTTATCTATCGTGCTTGGCTTATCTGAGATTAGGTAACACATCCCTGTGGGAGACCCAGACATCCCTCTCCCATCCAACTCACCCCTGCTCTTTTTTTGGGGATGTTTCCAGGTGTTTTCAGGCCAGTAGAGAAAATAACAAAGCTGTTTCTACCTGGCTGGATATGTGTTGGCGTCATTATGCTAATGCTTTGTCGAGGGAACCTTCTGATTGAGTTTCAGCATTCAGTCATCTTCGGTACTGGGCTATTAACCTGACAATACCGCCCACTCTGCTGTCCAAACGTTCTCCACATCTATCTGTGCTGATATCTCTTGTCCGCAGCCCTCTTCAAGTGACCCTGAAAATCTTCTTTCACATTTACTTCTGAACTGTAGCCAAAACGTTGCTCTGTTGTAACAATACTTTTATGATCTGGATGTATGCTTCTAAAAATTCCTCTTCCTCTTTAGCTTTGCAGCAACCAACTGAGGGTATTTGGTCACACCGAGTTTTATTTAGGGCTACTCATGATTTCATTCACCTTGACAAAAAGTTTAAAGTTTAATTTTGAAGATGAGTAAGGCCAGAACATTTTGCTGACACCGCCACCTTTCACTGCAGGTGTTAGCTTTTGTTTTTTGGGGTTTTTTTTGCACTGAACTTAGCTTTTGGAGTTGTGGTTTAAAAAAAAAATAGCTTAGTTCATCAGAGCAAGCTTGTGCCTATCTCCAGCTGTCATCGGATAAAATGCAGGGTACACCCTGGACAGGTCGGCAGTCCATCGCACAGCAACACAAAAAAAGACACAGGAAAAACAAACATGCATGCAGTCATATCTAAGAGCAATTTAGAGAGACCAGTTAAACCCACAATCGTATTTTTGCACTGTGGGTGGAAGGTGGGCTATATTTTGTTCATGACAAATGATTTCAGTTGAACTTTTTTTCATGTGTGTGATAATAGTTTATATTTCTTAGAGTTAAGATGAATGCTACGACTCTGGAGAGTTCAGAGACACTGGTGGTTCCAAATCAAAACATTATATATATATATATATATATATATATATATATATATATATATATATATATATATATACTGTATATATATATATATATATTTCTTTTTTATCATTACCTTACTATATTTTCATTTGCTGAGTGTCCCCGGGGAGTTTGCAGCCCCCTGCCCTGTCAGACCCACAGACTAAGGCTTCAGACGTGAACCTCAGACTTTCTTCTAAACCTCCTGCCAAGATGAAAATCAACCCCATGTTCTGATCGAAGCTGACATGTCTTAACTTTGAACATCACAAATCACACACAGATAGTCTGGGGTTTATGAAAAGATTATACATGTTATCGATTTGCCCACCAGGTGCTTCAATAATTCAAGAGCTCCCTGTTGTTTCTCGGCCGTTTTCACATCTCCACTCGAGCGTAAAAGCTTCGAACTCATAAACCTGTGTATAAAATTAAAAGTCATATCGAGCTGGGCGTCTGTTGAAGGAGACGATGGTACTTCTGCTGGCCTGCTAATACCTTTATATTTAAATTTGCATTTGAGCCGAGGATCAGATGTGGAGCTGCCCACAGTGCAAGCATATGTTAAAATAATTCAAGTACTCAGTTGAGCTGTAATGCCTGAGCAACGGGTGCAAAGGTCACTGGAACAGCATTAACGAAACTCTGTAATTGCAAATGATTAATATTTGAATGGACATTATGCTAACAGAGATGTGATGTTTCTTGTGTTGGCAGGATTCAGTCCGGCTCCTACCTGAGCACCGGCTGGTTCACACTCATCCTCGCCATGGACATGTGCAAAGAGATCCATATCTACGGCATGATAAATGACACCTACTGCAAGTAAGACACCAGTGATTGCACAGCCTGCTGCTTCCACACCTTACTCTTTTTCTCTGTACTCAGATGGGGAGGGGGGGGGGGCATCAGATTTCAAATTAAATCTTCTCATTCACATCTTTAACTACATATTGTTTCATTTCTAAACTGACTGGTTGGATTTAATGGCTAAATTTGCTTTCCTGACATCACATTTGTTTTTGTTGCTTTGCTCCCATCCCTCCTTGTGTCTCTGCTGGGGTTTGCAGTTCCCTTCTGCTTTAAGTCGTTCCCGTGTAAAGGGCTGTCGTCTTTTCCCTGAATCCTGGGTGAGTGATTACTGTCAGCCTGCGAGGCCCTTGGAGGGATGACAAACATGATGCTCTGGGTTCGGCCTACCCTGTTTCTAAATGCATCGCACCCTCGATGAACCCATCATCCGCCATAGCTCCACCTGAACCTCCTGTATCCCCCGAATCAAACACGCTCCTCTAATGCACGCTGGAAATCCTGCTTTTTATCCTCCGTATGTTCCCCTGTGCACAGCCGGAGCTGAGATAAGAGCTGCAGACACATGGCAGAGAGGAGGGGGCAATTCAACCGGCACAGAGGAGATTTGATTATTTAGCGAAGCAGTTAAGGGATAGTTTTCTCCCTCTCCCCTTGTGCATCATTTATGTCTCTCCATCCTCGCTGTTGCCTGCAGCTGTTGTGTTTCTCTAAGTTTTCTCCATGTTGGCGTGAAGCGGTGACGGGTTCCCAGATTTAAAGGTGCAGCCAGAGTTGACTTGAGCGGAGCTGCAACAGGTGCCGCAGAGAGGGTGGAATTGAATTTATTTGTTAACGCCGGTACGCACCACTGTGTGACACCGAGGAGAAGCAGTGATTGGGCTGTGTATTGCAGCGAACTGGCAGAGAGCCACAATCGCTCTCTGGCTGCTGCTGTAATGGCTGTTTCTCTGCTGTCTCTGTTCGTCCTCCCGGTGCAATTGCTACACAAGTCATCCGCTCATAAAGCTGTCACTCGCCATTAGAAACAGACAGCAGAGGACACAATGAACTGGATCCACTGTTTTGTGCTTCTGTGTTCTTTTTTTAAATTTTTTTATTTGAGTTCTTTTCTTTATAATGCAAATTTCTAGCTGGACCAAGCCAGAGGAAATTCAGGTCAAAAACCGCCCAAGTTTTTCTTACTCGACGTGTTTTCAGATTTTCTCTGCTGTACAGATTGCTAATGTTTAATGAGAAATTATTTAATATATTTGCTGTTAAACGGGCACTTTTAATCAAAGGAAAACCTGCTGACAGGGGGAATATACTTTGCAGCCCATATTACAGAACAGTGTCTTGAAGGGGCCTCTGTGTAGCAGGTTGAGTTTCATTTATCTGTTCAGATAAATTGTTTTAGGTAACGTTTTAACCCAAAGCTACAAAATGTACGGGTCGGGGGTCAGTCTCTGCCTGACGCAGAGGAATTAAAGTATCTTGGGTTATTCTTCACCGGTGATGGTAGGATGGAACGAGAGATGGGCAGACAGAGCGAAGTTGCATCTGCAGCAATACGGGCAATACTGCTCTGGTCTGTTGTGGTGAAAAAAGAGCTGAGCCAAAAAGCGAAGCTCTCGATTTACCAGTCCGTCTACGTTGGGACCCTCACATATGGTCGTGAGGTATGGATCATGGCCGAAAGAAGGAGATCCTGGGGTAGTGACTACTTGTCCATGAAAACCAGAAAACCCAAGACTTAGAGGTGAACAAACTAAAAGTTAATGTAACTGAAATAGTCACTTGTTCAAAGATCTCTTGCTGCCTCTCCTGCTCTGGTTCCTGCATTTGCTTGACTGATTGTCTCACCTGCTCACTCATTGATTGACTATAGGCTGACTGACTGCTGGTTCCTGAAGGCCTGGTAAAAAAACCATATGACCACCCATATACACACCTGTCCAGGGTGTACCCCGCCTCTTGCCCATTGACAGCTGGAGATAGGCACCAGCACCCCTCGCAACCCCAATAAGGATGGACGTGTTAGAAAATGGATAGATGGCTGGATAAAAATTAACAAAATAATCTAAATTCTAAAATGTAACAAAAATAGAGAAATAGCTCCTACACATGGATTCAAGTGTCTGAAATGAGCTTCATCCAGAGGCTGGCTGGGCTCAGCCTTAGCGACACGGTGAGGAGCTCTGTTATCAGAAGGGAGCTCAAAATAGAGCCGCTGCTTCTCCACATCCAAAGACGTCGGTTTTACGGACAGTAAAACAGCAGTTATGAGTTGAGTCAAGGACTATTGACGTCTGTCTTTTAAAATTGTTTTCATCACATTCTATAAAACAGTCCTTCACATTTTGATTTATTTCATTTAAAGGGGCCATGACAACAAATTTCTGGGGGTATGATATGGTCTTTTGTGCACCGATGAGGCCGTGTGAATGTCAAAAGTGAATACCAGAGGACCTGCGGTCAGCTTTGTTGCTTTGCTCAAAAACAGTCAGATCAGAAAACCCTTTATCCATCCATCCATTTTCTGACCCGCTTAATTCCTCGTGGGGTCGCGGGGGTAGCTGGTGCCTATCTCCAGGCGTTCACTGGGCGAGAGGCGGGGTACACCCTGGACAGGTCGCCAGTCTGTCGCAGGGCAACACATAGACAGACAGGACAAACAACCTTTCACGCACACACTCACACCTAAGGAGAATTTAGAGAAGCCAATTAACCTAACAGTCATGTTTTTGGACTGTGGGAGGAAGCCGGAGAACCCACGCATGCACAGGGAGAACATGCAAACTCCATGCAGAAAGGCCCAGGGTTGGATTTGAACCCAGAACCTTCAAGGCAACAGTGCTACCACTGCGCCACTGTGCAGCCCAGAAAACAGCCTTCCCCCTCCACCTCCCCTCAGCTGATACACCTGGCTGTAAGTCAAGCTAGCCTGTCTGACTGCTCCACTCGAGAGGAGGAAGGAGGAGCGAGCAGACGGCAGATCCAGACCGCCTCCCTGTATCGGCTGGAACAGGAGCCAGACGCCGTGGAGTGCGAATATCCCATAGTCAACCTCAAACTATCCGTAGTTACTAAAAAAGGGGAACTGATATGTCCGAGGGTCACTCCCAAAGGACGAGAGAATCCCAGAGGAGTGGCTGAAGTTCATTTATGGGTACCTTACTTAAGACTTTCCTTGAACATGAGGAAATTCAAGTCAAAATCAGTTTTCGAAAAAACTTATTTTGAAAAAAATTACCAGTTTTCCAAATATGGTTGTAGCCAATCAGAGTGAAGTCAACTAGGTAGAGCTGCATATCATCACCGTACCCAACCCTTTTACTGAGGAGGGACATTTGGCCTGACAGAGCAACAAGCTGACAATATTTGTTAATGAAATTCTTTGTAGAATTTACATATGTAGCAATATCGACTACCTGAAATGGTTTATACAGTGATTTCATGGCACCTTTAATAAACCAGGTACATTACTTTAAAAACTCTGAAAATCTGCTGCAGACTGGAATCAGATGAACGAACCAACCAAAGAACCAACAGAAACCCTCTTCGGCTCAGATGTATCAATTCTCAGTAACAGTGACGGGTTTAAGTCAAAGGAAACCAAAATTTGTAGGAAGGTATTTAAAAGTTTATTTTCTACAGATGCATGACGTTTGCTCTTTGAAGATGCTTCTTGTGAGACTTAAGCGATAACAGAACAGCTGAAAGTCTTGCTGCAAAATGTCTCTCTTTTATGTGGTTTTCGACAAAACTCCAGCATTTCATTATTTAAAATGCTGGATTTGGAAACCTTGGCAGCATTTTGGAAATCTCTGTGTTAAAGTACGGGTCAACATTCCCCTGGGAATATACACAGGTTGATGAATACAGTCAGATATGCTAACTATTAGAGCTGCACAATGTTTCGATATCAATATCAGTGCGTGCAATATCATAGTTGCAAAGGAATACTTGCGTGTCATATTTGGTTGGATATTATATCTCAAGTGTCATGCATTCAAATTGTTCGTGCAATGAATAATTTTTATAGGACAGACTTTTTTTTGTGCCCCAGAGACTAAAGCCAGCAAAAATTTGTGGGATATCATGATAAGGAAAACAGGGTAAATAATTAAAACATAAACAATATTCATATTGCAATATTTAGCTGTCATACTGCCTTCATATTTTATGTTTTCCTGATATCCTGTAGCCCTACTATGTAACTAGATTGTCATAATGCAAAAGCTTCAAACTCGATAATTGTACTAAGAAAAATACTCAAAACTGTTTTCAATAAATGTGTGTGAGAAGTCGGCTCGCACACAATATGATGTTCTGATGGCAGGAAATGTGGCGAAAAGCAGCAAAAGTCCTGTGAAAAACTCTGGAAGACCTTCAGCGTGAAGAACTATTGATCTGGAGCACTTTAATGATCAGAACCAAATCTAGCCCCTGGAAAGAAATGACGGGTAATTTAACACTTTCGCAAAGTACTTTAAAAGCACGTGTATGTTTACGTGAACTCAAATGAAACCAAATTAATATTAATGTATTTCTTCTTAAAATAAAAAAAACTCACCTACAGATTTAACATCATTTTTTTCCCTCTGAAAAGCTTTTGTGGAAGATCTGCAGCCCGTCTGCTGGGATTCGTTCTCGCTCAGATCGAACAGCATTAATGCGATCCTGGCTGATAAAACCTTGCTCACAGCTGCGGCTGCAGTTCATCCCCGAGTTGCAGGATGGGAAACCTGACTCACCACGCGGTGAGCTACACAGAACCATCTGGGAGAGGTTTTTTGCAGGAAAGTGTTTGGAAAAGGATAAGTGCTCAGAGAATGCACTTGGCTGGTGATTGAATGAGGCATGTCTCAGTTTATCCCAGGCTGGAGACTGTAGTAGGTCATCCAGAAGCATCAAAGCTGGCCACCTGTCCTAACTGAACCTCCACTGAGACAAAGTCCTGGCAGACTCACTAATTATGCCTTCACTCTCAAATCAGACATTACTTAATTGGTAGTTTTATTGTGGTGCAGCCATGCTGTCAGAAACCCTCCTGAAGTTCAGCTGTGCAACATTCTGAGTCGTCTGCCATTCATTGCTGTGTCTTCATTTGTGTACATGTAAAAACAAAAAAGTTACATTTTTAACTTTTACTTCAGAGTTATTTTTCATGTCTAAACCCCTAGCTACTCTACCACCCTATGCATCAGCCTTGAGTGAATCAAATCAGTCAGCAATAGGAGCATCTTGTTGCAGGAAAATGGTTTGCATTCTCCCATGATCTCTGGGTTTCTATCATAGTCCAACAACATTATAGATGATGTGCAGGTCCTCTGCCATCAGCTTGCAAAATATTTCTGCACTGAATTCAGTCGGATTTGTCACCTTCACACCGGAGGCTGATGTTAAAATGCAGACCAAAATCCCAGTACAGCATGCTGCTTTATTTGCTGTGTATTATTTTGCAGTGTTTTTGCCAAGGTTTTCATAGCCATTTATCATTTGTTTTTTATTTTAGCATTTCTTGATGTTCTAAACACAAACTATTTCATTTTATTGGTATTACATATAATAGATCAACACATAGTAGCAGATAATTATGAAAAAAAGTGGGCAATTCATCTATATTCAGCCTCCTTTATAGGTTTCAGCGCAACAAGTTGCCTTTAAAAGTCACCCAAATGGTAACTATGTCAGAAATGTGTAATTTATTATAAGAGCAGCTGTTTTCTCGAAGGTCTCAGAGGTTTGTTAGAGAACATAAGAGAACAAATATTGTCATTGAGGACAAGCAACACGGCAGACAGGGCAGGGAGAAGGTTGTAGGGAAGGCATAGCGTTCACTGACAGGCTCACCGAGAAGCTCAATAATCAGAGGAGCAGCCAGGAGCCCCATGGGAACTCTGGAGGAGATGCAGAGATCCACAGCTCAGGTGGGAGAACATAACTATTAGCTGTGCAACTTTTACATAAAGGATTGTTTTGTACGTTGCAAGAACAGCCAAGTTCTTCGTTCAAGAACGAAGGACTTGGCTGTAGTTTGCCACAAGCCATGCATGGGCTGCAGGAAACATCTGGAAGAAGAGAGATGAGAGCAATACTGAACTTTCTGTCCAACATGTGAAATGACGTGCGGCAGAAAACTAACCCTGCACGTCAACCCTGAACACACCATTCCCACCTGAAAACATGGTGGTGGCGGCATCATGGTGTGTGGATGCCTTTATTTTCAGCAAGGACAGACAAGCCTGTCAGAAGGGTTGAGAAGATGAACGGAGCTAAACACCAGATAAGCCTGGAAGTGATAATGTTAGAGGCTGGGCTGAAGGTTTACCTCCCTGCAGGACAGCGACCCAGAACATTCAGGCAGAGCTCCAATGGACTGGTTCATAACAAAGCAAACGGCCCAGTCAAAGTACAGATCTAAATCCAATTGAGAATCAGTGGCAATACTTGAAAACAGATCTTCACAGGCCTGCTTCATCTGATCTGAGTGAGCTTGAGCTAATGTGCAAAGAAGATTTTGACAGAAAGTTCAATAAATACACGTCATTGCACTATTAATAAAATACGCCCAGGTTTGTGGTTTAACAGGATAAAATGTGGTGTGAATGATTTTTGCCAGGCACTGTATTTCCCATTAAACCATCCAACAATCATTTATTATCTGGTGTCAATAGTCTCATCACCAAAGTCATGTTAAAGATCTTCTCTTCCACATCTGCAGAGAAAGACATTGTCTGATAACTTCTCTTCCTCCCTCTTAGGACCGAGGGCTACAGGAAGGTTCCCTACCACTACTACGAGGCGGGCAGCCGGGACGAGTGCGCAGAGTACCAGCTTCACGAGAGCGCCCCCTACGGCGGACACCGCTTCATCACAGAGAAGTCCGTTTTCGCCAAGTGGGCCAAGACTCACTCCATCAAGTTCTTCAACCCTCCGTGGCAGCTGTCGTGACCCCGGCTGAGCCTGAGCAGGAGAAAATCCACACCCGAGAGGCTTTCATCAGCATCCAGAGACCAAACAGACAAACCTCTGCAGTGACTCAAGCAAACACACACATCAGTTTTATGCTTCACTCCATATCCGTTACTTGGTTCTGGTTTGGTCTTCAGAATTGAGGCAATCTGAAGGCTAAACGTGGGCAGCATTTTTCATACCGCTGGCTTCTTGAATTGTACCTTTTCAGCAGACGAATGTGGAACGCCTTCCTGCCCTGCGCTGACAGACTAATCCGTTTGTGGCTCTGTGAGTCCAGCAAGGGACGCCTTGAGCTTGAGCGAAAGAGAAGAAAAAGAAGCTATCTCGTGTTAACTCGTGCTGAACTTGATGAAGAACTCCAACCAGACGAGTCGTGTGGGTTTGAACATCTCATCAGCTTTTCTGCTGTTTCCTCTGAGAGCTCGTCTCCTGTCAGGTTGTAATTAATCTGTAAAAAGCTTCGTACAGGCCTTCATCTCTGGAAGAGGGAGTACTGAAGGCAGATGCTCTGTCAGTTTCAATTTGCTGCGATGCGTTGTTAAAAGGAAAAAAAAACCCCTCTTCATCAGCAAACAAGACTGTTTGACAGAGATCTGAAGCGATCAAAAATCAGGTTTCAGGTAAACCCAGAGTCGTAAATCAGCTCCATTGTGTTTCAACTTAAAGATGTCATCTCTTTTTTCTTGTTATGATCCAGTGCAACTGTATTTCAGCGACTTTTTGTGGTTTCGGTTTAGTCTCTGGAGGGTTTGCTGATTTACTGTGCCAATGACAATGTGAGCAGCACAGAGAGGGAGGTGCAATTAGAAAATCTATCTCTCTGGAAGGAGTTTGTGGCCCTACAGAGGAGGAGATTTATGTGTGCAGTGAAACCATTTGAAGTTAATTGTATCCCATTATCATTTTGTGCCTGCAATATACTTTGCAGTTCATTGTATAGACAAAGAAGAAGATGCATTCACTCTCTTTCTCTCCTCTTCTCATCCAGCTTTGTGCCTCTTTGTGTAACGCATCGCCGTGCAGACTTTGTCCCATTTGTCTCTGGGTGCGGCGTGCACGTCTCCTGCTCACTGACTTCTCATTCGAATGCATCTGTTACAGGACAGTGAAGAATAACCTGTGAGCTTCTGCTGGGACCTACGGTACCAGAGGCGTCAACTGAAAGGAGTCAAAGACTTCTAATTCAGGCTACCTAATGCACAAAGGCGCCGAGGACAGCGAGATAGAGCTGAGGTTTCTCTCCAACTGCTGCTGCAATGCAAGCAGACGGAGGATCGTTGGGGTTTGCAGGTGAGCTGTAGTCACATGTGCAAACTGGGCTAAAAGTTGGCATGGAAAATAAATAATTTCAGGGCACAAAATTACTTGCTTTAGCTTAGCTGTCAAAGCTGTTGAACAAAATCGCTAAAATAATCTTTGCAAGACCTCTTTTAACTAACAAGAGCCAAAAGTGCCACACTTCAAAATACAACTCAGCTCAAAAAGTTTGAATATCATGAAGAGGTTTAATATTGTTTATCTTGTATTCAAGTCATAATCATCAAAAAATCAAGAATTAAAGACTTTAAATGTATGGGCAAATTCTCGGTTATCCGGGTTATCGCAACAGCAAACAGGCTTAAAGGTAAGGTAAATTTATTTATTTAGCACTTTTCAGTAGCAAGACATTTAAAGTGCTGTACATGAACAGAAAAACATTATAGACATACATAGGAAAAACAAAAGGAATACGCTAAATGAATCCTTGACTAAAATTGTTTCATACATTAACAAACATACAGAAAGAACGAGATTCATCACTAAAAAGTCTTAAGAAAGCTACAGCTTGAGGTCTCTGATCTGACCTTTCTGACACTGCAGTTAAAACAGAAAGCAGCAGAGTAAGAGAAGAAAGCATAGTAGAGGCAGTTTGTGTGTGTGTGTGTGTGTGTGTGTGTATGTGTGTTTTAGTGTAATCATGTGCGTGTTTGTCTATGAACAGTCCCAGATAGCACTTGTAGCCATTAATTTTTGATAGTGAAGGAACGTTACCAGGCAGTTCAGTGGGCTCAAGATCACAGATGTCAGATGTCACAGGGCGTCTTGTTTACATAACATCCAGGAGAAATTAAGATTGCAGGGGAGCCAGTTTGGATAGCAGCACTTGTTTTGGGCAGGCAGACTCTTGTTTTTCTGCCTGCCTTAAAGTCTCGCTGGTTCTTCTCAATGGCGATTCGAAACAGCCAAAATTGTGGTCATTCTGCCAGAGTACAGCTTCTAGCTTTCTCCCAGATCGTTCCCATCCTGCCAGCAAGTTCAGGAACCGCAGCTGACCTGCAGTTCTGCTTACACAGCATTTCAGTCGGAGTGCTGGTAGCGAACATAACCCTCACATAGTTCAGGCAGTCTTGACATGGGCTGAAACAGCTGCTGATGTTTTCAGAATTTCTCGATACTCCTGGTAACCGCCAGCTCCAAAAAGCAGAAATCCTGTTATCGTAAATCCAATTTTTATCACATTTTCAACATCCTCGACAGACAAAATGGACAGACACACGATCCTCCTCCCACCGTGTGTCCAGCTGCACATGTCCCCTCGGGCACAGGGGCTCTCCTTCGTCCAGTCTTCTCGTTGAGAAAATTTGATCAGTTGTGTTGAGAGTCCAGCTGACCAGATCCACAATTTATAGTTTGGAAGATATCTAAAAAAAGTGGCTCCAAAAAAGATCGATAGAAGCAGGCAGAGAAGCGGGGGAGGGAGAGGGAACAGGAGAGGAAGAGAGGAGAGAAAAGAAAAGCGTCCGCCTTCACCGAGAAGCAGGAAGAAAGGCAACCGGACAAGGAGGACGAGCCTCCATGTGCTTAAAAACAGCTGCAGGGAGCTGGTGCCTAACTCCAGTGAGATGCGGTATAATCAGGACATGCCTTCACAGGACAAACAACCACGCGCACACACTTTTAAACTCTGGAAGCCTGAGTACCCAGAGAGAGCCAACGCACACACGAGGAGACCATGCAGAACTAGCATGAACAACCTCATCTTGTCATCCTTTCTGTTCTCATTTTTTCAACCTGTAAAAAGGTCGAAATGGGATTCCTGATGCTAAAAAACACATTCTAATGGATTATTAAAAAAACAAAACATCTAATAGATTTTTTTTCCCCTCAACCGTTGACGAAAACATTAAGATTGAGCTGAAAGCCTGCTGGAAAAACAACCCCACATTAATGTGCCTCAAGTTAAATGCCCCCCTGTGGAGTTTCCCTGCAAACAAACAGCAGCTTTGGTCACATTCGGCCAAACTGCATTCTAGTTGTGTTCAGCAAACACGATGATTAAACTCCCTTAAAACATTCTTCCAGCTGCACTTAAATAATTCACAGAAATAACAACCTGCAGAGGAACAGTAAAAGCCACAAACTCCACACAGTATAGTTCAAGAGATGTGTATGTAGTCTGGAGAATTTTGATCAAGAGGTTTTTGGTGGTAAAAAACACTTTTTATAAAGTCATTGCAGGGATTTGATCTGTCTGTCATAATTTTATCTTTTATTTATTAGCTTGATTAACAAAATGAATCACAGAAATCAACAAATTAAATGTAATTCACTGTAAAATGCTAAATATTGCAGAATTTGTTATTCTGAGGAAGGGACCTATGGAGCCTGGGTTGACGTTTTCATCATTAACACTGATCTTCGCTGGGAGAGAGCGAGACTGTATTGGTCGTTGCAGCTTCCTGTGAGACCAATCGCAGCACAGGGGGCTGCTGGGGCTCTACTCAGTAGGAATTATAGCATTTAAAGCCGAGCAATTAGATTTTAAAACAAGAAACCAGGTTTATATAAGTGCTGTCAACACGTTTTACCTTATAAAACAATGACTTTAAAACAATAACGTGAACTTAATAGTTCAAATCTGCACATTTCTGTTTTTTTGTTCTCATGCTGATGCGCAATTTTTATTTTCACCAAAGTATTAATCAAACGTTGCACTAGATACAAAACGGCTAAACTGCATCAGCAGTTCTCTGACCTAAATGATGAGAATCATGACCGTGATTCTTCTGTAGAAGTACCGTGACATTTTTCACCACATCAGCCTTGCGTAGCCGCCTGCTTTCTTTCCTCATATCTCAAACGCGAAGCTTTCAAATGTGTGCATTTTGCCTTTTTCTGCAGACATTCATACTGTATTTCACAGCACCACACACAAGCAGGTTGTGCACACCACAGTAAAACGGCTTGGATTGATTGCATGTTGTGGCTGCTGGATTTGCAGCTTTAGCACACATAAAGGGGTTCGGCAATTATTCTGTTAGTAGCTGTTGTATTTTACTCTAGAGATATAATCGCTTAAAAAGTGCTAATTCAAAGCCAGCCTGGTGAAAACATCCGAAGGAGTCCTTGAGAAACAGCACAGCTGCTTTGATGATTGGTCTTCTCAATTATTGAGCCTATATCTAGTTTAACCATTAAACTGGTTTAAGCATTAAATCTCTTCCTGTATTTTAACTCAGTATTAGTTATTTTAAATTGGCAAAGAAGCTCCAGTCTATGTAAAGATGCATAGTTTTCGTGCGTATTGACAGCCGATCAGCCTGAGAGGTAATCAAAAAGAAACTAACTAAAAGCTAAAAGCTAAGGAGCTGGCAGCTCTGGGGGTTTAATCCATGCATTTTAGCTCAGTTTTCACTCAAATGAGGATTATTGTTTCGCCTGCAAATCGTGTGTCCGGAGTGTATTTGTTGTTGCCTCTGCTGCGTGATATTCCTGCGTCGGACCTGTTGTCGCCTTGTTGCTCATTGGAAATCAGCACTGCTGACGAGAGCATCGGCAAAATGCAAAACGGTCCTGTTTTAAATTCTTACCGGCGGACAGAAGGTGGCGAGGACATGGTAGGGGTCAGTGTTCCCATCTCCTCGGGGACGACTTGTGCACCACCATCCATGCTCCACAAGCAGCTGGGAAGTATCTGCTGAACAATACAGTCTGAACATGTGAGGAGGACCTCTTTTTACACCGAAGGGAGCCCAGACCCCCATAGCCATGCATGTTTCCAGGTTACCAACCATTTTTCTAGATTCCCTCTCAGCCTGGGATTGTTCAGTCATCTGGCAGCTCGTCACCTCGCACGCTTACCTCTGCAGCAGCGTTTCCAGCACACACTGTAACAGCCTTTCACTCGATGAGGGAAGTCATGCTGTGAGCCGTGTATTATTATCATCTAACGTGACTTTTAATAGATCAGTTCAAGGTTTGCTTCAAACTGCTAATATCTTTTGTTGCATGTTTTTTCTTTTAATAATGGTTGCCTTTATTGTAGTTTGTGTGCAGTTTTTTTTGTTGTTGCTTATTTTCTGATCAGCAATCCCTACATTTTGTTTAGTTTTAATGCTGAAATAAAACCAATGGATTACACAGTGTATGAGAAAGAAAATATCTAAATGAATAATCTGTGTCCCAGTCAAAAACAGTCATGTCATAAATTAAATTATGACTGAATTTGAGTTTCAGAAGATTGCATTACCCTGATGTTAAGGAAAGAAATCACAGTATAGTTGCAGCAACATGATGTAAAACTAAAAATAATAAATAAATTAAACAGCTTGGACCATCAACACCCACTAATTAATATTGTATATCTTGTATGCAAGCTGCAAAGCATAAAAAGGTCAGGTTGACATTTTATGTTGGTTTCTGTGCGTGAACACTATTTATGGGCTGTGTTATTGCAGCACAAAAAGCTGTTTCTATCCAGCTGCTTTTTCTATTTGTGAGCAAAAACAGCTGGACTGAAACTGTATGATCTAAAACACCTTAGAAATGTACAAATACAAGTCATGTTTTTATACAGCTCTCTTCAAAGGCCTTGAGTCATCCTTCAAATTCCTTATATTTTGTTTCCAATGACCTTCACTTCCTTGTCCTGTTTTAAAGTTGTTTTAATCTGTAGGATTTATGAAAGTTTTCCTGTGAACTCTAGCTGCTTTTCTCTCATTTTCAGGTGGGTTTTTGTTTGTTTGTGAATCCATCTGCCTGTCCTTTATTCATAAAATGCTTCCTAATTTCAAAGGAAGAATCAGTTTTGTGTTGCCAGGACAACGTGCCGCAGGACTGATTGGATATTTACATTTAGTGGCCAGCAGACTGTCACAGAGATTCAATTTGATCCCTTTTTGCTTTTGATTAATCTGTAAAAAAAAAAAAAAAAATACTAGAAACTGCAGAAAAGGTGGTTCTTGAGAGTTGTCAGTTGAAATGATCAGATGAAGTGTCCTGGTTCGGTTTTTTCCAGGATTTGTTTTTATTTCTGATACCCCAAGCACTGTGTGTATCTGCTTTGTGTTTCTATAGGGGACAAAGATACACAGCTTTACGTAAATAATGATGCGGCATCACCTTTCCACCCACATGACAACTGATGTCCAGCTAAACCAGACTGCTGCAGTCACAATTTGTAGGACTTTGAGTTGAATTTGTCTGATTTCTCTGTTCTGGTTCCATCTAATCCTCTGGATTATTTAGCTCTGCTTTTCCTTGTGTCCATTTTGCTCATATATTTTCCCCAGTTGCCTTCATAATCTGTAACTCTCCCAGCCGTTCTATATCAGTTCCTTTTTCTAAATGATCACACACCTCTGTGTTGAAAGCAAACTCCGAGTTTGCTTTCAGTCATGGCCAGATCCACCTTTTCCTATCCCCCTGTCTCTACGGTTTTCTTCTTGTCAGTAACCATCATGTTCGTTTTAAGTCACAAATGTAGCAATCGTACAATAATAGCGCTACTTAATCTCATGTTACACCATGCAGATGCTCTGTCTGCACTGATGGAGATTCTCCTACGTTGACATGTTGAATGCTTGGAGTGGCAGGTGGTGGATATAGCAGTGGAGTTGGATCTCTTTTTATTTATGAATTTAGCTATTAAATATTGAACCACTCGGGGGCAATCCTAGACTTTGTATAGAGCCCCATACGTAGATTCAGCCCAAGATTGTCACGTGACAATTAAGTATAGAGCAAAAATATTTTTAAAAAATGGCACAATTACTGTAATTTCATCCTAATTAGACCCCATCACAGTAGATGCAATAATTTATCTATTTTGTTAACTATTTTTTAACACACAAAGCGTATTTTTACACGTGACAACAGGTTTTAGGATATTGCTTTCAGATACTGTGACAGATTTTCTGCCCAAATCCTTTTTTGTCCCCTACTGGTTTACATTGCATATTTTTTATACACGTACTGAACAATAATTGTCTGCTATAGTCTAATATGAGCACCAGACTGAAATGAGTGAAAAAGCAGCCAAGTATGAAGAAACAACTATTAATCCGGGCCCATTTAAAGGATTATAAGGTATTTTGGCACATTATAAAGTAAAATATAAAGAAATGAAGGATGATTTCCGACTTTGACATAGTTCTCGGGATATGGAAGATAAACAACTACTTGCAGCTTTAGACATAATTTATATGGCTTGTAAATCCAGATTTTGATGCAATCAGAGAACAAATAGCTTTACTTAGTTTTCATCCTTGGATTCCTTCTATGTCATCTCCATTCAGTTTATTTTTGCCTTATTTGAGCTCTGATTCTAGCACGATTCTGCAGCTCTAGATGGAGAATTAACACCAACTGACCAATATCTTAATAACCCAGCCCTGTACCAACACTCTGTATTAGATTTCATATATTTACTCAGGTTTGAGGCAATCATAGATACATTGGTGACAGTGCTGGGGTCAGTATGTTGCTTAAAAACAGGTCAGCTAAAAGACTCAGAACACTGAGGTTCTATCCATACCCATACTGGATTTAGTAAAACCCAGGTATGAAGAGACCCATAACCTCCTAATGAGGTTTTTCCTCTGGTTAGTGTTCAGGTACGAATCTCCTAAACAAGGAAAAGTAATTTAAAGGCCTGTCTCTTGAGCATTTTAACATTTTTATATTTTTTTGTTTTAAATTTGCCTCTTTTTATTCAAAGACTGAACTTGTTATTCAGTTTCATTCCTCCTCTAACCTAAAACTGATGGAGTTTTTTTTTGGGACTTTGCTCTCTAAATGTAAATCAAGAAAAAAAAGAAACAGGGGTTAAGGGAAACTGAAGGTCATTTAGTTGAAATAGAAATTAGAGCGCGCTGTACAAAAGATGATATTTTGCTTTCATCATTTTCCTGTTGTCCACATCGTGCTTCAGGAGCAGCTCCTTAAAGAAGGTCTAATTGTCTGATTTGAATTCTTTGTGAAGCATTTTCTTCCTTCATGACTTTAGCTGCCAATTTCTCAAAGTGCTTTCTCACAATGGTATTTCTATCACCTTCTTTCCTGTGCTTTTTTTTGGCATTGTAATGCACTTTCCATCATTCAGCTAAAGTGTCCTTGCAAAATTGTATCACTGGTTGTGTTTGAGCTGCACAGAATGTTTTTGTAACACATCTAAGACACTCCTGCTGTCTGAGGGAAAAACGCTGCATGTTGTCGAAGCGTGCATTTTGTTAAGAAGTGATTATATGTTGTTAATCTGTCAGTTGCTGTCTGCTTTTTGGCTATTATTAGATTCATTCTAAATGTTCTTCTTTCCAGTGATGTAGATTGTGTCTTCTGTGTGTTTTATTCTCTTTGGGGATTAAAGGAATCCACCAAACAACCTTTATGTGATTAAATTCCTCTCAAAACAAAAGTGAGTGTGTTGCATGAGAATACAACCAGCCGGGTGACATGTGCTCATATTATATGAATGTGGGACTCAGGCGGAGCTGTCATCTCAGATCAGGCGTCTCATTAGATTTTTAAAACGAGTGGAGGTGGTGCTGAGTCCGGACTTTTCCCGACGGCTTCGGTTTTGATGTAATCGGTGCGGAAATAAACCGGAGTCTGATCATCGGTGCACCCATTTGTGTTCTTTCTGCCACAGTAATGAATAAAATACCAACAGGGGAAATTAGAGGGAAGACAATCTGATACAGTTCCCCTAATTTTAAAGAGCAGAAATGTTTTGCAAAGAAACGAGGCTGGAGGTTTGTTTTGCAAAAACATAAGATCCTCCTTTAGCATCAATTAGGCTTAAAACATATTAATCTCCTCTGTACTTTTTAAGTGACAGCCTCTTACCTATTTGCTTAGTTGGATCCAGATGGAACGTTTTCTCTGCCCAGGCAATTAAAAAGGGAAATAAGTATGTCTACGTATTAAATGTGGCTGGTTTTGCAGATTAATCTCTGCGCGCAGAGCCAGGGTGTTTTGTTGTGTTTATCAAATTGAGCCACAGGGCGGGTATAGTAAATGTGTCTAGGACGCTGACACCCATCACCAAAAACAGCATTTTCTTACCAGTATTAGCTGTTGACTGCCAGGGCTGAACATCATCACACGTGGTTCCTGTCCTCAGAGTATTGCAGCAGATTCTGCATGGGATCCCGATGCTAAAACATCTTAAATCTGCGGTGGAGCAGTGGCAGCTCAAACGTGACGCTCAGAAAAATCTGCTTGCTTGAGTGTAGAAACAAGGGCTGGGGCCGGTGACTGAGTAAAGAAATAAATATTCCTCAGTCCTGGCGGGGAATTTGTCACCACAACAACTATTATTCATGCAGTCTGGCCTTTATGGAAGAGTGTCAGGAAGACAGACTCTGTGAAAATAAAGCCATAAGAAGCAAACATAGGGATGCAAAACGCTGTGCATAAAGAACCGCTGACATCCCCATAGCATAATGCCACCAAGACCATGCTGTGAGGAGGCTTTTCCTCAGCAGCGACAGGAAGGCTGGTAAGAGGTGACGGAACGATGGATGGAGGTTTACTTTCATTTCACAAATGTGCACAGGCTTGGTACTATATAAACACTCATTTGGCCACTTTATCAGGTACGCCTGTTCATGTGCTTGTTAACATTAACATCGACACAGCCAATCACCTGGCAGCAACTCAAGTTATTTTACTATCTAAATGTGATGGAGACAACTTGGTGAAGTTCAGACTGAGCATCAGAATGAGAAAGTAGTAACAACCATATCTCAGGTTTACAGAAAATGGTCCAAAAAAGAGGAAATATCCAGTCAACTGCAGTTGTGTTGAAAGCAGCTTTTCCATTCAACTTGATTTTAATTACTAGTTACAATCAGGATAGACAGGATACCACCTCTGAATGCATAGCATGTTGCACTTTGAGGCAGATGGGCAACAGCAGCAGAAAACCACGCCAGGTGCCACTTCTGTAAGCTAAGGGCTGGAAACCGTGGCTATAATTCCCCAAATTAACAGACTGGTAAAAATTGCCGGTCAGAGGAGTCTCAGCTTCAATATTTAGATGGTAGCATCCGAATTCCATTTCATTTATATAGCACCAATTCACAACACATGTCATCTCAAGGCACTTTCCAAAATCAAATTCAATCAGATTATAAAGATTGGTCAGAAAGTTTCCTCTCTAAGGAAACCCAGCAGGTTGCATCAAGTCTTACCAAGCAGCATTCACGCCTCCTGGAGTGTAGAGCCACAGTGGACAGTCGTCTGCATTGTTGATGGCTTTGCAGCAATCCCTCATAATGAGCATGCATGAAGCCACAGTGGAGAGGAAAACTCCCCTTTAACGGGAATGAAAACCTCCAGCAGAACCAGAACCAGGCTCAGTGTGAACGCTCATCTGCCTCGACCGGCTGGGGGTTAGAGAAGACAGAGCAGAGACACAGAAAGCACAGAAGGTCACACTGATCCAGGAATACTTTCTATGTTATATGGTAATAGAGGATGATCTGCCCACCAGGATGGCGCCACAGATAAACAGAACACCAGGCCAGATGTAGCTACTATGCGTCATGATTTTAAGGTGTTTGGCCCACATGCCGACAGAATCGGATTCAGAAACAGTTTTAAGATGTTTATTAAAGGCTCTGCAGGTTCTTTGCACACAACGTGAGCAACAGGCAGGAATGGAGGGATTGCACACAACGAGAACGAAGAGCGAGGTCGGAATGTCAGGGACTGTGGAGAAAAGGGAAACAAGATTAACTCTAGTCGAACCAGGGGAAGTCTCCAGATGCTGCAATGCTTACCGCTTAGTTGAGAAGACCTATCCGGGGAGGATGAGTGGGGAAGGAGTTCTGTGGCCGTGAGCTCACTGATGGTAGTAGGTGGCTGAGTGGCGTGAGGGCTGGCAGATGTTATTCTGGCGGGGAGCTCGAGCAGCCCACAGCAGCGGAGGCGAAAGGAGCAGCTGGAAGAACCAGGGCGAGTCAAGAAGTACCAGGGTGAATCCAGGAAGGGGAAACTCGTGCCCGGCTTGGTAACACCAAGGGAGTTCGAAGGGAAGATCGCCAGAGCAGAATCTGAGCAGGCAGGGATTTAGAAGACTGGTCTTCAGAGCACAGAGTCACACGGGTGAGTAAATCCAAAAAACACGACGAACTGGAGAAGACAAGACAGGAGACAAAGTCAGATTCAAAAACTCACAGGTACGAAGGTCAGGAGACAGGATCATAGCCTAGGCATACCACAACAGGGTAACACTCTGGCATCTTCCAGCTGAGTGAGCACTCCTTTTAAACCAGAGCCGAGCAGCCCTGATGAGCCACAGGTGTGGGCCACGCCCACCCTAACTGCAGCCACCTGTGGAGCAGAGTTAGTAGAGCACAGACACACAGAGTCCTGACACATATTAGATTAGGTCATCCCGATCCACACATTTCAGTTGGTGGCGGTAATGCACCAAAAGTTGTTTGCCAACCGCCATTAAACCAAAGAAGAAGAAGAAGAAGAATCCTGACACTATGAAGAGAAAAAACAAAGAACATAAAGTTAAAAGTTAAAATGAAAACAATTACAATATTGGAGAACAGTAGGAGAACTCAGCAGAGTGAGAAAAATAGATCCTGATGTCCTCCAGCATAACTACAGAGGTAGCTCAGGGTAACCTAAGCCACCCTAACTATAAAGTTTGTCAAAAAGGAAAGTTTTAAGCCTAGTCTTAAAAGTAGACAGGGTGTCTGCCTCACAGACCAAAACTGGGAGTTGGTTCCACAGGAGAGGAGCCTGATAGCTAAAGGATCTGCCTCCCATTCTACTTTTAGAGACTCTAGGAACCACCAGCAGACCTGCAGTCTGAGAGCGAAGTGCTCTGTTAGGAACATACGGAGTAATCAGAGCTCTGATATATGATGGAGCTTGATTATTAAGGGCTTTATACGTTAGAAGAAGAATTTTAAATTCTATTCTTGATTTGACAAAAATGTGGCTTAAACAACAAGAAGGTCTGGATCCATCCTTTTTTGTATCAATGCTTCAAGCTGGTGGTGGTGTAATCGTGAAGAGGATGTTTTGCTGGTATGCTTCAGGTCCTTTAGTACGAATACAGCATTGTTTAAATGCCTCAGTTTGAGTATTTTTGCTGGCCATGTCGCTCCATTTATGACAGCAGTGTACCCATCTTCCGATGGCTAATTCCAGCAAAATAATGCACAAGTCAAAAAGATTATCTGAAGCTGGTTTCCTGAGCATGACAATGAGTCGACTGTACCCCCATGGCTCAGCAGATGTCAGTCCAGTTGAGCTTCTTCAGGATGTGGTGAAACAGAAGATCCTCCTCAGTGACGTGCAGCTGACAAATCTGTGGCAACTCCATGATGCTATAATGTCAACATGACAGAAAACATCAAAAAGGATTTTGAGGAACTGAGAAAGCAAAAATGGGCTCAAACCCAGTATGTAATGAAATCTTCAGCGTTTATTTAAAGTCACTGTTGTACGTCTTCAAAAAGCAGGTCTTACAAATGGGCTTGTCTTACATGCAGGTTGTGTTTTTAAACTCTTCATTCAGTCTGACAGTGCGTCATGTCAGCTTGTGAACCGAACGTGTCAGGCGTCCAGTTGTCTTTGTGAGAATCTCAGAAGCTACAGTGACAAGGCTGATATATTAACTAATAACCAAATGGCTGGGAGCACTGCTACAGAGCCCATTCATTTCTCTGAAGAGCTGTATACTCAGAGCTGCACAGGAGTAATGGACATGATGTAATTTATAGCGGTGGGGGAACTAATGAGCTGCTAGAAAAGTGGAGAAAATAACTTTTTTTTAGTATGCCTTACTTTAGAGAAAGAGAAGAAAACCTGACATTTTAACTTCAGTCACACCGACTGCGCTCAAATTCAAAGAACAACCAGAATCCATAACGCCCCCTCCCAAATAGCTCGCGTATATCAGGGGTTTCTGTCTGGTCCGCAGCCGAAACTGTGCAAGGGCAGTGAAACCACCAGGATAGATTCAATGTGTGCAGATTTGCTGCTGCTGAGCATTTGACCTCTGAAACATGTTAGCAGGAGAAATGTGCTCTCCAGGGCCAGATGGTGCGGCAGAATGTACAATTACTGTAGCTCAGGGACACTTCAGAAGAAACCATAAAGCATAAGAGATGAGGGGAAGAAAGAGAGGTGGAAGGTCCAAACCGTACAAATATTAGCTTTTTCGGCTCTGCCTTTGAAAATGTAAGGATGGAGCTTGTTTTGTTTAACAGCTTCGTAAAAAATACTTTATGCTTGATGGGCTTGTGAAGCCGTTCAAACACCCAAGACTCTAAAATGTGAGCTGGACGTTAATGGTCACATCAGTGTAGTTTGAAAATGAGCTAAATATAAATTCCTATGCATATGAACTTATTGTAGAGATATGTGGACATATATTTTAGCCGGCTCGTGCTGTTGGTAACGCAGCAGCGGTGCGAGCCGTTCTCTTAATAGCTCTATAGTCACACGGCACGATAACCAGGAAAAGGGGTTCTGTTGGGAAAAAAAGCCAAGCCAAAATAATCAACTTCATGTTCAAAAACAAGACCAAAAAAAATGCAACCTGGTACTCACAAATTTTACAAGCAACTTTAGAAAAAAAAAGCCCAAAGTCACCCATAATAAGCAGACTTGGCAACACTGCTGGCAGGCAGCTTCTTGATGTCTTGTCCATCCATACTGAGACTGGTATGAGCATCCATTTTTAATCACGCTTCAAAGGTAGGTCAGAAACGGTCACTTTCATTCCTAAATCCCTCTGTGGAGGAGGCTTTAATATTTCTAAAACAAGTTCCCAATTTTTTTTTACCAATACTTTTGTTTTTACAGCACTCTAAACACACAATTATTTTTGGTAAATAAATTTGTTACTATTTTTCCTCAAAGACTTCCCTGTGCTTCTCTGATTCTTCGGCTCGGTCCCTCACACAGTCATAGTGACATTTCCAATAGTGGTTCCACTGGAAAAAAAAAATTCTTTAATGTCTTACCTTTACACAGGTACCAAAAGTTTTCACGTTGTAACTGTGGATTCGTACCTGATTTGTATTGGGTATGTAATTTTAATGTAATCAGGGCGGGTAAATTACCCGTCTGCCAGAAGCGCACTGCTCAACCCATTTCTAAAAAAGAACACTGTATTAACGAGGAGCTTTGCACAAACAGCAATCATTAACTGTCCAGGATACTAGCTGCGATGTTAGGATACCAGTGGAAAAAGAAAATCCAGAAAATATTTCCTTTTTGATTGGTTGTTTGCGTGACATTGTATTCTCAGTAACGAATAATAATGTTTAAAACAGCGTGACTTTGATAAATGATTCTGCATACTTTAGCCACATTAAGTGTCTACGATGTTGATTTTTATATCTCTCAGACTAATATCCTACAACTATTTACTGACGGTGCAAATAAAGTTCTAAGAAAAATGTTCTGGCCTTTAAATATTCACCAGACAAATTCTGTACACTCAGGCTGAGAGTTGTTTTTTAATAAGTCATTAGATCTGAATATCCAAGTTTCTGGCGTCTTACTTTAACTAAACTCCTCTGTCATTGCGTCCTGTTTTCCTGACGCGTTGCATTAATGACCGTCTTGGTGCTTTGTTGACAGCCAATTAGTCAGGTTTGTCTGACAAACATCAAGTCAAAGCTCAGCGTAACGAATCACCTTCCTCTGGGCGCTGATCTCCAGCTGTGTTTGTTTTCCGTGCAGCTTCATGTCATTTGCATATTTCATCAGGACTGTACAAGGCATGTGTGTCGCATCGTGGGGATTTTGTCTGATTTTTAGATCATTTTAATTGGTGCACTTCACCGATTTCAATAGTGAAAAATGCCATAAACTGTAACCAGTTTCTCACAGAAGCAAATAGGTTTCAAACCAGATTTTTTACATAAACTGATTAAACTGGCACATAACCTTTCCCCCTCTTTTACTGACATTATGTCAGACGAGACATTTCCTGAGTTTGGTTAATGAGGATTACTAAAATTATTAAATGACAGAATAATGAGTGATTTTTTTAAATATGTTGTTATTAACTTTCAAATTTAGAAGTTTACATACAATTTCCTAGTTTTTGATTGGTAAAATTTTATGAAACTATAACATTAACATGTTGTTTGCCATAGTTTTGGAGGATTTGGTCCAGTCTCCCTGACAAAACTAGTTTGGATATTTATGGGACTGAGATCAGAGCTTTTCTGCAGTCACACACTTTCTGGTCCATAAGATACTTTCTAAGTAATTTTGCTGTTTGCTTGTGGGGTCGTTGTTCATCTGGAACATCAAATTGTGCCCAGGTTTTAACTTTTTGGCTAATTGAGATGTTGCTTCAATACCTTTTGCAGAACGCTGGTCCCTCCTGCAGCTCAAGCTTCACACAACATGATGCTTTGAACCCCATGTGTCACAAACGGGATGTTTTCAGGCTTGCAAGTTCCCACCTTATTCTTCCAAATTTACTGTGGTTATCGGGGTGAAACACATTTGTGTCGCACCATTTCCTATCTGGTCATGTACGCTGACATTTTGGGGGGAAAAAACCTAAATGAAGGAAATTTTGTGGAACATAAATTTCTGTTCTTTAAAGTATATGTGTTGCTTAGGTACAGCACAAAATAAGTAAATAACCACACCTTTTACATTCTGCTTAATCTCATAGTAAAAAAAGACCATGTCTATACAACTGCTTTTACTCAAAATCAGACTTTGGTGCACCAAAATCTGCTTTATATCATTCAGTAAAATTGCCTAAATTACAGCAAGCGTTTTACTGACCCAATTCCTGTTCTCATTGCTGAGAAAAGACAAAGTTTCTTTACTTTTTTCAATCAAATACAAAAGAATTGGCAAACTGGATGACCGTCTTTCAATAAGGCAACCATGCAAAACCTTTTTTAAGCTTTTATCTACAATGATTTACCTTTTCCTAAAGAAGAGCTGACTAATTGTTTGATTAAAATATTACATGCAAGTATTTTGTGGAGCAGAAAAATACAATCACAATATGATTTTTGGGGTAATTTTATTATATTTTTTGGCCCCCAGTTGACTACACAATTCTGGCCAACATGACAAAAAGTTTGGACATTCCTGCTTCAGGGTTTTTGCAAAGCGTGGCGTCATAATCCACAGCTGTTCCTCTTCTTGTTTCCCCGCCTGGATTCTTCCTCTAGGTTTTCAGTGTCTTTTAATTTCTCTCACCTGATTATGGAGTTGATTAATTCTGGGTTGTTTTTAAGTTCTTGGTTTCTTGGATTCTTGCGTTACTCTCTGTTGTTCTCCGTGGTTGTCCTCCATGTTCCTGTTCCTGGTCCCTGTGATCCTCCTGTAAGCTCCTCTGTTTTCATCAAACTTCCTCTTCTCACCATGGCTCTGTCTCGCCACAGCTGTATTTCCGGTCCTCATCAACATCACAACATGACACCATTTTTTTTTTTACCTGTCTGCTAACTAATATTTCACATCATGTAGGCTATAAATTGGAAAACGTGTGAACAATAAAGCAGTGTGGCATTCTCATAATTAATTTCATACAGCTTTCATAAATCTTCTAGCCTCCATGTAGCTGCTCTGGTGCCTCAGTATTGACTTCGCTTTGGTCGCTTCTTTCTCACACCCACCTGACTAAAGAAATACGACTGCTGCACTTATTAGCTGCTGTTTAGACTGATTGTGCCCACATCTTTCCCCCCGGTAGCTCCAGCGCCTGCCTCTACTTTTCGCCGAGCACTTGGAGGAAAACTTACGGCAGCTGACACTAAATGTCAACGATTTCAAGATTATCTGAGGGAGCAGAAAACATTTGGCTGCGACTAATTGCAGCTGCAGCTCTGACAAAACAAATCTCTGTTGTCATGCATGGCTTTCTTCTGGGATTTTCCATACAATCATTGAATCACTTAAGTGGCATAAGTATATAATAATACATATATAGATTAAAGCTATGTAACATGCAGCCAGAAGCTCACTAATGTTTCAGTTAATGTCCTTGTTTACATCCATCTCCTCGCATCCTTTCAGCATCCCTGATTGAAATCAAACGCCATGCCGCCATTCACTTCCTGCGTGCCGGAGTTTAATTGAGATGTTTCCTGAAAAGTCTGCCTCGGCTCGTCTCAATCCATCAAGCTCCTTCGGAGGCTTTTTTCCTGCAGATGCGTTAGCCACAGTTTTTCTTTATGCATCCTTCATGCATTTTCAGTTTTGTGCCGGAGTGTGTGACAGCAGAACAATGTGACTGACTGCTCCATCAAATTCAGTGCCAGGAGATGTCAGCCGCTTCCAAGGGAGGATGGGGATCGCTCTGTTACTGGATGCATTTTCTCAGAAATAAACTCTAAATACTGGAAAAAAATTAGGATATGACGAACATCTATAAATGCACTGATCACAAAGTGTTAAACTGGCATCACTTCAGCCATCTAAGTATTTACTGTACTATCGGTATATACTTGTAGTGAACTTCGATTGGGGCGTATTGTTTTTACCTTTTTGTCCATGTTTCCCACAGTTATGGGGCTACAGTAAGTAAGTCAGTTTTTATTAAACAAAGACGAACTCAAAAGCACGCCCCATGTTTCAAAAGCTTGTAGTGCCACGTTTGGCAGCAATAATTAGTCGTTTTCTGTCTGACTTTATCAGTCTCTCACATTGTTGTGGCTGAATCTTGGCCCAGTCTTCACTTTCTTGCTTCTGTCTGTTGAAACTTGCTGACATTTGTTTCTGTGCAGCTCTTTTAAAGCCACACCGATCTATTTCAACCAGATTGAGTTTACCAGGGCCATTGCAACATCATCCGTCCGTCCGTCCGTCCATCCAGGAGAGAAACCCAGATACCCCTCTCCCCAGCAATATCCTCCACTCATTCTGGGGATCCCTGTTCATTCCCAGGCCAGATGGGAGATATAGTCTCTCCAACAGCGTCTGGGTCTTCCCCATCATCTCCTCCGAGTGAGAAGTGCGCAGAAACCCCCCAAGCGAGGCACTCAGGGAGCATCCTGATCAGATGCCCAAACCACCTCAACCGACTCCTTTCAATGCGGAGAAGCAGCGGCTCTACTTTGAGCTCCCGCTGACAACTGAGCTTCTCACCCCATCTTTAAGGCTCCGCCCAGCCACCCTCTGGAGGAAGCTCATTTCGGCCGCTTGCATTCGAGATCTCGTTCTTTTGGTCTAATCCAGACCTCGTGACCACAGGCGAGGGTCGGATCATAGATGGACCAATAAATCAAGAGCTTTGATTTTTGGCTTAGCTCTTTCTTTACCACAGCAGATCGCAGATGTACCCCAAATCCATCCAAGAACATCACACTGGGAGGAAGGTCCAGAGAGGAGACGCCGAGAGAAGACCAGAAACATCTCGTCTGGCCCCAGATGAGCTGGAGGGTGTCACCAGGGAGAGAGTTGTCTGGGGGACCTGTTTCCAGATAAGCAGAAGACCAAGGACCAAACCTGGTGCTGTACATTACTCCCAATTTCTCTACTTTCCTCTCATTTCACTAAAGAACATTATTGCAAACTTCATACGTTTTATTTCTGCTTTATGTGCACCTTAAACACAGAGAAGAAGAACCCAGAGAGGCAAGTCTTACTTTAAAGATGCCATTTCACTTTTTTGTCATGGCAACTACTTGGACACCCCTAATTTCAAAATACTAATTATACAATATCATTTTTAACTCATTCTTGCTTTTGTGTCGATTTCTACAAATCTCTGATCAAATGTTTAACATTCAGCAGCCTGCGGTTTGTTAGGACAATGATAATACCAAGATTTTGTCTTTATCCTCTTCAAATAATATGTTCAACCAAAAACTTCTACATATTTATTTAGGATTTTATGTGATAAATCAACAGAAGTTAGTCCATGATGGTGATGTGGAAGAAAAATCACTATTTCTTCTCCAAATCTTTCATAGTTTAATATCTGAAAATTGTGGGGTGCTTATGTGTTCAGCCCCCAGCACCAAAACTCTATAGAACACCTTTTACTGCAGTTATAGCATCACATTTTGGGGGTATCTCTTTACCATCTTTGCACGTACTGAGATTAAAAATTATTCTTTCCAAAATACCTCCTCTTCTGTCCCACTGGATGGAGAGGATCTGTGAGCAGCGACGTTTTGAAGCCTTGTCACAGAATCTGAATTGGTTTCAGGTTTTTTGAGGGAAACAAACTTTGTGGGACAGCTTGTCAATGTATGGAAGTGTTTTATCTGATATTCTGTCAACAAATGTGGAGTCAGGAGGCAGGAATCTCCCGGAGACACAAAAGTGCAAAGGAAGATCTTTAATTCAGCCAAAACAAGGTTCCCAGAAGAACAAAGCAGTGAGACCACCTAGGAGCAACTAACTTGGCCAGCGCTGCCATCCCTGCAGAGGAAAAGACTCCCTGCAGTACGATGCAGATAACCTTCTTTTATGTGTCGACTGTTTGGCCTTCACGGCTCAAAACTAACTAGTTATTTTCTTGCAACCTTCACCTTGCAGCTCAGATTTGTGGAGTGCATTCCTAAAATTAGTCCTGTCCACAAAATGTCCCACCTGAGCTGTGGATCTGTGAAGCTCCTCCTGAGTTACAATGGTGCCCCCCGGCTGAGTCTCTGATCAATGATCTTCTTCTCCAACATGTCACCTAAGGCGGACGGCCACGGTTTGGTAGGTTTAGTAGGTAAACTTTCAGCTGATGGACTGCTCAGAGCTTCAGATGTTTTTGTAGCTAACCCTGGATTAAAATTCCCCACACCTTCCTCCCTGACCTTCCTGCTGTGTTCCTTGATCTCAGTGACTGACGTTGGTTCTCTAACGTTCTCAAACAAGCCTCTGAGGTATTCACAGAACAGCTGAATGGGAGTAAATTAAACTCTGCTGGACTTTATTTACTAATTAGGTGATATGAAAGCTTTTGGTTGCTGTGGATTTTATCTAGAAGAATTTGGAGAAACGGGGCTGAATACAAATAATTAGCTCAGCCTCCAATTATTCTAATGACGTTTGGTGGAGATATAATGTAGTTTGTGAATAATTTTACCTGTAGAAAAGCAATGATAGATGGAAACTTACTCCTCTGTTCTTGGTGTAAATTATGCAGGATTGAGACTTCAGATATACTAATTATTTGCAGTAGCATAGATTGTCACTGTTTTCATCAAGTCACCTTTGAAGTAAATAAGCAAGAAAGAGAGATGGGGGAAACATTAAAGCTCCAAAAAAACATTTCTACACACCAACCTGTTCTCAAGTAAATCTAAAAGAAACCTGTTTAGCTCTACAGGACACACGCTGGGAGGCACAGCCTGAGTTTCACACTTTAACCATGTCAGTCATCTGTTTGGTGTTCCTGTTAGTATTTGTATTCAGAGGGGGACTTCTTGGTATACCATGGGTATGCTTGAGTTTAAGGTAGGAAAGCAGTATTGATAGTTCCAACAGCTACGGCCGGTCGTCTAGTTTCTGAGCCATCATAGCAACCCCAGACCAGAATACTACCACAGCTATGTTTGATTCTCAGTATGATGTTCAGAAACTCTGTTATGGTTTTACTCCAGGCGCGACGGGACCGTAACTTTCCAAAATGTCTCAGTTTTGTGTCGTCAGTCCACAGAAAAGTTTCGCAAAAGTGTTTCCCAAATCTGAGAGGGGCCATTGTGGTGTTTTTGGTCAGCTGTACCTTCTGTTGTGATTTCAATTCAATTGAATTCAATTTTATTTATATAGCACCAATTCATGATATATGTCATCTCAAGGCACTTTCCATAGTCAAATTCAATCAGATTATACTGATATTATTATATCAGATTAGGTCAGATCATACAGATTGGTAAAAAAAAATCCTATATAAGGGAGACCAGTTGATTGCATCAAAGTCTCTCCAAGCAGCATTCACTCCTCCTGGAGAAGCGTAGAGCCACAGGGAGAGTCGTCTGCATTGTTGATGGCTTTGCAGCAATCCTTCATACCGAGCAAGCATGAAGCGACAGTTTCAGCGAAGTAAAGTAAAATCAGATTGTTTCTAGTGGTAGAATAAGATGCAGGCTAAGAAACTACCCCTCATGGAGTGCCCACTGCTACAAACCCATGCCCCCGCCACCCGTCCAACTTGTGAGGAGAAGGTCTACACAGGAGGGACGAAGTGCCGAATGGAGTTCGGAGACCCGTCAGCATGTGCGGCCTGGACCAAGCAAAGTCTGCTTTCTGTGAATCAAAATCAAAGCCGTGGTGATCTTTCTAAGCTGACCCCCATGCTGCGACCCCGTCCACAGACCAAGCGCAGCCCAACGGAGATCTGGGAAGGACTCGTCCAGGCCGGGATTCATAAAGGAGAGTGAGAACCGCTTCCTCGCCACCGGACCAAACGGCTTTCACCCCAGATGGCCCAAAGTCAATCGAATGGACACAGAGGCAGAGGTTTGGCAGAGTTTAGCACGGAAGGTTAAGATGGGATTAATCATTTAAAATGGTTTATTTTTAATGTGTTTTTAAGCTTAGACTGAGGTTAAGACCTGGAGCTCACAGGCTAAGCTACCTGTGAAACAAAGCTACACTGATGTGTTTTGGGTGTGTTATATTGTTAGGACAAACTTCTTTTCCATAAGAGTTTTCAACACTGATAGGACATTAATCTTTGTGTTTTCCGGTCCAGTCATTACAGAAAAATATAACTTAACGTCTTTTTAACTAAGCTCTAATGTCTGCTAGCATTAGCTACTATTCTCCTCCCTTAATAACCTGCTACTAACCCTATTAAACGTAACTACATTTTGTTTAAACCTAATGCTTGTTTTCATTTAGCTTCGCCATCGTCCGATAGTGCTACGAGCATTAGTCCAGCATTAATAGTGAACATTAATGTGAAATTTAATGGAGTTTTGTCTACATAACCCATCAAGCTAATGGCCACATGGCCCGGATGTGCGGTCGATTGTCAGCTTACAGCGCCCTCTAGCTTCTAATGTTACCAATTTGAGTCTTACTTATTTCCTTGGGAAATAATTACATTAATAAACATCAAGTGTCCTAAAGGTTGGCCCTTTGATTTTTATTTAGCAAATCATTCTTTAAAATGTTATTTTCTCAAATAATGTTTTATCTAGCTTGTAGTTTCTTTGTGAATGGGTTGAACACATACAAAAGGTTGATCTAAATTAGTTAAGCTAATGTAATAAACATTAAATAACTTAAAAAGAGGCTTAATTGCACACCACTTCGCACTCTCCTATAAATGCCATTTTTGCCAATTTTGCCATTAATTTTTCCTGAATATTTTGCTGATCATTTTAGTAGGTCATCCTCTCCTGGGATGGTTCACCACTGCTGTGTGTTCGCTCTGTTCAGAGCACAAGATATCTTCACTTCAAGATTTGGCCAATAGTTCCTTGCTAAAGCTCCCCAGATTGCGAAGACGTCTCCGGTGCACAGTCCTCTTCGGATCACCCGACTGATCTTTGCCGGGCCTAAAAATGAAGTTCCTCAGCATCTCTAGCTGTCATCATCTTTGGGACATTGGTTTTGTGTTTAGCTTTATTTTTGCATTTGTTGCTGAGTTCATTTCTTAGTTTACAGATTCCTCATCTCAATGTTCTTTACTTGAGTTTATTGTCTGTTCTGAGTGGCAGTCTTGAGTTGTGGTAATTCTCTGTAGATGTTTTATTTTGAAAACTTTCAAGGATTGTGTTTAATTCTGGTTTCTTGGTGCTTCTTTGTCACCTATTGGCCTGAATCTTGCTCTGTTTCTGCTTTCTACGTCGTTGCTTCCCTGGTTTCCTGTCCACTCTGTCAGCCTGTTCTTCCTCCTTTTCCCTCAGTTCTACCTCTGTTTTCTTTGCAACCTTCACAGCTGACATTCAGCCAATTAGAGTTGTCTGCGTTCACTCGTTATCACACTCCTCAGTATTTAAATCTGTCCGTTTCTGTCGTTCGGCTCCTTTGTGCTTTCCTCGTTTTTCTTTCTCTTCATCAAACCTCCATTCAGCCCGCTGTCCTTTGGGTTCGCTGCATGACACCAGCTTTCTAGCAAAACTACGATGGTTTTGTGCCAGCTTTGGACCGGTGTTTGGAGCTGTTCACCACAATCACTAAGCCCTGGTTCATACTGAGGAAAACCAGCCCCAAAACTTCCGTGCTTCTCTGTGGGTATGACGTTCCTTTGATGATGTGCCTTATGGAATTAGTGCCAAAACGTCAACCATGATTTCCTCAGACCATAACACATTTTACCCACACGCCTTTGGGAGACTTTGACATGTTTTTGCTAAATCTAGCCGAGTGTGTATGCTGGATCCTACCCCATTGCCCGGACACATGAAGCATGCAGGAGTTTGTCGTCGCATGCGCAACACAGAGACTGTTTCCGGAGGCCTCTTGGTAGCCCTCCCTGACATCAAGTCCTTGACAAAGTCACTGTATTTTCTCCAATCGACGACAGTCTTCACAGTTTTCTGTGGTATATTCTTACTCATCTGAGTGAAACCTTTTCATTATGAGATCCAGTTGAGGCTTTGGAAGATCGCTGTGGCTTTTAGCGGTTGGGTACGGCTATGAAAATGTGAGGAAAATCCCACGGAAACATAACTTTATTTGAAGTTAATTAATCAGAAACATCCTCAAAGACTTTTCCCCACCCAGGCCATGATTTGTTCAGACTGATGCCCTCAGGCAAGCGTTACAGGTTGATGAAAGTCTGTACCTCCTCATCAGAGCTGTCAACTGTGACAAGTAAAAAAAAAAAAAAAAAAATAGGATTAAAAAACACACACTGGCTGCTGTTTTTAGGGTCAAATATCATGTACAGTAATATTATCTCCAACTGTGAACTTTCTGACCAGTGTCTGCAACTCTCATTATTCCTCGCTACTACTGCTAGACCCATGATGCATTATTATTATTATTATTATTATTATTATTATTATTATTATTATTATTGTTGTTGTTGTTGTTGTTGTTGTTGTTGTTGTTGTTGTTGTTGTTATTATTAATCCATCCATCCATCCATCCAAAGGTTGCCCTTTGTCACCGATTCTGTTCATAACTTTTATGGACAGAATTTCTAGGTGCAGCCAAGGTGTTGAGGGGATCCGTTTTGGTGGCCTTAGGATTGCGTCTCTGCTATTCGCGGATGACGTGGTCCTATTGGCTTCATCAGGGCGTGATCTACAGCTCTCACTGGAGCGGTTCGCAGCCGAGTGCGAAGCGGCCGGGATGAGGATCAGTGCCTCCAAATCTGAGACCATGGTCTTGAACCGGAAAAGGGTAGAGTGCCTCCTCCGGGTTGGGGAGGATGTGCAGCCCCTAGTGGAGGAGTTTAAGTATCTTGGGGTCTTGTTCACGAATGAGGGGAAGATGGAGCGGGAGATCGACAGGCGGATTGGTGCAGCGTCTGCTGTGAAGTGGGCGCTGTACCGGTCCGTTGTGGTGAAGAGAGAGCTGAGCCAAAAGGCGAAGCTCTCGATTTACCGGTCGATCTACGTTCCTACCCTCATCTATGGTCACGAGCTTTGGGTCGTGACCGAAAGAACGAGATCCCGGATACAAGTGGCTGAAATGAGTTTTCTCCATAGTGTGTCTGGGCTCTCCCTTAGAGATAGGGTGAGGAGCTCAGTCATCCGGGGAGGACTCAGAGTAGAGCCGCTGCTCCTCCACGTCGAGAGGAGCCAGTTGAGGTGGCTCGGGCATCTGGTCAGGATGCCTCCTGGCCTGGTGAGGTGTTCTGGGCACGTCCCACCGGGATGAGGCCCAGGGGAAGACCCAGGACACACTGGAGGGACTATGTCTCTCTGCTGGCCTGGGAACGCCTTGGGATTCCTCCGGAGGAGCTGGCCCAAGTGGCTGGGGAGAGGGACGTCTGGGCCTCCCTACTGAAGCTGCTGCCCCCGCGACCCGACCCCAGATAAGCGGAAGACTAATAATAATAATAATAATAAGAATAATAATAATAATAAGAAGAAGAAGAAGAAGAAGAAGAAGAAGAAGAAGAAGAAGAAGAAGAAGAAGAAGAAGAAGAAGAAGAAGAAGAAGAAGAAGAAGAAGAATATGTGTGATGCGTTGATGCCGTCTTGTCCCCGTTTGCAGGCGGGCAGCCGAGTTTTACAGAAACAACTCTTTGCATAAACCAGTTTTCGCTGGGCTGAGAATAAACACAGATAATTGTATCATATTCAGCTCAAACCCAAATCCTGAGTAAACTAGAAACTTTGTCAAGATTAAAGCTGCGCTGCTGAAAGACACATCCGAGGGAACAAAATATCCCTGCAAGACACAAAGTCTCTCTAAACCACAGACCCATCGCAGCTTCTCTTCTCCTACACACAGTAATGAATGACTTTGGTATTTTTTAGTCCTTCAGTCCTGACCTCCAATAGCTCCCTCTGCGCCCATGAGGCCCTTCCCCGCATCTGGCCATGCTTTATTTCCCCCCTGCAAGAGTGAGCATGTCGGGGTGGATGTGAGTCACTCCCTGTGGATCCCGATGATGAGACAGAGCATTTACATTAGCCCGGTGAAGCAGGAGCCAGGGCAGGCTGCCAACTCTCCAGCTCCGAGCTTACAGCCAGACAATGTGGTGCATTTAATGTCAGGGGAATCCAGGCCACTCTTAGACACAAAGACAAACTGGCACAGAGTCAGATCATAAAGTCAGATAAACAATAATACTCAGGAAGTTAATTAGCTATTACTCCAGCAGCCAAACCGGTTGGAAGCCAAAAAAAGGGGAGACAGCCCCCTGAACCCCAGCCAGTAATTACCAGGGAGTGGAGTTAGAGAGGAGAGAGCGAGGGATGGGCTTCGTTTATGGAACGCTGAACCTCAATCTCCTGTTTTGGATGGACAGCGGGTCGCTCTGTTCGCAGGGAATTCAGGATGGAGAGAAATTGGAAATTACCTTGGACACAAACCCTAACCATCCGTCCAAGCAGCAACCATCAAGGAGGAATTTACTTCGGATTTCAGCACGTCTGTCAATAAAGATTCAAATGGGTCCAACTGACAATTGGGCGTGAGAGCTGCATTTTGTGAGAGAGGCCTAAATGGGAATTTCCATTAGCTTGAGAGGTGGATGAACACGTTAATGGCAGCGATATTTCAAGAAGAGCTGCATTGTGCTGAGACTTTTTTAGGGGAAATAGAAAAATTGGAAAAGTGCACCTATTTCACTGAGTTGAATTAATAAAAAGGAAGTAAATTACAACGGAAATAGACTTGCGAAGCGCTACACTATGGAAACAACTCATTTAATAAAAAAAAACACATTTACAATCATTGGAACAAATTTTAAGAGGGCAGAAAAAGAAAAGAACAAACAGAACAGACCGCACAAGATAATAGACATGAACAAAACTAAATGCCACAGCATTAGGTCATCAGAAGCAGTAATGATTGAAGCTTAGAATGGACGTCTGCATGGCAATGGTTGTTAAAGCCTCGGTTCTGATTCTGCATGTAGCAAAAATCCTAACATCTGATGGCCTGGCAGACATGAATGTCTCACAAGCAGTGAGAAAATCAAAAAAATCACCTGTTTGTTCAAAGCTTGGTGTGTCACAGAATAGCAGAAATACATGGATTGGATTTTACTCTGGGACCCGTTGAAATGGCATCAGGTTTGAATATCATGGTCAAATGAGCATTTTCAGAAACTTTGGATGTTAGAATAATCTGGAAGTCATCCTTCTCACAGATACTGTTATTGATCAATTTTTCTACGTCATAAATCAGAGAACATTTTGACTTTCTCAGTCGACTGCAGCACCACTTGAATGTGGGGCTCCTCATGACTCCTCTCTAGGAGCTGTACTGTTTTCATTATAGATGTTGATTTCAAGTTCCATCATAAGACATATTTATTTCAATGACTTTGCAGATAATGTAACCACCCCAGTAATAAAAAAATACTCTAATTGACTATGTCCATTACATCAAGCCACTAATACATTTAAACAGCTCAGTTACCCTGAGCTATCTCTGTAGTTATGCTGCTATAGGCTTAGGCTGCTGGAGGACATCAGGGTCTATTTCTCTCACTCTGCTGAGTTCTCCTACTGTTCTCCAATTTGCATTGTTGGTTGTTATTTCAACTTTTAACTGTCTGTTCTTTGTTTTTTCTCTTCATAGTAGGTACATCTGGTCTGGTGTTCTGTTAGCTGTGACATCATCCAGGGGGTTAAGATCATCCACTATTACCATCTAACATAGAAAGTATTCCTGGAACAATGTGTGCTTCTGTGCTTTTTGTTGTGTCTCTGCTCTGTCTTCTCTAACCCCCAGTGGGTCGAGGCAGATGACCGTTCACACTGAGCCTGGTTCTGGTTCTGCTGGAGGTTATCTTTCCTGTTAAAGGGGAGTTTTCCTCTCCACTGTCGCTCCATGCATGCTCAGTATGAGGGATTGCTGCAAAGCCATCAACAATGCAGACAACTGTCCACTGTGGCTCTACGCTCTTTCAGGAGGAAGAATGTTGCTTGTCAAGACTTGATGTGATTGCATCAAGTCTTCCTCTCTAAGGAAACCCAGCAGATTTGCTGGGTTTCCTTAGAGAGGAAACTTTTTGACCAATCTGTCTGGAGGATTTGATTGAATTTGACTTTGTAAAGTGCCTTGAGATGACATGTGTCATTAATTGGTGCTATATAAATAAAACTGAATTGAATTATAGGAAACATTATATAGAATATTGCACTGCATTTCTTTGCATCTATCACAAAATGAAATTCTAGAGCGCAGCAGCACTATTTTCTCCCATGACTCAAAACCAGCTAGTTTAAGCAGGGCGTCCCAAGTTCTCCTCAAGTGTTCCAGTCTTCAGTCTGTAACTCAGAATAAAATATCATAATGCATAATGCCTGATCTGGGAGTACTAGTAGAAACCTTTGTTGTTGTTAGTTTTTAAGGTTGTTGATAATCTGACACTAGAAGATTTCTCTCCTTCTGAGCTCCAGATTTACAGTTGAAACTAGATACATACACTGTGTGAGTGCAAAAAGACATACATTGTTTTCTGATTTATAGTCTGATTTAGACAAACTTTTTCCTGTTTTATCCCGATTAGATTTGCTAAAATTATTTTCATTCCCTAAATGTCAGAATAATTTTTCTTTATTCAGATTCAGAAGTTTGCATTCACTAAGATTACTATGCCTTTTATCATTTTGAGGAGGCCAGATGTTGATGGCTGCAGCCTCACCTTTCAAACTTTTTAGAAGTAGAAAGATGCCAGCGTCCTTCATATAAACTGAACATGGCCAGACGCCAGAGAGGCATACCTTAAAGCACACGTGAAATAGAAATGGACAACGAAACAACTGGCCATTCCCTCTGATAAGGGTTATTTTTCCACCAAAGAAAGAACATTTCACTGGAGAAGTAATAACATTGTAACTAATGGCATATAATATCACCTATGTGTAGTGGATGCATCTGAGAAGGGAGATTATCAAAATAATCGCTGTGTTCTTCAACTGGGAACTATTTTAGGAAAATAGTTAAAGATCAGGTCATCTGCATACAACAATCTTCTTCTAGGGTTTAGAGTTAAATGTTATTTTGTATCCTTTTGTAGATGTGTCGCATAATACACTATTCTTTGAAATAACAATACTATGACTAAAACTATGCCATAAATTTTAAATCAAGAGAGTCCATCACCTCAGAATGTTTTTTTTCTGTCTGTGAAGTTAGACCAGGAGTGCTGAATCAAAGTTTATAAACCACCTAATCTAACTCTTTACCCCTGACCCAGCCACCCCTGAAACTAGATTCGCTCCGCCATCACGCCTCATGGAGCGGTTTAATTAAAGACCTGGTTAGAACAAAGGCTTCTCGTCACCCTCTTCTTCACGCACGCACAGCCATGGAAAACAAATAAATCCCCTAATGGACATTGTCCTGGTTTGGTACACCACACGTAAATACCAGCCATGCAAACAGGTTGTGTTGTAATGACTATAATTTACAGAATAAGGAAGAAAGATTAAATATTACTTGGGCTTAATTTTCATGAGAGTGGGGCTGATGATTGACACAGGTTAATTGAGTCCAGCTCTGGACTGTAAAATTTATCTCAAGTCCAACTTGAATGGACTTCATGTTGCTTTGTCCCTTCAACAAATAAGATCCACTAATCTCCCGGTTAAAAGGCATGCCAGGGGTTATTCTTATCTTAACAACTTTGGCAAGGAAAGAGGAAAACAGCAATCCTACACCTCCAAATAAAGGGGACCAAATAAAGTCACACTATAATGTTTGTCTTCTGTTTTGACATCAACAACTTCACATTAAAACGTCCATTTATTTATTTTTTCCTCATTTAAAGGTCAAAATTATTTAAGACATTTTCAAATCATATAGATAAACTAAACAGAGACACTGAAAACGGCACAAAAACATTTTAACCAAGAATTTAACCAAGGTCCTTAAGATTTATTCAGCTGTTTTGTCTCTACTTGTTAAAAAAGAACGAGTGATAAATACTCTGACTCCTCTAACCCTCCTTCAGATGCTGATGGTTTTCTGAGTAACACAAAGATTCACATATTTTTCTCACAATCAGAAATAGAAGAAATTGAAGCATGTTGTTATTGCCGGCTTTCAATATAATTGGAAAATGAAGAGTTGAATGAAGGGTAGATGTCAAAGTGAGGTCCAGAAGAAAAGGAAAACTGGGAGAGGAAATTAGAATCAGAAATATGTTCTTCACTGTTTGGATGTGAAAGGCATTTAGAAAGGCAAACAACATTGGTGGTGGTGATGCTCTGTGCTTCAGGGTTCAGCATTTGGCAGTTTTCTTCTACTTTGTCAATCAGTCCTGTGGACAGCTCCGATATTAAAATAATTATTTTCACACAGTCAACAAAAGGCTTTTCAAGAAAAAACGAGGTTCGTCCAGGGAAATTTATGTTTATATTTATCCATACAAATGTTTTCATGAAGGAAAAATGTGTAGATAAACAGAGGAAACTAATTCTGTTGTGATAATTAGGAAATATGAGAGTATTAGCTATGACAACAATCTCCGATACTCTTCATGCATTGGAAGCAAGGAATCGTGTTACAATAGGGAAACATCTTCCACAGAGAAAATCCAGATTTAGCTAAAATCTACTAAAACCTTTTGGGGCAATGTATTATGGCCTGATGACAAAAGATTTTGTTCCATTCTGCAAATTCATTATGAATGTTACATTATGCATCGCTAAAAAGCAGCCAAACAAGCCCTACAATGAAACATGGAGGCGGCAGCATCTTCATCTGGAGTCTGTTCTTCAGATGGTGCTCTAGTTTTTGTCAAGGTTAAATAAACTTATGAGCATTTCCAGATACCAGCCAAAACATCCAGATTGTTTTTCCAGCCTCAGCGTGAGTCCGAGCATACAACCAAAACAACCAAACGGCGGCTTCACCTGAAGGAAATTACAGTTTTTGGAAGGGCCTAAACGAAGCCTAAAGGTTAAATCTGTCTTAAAACAATAAGGCCGCCTGAAGAGAACTGCGGACAAAAGATGTCCAAACCGTCTAAGAGATTTTGTTGAACATTCACAAGACAGATTATAACCAAGTCAAGATGTGGCAGGCCGAAGATCTGTAGGATATGTAGTCACCTTACCGCACCTTTTTAATGAGTTTTTCCCCAATAGATTTGCTATTTTATCAAATTAACCGTGCAGAAGATGTCACATCAGAGGTGAGAAAATGTTACAAGTTTTAACAGGAGTGTGTGCACTTTTGCAGTCCACAGCAAATGGGCCGGATAAAACATTAGTTTTGCATGTAATGATTTAATGACACTGGGAACATTTAACTACGTGATGAAATGTCAACAACATTCTGTACACGCGTTACCTGCAAATGAAACGTCAAACGAGCAGCTTCTGCAAAAAAAAAATAACGTCCCTTGTAAATGTTTAAATCCTCTAATGACCACCTTGAGTTGAAAGATGAGCATTTTGCCTCTAAGAAGCACGAGTGAAAATCCGCAGATCTTCACAAAGCACGTGAAGACGGCCAGAGAAACCCTGACGATGAAAAGCTTTTGCAAAAAAAAAAAAAAAAAATCTGCAAATACGACTGAAATGAGTTTGTTTTGTGAGCTCCGGCCTTGTTAGTGTGATAACAAATATAATGGAGGAGAATTGAGAGGGTTTTAGTGTTGCTGGAGTGTTTGTTCCTAACACGCTGCTGCTAAGAGCAAGAGTTGCTTCCAAGTGAAATTTTAACTATGCACAACCACCAGGGCTATATATTTTGTGTCTGACATTTTATTTTTCCCTGCAACTCTGAAAGGAAATTAGACGGATTGTTTTTGCGTGGAGTGCATTATTAGGTGTCGACTAAGTGGAAATCGTTTATACCAAGACATGTACAGGTTTTAAAAGCTCCCTGACGGATTTGCTGCACTGTTGGACCAAAAAGCTCTTTTCTGCGCGTGATGCCATCAGAGGTCCACTGAACATTTAGCATTTGCGGCATCTCTCATCCCCTTTGTATGTGCTGTTGCTCATTCACCCCAAACAGGACATCCAGAGAGCCTACATTAAAACAAGCCGGCTCATCATTTGTCACCGGGCCCAGGGGTAATGAATGGGGGGGGGGGGGGGGATTGGATGTACTCTCTAATTATGGAAAGGACAAAAAGCCAGTCAGAGTCCCTCGTCAAGGTCCCCCTGCGGCGGCGCGGCGGAGGACAGCTTTCACTCATAAATCAGAGATAGGGTCAGGATCTGCGGCCAATTACAGATAACACAAAAGGGAGAAAAGCAAGACGGTGTGAACCGCTGGATAAACAGTCATTTCTGCAGCAGGCGACTGGCGATAACGGATCCGTGCATGTTAAAGAAGCAGCAGCTGATCAGCATCCACCACCATGAGCAGCCTCATCATCATGATCGAGCCGGCCCCGACAATAAGCCTGGAGCGCCCTAACCTTGGTGCTACAAGGGGCCTTTATGATCGATCAGCATGATCCTGAGGCTGCCGGCCTGCCAGGCTGCTTACATTTTAAGTGTGTGCGTCTGTTTGTGGCCTGACGGTCATGGTGAGGCTGCGCTGAGCTGAGCCGCCCACACATCCTGATCTTCTGCAGGGCCTCTCATGCATACTCACGCTAGGGCTTGCTTCAGAAAGGACCCCAGTTCAAGTTCACACTAACCGGTTATGTCGAGATTCAGCCCACATTTTTATTTAGCATCTTCCATTGAATGCTGCAGGTGTTTGAGAAGCAGGATTGCAGGGTTGGACTTAATCAGTCACTGGTTTGCTTAAATCCGGAAGGCGAGGGGCTGTACACACTCCAAAAAGGGAACTAAAATGAGTAAAATGTTCTTGAAAATTAGTGTAATTTTCTTTGATTTGAGTGGGTAAATAAGATTGTTTGCCAATGAAATAAGATTTTTGGACTTACAATAGGAATAATTCATCTCCATCATCTTATTTCAAGCGCAGGATATCTAATTATCTTATTTTAGGGGTGAAAATACTCATTCCATTGGCAAATAATCTTTTTTTGCTGCTCAAATCAAGGAAATATACACTAATTTCAAGACAACTTTACTTACTTTTAGTTCCCTTTTTGCAGTGTACTGTAAACGGTGCCATCTCAGCAAGCCTTCAAGCAAATGTTTAAAACCCTTTAATCTTACATAAAGAGTTGCATTTATGTATGATCACCAGAACCCAGCCATGCTAAGATTATTTGCAAAGTTTCCAATCTGATAATAGTCTGGAAATAAATATTTAAATATTTAAGTATAAGTATATATTTAAATGATTTAAGTATAAGAAGAAACAAAAATCACAGAATATTCCTTCGAACAATGATGAATCCTCTTTATTTCTACGTTGTCTAATTTGACAGAAAGAGACTTACAGTACTGATGTTGCTTTGTTAAAATCCTAATTTAGTCTAAGTGCTTGTTTGGACCTTTGTTGACAGTATTGTCTTGTTTCCCAAGGAGAACAGTGTACATTAAAACTCCTTTTTATAGACTGAAAGTTCCTTTTAAACTACCTGGAAGGAAGCCTCACGGGGACGTTTAGGGCTCGCTGTCCCTCTCTGATCACAGGTAACTCCTCTAGATGCCTGATCAGGGCAGGGCGAAGGAGTCTCCTCAAACATAGGAAGGGTGGAGGTTGACAATTACTAGAAAACATTAGCAAGTGTCGTTGCTGGAAACTATTCAAATAATGGAAAATAAACAGCCGACAGACACTCCGTCTCACATGGAGGCTAGACATTGACATGATGTGATCTATATAGAGATTGTGTGCACGTTTTATTTCTGGGTAATGTTTTAAACGATTTGTTTTTATGTGGGTTACTTCTTTCTTCTGATTGTCATGATTTTATGTCAATGTCAATTGATTTATATAGCACATAAAACAGCAAGTGTTGACCAAAGTGAGCTGAATAAACAGCAATAAGAGCATTTTATGTTCTATCTTTTCTATTTTAGGTTTTGGAAAATATGTTTGTCACCTTTTCGCGCGTATCTTAGTTGTGTGTTACCACACCTGGTCCTGATCTCTGACTGGTGAACCAAGTGGTGTTTTCTGATGACCACAGCTGGCCCCCGTTTCTACGTCTCACAACCAGACCAGTTTTCTGATTAACATAACTTCATTATTTTGTTATTACCAAACCTGCTTTTAGTTTTCATTAGCACACCTGCTCCTTGTTTACGATTATAAAAAAAACTAGCTCCTGTTTATGATCAGCATACCTGGGCCTGGTTTTGAGTTAACACCTTTGGGCCTAGCTGCTCCTCTTTTATAACTGACACCACATCTGGCCATAGTTTATACATTACCACTCCTAGTTCTAGAGTCCAGGTCTAACAATTGATCCTGTTTTCTCAGTACCACACCAGGGCCCAGTTTCCAGATACCGCACCTGGTCTTCTTCTGGTTATCTGACTTGCTTGAAGCTTCTCGTATTCCCAACATTGTCCAGTATTTTCTGTTACCTCCTATTTTATAAGTGGCAGTGTGTTCTTGAATTTATGTTCAGTTGGTTGGAATTCTTCATTTATGGACTGGACCCATTTTTGTTGTTTTGTTAACAGTTTTTAAAAACCTTCTTTTGTTTGCTGCCTGAGCCATTTGGGTCCTTTCTAGACCACTTCATGCAACAACGTCCCGAATACAGATGCCCTCAACCCTCTGCCCCCTGTATGCAACGGTACATTTTTCATTAGCAAATGTAACGTGCCTGCCGGCCCTTTGCACGCAGCCTTGTTATTTCACAGAGCGATGTCTCGTCATCTCTTCTCAACCGCACAGATATGTTAATGCTTCCTATGACTTAACATGCTAACTGATCCTGAGGTAGAAGTGATGCATTTCATCAGTCCCGTTTAATTGAAAATGTGGTAAAATACATTTATTTTCATTCCAAAACACTGGATATGAGAATGTATTGCAAAGGTCTTCTGCGATACAAAGGTAAGCATGTCGACATTTTCTCAAAAAAACAAAAACATAATAATAATTTGAACATGGCACAAATTGTATTTCTGAACTGAATCAAGAAGGAATGGATAATTTGAAAGGTTTCTCATTTCTTTAATTTGTGCCGGTGACTTCTGCATAGAAATTAATCCTTGCATAAAATGAAGAAATATATTTTAATTTTCAAAATGCAGCTGGAGAGAAAAACAGAGTATGATTTATAGAAATGTTAGAGAAAACAGGCATACATTTGCTTTTCTACTTCATTGTCCTACAGCTGTGCGGCTGGTTTTCCGTATTTCTCTGTCTGTAGATGAGATTTTGCCTATACTCCTGCAGCTGGCACATCTGCACTTTGTTCCTTCATTAGCTGCCAATCTGACCCACACGAGACTCAGCAGCACAAACCTTCCACGTATAGAAATACACATCCATGTCCCTTTTTCTCAAGACTTATTCTTTGCTGTTTTTAATGAACAAATCTTGCTCTTTTCCAGATAATAAAGCAAAGATAAAATACGACGAGCGGTGAGTCAATCCAAGAAATCACACAGAAAGAAAAGCGACATCAAATTTTGAGTCAAACAAGAAAAATGGATGGAAAAGAGATAAGTGCGTTATTTAAAGTCAGTCAATATAATGTTCAGAGGAAGACTGTTCCACCGCTTTGGACCAACGACGGGGAACGCACGGTCGCTGCATGATTTCTGTGAGGAACGAAGAACAAACTGAAGACAATAGGTGTCTGGAGGGATAGTCTTGGGTTATTAGGTTACTGTCATAAGCAGGAGCCAAATTAGTAATTGCTTTATTAACCAGAAGGAGTGTTTTTCAGGCTACTGAATCCTGAATGTCACCAGCAACCAGTGAAAGTACATAAAAGTTGAAGTGAGGTCAGCATACAATGGAGTCTTGGTAAGCAGTCTTACAGCTGAGTTTTGGACCATATGTGAGCAGATGCATTGTAACAAAATGAATTACTGCTCCTAAATGCTGGTCAGATCGGACTGGGTGTATGTTTTACATTGCTTTGCTTACATTTTTTGATATTCTTACCAAGTTTATAAGATAAGTTGCCAACGTGCAGCGCGACTCTCAGAAAGCGTTGAAGGCTGAAATGAATTTTACTGACTAAAGAATGGCCAATGGTTCTGTAATTGGTAGTTCGTTCAACATTCTGGCTCCAGTGTATCTCTAAGAGGGAAAAGGATGGGTCAGTATCTTCCAGATTTATCGCAAATTGTTATTAGTCAGTGGGGTAATGTCTGTGGGTTGTTGAAGTTGCTCTTGTTGATGGTGCTAATGTGTTTAGCATTAGATGACGTAGCACCCTTGAAAAATAAGGTCATTATTCACAGGAAGCTTTTTTTGTTTTTTGTTTGTGTGTTTTGGGGTTTGTATCATTCATCTGCAGCACGCTTGACCGTTTTGTGGTGCATTGTGCCATTTGCTGCGGGTTTACACCTGCTGGCCACCCTTTCTGTAAATGCCAACAAACAATTTCTGGTTTGTCAAGCCCCTACAAGTTTTTTTTTTTCCTACTGAGTATCCGTTAAAGGAACTATACTGATACTAACAATGTGTTTTCTGCAAATCAGTTGCATCATTTGTTGTCTATGACCTCAAAGATTGATTTGGTTTTAAGTTTTCTCTTTTAGCTTTTTTTCTCTTTGAGTTTGGACTTGAGAAGTTCTTTGTACACAAGATATTAATATTAATGCATTAAATGATGTTGCTGGTGCTTTAGATTGGAAAGGCATCACATCCAACAGGATTAAAGAGAGATTAAAGATGAATGTTTTAGAGCTTTTAAAATCCCACATGATAGAAAAAAGGCCAAACCAGTTTATAGTTAAGATATGTGCTATTTGTACTTCTTAAAGACTAGAAGGGAGGAAAGCCCAAAGTTTGACAGCCATCTATGGAGTGCATGCCAAATATGATACATTTATGAAATATCGAGACATAAAAAGAGCAGCTGTAGCTAGATTGAAATGCAGCGTTGCAGTATTGTTCACTTTTCAACCAAAAAACAAATTATGAATCTCCAACTGAAGGATAAACCTTAACACATTAGAACAGCTTAAATACTCAATCCACGATATTGGTACATTAATTGCAGTGAGGAAGAAATTATATTTTATTTATATTTATTTTTAAGTAAATGTTAAAAAATGTTTGCAGAAACTTTGCAACATGCCACAACAATTCTCCGACAGTGTGAAAAAGTAACCCCTGACTTTTAATGTTGAAGCAAAGGTGTGCTTACATATGCATTGGAGAGGTTGATCTTACCTGTAATGTTTCTCATCAAAAGCCTGAAATGTATTTAGGAAATTACTATTAAAGTAGTCAGAATGTTTTTTTCCAGGATCCACCCTATGCATGTTCTTCCATCATCCCTTATATAGTCATACTGTCAGTGTCATGATTCACTGGTATTTGTGTTTCTGTTTTCTTTTGAGGAGGTTTTTAAAGATTTCTGAGTTTTTTATTATGTTCAGTTAATTTCATTCTGAGGCTCATTATCGTTGTTAATGTCTTTCCATATAGGTTAATTCCTTTGTGTTTAGTGTCTTATTTTCTTGTGTTATTTCTTCTGTGCACTTTGGTTTGTTATCTTATGTTGGGATTAAGCTTTTTCCTGTTGTTGATTTGTAGATCATTTTGTTGATTAGTCTGCCAGCTCTAGCTCTTGTAATGATGCAGCCTGGATGGCTGCACTCTGCGCATTTCCTGCCTCCTCCTTTCCCAGTGCAGCCCTGATTAGGATCACCTGTCAGGCTGCAATTAACTATGGACTGGCTCCACCTGCTCACACCACTATATAACTCACATCAGTCCGTTCCTCGTCGCCGGCTCGTCTTCAGTCATTACTAACACCAAGCATGTCACGTCCCGTTCTCGTCCGTCACGTCTTCCTCCTGGTCTACCTAGATAAGTACTCGTCATGTTGCGCTGCTGGAGCTCTGCTTCTTTGCCTTTGTGTTCCCTCGTCAACAGTCCTGGTACCGCAGCAGCCCAGCACCTCCCGGATTTCACTCTGCTGCCCTGTGGGATTAACTACAGTTCAGTTTTGGATTATCTGTTGCCTCGTCGTCCAAGGAACTCACTCGCTGCTGCACCACAGGGATTCTCAGCAGTCCACCTCCTGATCCTGTCTGTATCTCCGGTCCGTTCCTGTCAGCCAGCTCCTGCACCCTTCAACTCCCGTCCGGTAACTGACTCTGGTTCTCATCATCCTCTACCCACTGTTTGCAATAGACTCTCAAGACCAGCTCTGTGTGTGCGTGCTCTGTCCGGGTTCATCTAAGACAAATCATGACAGCTCTGACCAAGCTGTTTTATATTCTCTGTAATTAGGCTTGCCTGGTCCCTATGTCCTTCTCCATCCTCAGTGTTTAAGCTCCTTATTTTTCATCCTTCCTTGCTGTTTTTTTACATTATGCTCTCCCCAGTTTGATCTCCTGATCTCTTTATGCCTTTACTTTTCATTGCAATGCTACCTCCAACCATGACAGTCGGAAGAAGGAAGTTCTTCAACTATGAAGATTGAGTAATTTATTTATTTTTTAGCTAAGCTTAGTTTCAGACCAGGGGTCCGTTCTTCGTACGTCGCTAACTCAGTTAGCTGGATTTGATTGTTGACGATTTGGCATGATCTTGGATCGTTTGGTTCTTCGAAACTCATCCTGGACTTGCTGTCATAGCAACATGTGCGCAAGCTTAAGCCTGCTCGTAAGCAGGCTTATTTCATATAAACAGGATTAGATCGCAGCTTTATAAGCGGAGGAGATAGGGAAGTCGGTCCAGCCAGTGCACTTGGACCACCTAGTGGCAGAGGACGGGACAGAATTGTGGAACACCATTTTTTAATGTTTAATAAAAGACGAAACCAATAATGCTTAGTTCCTGTCGTTTTATTTAAAAAGAAAATTATAAAGAAAAGCCAGCAAGTCATCTTTTGCCTGCAATAAGAGATAGTTATGTAAAGTCAGCAATAATACTGTCAAATGGTGTATTAGAACTTACTCTGAAGGTCCTTTTGAAGCAACTCGATCTCTAGTGCAATTTTTCTATTTTTCAAGTTGTGGAGTTCAATTTCTCCTCTTAATTTGTGTTTTTTCAGGTCAAAATACTACATTTTTTGTTGAAGATGCCGTTTATATAGGGAACGGATGGCACTATGTGTCATTTTGTGAAAGAAAAAAGGGTGAAACATGCCTCATGCAACAAAAGTAAAAATAACCTGTTTTTTTCAGCCTTTTTCTTGGTGGCTGTTATAAACAGACAAATACATCATTTAACAGTGGCTTTTAAAAAGAGGAAAAAGTGTCTTTTTAAAATATAGTATAATAATTAAAGGCTACCATTTTGTAGAATATTCTTGTACTTCACTTTTACTTGTCCCCATGTTCTAGTGGGTCCCGTGGAGGCTCTGACATAAAAGAACAAAGTAAATATGAAATTATTAAAATGAAAAAATACATACTGTAGAAAGTGATAGAAACATCTAACATGGGCAGTACTAACACATTTAATTTGTCTGCTGCTTTTTGCCAGCCCTCTCTCCTGGCTTAAGCAGACTTTGAGGTGTTCCCTGTCGTTTTAATTAATGACTCAAATTCAGCATAACCTTCCAAGCTCTTGTCCTGCTTGGGAGAAAAACTGTGGGCTTTCTTTGGCCATGCTGAACAGCCAATAGCAGCGTTGCTGATCATTGTTTTTACTATCGATACATTTCCCCTTTTAAACAAACTCAGGAACGCGCAGTTATCTCAGATAAATCAATCCAGCCATACTAATCATAAACAGCAGGTGTGTTCGAAGAACCCAATTAGCCGGATCATGATTAGCCGGATGAAATCATCTTGGATGTGTCATTTGATCTCGGATGTTTTAAGCAACGTATGAAGAACGGACCCCAGTTCAGTTTTATTATAATTGAGTTTATTTATTCAGCTTAATTTCACAACAAATGTCATTTCATGGCACTTATTTTTTTGTATATACACAGAAGTATATAGTCAATTCAATGCAGTTATACAATAATATAATAACAAACTTTATTTCTAAAATACCTTTTTCACACAAAGATACAAAGTGTGCACATAGTTCAAAAACAAATAAAACCAAAGAAATACAAAAGTAGCATAAAATGCTTAAATAATAGCAGGCTCAGTTAATTTAAGATATGTCTTGAGGAGAGTTTTTAAAGAGGACATGGAGGAGGCCTGATTGATATCAGGTGGAAGAGCATTTCATAAAAGAGGAGCCATGACCATGAAGGCCCCGCAACCTGCTGTTGCAAGCCTTTCTTTGGGAAGAGAAAGCAGTAAATTGGTTTGACGATCTTAAAGTCCTAAAAAGAGTGTGAGAAGGGAAAAGTTCGGAAATATACACAAGGGTGAGACCATTAAAAGGATGAAAACCAATAAGATTTTAAAATCTATTTAGAACTTCTCTTGTAGCCTGTGCAGTGATGCAAGAATTGGAGAAATCTATTTGAATCAGTGGGTTCTCATAAGGGCTCAGCCTGCAGTGTTTTCAATAAGTTGAAGACCATTTAGAGCTTTTTGGGGTTTTTTGCACGCAGGCTAGCAAATAAAAAAATAAAATTACAAATTGGGATGAGGATGTCAGTGAAATAGGTTTGAGAGTCATCTGTGTAAGAGTGAAAAGAGATATTGTGATTGCGGATGTCCTGCACAACCAGTAACATGTAAATAGAGAATATTAATGTACCAAGAAGTGTACCTTGTGGAACACCACAGGTAGGTTTAACAAATCTGGAAGACTGATTACCAACAGATTCAGAGAAAGATCTGTTACTTAGATAAGATGTGAACCAGTCCAGCATGACATTAGTCACACCTACACAATCCTGGAGACGATTTGATTGGGTGATGTGATCAAGAGTATCAAGCGCAGCAGGAAGGCTTCAGTAATGTGGTGTTTACAGAACCCAGGCTGAAGTTTCTCAAAAAGTGAGTTTTCGTTTAAAAAGGCTTAAAGCTGAGTATAAACCATTTTATCGAGAAAAAAAATGTGGCCTATAATTATTAAAATTATAAGTGTTCAGGCCAGAGTTATTCAATAACGGTTGGACAGCAGCTAATTTAGAAATTGAGGGAACAACCCCATATGATAAAGACTCCTCAAAAACTGTAAAGATCCCTAGAGATAAACACCTCTTCAAAACAATCTTGTTGGTAAAACATCTAAAAGAGAGGAAAGAGACGTCACTGTTCAATGTTCTCATTAGATCAGACTGAGAGTGGAGGAAATAATTTAAACTTCTGCTTTATCTTAAAATATTGAGATGTAAAGGGGGAAGATACAATTTGGGCTCAGATGTTAAAAATACTGTCAAAAGGAGCAAAATGACTCGCATTTCTCAGCAGAGGATATTTCATTTCTCACATCAGGGTGAAAGATTAAGGACTTAATCTTCTTAAAAGGTAACATAGGATTTGGGAATTTAAAGCAAAGAGTAGTGAGAAGTATTTAGATCTTTCTTCCTTTAAAACTGTTAAAATCCATTAAATGGTTTTTCAATATGCAAAGGTCAGAGCTCAAATGTGAGGCTTTCCATCTCTGCTTGCCCTGCCTTGATTTCCTTTTAATTCCCTGAGTCTGTCATTAATCCAGCAGGATGTTTAGCAGACGTGGGACAGGGTTTTGGCCGTTTAAAAGGTGCCACTATAGTCCGGTGGGGCTGGACAGCATCTCACAAAGTTAGAGGCCAAATTTATCTGGGAGGTGATTCGTCTAAAACACATAGGGCCTCTCTGGTTAACTCATAGAGGCGAGAGTAGACTTAAGCAGTACAGAAATGTGCATATTGATGGTTTAACGATTAACTGGGCTAAAACCAAAAGTGGTGATAGAATCCAGATTGTGGCCATGGTCATTAGTTGGACCAGAAACATGCTGAGTACAGTCAGATGTATGAAAACACAGAACTTGATTGGTTTGTCTGACTGATGAGTTTTTGTATGAAAACTCAGAATCATCTAAGGGGCTCCTGTCCCACATGGCTGTTTTAGGACCACTGCTTGCCTGTATTTATTGCCTATAGGTTCCATGTTTGCTTTCCACTTCTTTCCCAACAATTTAAAGCTCTATATGCCCTTAAATCAGAAGGATGGCTTTTCAATCAAAGCACTTTAGGATTGCTTGGAGAATATTAAAGCTTGACAGACCCTAGACGTCATTTTAAAAAAAGAAAACAAAGGTGACAGTGTTTGGACCAGGTGGCCCCTGTAAGTTCACCACTGTTGATCAGTATTAAACAAACTGTTGCCGATTTGGGTTTTAAGATTGACAGTGATTTTAAATTAGAGCTGTTGAAAAGTCCTCCTTTTATCATGTAAGGCATTTGGCAAAAGTTTAAAATGTCCATTTCAGGAAACTCTTTGAAACTTTGACCCATACTTTTATTTCATCCTGCTTAGATTCCTGTAATGGACTCCATGTCGTGTAACTTTGCAGCAATCCCTCATACTAAATACGCATAAAGTGACATCATGAAGGAAAACAGGTGTTTTCCTACAGTGTGTAAATAAACTGTTTTAGGAGTGTTAGGATTACCAGAACTATCTACATTTTCCTAAATAGCAGAAAAATCATAAGGAGAATTTAGATGTTTTATTATTATTATTACTTTTTGCTATTAATCTGATTGAGAATCTGTGGAAGGACGTAAAGACATACAGTTTTTGTATTTAAGTGTAAATAAATAAAGATTTTGGGCAGGTAGGTAGTTTCCACTCCACTGCTTGATCTGATCAGATCTTGATGGGCAAATGTGAAATCTTTAAATCACATCTCAGACATCTGAGATCTGGGTGCTCAATAAGTATTTACATAAGTAGGCCTACCAGTTTCACTTAAATACCAGATGCTGCCCTGCCAGTAATCATTATTCCTTGTCCTGCTGAAGGATGGCTTATGCAATTCTCATTTATTTTAGTTCTAAAAAGTACCTTTAAAGGTTGTTGCATGGTTATTCCAGTGAATCTGCAGCTCATTTTTAAAAATCAGATTCAGTTTTTTCCCAATCCGATAGAGTACATCTTTGTGCCAATGTTTTGATGAAGCTCCATCATCACCTGCTGTTTTTTTTTCCACTTTGATTTGTAGTGTTTAAGCCAATGGATTTATTGGGACAGATTCAGATATCCAGCAACAATATTTAAAAAATAATATTGTTTTCCTGCGATAGACTGGCGACCTGTCCAGGGTGTACCCCGCCTCTCGCCCATTGACAGCTGGAGATAAGCACCAGCACCCCTCGCGACCCCAACAAGGATAAAGTGTGTTTGAAAATGGATGAATGGAATATTATTTTCTCTTTCAGGAATCATATTTTTTGCACAGAAACCAACTAAAATGAATTGGCACAGAAGTAACCTCGTTGTTTTGGATATTTGATGCTTTATTATGAAGTTGTGAAACGGTTTCTGCTGTTGCAGCAAATTAACTCTTGTTCTCCAAGCTTGAGGTGGGGGAGATAAGGTACCTTTGTCATAGTTTGAACGTGAGACTCTGAATGAGAGCAATAACTGAAGCAATGGGTTTAGTTAAAGGGTTTATTGAAAAAAATGAAGATGAACAAGATCAAGTGTCAGCGGGTCGGAGGTCTTGTGGGTTCTGCTGGAAAAGATTGAGAAGCTGGTGAATAACTTGAGTCAGGGATTGTGAGAAATTGATGTTCGGATGATAAACTCACTGAAGTGGAGGCTTGGGTTAGGTCTGGGGGAAAAGGTGCTGCTCATAATTCCAGGTTGTTGGTGCAGGTCCAGTTTCCTTCTCGGAGTTGGTTTGTTGGAAGTAGGGGTGGGCGATATATCACTCGATATATCTCAAGTTTTCCTCCGCGCGATAGTTAAAATGACTTTATCGCGACCATCGAGTGTAAAATGTCATGGCAAGATTGAGCCGCTGCATCGTGAGTTTAGTTTTTCCCAGTGCTGTGAACGCATCACTCGCTCCTCCTCCAAACAGAGTTCTGGCGCGCGCACACAACAACAAACCCGTGCGCTTACTTACGTTGACGCGACAGCGAGAACTATGGCGACAGCGGGCGTTTCAGGCCGTGGAAGGATGTCTAACAAAACGCGGTAATTTGCAAAACATGCCGTAACACCATTGCCACAAAAGGTAGCGGTAGCACAAATTTGTTCCACCTAAAAAGTCATCCAGTGCAAAATGAAGACTCTTGTAAACTCCGCGTGTCGACACCCCCCTTTGTTTAAAATTTCCCAGCACCTAAAGAGCAATGGAAATCTTTTTGAGATGCTCTGAATATGTAGCTGCGACTGATCAGTTGATTTTATAGTCAAAATACAAGCTTTTTTTGGGGGGGGGGGGGGGGGAATTGTCACATTTTTATTATACAAATTTTTATATCTTAAGCACAAAAGAGTACCTTTTATTTCAGGTTTATTTTGTGTCAGATTTTTTCCTTGGTGTTCCTTTTGGCCGCTGGGATGTTCTGTTTTTAAGGTCCAGTGTTGACCATGAAAGAGCTTTAATGTGACAATATTGTAATTTGTGAAAAGCTTCTATGTGCAGCTGTGGTTAAAAAAAAATGGCTAAAATAAAACATTTTAAATTCATTTTTATTTTGCAATCAATTTTTCAAAAAAAAAAAAATTGACACATTAATATGGGATATACCAATGCAACTTTAGGCACTATTTGGCTAAAAACATTTGTTATTCAAGGTTATTTGAACATATCGCGATATAGCCCAAAGATATTGGGATATTAGATTTTCTTCATATCGCCCACCCCTAGTTGGAGGGTGGACAGGCCGGAGGGCTGAACAGAGAGATCCGTGGTTCCTCTCAGGTTCTGGGCAGTTTACTGGAGTCTTCTTGATTCGGGTCCAGAGGGTTTTGGTATCCAGGTCTCTCACAGGTTGGATCCAAGATTCTAGGAGGAAAAAAAAAAAGACTAGGTTAGGTTCAGGTTTGCAAGAAGACTTGCGTAACAAGGAGTTGGTCTGTACCACGCTGAAGCGTACACGAAACTGACGCCCTCCTCCTGGTTCCAGCTCCTTTTAAAGGGTTGTAATTAGCTCTGATGGAAAGCACCTACCCATACAGCCCTGCAGAGGAGGGAGAGAAAGAAAACCAGACCTGCACCTAGACAACAGAGTATGACAACCTTTGGGTGGCTATTCTCATTATGTGTCTCTAAAATAACAATATAGCAAAATCAACATCTAAAGTCCTCAAATCATACATCACAAGTAAAACGAAAGTTTAAGAATATAGTCTTATTCAGTGTAAATACAATTTTTGGTCCCCCGGTCCCAAAAGGTTTGTTTATTAACTCCAAGGAACACCATAATCATAGCGAAACATGGTGGTGGCAGCATTGTGCTACGATAACATCTCTTTGGATGGAACTGGAGTTTTCGTTATGGTTGATTAAACTACTGAAGAAACACAAAGCGGTATTGATCCAGAACCTTCAAGTGGCCGCAAGAAAGCTGAAGTTTTATTCTTCATCCTCACTGTGATTCCTAGCACAAAAAAAGAACAAAAGAAAAAAAAGAATCAGTTCCTCCAGGAGAAAATTAAAGTTTTAGAGGTCTAAAATCTGACAACATCTGAGATGTCACCTGAAGAGGGCTGGGATATATATATATATATATATATATATATATATATATATATATATATATATATATATATATATATATATATATATTACCCAAACACGCGTTTGTTCCTGAACTGTACATAATTTACATGTTACATGTGAAAGTTTTCAAAAGATTGATCACTGTTTAATTTTTATATCACAACAAACATGGCATTTTAACAGGGTTCTGTAGCTGTCAGGTTTTTTTTCCCACCTTGGGAAAAAAAAAAAAAAGTTGTGGCGCAGTCGGGATGGAGCTCTTTCCTCGCCGCTGCGCCTCCTCCAGCCCGTCGGAAACGGGCGGCGTTAAGACCCAGCAGATGTTCGGTACAGCGAACATCTGTCGCCGCGGTCTCCTCTCTGTATGAATCGCGCCTGGACTCCTGTCTGGAGACGCTCACCCTCAGAGGCAGGCAGGGATACGGACCGGAGCCGATCCAGCGGAGGAAGGAGGGGATGTGCGCCGACGAGTCCGGACCATGAGAGCAGAAAGTGGAGCCAGACGCACTGAGCCGCGGCGATAAGACGGCGCGCAGCAAAATGAAGACACCTATGGTAAATGTTTCCGCCGCGCAGTCCCAAAACAGACAACCAGTTCTTTTAATTGAAACCAACAGGGTTCCTTCGAGTGCGGCCAGATCAGGTCGCCACACTGCATCAGGCTGTGCGCACAGCGATGTCGGATCAGGAGATTAGAGGATCTGAACAATGGGGCGTCCAGCTGTGCGCGCTGTTTGGCACTTATCTCCGCTACAGCGTGGACCGCAGCGCGCTGTCGGTCTCGTTTCCACCGTTTATTCAAATATTTCATATCGCTCTCTTTTTTAAAAAAGGTGATAAAACCCTTTAGTTGTTGTTGGACATTTATTAGTAGATTTCTTTTTTAAGTAAAAGTTACTGCATGCTCAATTTGATGTGATTTTATTCTTTAACTTTTACATGTTGCGGTGTTATTTTTATGAAGTACAGAAATAGAAAATGATATGCATGAAATGATCACCGGTGCCATTTCTAGGACTTTTTTTCTTTATTCATGGGAATAAAAGCGGTGCTTTTCAAGTAAATCGGCTTAAATCGAAGCAGGTTGGGTTTTTTTTCCGTTTAATTCCTAAAATCAGTCGCGCAACCCCGCGCCTCCCCTATACATCTGGTCCACAATTTAAGCCTGAATTTAAGTTACAGCCTTTCTTCGCCGCGAGTCAGGCAAAACATTATGACCAGTGACAGTTGAAGCGCGTCAACAGTAACTATCTTGTCCTCATGGCATCAGTCAGATCAGTGTTTTTGCAACCCTGCTTCTCAACACATGCTGTCCTGCATGGGTATTTCTGTCTGAACACCAGATTCAGACGATTGCAGTTCAGCAATAAACCTGAACTCAGGTGTGAAGTAGGGAAACATAAACCAAAACATGCCTTGATGACCAGGGTTGAAAAAAGAAAACACTGTTTGGAGGGGTCCGATAGGCTTCAAGGAAACGTGTTCATGGTTTGGACGCATGACAAATGGGCAAAGGTAGGGATTTGAAACAAATTATTATAATTATAAAATTGGGTTAGAGCCTCTCTGAACCTGCAGCTCATATGGGGTGTTGCCAGGCTGCAGTGGTCAGTATCAAAAGTGCTCCAAGGAAGCGACAGTGGTAGACCAGCAACATGGGTATCATTCATGTGGCCGTGCTGGTCATAATGTTATGCCTCAGTACTTTTTATTTACTATATCAATGATTTATTTTTCTTGTCCTTCATTTAGCCTGTTTTCGAACATCTGTGACTGACTTCTGGTCCTGCCTGCAACATACAGTCGTTTTCTGCATATTTCCAGTGATATTATTACAGCAGGGGGAGAAAAAAAAATAGATGAAATTCATTCATAGTAAATGAAATCAAATAGTCTTGGAGTTTCTGTTTTTTTTTTGGAAGGCATTAAGGGTTAAGCCTTAAAAGACTTTTAGATCTGTTAATTTGACTTGAATAAATGTAGAGAAAATTACCGACGCGTATCTTAATGAGGTCTAAATGTAGCTTCAGCGTTGAAACCAGGTCCATGCTTAGTGGGAAACAAGATTTTAGTACCAGAAACCATGAACATACAGACTATTGTGTTGTTTCAAGAAATCCGAACAGTATCGGCATTTTGTCTCTGGATGTGACCTAAATTTCAAGCTCCACTTTTGCAGCATAATATTGTTCTACCGCCCTAAGATTATTAGTCTCCCCTGTCTTACAACCCACTCTCCGGAGGCGCCCCTTACTACCTGTAGCAGCGAGCTTGTTGAAAAGTGAATAAATCCTCAGAGCGGAAGAAGGATAACATTCTCGTCAGACAGAGACATACATGCCTGTCTCTGCGGGAACCTGTAATTAATGTTTGCCTGTTCCCTTACTTTAAACTTTACTGGAATGCCTTCCTCTTTGCTTTAAGTGTAGCAATGTAAACTGAAGGCTCATGCTCCTTCTGTTCCCGTCTGTGTGGGAGCCTGATGCAGGCAGCGAATGAGAGATGGGAGGAACAGCCGAGACAAACGGGGGGATGAAGTTGCAGACTAATGCTTCCAGTCACTTCTAACTTTGCTCCCTGACTGTCGTCGAGGTAAAAATGCCTGAAATAAACAGCCCACGTGTTGTTTTTAAACCCACACGAGTCAAGATGTTTTCAGCTTAAACAGAACAGGGTTTTATCAAAGAGCAACAGCAGCCCAGCAGCAGCAGGAATAAATAAAAAAGTTAAACCCTGAAACATTCCTGACCCTGGCATATCTAGAATAAATTATTTACCTTCAACCAAAAAGTTTAATGTTTGAAGAAGCTTTTATTTGCATAAAAAAAACAAATAAACCATTTTTTTTTAGAACTCTCGAGCATCTTTTTTATGTTTCCACTGCTGAATGGATAATTTCTTCAAGTCTTTGAGATGGGGAGGCCTCATATCATCTCTCTAATCTTTACCTCGCTCCACAGATCCCCTGTTAGATTCCAGTTGTTATTCTGGCTGAGCCGTTCCAGAAATATTAATATTATTACTTCCAGTTGGAAGAGACGTGTAGGTCATGACTTGAGGCCATTTCCTGGCCCACATGCAGAAGCACTAAAGAGACCGGTTAAAGTGAAGAAGGTTTATTTACTATATATGAAGAGGTTCAGTAAAGCGGTCGAATGCGCCAAGGTCGGCTCGGCATTTACAGAATCCGCTTTGGGGTTCGTCTACAGAGGAGAGAGATGAGTAAACGAGTCTGTATGGGGGCAGGTGAGAAGTTACTTGGCCGTAGTTGGTAAGAGCGGGGGGAGGAGTTAGGATTCAGCGTTGGTGGAAAGGTAATGGTCCAGGGTCCGAGAGAAACGAGGGTGAGTTCCAGTAAGGTGGTTTTCCTTGGAGTGAGCAACACGCTGGAGAGCGGGCAGCCAGGTAAAGGAGACTGAGGACACCACAAAGCTGCACACAAGTCTTCCTTTGCGACCAATCCGAAGGAAACTTGTGATTGTCAAAAACAGGTCTGAAACAATAAAACAATCCTGAGACGATCAAAAAGTCACACGAAAACCCACTAACGCTCCAGAACTGGCTGGGAACACCATCAGAGGTAATTATCCGGCAAAGAGTGACGACCCTGCAGCTCCTTTTAAGCTCCTTTTGGGTGAGCCTGATCAGGAGATTTGCTCCAGGTGTGCAGCAACCAGAGCTGCCGGGACTCTCCAGCAGAGATCTGCTCTGAAACAGGAACTCACTCACACAAGGAACCAAACACACCAGAATCCTAACAGTGTAGGTCAAACTAAAAGATTACCTTAAAGCTAAGTCTGCCTGTATTAAGAAAGTTGAGGTGGGACAGTAACTGTTAGCCTCGCTGATGCTCTTCACTTTTATACGCGCTGACTTAAATATGGCTTCTCTGTACTGCAGGTAGAGCTGTTAATAGCAATATATTCACAAATCCTCACTTAAAAAAGCCAAACTTATCACTTTAAGCCGGTGGTGTCCAACTCCAGCCCTGAAGAGCCCGTGTCCAGCATGTTGAAGTGGACTCCCTGTTCCAACACAACAGGTTAAATCATCTCCTCGTCGTCTCATCATTTTCTGCAGAGGTCTGGCAATGAGCCCTTCATTAGCTCTAGGTGTGCCGAACCAAATAAAACATGCAGGACTCCACCATCTGAGGACGGATATTCGCCGCCACTGCGTCAGGTGGATGTCTAGTTCAAGTTCAGCGGGGCTAATTTTGTCTGCATCTGCTTGGGCCTGTGTTTCAGCGCCATGGGGTAGCTGTGCTTCTCGTGCTCCTCCTGTGCGCCAGCTTGTTCCTCGTGTACAACGGGAATTTCAGCGGTCCTTCCAGGGACACCAACGACACCCGCGCCCGCCATCATGAACATCTGCAGCAGCCTCCCGAAGCCCCCGTCAGCGCGGCGAAGCCTCACCTGCCGGCCCTCCAGGGATACATCAGCATCATCGACCATAAGGTAGGCAGATGTGGCTGCTTCCTGTCTCTTCGTTAATTCAGGGGGGCGAAAAGCTCTGAATGCGCATCCAGTGCACTGCAAAGTAGGCGCCGGAGCCTTTTTGAAAGCGAAGCCGGTTTCAGATTTCCCCCATTAGGAGCCCAGTTCTTCTGCACTTGTTTTCCTCCTCAGAGATGAAAGCGCACACATGCACTCCCTCATCGCCGTCCACCAGTCATCTATTCGCTCTCCTCTTTAGAGACGGAGAGCCTCCTCTCTGTCGTTTATCACTATTTCTTCCCCAGCAGTGTTGCGCCACACTCGATACCCACCTGTCGTTGCTAATAACGGTTTAGGCTACCAATGAAATCCTCGGCTGCATTCTTCCCTTCTAATTGATAAACCCAGGAGACCCTCAGCGAGCTGAACCTTGACGTCACCGTTGGGGAGTGGGGGGGTATTGACTTCCATCTGTTTACCGAGCCAGGAGAAAACAATCAATGTGAGTAGCGGGGAGCAAAGGCTCTGCAAGTAAAGCAGACCTACCTGCTCACGCGGTGAAGGCTTATTCAGGCGACATTTTGGACAATATGCTGCTTTGTGTACTGTCTTCTTGTATCCTTTGCTCGTCGTTTCGCTCCCCTCTGTAGACATCACACATTTGTTTTATTCCGCTGTGGTCAGTTTGCAGTTTGCAATGGCACTTTTTTCAAGTTTATTCTACTAAGCACTGTCCTTGTGCAGGTTTTTAGACTTAGACTTAGACTTAGACTTAGACTTAGACTTAGACTTAGACTTTCTTTATTGTCATTTTGTATACACAGAGTGGATACAGAACGAAATTTCGCTTTTAGTCATCGAGCATCTGTTTTTATGTCTCTCTGCAGCCATTTTACATCCCACAGAGCTCTTAGCCTCCATTTGGAATACCTTGACATCTCTTTGTGGTCATTTTCCAACGCTGTTTCAGCTCAGTCATTTTGAAAATTTCAAAAGTCTTTTAGATCTCTCTTCCCAAAATTTTGCAACTGTGTGGTTATTTTGAGCCTTTGTATACCTGTTTTGCATCCGTAAGTACTAATATCCTTTATGTGTGGTACTTTAAAATGTATTTATGGTAATTTTGCATCCTTTAGATACTTTTTTTGTGTCTCTGCAGACCTGTTTCTGTAGCGTTTTATATTTCTTGTCATTTGGTATCTCTTTTTGGGATTTGCTGACTGTTTTGCATCCCTGAGGATTTTTATCTTCTATTTGATACATTTTGATGTCTTTGAGTTGACATTTTGCACGCTTCCAATATTGCTTTTTTCATATCTCTGTACACATTTTAGTTGCTCCAATAGTCCCTTTGTATTTATCTCTGTAGACATGTATTATAGTCATTTTTATATTTTTGTTTAACCATTTTACATCCCTAAAAAGTAATATTCATCATTTGTAAAATGCTGAACATCTGTGAGATTTTTCTTTCATTATTTTTTTGTTTTTAATCACTCCTTTTACTCTGCAGTTTTTTCATCTCTAGTATTTGCATCTCTATCTGGTCATTTATGGCTCTTTCTAAAGGGAACTTATTATGCTTTTTAGCTCTTCCTTTTTAAATTGAAATCATTCAGTCGTGGTTTATATGAAATGGAACTGCAATGCTTTAATCTGAATTCGTCGTTAATTTATCCCCATGTTTCCCCCTTTTCCCCCCTGTATGTGAGAGCAACTCGTTTTGGTGCTGTCCCTTTAAATCTAAAGGAGGCACTTCACACCCCGCCCCCCTCCGTGTCACAGAGTGTTCCACTCCACCCAGTTCGGCCATTTTCATAGCATAGTGGGGGACACTGTAATGAACAACCAAACATTTTGACTTATCTACTTGACTTCTGCTTGGACTACAAAATCCCGCCGAGAAATAAAAATGGCAGATTTGTGAAATTGCTAAGCTGGATGTACGTGACCTTTACTACTGTGATGTAATTATTCAACACATTTGATAGAAGACAGAGACAAACAGAATAAAAAGATATCTAGGCAGCACCTGGAGAGACTACATTCAAATGTTCTGCACTCCTAGAGACTCCAAGTACACAGCAAAATGTATTTAAGGACTGTAAAAGTGGATTTTGCATAAGTCCCTTTTACTTATTTTGTATCCTTCATCATTAATTTTCCTGTCCTCTAATTATTTTAACCATTTTCAGTAGCCTTTTTTTTTTTACATGTTTTGTCATTTTGCAATTATAAATAGTCTTTTATTCCTCTGTAGTTGTTTTGCAACAATTTTGGGTATTTTGATACATTTGTTTACCCTTCATTCAACAAGGTTAATCTCACTGTGGAAAATGAAAGTTTTTGTTAATCTAGTTTTTCTTTTAATCTTTGTTGTCATTTTGCTTCTCCTGTCCATTTTGCATCCCATAAAACTCCTATTGTCTAATTATAGTACTTTGAAGTCTCTTTTTGACGATTTGCATCCTTCATATTTTATTATTCCCGTTTCTGTTATTGTACTTTACTTTCAGCAGCCGTTTACATATATTTTGTATCTTTTTGTGTTCACTTTATAATCTCACTATGGTGCTTTTTTATAAAATGTGAACAGCCGTTTATATCTCTGACATTTTGCTCCCATTTGTGCTCATTTCCTATGTTTAGTTGTTCTGTAATAATTGAGTAAGTAAGTGATATAAGTGATATATTTGTATTCTTTAGCTATTATTTTTTCTCAGTCTGGCAGCTCACATCTTCCATATTGTCTGTTTTTCCTTTCTATTGAAATCTTTTGCATTACTTTGATGTCATTTAGTTGTTTGACATCAATCAAAAGTCACATTTTTCACTTTAGATACTTTGGCGTCTTTTTCGTTGAATATAAAATCCATATGTTATTTTTAATGTCCCTACATTTATTTTACAACTATCAGCTATGTACCTTTTCATATCTCTTTCTGGTTGTTTTTCTGTCTCTTTGTAGGCATTTTGGATTCTTTCAACACTATTTCTGATCTTGCTGTGGACAATTTACATTCTCAGCAGTCTTATTTTTCCCTATGTGGTCATTTTGCATTTTATGGCGCTCTTCAGCCTTTTGGCTCCACTAAAAATATTTTTTGTTTGTTTTCCTGTAGTATTGCTGTTTAGCATCCTTTACATATTATTCTTCATGTTTTATTTTAGTGAACTTTTGCGTTTCTTTTGTCTTTTTTAACTTTCTGGTTTAGTTATTTTGCATTCCTCCGTTATAAGCAGTACTTTCTCTTTGTGATCATTTGACATTTCTGTGTAGCTCTTTTTCATTCTTCAAATATAAATTATTTGTTTCTTCATTTGCATCCATGGCTCTCGGGTCCCTGGTCTAGTTCCTAGTTGGCCCGTTCAGTAATCCATCTGTGGCAGGACAGTGGACACCATGAGTGGCAGCTCGATTCTTGGTGCCATCTCTGTCTCAGGGAAATCTGCCGGCTTCTGCAAAGCATGTATAGTCAGATTATGGCATTTGTATATGAGTAACTGGACAGCAAGCTGCGTGCACTCACAGGAGGCTGTTGCTGTACAGATTACAGAAAATCAACAGCATGAAAATGTGCCGGCTGCAGAGATTTGGGAGCTGATACGTTGTTTCTGAACATCAGAAAAATAGACTTGTGGGAAAAATGACCTTCGTCTAAATTAAACACCAGGTGGCGTCGATAAGTACTTAATCTTGCATTAAGAAATGTAGACTGGCTGTGGGCAGAGGATTTAATAGAGAAATATGGAACAGAAACCCAACAAATGTGAAAAGGTTTAACGTTGCATGGAAAGTTAGGGCAGCGGCTTTCTCATGTAAAATGTTGCTAACCTGCCTGAGACGCTCAGCTCTGTAGTAAACGTTCTCTATGATTTATTTCCTTTCACTTCCTATATTAGAAACCTTTTCATGGAGCATTCCACTGACTTCTCTGGAATAGGGAAACATTAAGCAGTTTTAAAAAATCTGGGTGACATTTTAAACAAGTGTTTCACAAAAAGGACCTTTTTTAAAATGTACTGCTTTTAAACCTTTTGAACTTGTAATGCTCGTACACTGAGAACCAGATATTTAAGCCGGACACGGTGTCCCACTTAAAGTATTTATTTAGATAATAAAAGACAGGAAGAAAGGGCGAGGCTGGAATCGTGGTCAAAAACAGTCCACGGTCATGTCCAGGAGTCAGAAAGCCTGTGAGGCATCCAGCGGGGGCAAAGCGAGACAGGAGAATCCAGACTACAGAACAAGGTCAAAAACAGGCGATGCAAACACTAACGCTGGATGGCAAAATCACACAAGGCTTAAAGACGATCTGGTAGAGACTGGCTGCGTTAATAGGCAGAGGCACAGGTGGAATGACATGCAGGTGATAGAGTCAGTGCAGGTGAATCTGCTCCACCAATTTACTGAGTGGAGCAGAGCAGATTGTGGAACAAAAAAAACTTAAACAGGCAGAATGCATGACAAAACATTCTTTATTTCATTCTTATTGTATGTTTAGTGTTTTTTAAGCTACAGGATATGCATTCCCTTCGTTGTGCACCTGTTCAATGAAAATAAAGGTTTTGAACTGAATTAAGGTTGGTTCCAGCACATAAAACACGTGATTGCATTCCACTAGGAATTGCAATACAACAGTGGTTTTTCCATTTCTTTTGATGTTGCACAGACTCAAGCAATTATTTGGCAGTAATTTATGGTAAGTTCCCGCTCTTTCAAGTCTAATGGTGCGTTCACACCGTACGCACCATTAGACCTGCCGATACGTACCATTGCACTTGGCGATACGCACAATTAGACTTGGCGATATGTCAGGAGCACAGTCGCCAGCAGCTCACATTGCAGGCACCAGCAATTGCACAGCGGGCGACCAGCCAGAAATACAGCAGTACAATGCCGCTAGTGACGCTTTCACTTAACAGCCACTCCAGCCTCCTCACTCACTATTTTCTAGGCACTCTTTTCTTTCTGGAAGTGTCTCAGTAGTAGTAATTGGTTGAGTCACCGACCGCAGACCGCCACTATCAGCGTGTCTTCCACGTCACAGCCACATCCAGTTCCTGATTGGTTGTCACGACGTGACAAGACACAAAAGTTTAGATTTTTCAACTCCAACAACTGTCGCTTCGCATCTCCGCATCTTCGCATCTTCGCATCGCATTTTGCGTCATTAGAAACGCATCTGTTGCCTCATTTTGCTTCCCATCACTCCCGTGTTGCACTGGATATCATGTACTGTAAATCTGTCACTCGGGCCACCACATCCACTTTCGGTGTGAACGCACCTTAAAGGTATACTATGCAACCGGGGTTGATTTTCCAGCGAGGTGCCCCCCAGAGGGCGAAAGTAAAAGTGCACTGTCGTAAATATGCTCAGCTGTTCTCCTGGTTTCTCCGTCAAGCCAGGCGCGGTTGTTTTGAGCTTAGCAGACAGGCGAACGCAACGAATACAAAAGTCGAAAAAACGGCAGTACAAACAATGACTAACACAGTGAAAGTAAGAACATGCACACAGAGAGAGAGAAACCATTCCAATGCAGTGTTTCCCCTAGGAATTTGCTTACCGGACGACCGGCGGAGCGGAGCGGGGGGGGGGGAGACAAGATTTGCGCCGATGTCCAGCGGAGCGGGGGGGGGGGGGGGGGGGGTGGGAGACAAACTTTGCGCGCATATAGAGTTATTTTTATTATTTTTTTTTTTTGTAATGTTGGGAGGCGGTAGCGTGAGGGAAACCCTACAATGTTACTTACAATCGCATCAGCAGAAACGCGAGGTCCGCGTCAGCCTTGCAGCCTTCTCTTTCTTTTAGCTCTCGCCATTCGGAAAAAGCTTGCCCGATGTTCACCCGTGTACGACTCCTCTTTCTGTCCACAGCCCTTGTCCTCTTTCTTGCCTGCTCCGACATGGGCTTTCGCTGTTTTATCGCTGGTTCCGCCATGATAACTGCACAGATATCGCCACTGCGCTAGCAACAAACATGTTCTCGCCGTAAAGCAAGACCGACTCTCGCGATCTTGCACGAGATTCTGAGCCTGTGGGCGCGGGCCGAGGGCTCCTGCAGTTGCAAGTGCGGTATTTTCCCCACAGACCACCAGGGCGGCCAAGAAAACCTTTGTTCAACCTGAAATGACTCATTTAATCATCCAAAACGGTATGGAACACATTAATTAACTGTTGCATAGTGTGCCTTTAAGGTTTTGGGAATAAGGAACCACTGTCCTGTGGAGGAATTTTGGGTCGCTCATTTTTATGACATTGCTTCGGCTCATTTAGGTTTGGAGACATTTTTATGGTCGGCTCTCTTTGGGATTTGCCCACGACGTCTTTTGGTTTAAACAGAAACGTTTCGATACATTTCTACTGTTTCTGTACACCACAGCGTCGCGTGTTTTGTCTGACAGGGGCACCATTTGGTTCCAGAGCGGACAAAAACAACCTGGTCTCTGTTGTCGTGTGCGCAGGAAAAGCATAATCTGCCTGTACGGGGAAGCCCTGCTGCTGTTAGAATGCAGTCAGTGGAAATTAAGGCGCATGTCCACAGCGTAACGGATGGCAACTGTTTAGAAACCGCAGCAGTGGTTTTATAATTCAAAGTCCCTTGAAGAACATGTTGTGCACATTGAGCCTCGTCACATGTCCCTAGCAACATATGAGGTCCTGCTATTATTGAAGTTTATTCAGTGGTGGGGAATTTTTTAGCAGGGAGTGTTTGTACACATGTGCATGTTGTAGAGTTTCATAGAACATAGTTCGTGGCAGGGATGTTACACAGTTCTGAACATTTTCTTTAGTGTGTGGTGCACGGAGATTGTTGTGTAAACAGAGTCGTAACATCCCACCACAGCATTTCAGTCAGGTTTAGGTCTGGATTGTGCCATTACAACTCTGAATTTCTTTTCTATTTCAGCCATTCTGTTGTAAATCTTTCTGCTTTGTTTGGGATTAGTGTCCTGGTGATGACCCAGTTTGGGCAAAGCTTCATCTGCTGGACAGAAGGCATCATGTTTGATTGCCGAACAGTGGTTCTCCTTCCTGGTCCTTACTGTCCATCATGTTTCAGAGTTGTCTCTGCATGCCCTGTACTGCCTGTTAATATCCCTAGAAAATGGTGGGCCGTGAGGTCCAGGATGTAGAACCACTGCTCTGGATCACTTTAGTATCAAAATGACCAACCACAAATCTTTTATTTTTATTAGGGTAAAATTATTAAAAACAGGTTAAGATCTAACAATGGAAAATGCTGAGTACAACACAATGTATTCATCGTTTAATAACCACACTTTTTACATTCTATTTAATTTCATAGTAAATAGGACCACATCTATCTGAGGACATTATCTCAAATGCAACCTTTTGTGCATCAAAAGTTTTTTTTTTTCTCAATTCATTTATTAAAACCAATTAATTACAGCAAATGTTTTCAAAGAAATAACAGCCCAAATCCTGTTATCATATTGCTAGACCAAAAATAGTTGAGTTTTTTTTTCAAGTAATAATTAATTTATTAATAAATAATTTGCAAACTGGGTAACCATCTTTTAATAAAGCAAATGAGCAAAACCCATTTTTGACTTTGGATCTACAGTGATTTAACATCCCTTTCCTTCAGAAAATCAGACTAATTTGTTTAATTGAAATGACCATATTTTGTAGAGCAGGTAAAAAAACCCCACAACATCATGTTTTGGTTATATTTTAACATTTTTATCAATTTTCTTGGTGTTCAAGTACTTTTGACTTGAAAATGTCGGCCAACGTGGCGAAAAGTTTGGGCACCCCTGCTTTGAGTAGAACAATAAACCAATGAAGGGGTTATTTGCCCAGTACTACCCATGTGTCGTGTGCCTGCTCTTTATCTAATGTCTTTATGAAAGGGATGAGTGGTATCATATAAAATAGTGTGATTTTCTACATCCAAGATAATCGTCACGTCGTCCATGGTGTCAAGTATCAAGTGAGTGAGATCCGCTGGTGGCTTGGTGCTGAAGCCGCAGGTAATGATTTATCGATGTTTCAAAGAAAAATGGGATCCAGAGTCTGCACATGTAGTCTTTTGTTTTTAAACTCCATGGGATCCATTTCACTTTTCATCAACTCACTTTCTGCCTGAACAATCCGCTCCGCTCCAGATTGACGTAGAGTCGTCGCGGCAAACATAGAACACCCACGTATTTTAGAGAAGCAGCGAGCGCCGGTGCTTCTGGGACACTCTGACTGACTGGAGTTGCAGCCATCAGCTGCGAAGGCAAGGCGCTCCTGCGAAGGTGCGGCAACTTCCGCGACGCTTCCGCGTTTAGTGGAACCCCGGGGTCAGGGTTGCAAGAAACTGGCTCCTGTGGCCACAAAATAGGCCCAGATCTCCATCTCTCCACCACCATGCTTTAAAGTGTGTACGATTTATTTGTCCTAATATGTGGCATTTGATGCTGTTCATTATGACTAGACGGGGGGGGGTGGGAGACAAACTTTGCGCGCATATAGAGTTATTTTTATTATTTTTTTTTTTTGTAATGTTGGGAGGCGGTAGCGTGAGGGAAACCCTACAATGTTACTTACAATCGCATCAGCAGAAACGCGAGGTCCGCGTCAGCCTTGCAGCCTTCTCTTTCTTTTAGCTCTCGCCATTCGGAAAAAGCTTGCCCGATGTTCACCCGTGTACGACTCCTCTTTCTGTCCACAGCCCTTGTCCTCTTTCTTGCCTGCTCCGACATGGGCTTTCGCTGTTTTATCGCTGGTTCCGCCATGATAACTGCACAGATATCGCCACTGCGCTAGCAACAAACATGTTCTCGCCGTAAAGCAAGACCGACTCTCGCGATCTTGCACGAGATTCTGAGCCTGTGGGCGCGGGCCGAGGGCTCCTGCAGTTGCAAGTGCGGTATTTTCCCCACAGACCACCAGGGCGGCCAAGAAAACCTTTGTTCAACCTGAAATGACTCATTTAATCATCCAAAACGGTATGGAACACATTAATTAACTGTTGCATAGTGTGCCTTTAAGGTTTTGGGAATAAGGAACCACTGTCCTGTGGAGGAATTTTGGGTCGCTCATTTTTATGACATTGCTTCGGCTCATTTAGGTTTGGAGACATTTTTATGGTCGGCTCTCTTTGGGATTTGCCCACGACGTCTTTTGGTTTAAACAGAAACGTTTCGATACATTTCTACTGTTTCTGTACACCACAGCGTCGCGTGTTTTGTCTGACAGGGGCACCATTTGGTTCCAGAGCGGACAAAAACAACCTGGTCTCTGTTGTCGTGTGCGCAGGAAAAGCATAATCTGCCTGTACGGGGAAGCCCTGCTGCTGTTAGAATGCAGTCAGTGGAAATTAAGGCGCATGTCCACAGCGTAACGGATGGCAACTGTTTAGAAACCGCAGCAGTGGTTTTATAATTCAAAGTCCCTTGAAGAACATGTTGTGCACATTGAGCCTCGTCACATGTCCCTAGCAACATATGAGGTCCTGCTATTATTGAAGTTTATTCAGTGGTGGGGAATTTTTTAGCAGGGAGTGTTTGTACACATGTGCATGTTGTAGAGTTTCATAGAACATAGTTCGTGGCAGGGATGTTACACAGTTCTGAACATTTTCTTTAGTGTGTGGTGCACGGAGATTGTTGTGTAAACAGAGTCGTAACATCCCACCACAGCATTTCAGTCAGGTTTAGGTCTGGATTGTGCCATTACAACTCTGAATTTCTTTTCTATTTCAGCCATTCTGTTGTAAATCTTTCTGCTTTGTTTGGGATTAGTGTCCTGGTGATGACCCAGTTTGGGCAAAGCTTCATCTGCTGGACAGAAGGCATCATGTTTGATTGCCGAACAGTGGTTCTCCTTCCTGGTCCTTACTGTCCATCATGTTTCAGAGTTGTCTCTGCATGCCCTGTACTGCCTGTTAATATCCCTAGAAAATGGTGGGCCGTGAGGTCCAGGATGTAGAACCACTGCTCTGGATCACTTTAGTATCAAAATGACCAACCACAAATCTTTTATTTTTATTAGGGTAAAATTATTAAAAACAGGTTAAGATCTAACAATGGAAAATGCTGAGTACAACACAATGTATTCATCGTTTAATAACCACACTTTTTACATTCTATTTAATTTCATAGTAAATAGGACCACATCTATCTGAGGACATTATCTCAAATGCAACCTTTTGTGCATCAAAAGTTTTTTTTTTTCTCAATTCATTTATTAAAACCAATTAATTACAGCAAATGTTTTCAAAGAAATAACAGCCCAAATCCTGTTATCATATTGCTAGACCAAAAATAGTTGAGTTTTTTTTTCAAGTAATAATTAATTTATTAATAAATAATTTGCAAACTGGGTAACCATCTTTTAATAAAGCAAATGAGCAAAACCCATTTTTGACTTTGGATCTACAGTGATTTAACATCCCTTTCCTTCAGAAAATCAGACTAATTTGTTTAATTGAAATGACCATATTTTGTAGAGCAGGTAAAAAAACCCCACAACATCATGTTTTGGTTATATTTTAACATTTTTATCAATTTTCTTGGTGTTCAAGTACTTTTGACTTGAAAATGTCGGCCAACGTGGCGAAAAGTTTGGGCACCCCTGCTTTGAGTAGAACAATAAACCAATGAAGGGGTTATTTGCCCAGTACTACCCATGTGTCGTGTGCCTGCTCTTTATCTAATGTCTTTATGAAAGGGATGAGTGGTATCATATAAAATAGTGTGATTTTCTACATCCAAGATAATCGTCACGTCGTCCATGGTGTCAAGTATCAAGTGAGTGAGATCCGCTGGTGGCTTGGTGCTGAAGCCGCAGGTAATGATTTATCGATGTTTCAAAGAAAAATGGGATCCAGAGTCTGCACATGTAGTCTTTTGTTTTTAAACTCCATGGGATCCATTTCACTTTTCATCAACTCACTTTCTGCCTGAACAATCCGCTCCGCTCCAGATTGACGTAGAGTCGTCGCGGCAAACATAGAACACCCACGTATTTTAGAGAAGCAGCGAGCGCCGGTGCTTCTGGGACACTCTGACTGACTGGAGTTGCAGCCATCAGCTGCGAAGGCAAGGCGCTCCTGCGAAGGTGCGGCAACTTCCGCGACGCTTCCGCGTTTAGTGGAACCCCGGGGTCAGGGTTGCAAGAAACTGGCTCCTGTGGCCACAAAATAGGCCCAGATCTCCATCTCTCCACCACCATGCTTTAAAGTGTGTACGATTTATTTGTCCTAATATGTGGCATTTGATGCTGTTCATTATGACTAGACGCCTTTCACTCTGTGCAAAGAACAATGGACTAGATGTCTTTTGGCTCATTCAGATACAACTTTGATTCCCTCAGATACATTTCAGAGAGGAGAGGCTTTCTCCTGGCACACTCTCCAAACAAGACATTCTTGTTGCCTTTTCTTATTATCCTGTCATGACATTCAAGCCAAGACCTGAATCCGAGAAGGAGTTCTTGGGTTTCTCAAACTATTACGCACTCCGGCATTGGAGAGAATTTGCTGAGACGTTCACTTTGGGGAACGAATGAACATTAGATTAGTTTCCACTTGTTTTCTTGTGTTTTTGTTGGATTTGGCCATTAAAAAGGAAGAGGAAATAATTGCTTTGATCAGAAGCAAGAGACATGCTCATTGGAGAAAACAGTGTTAGTGGCCTCATCTAAAACATTTTTCATATGTTTTGATCTGTTTTGAAGAAGCAAACAAAACAAGAGTAAAAATAAAATGCTTCAACAAGAAAAAAGTCAAATTAGCCTCAGAACAACTGTCTCTTAGCGCCTGGAAGTTGATTTCAATGTCAATCCATCTTGGGGTTTTAAGAGGTGAACTTGCAATTTACAGCTTTGCTCACCGATGATTATTTTCAATTAAACCTGTAAAAACCCAATTTTAACTCAGTTCTTTAACACATTCGATCTTTTCATATTTCCAGGTGGTGTTTATCTCCTGTGTTCCTGCACTGCTGATGCAGAGTAGAGATCAGCTGATTAAGGTCGTTTTAAACAAGTCTGCAAGCTTTTGAGTTTGAAGAAAGTAATTAGAAAAAATGCCAATGATATGTTTCTCTCTTCTTGTTTTAGCATTAAGCACATATAAACAATTGTTTCCGTCCTAACTAAACAGGAAAGGTTTAGTCTGATTTAAAGTTAGTGAGAAAAAATGGTTTATGTCTTTTTTTTTTTATTTTACAATCTAAATATATAGTATCAACTATACATCCACACACGCTTCTATGTCTTTGTTGGTTCAAAGCAATTCCAATCATTGTACGTTTTTGCTTTGGCTCAACGTATCAGAATACGTTTTGGATGATTAATAGAAACATAAATGTGACTAATCTGTGCTCTAAAGTGAGGTTAGTCTGTCGTTTCTCTCCAGCCACACAGATCCCTCACATATTGGACGGCGTATGAGATAAATGCGGAATAAGTCCCTGCTGTCGCATTTCAGGATGTTGCGTGCAGCACTTTTTGCTCGTTCTGAAAAGCCAATACTCAGTTGACCATGTGTGTTTTGATTTGATGAGGATTTGTCTGCGATGCGTCACTGAGCGCAGCTGCGGATGAGAATTGATTTTCCTCGAGTGAACCGGCGCAGCCGAGCATCATAAGTAAACCACAGATTTATTTATTTTTTCTTTCTTTCCGCTCTCAGCTTATTGGCATTTTGGTCACAGGGGACATCATTAGGGGCCACGGCTCCTCTGCAGATCGTTTACGCTTCTTCACGCGAACCGTTTTGTCACCCTACATATTTTCTGTAATCAATGCCTTGATGATATGGATGCATTTTTCCACTCCAGAACATTTCTTTAAAGCCCTGTCCGGTTCAGAGGACCGCATCCTCTGTATGATACACCATGCCTTGTAAAAGTCATCATCCTTATCTCATTTTTGTTCTCCTGCAGCACTGACTGATCAGTGTTTAGAAAAATCCTCTGACTTGACCATTTGTCTTCCTCCTCTTTGCTGCCTGACCTCTTTGCTATATTGATCTGTCTGAGATATAAGCCAGCCGGCACGCAGGGGTGCGATGCCAGTCAGGCTTTGACCGCTTCACTTTATCTTCCACAAGAGTATTAAACCCCTCACAAGCAAGAAAGTGTCGAAAAGGCAGCATCCTTTCTGAGGACTCCCAGCCTGTATTTGTCTAGAATATTAAATACTTTTTTTTCCCCTTCCACCATCTCTGCCTTATTTTTGCTCGTGGAAAAAAAAAAAAAATCCATAAAGATTTCCGGGCTAACATTTTCAGTGTGGCGTGTTCGATTTAGGTCAGAATGAAGGGTAATTTCTTTCTACTTATGGAGCAATATTGGTGGGCTTTGATGGGTGCTGTGAAGGAAAATGACGAGATACGGAGAAAAAGTTAGGCGTCAGATGAAGGGGATGGAGAAACTCTTTCAGAAGAAGGGCAAGGAGAATAAGGGAGGAGGACAAAGATGAGGAAGGGTATGGAAAGAAGAGGGTGATAAAAGAGAATATAGGAGTCAGGAAAGGTTCAGCCCGAGAGAATGAGACAAGAGAGCGAATGAGGGGAAAGACAGCGACACACGAGTGAAAGAGGGTGTGAAATCCCAACGGGGGCCGCCATTCTTTTAGCTTCATCCTGCTTTTTATTTTCTCACTGTGGAGAAGGAGGCCAGGAGAAAATGCTCCAGCCTGTCTCTCAGTGGAGACGTGTGAGCTTCTTCCTCTTACTGCCGCCCCGACACCAGAGTCATGCAGATTCCCAGGCGGAAATTCAGGTGCAGGGAATGTAAAGGATGTGTCTTGTCAAACAGGAGGGGCACCTTGATGTGGAGCAGGAGAAGAACAAATGAGGCTCGCTGTTCCCGGCTCACAGTGACGGTTTTCATGTGATTAAAAGCAGAACCTTGAACTTTCACAGCTGTCAGGGTTCCAGTTTCTCTCGCTTTGTTTCCTGGTTTCCAATCGAAACCTTGCAAATTCATTTCACACGAGGAAACTCAGATGGCGACAGGTGGACGATTCCTCCGTTTTGGGCAAAGATGTGGCATTCATTGTTCCCACAAGAAGCTGCATTCAAGCAGAGGACAGAGGTCGGGAAAGCTCTCTCTACTCAGTGGACGCTTGAATTTTCCATTTTCAGTCCAGCTCTGTTCAACAACTAAGCCCAGGAGCTGGGTACCTTTTATCAGGTCATGGTCCATGATCCTCATACAGTTCTGCTCCTATTCTTGGTATTTGTAGTACTGGACAAAAATCATCCATAATTTCTTTATTTTTTGCTTCTAAGCTTTCAGGCTTTCTTTTAACGTCTTCATCATCTTCACTCAATAGTTATTTGGTCTTCCTAAAGCTCTTTAAAATGATCTTTGGTTGCTAAGCTCCTCATTTGACCATTTTTACAGGGAGTTATCTTCACATCTGCTGGCAGCTAAACTTAAGTAATGAGCCAGTGTTTGTCTACTTTACCCTTAATTGGGTCTGCATTTTGTGGTGCTCAGGAAAAATGTGGGTGTTAATTATTTGCCAGGTGAATATGACCACATTGACTGTCGAGCAGTAGACGACAGTGAACCAGGAGCAAGCCTCTGTTATTAAAACCTGAATCTGGAAATGATAAATACCAAGTAAGTCAGGTATTTCTGCTGCATGATGAGCTCAGTGGCTAGGCTAACTACTCTCTGTAAGCCAAACTAACATTTTTGGTTGTATAGCAGCAGTCTGTGTTAAATGTAAGACAGCCATATTGGATTTTGAGGTTGGTAAGAAACCTCTGACTTTCCCTAGAGTCAACTTCTGGCGGCCGGTTACTATTTCCAACTTGAAAAGTTGAACTTCTGAGTAAAAACTGCATAGATAATTACATTACAACCCTAAACCAATCAAACAGGATCAATGGATGAGATTTTTTTGTCTTTTTCAAGTGTTTTTAACCTACTGTTAATAGTGTCAGTGTGGTGGTACATGGAAAATGTGGTATTTGACAACAGCGCTTGTTCTAAAAGGTTTGAGAACCACTAGCTCTGACAATTCAACAATAAACCAATTTTAATTTAGATCTTTAGCCCCTTTGCAACCAGCAGTTTGCCAACATGAGACTGTTCCCATGTATCTGGTTGAGTCTATGAAAAATTTTCAATGTACACAGTTTGAGACACAAAATAACTTTGGGAATCTTTTGCTGTTGCTATAAAGAGTTGAAAACTTTGCATCCAATATGTAAATTTCCACGTCAGTCAGACGGTGTGATACTGTTCGTCTGCTGGAATTAGTCGTTTTTAGGCTTAGCTCTTTATCTTTCGTCTTTTACTAACCTTCGCTCCTGAAGGTTTGAGGAAAATTACGCGTTTGAAGATTTCCGCAGATTTTCTGAAAGCTTTAAATGGCAGCTACTGGATAGATTCATTATTCCAGTAAACTTGTGTTCATCAACGTTTAATTATTACTACTATTTAAACTTTTTTCCTCTTTGTTGGCTTTTTGCACTCTGTTCAAACCTCATCTATAGTGTCTGTTTGGGTGTTTCTCATTCTGGATTTCCTCTGTTCACGGTTTACTCTGTCATCCAGTCACATAGGTTCCTTTGGTCCTTAGTTTTCAATTTGTTCTGCCAGAACCTTTTACGTTATGGTTTCCCACCCAGATTAACCAAATTGTTTTGTTGCAGTTCTTGACCATTCTAACTGACCTCTGTCTGCCTGCCATAAACCATATAGCTACATGATATCGTAAATCTTTTTTAGCAAGTGCATGCCGCAAAAAATATTTATTATTATTATTATTAATAATAATAATAATAATAATAATAATAATAATAATAATAATAATAATAATAATAATAATAATAATAATAATAATATGTTTATTTTTATTATTAATACGTTTATTTGATAGGGACAAAATAAAAAAAAAAAAAACATTGTTACAATTTGAAGTGCAACTGATGCCATGTTCATTGGTCATCTAGCTAATAGCTAATTTGCAGACCAGGGGTCCGTTCTTCGTACGTTGCTTAAAACATCCGAGATCAAATGACACATCCAAGAGGATTTCATCCGGCTAATCATGATCCGGCTAATTGGGTTCTTCGAACACACCTGTTGTTTATGATTAGTATGGCTGGATTGAGTTATCTGAGACAACTGCGCGTTCATGCGTTTGTTTAAAAGGGGAAATGTATCGATAGTAGAAACATTGATCAGCAACGCTGCTATTGGCTGTTCAGCATGGCCAAAGAAAGCCCACAGTTTTTCTCCCAAGCAGAACAAGAGCTTTTAATGGAAGGTTATGCCGAATTTGAGTCATTAATTACAGGTAACACCTCAAAGTCTGTTAAAGCCAGGAGAGAGGGCTGGCAAAAAGTAGCAGACAAATTAAATGCGTAAATACTGTCCATGTTAGATGTTCTATCACTTTCTACAGTATGAATCTTTGCATTTTAATAATTTCATATTTACTTTGTTCTTTTATGTCAGAGCCTCCACGGGACCCACTAGAACATGGGGACAATAAAAGTGAAGTACAAGAATATTCTACAAAATGGTAGCCTTTAATTATTATACTTTATTTTAAAAAGCCACTTGTTATGGCAACAGATCCAATATCAGTGTCATTCCTTAGACACTGGAAGTAAAGGACACGTACAAACTGTGAATTTTAACAAAAAAATTCTTTATTCATAAAAAATGAAGAATTAATGCAAATACAAAAATGACGATACATCCGTTTTACAGTTCTCCGTTTTTCCTTTTCCAAGTCATACACAGTTTACACGGTCAAAAACTGTATTGCTCCGTGTCTAGATAATCCGTTAATACAATATATGGCTCAACAGGAAGCAAGCCTTTCAAAATAAAACTAAACTTCACAATAAAATAGCCTGAACAAATCTTCTTACTGAATATGATAAAAATAAAAAGCAAACCATAATATAAATAACTTAAATATTTTCTATTTATGGCTCTAACACAACTTTTTCAAAAAAAAGCCACTGTTAAATGATGTGTTTGTCTATTTATAACAGCCACAAAGAAAAATCTCTCTACAATTACACTGTAGCGCTGCACTAAAGGATCCTGTCTATTGCGCAATACGTGATTAATTCGAAAAGCTCTGCAAATTATTCTTGCACCTTCCGCAACAGGTTGCTGTTGTAAAAACGGACAAGACACGGCTACGACAGACTTCCCCATCTCCTCCGCTTATAAAGCTGCGATCTAATCCTGTTTACATTAATAAACCTGCTCGCGAGCAGGTTTAAGCTTGCACACATGTTGCTATGACAACAAGTCCAGGATGAGTTTCGAAGAACCAACAATCCAAGATCATGCTAAATCGTCAACAATCAAATCCAGCTAACTGAGTTAGCGACGTACGAAGAACGGGCCCCTGGTCCCTAAGACAAAACAAATACAAACAGTAAGATACAAACATGAAAAATATACTGAACATGTAATACAGACTATATACAAAAGTTGCTCTAATGTTGACAGGTTTGAGTAGATTTGAGCCATTCTTAGCCACTTTGTAGCCACTTTGTTGTTGAAAATTAAACATTAAAAACAATGTTGCCTTTAAAATGGTCCATCCTTGAAGGAAAACAGATAACACGTTAGCATCGTTAGCAACATGTCTGCTTTTAGCATGCTATGCTTTATTTCTAACAGAAAAGGGTAAAAAAAGTTGAAAATGATAAGTGAAAAGATACTTTTACTTCTTTTTTTTTTTAGCCTAAATCCAAATAAATGGCTTGTTGTTGTGAAATATTGAGTTACAATTTCAACAAAAGGATTTGTAAATTTCTCCTCAATTTGTGTGTCATCTCTCAACTGGGCAAAAAAAATAAATAAGTAAAAACAATTTAAATGTTTTTTTATAGATGCTGGTAGTGCTGAGGCAAATGGTACCATGTTTTGGATGTCGATTTTAGTTGGAAATTGATAAATACATATAGGCCTACAGGTTTTAACCTCTTTTACAATGTTCATCAAAATAAGATAAGTCTCATCTATCATGGGCTGCCTCAGAAAAATACGTAACTATATCAAAAATGTGTCTATGCTTCGTCTTCTGAGAATAACTGCTGAAAATCCCACTGAGAAAGAATCAAGAATAAAAAAAAAAGGGGGAGATACTGTTCAGCTGAAGCCGCGGTTAGAGTCACTTTTAGACACACGGAGGCTGTAGATTCTCCCTGACTTGGTACACTTTGCTGGAAGGCGTGAGTTGGAATCTATCTGTGCCAAGGAGACATGACAAGGCATCCTTCTATGAACCGAAGCTAAAGTGACAGCTGGAGAACTGAGATTTTTAATATTTCATCTCTGACAGCTACATCACTTCTTCTTTTTTTTCTCCAGCAGCAAAGTCATTTTTCACCACTCATTAGGATTTAGCTTTTTTAGCTGCTGGACGGTGGAACAAAAAGCGCCTCGCCAGTTAGGCCGTCATGGTCGATGACTCTGTCGTCTAGTGTGAACCAACACTGAAGGCTGCACTTTGTGTGTTTGTGTTTGTGTGAGGGCTGTCTTTGAACCATCCTACATTACAAAACCAACAGACCGAGCCGTCAGAGGTGGTTTGTTCTATTTTTGAGCAGAAGCTCTTTTTAGAGTACTAAAAATGCTCACTTTTGCCTGAACAGGAGAGAATAGGGATTTGGTTCCGCCACAGTGGTCCCAATTGGAGCATACTTTTGGATTCCCACTTATCTCTGGTGCATTCTGCTCCCGCCAAACACAACACAGCTCCAGGCTCTTTCCTGCTCAAGCCTGGAAAGCAATTATGGTTGATGGGTGGGAGAGAGGAAGCTAGCACTCAATCAGGGGGATAGAGCTTACATGTTGTGCTTTTCTGAAATGGTAAACGGGCTGAATATATGTAGCACTTTTTCTACGCTGACCATTCAAAGCGCTTCACACTAGAGCCAAATTCAACCAATCGCGCACTGATACGCAGATTGGTAGGCGACTTGGGGTTTAGAGCCTTGCCCTTGTTCTTTTGTCCGGTAATCAGCAGGAATTTTATGGATTCTCGAGATAAAGGAAGCAAATTGTGATTGCTCGTGTAATGAGCTGAATGGGTGAGGCTGACAGCTGCTTTTATAATAAACCCAAATTTCTTTGCTTTTCTGTTCCCTGGTGCCGTGATTACACAAACCCATTCACTTAGGTGTGAATGATGTGCTTGCTCGCCGTGGCAGGACAGAGGAAAACTAAAACTATATATCTTTTAATCTTTTCAGATGCGAAAACATTGAATGTCAGACTTAATTATTAAACTTTACATTTAGGCACAATCAAAGCAGGACCAGTTTTTAATAGCGATCAACTGGTGCAAAAATACACCAGACAGACGTGTATCTGTGTGTTTTCTTCCACCCTAATTCGTTTTGTAATCATGTTATTCATTTGTTTTTTTACTATTTTTTTATTTTATTATTTAAAGTACCAGAGCCTGTACATAATACTATATTTTGTCAGTATGATTCCATCATTTTTCACAAATCACGTTGAACAGTACTCCTAAATGACCCAGTAGTTAAGTAGCCTTCTCATCAAATACTTTGGGTGACTTTGAAGAAGTGCTACTCTTACTTTAGTTATTACATTTTTTGCTACTCCATCTACCTCTGTGTACTCATAAATAAAGCTCTGTAACGTTGTCACATACCGTACCTAAGAAATTAAAGCTTTTGGGACTGTAGAAAATATATAATTTGTACTTCAGTGAAACATTCTGACTGGCATACTTTCTCAGAACAAAGTTCTATTCTAAATTTGCTTTTTTAAAGGAACAAGACCATAAAGGCAAGGCCGTTAGCTAGAAACCACAAAAACCATTGGTCATGGTACAACAAGGTATGGCCTTGTACCTCCAGAACTACAGCAGAGTACAATTCCACCTTTCATTTCTGTGATATGCTGTTTTATTAGGGTGTGGGATGTTGGGAGGCTTTTCAGGACACAACCAAACCGGGGTTTAACCAAAGTAAGGCTTATGTTGGCATTCTTGGCACAAAGTCAAACCTGCTTTAAGTGCAGCTTGGACTTGGCCAGTGTGTCACCAGTCCTGTGTCTGGTCTACATAGAAAGGGTTTTGAGCCGCAGTTGTGGAGAGGAGGGTGGCTGGCTTGAGTATTTCAAGTGGAATGCACATTGGGATTGCCTCACGTCAGTCGTTTTATGCCTTGAACATGCTTTAGGGGGGGGGGGGGGGGGGGGGTCATGTGAAACTGTACCAAGAAAGGAGAGTTTTCTGCACCCAGCCTTGGACGGCTTTACAAAAAGCATTGACTCTTCTGAATGGAACAGGATAGAAAAGGGTCACTGGACGCCGCACCATAGAGGGTCAGCTGCAAAGCAGGCATGGCAAAGCAGGGGTGTATTTTTGTGATGCACAGTTAGTTGCTCTTTAAGTTCCAGTCATTGCTTTTTTTCCCCAGACGTAGGGGTTTTTGCTGCTGTCTTCAAACCCTGACATTCAGCATGCTACCGAGCAGTTGGTAGCCAAATGTGAAATGGCTGCTAACAGTGTCTGAGGACATGATTTTCAACTAGAAAAAGGAGGCCCGCTCTCTCCAGGTCGTCCAGAGAGTTTGAGACGCTCTCTGTCTCAGGAGTTCATGTATTTTGGATAGTGATAGTAGCTCCAGTCTGCTGTGGTTTAGAAACAATGAAAACATGTGACATTACAGATAAATGGATGAAAAGACAAGGTGAAAACTGATCAGGGAGGCCGCAACGAGCCTGACGGGAACACCGAAGGTGCTGCAGGAAAGATTTGCCCCGAGGAGAAACTTCCAGTAAACCAATCAGAGACCAGCAGGAAATCAAATGGAAACGAAAAGTTTACAAAGATACAGACTCATCTGTCCAGCTTCCCTCACGCTGAAAGATTAAAAGTTGGCCAAGACAAAAATGGGATGGGAGAGCTGAAAAACCAATAATTTCTTCCAAACAAAAACACTCAGCCCTGGATAAAATCTCTAAGGGATAATGTGTTATTCTGATAAAAACACACACAGTTTCATGCGTCAGTCTCTTTAGGTATGTTTACCACAAACAGTGCTGGACATTACACTAAAATATGGTGGTGGCAGCATCATGGTCTGGGGCCACCTTTCTCCAGATGGAGCTGAGGTTTCTGTCACGGTCGATGAAATAATGAAGATTTCTAACAAGTCCAGAAGCTTCAGAGCAAACCTTCCATTGTCTGCTGGAAAGCTGAAGGTGAACGCGGGATTTTACTTTTTGACATCGCGGTGAATCCAGCCGTGCTTTCAAATGCACAAAAGATTTCCTACATGAGAGAAAAATAAACGCCCAAGGCTAAATTCAGAAGACGTATTTTTTATGGGTGTTTCCTCAAAAGCCTCTTGGACAACAGGTCCTCACCATCAGCTAGATTTGAGGAAGGTTTGCAAGGAAGAATGGGTGAATATTGCAAAGATGTTGCATGCTGATAGGCTCCTACCAAAAAACACCGAATGCTGAATTTCATCACAATCTCAATTATACACATCGTGTCTACACATTTGAGAGCCACTGTATTCACCTTGGCATATAGTCATTATTTCCCTTTCAATTATATCTATTAATAGGAAATGGAAGACGTACTGCCACTACAGAGCCGTCCTCACTGTTGGTAAAGTTTGCATCTGTGCATGGAGTTGCAGGAGCATGATAAGTGATATTTATACCCATGTGGTCGATGCATTTTCTCTCGGCTATTAGCAGAGCATCTGATGCTGTCATCATCATCTTCATCATCAGGGCCTTGGCTGCATTATTGATGAGACGATGATGGAAGGAGGAATTAACGCAGTAATTACGGGCAGAGGAAATGAAGCCATCTTCTGCTCGTAAACAGACAGATACCCGTTTGCGTCGCCGATATGAGCCTCTGCATCTGTTAATTTTATTAGCCTCAGCCAGCTGTCTTTATTCCAGCCTCTGTCAGGTCTCACAGGATAATCCGGAAGGAACATCTCACTTTTGTTTTGCACCACAACTTTTGCACCTTTTAAACAGCAACAACACGGTGGAAATGTGAGCATCCAAAGACCGCTTTCACTCTGAATAATTGCGTTAGTCCAGTTCAATTAAAAATTAATGACACTTGTGCCGGTGTTAAACATAATCTAGAGAACGGTAAAAGGCTGACGTTCCCAAAGATGTTTTAAATCAGATAAATGGGCAAAAGTCACATCGCAGACATTTATTTAAAAATAGCTTTAGTTTATATTTGATGGGTTTCATGGCACTTGCAATTAAGGCCCCCGCTTCTACTTTATCACAGTGGAAGGACCCTTCCCACTGTTTTACAACCAGCAACAGTCCCACTTAATTTGAATCTCATTATCATGCACAAGCATCGCATAGTTTTATAGAGACGCTGTCAGATGATATGTTTGTTAAATTTGCGGCTCCCAGCAGCACAACAAAGGACAGGACAAGGACTCAGCAGCTGCATAAAGCTCTGAATAAAGGTTGTCAGCCTTCAGAGGCGGCTTCTTTTTTACATCTATATGGTCCTCTGACAGTGTCAAGTGTTCACCATCAAACTGCTCTTTTTTTTAAAGCCCACAAGGAACCTATTTTTAGTGCAACCTGAATTATGACAGCTTTCTTTTCCGTTTGCTGAACACTGCTTCATCATACACCTAACCATCCATCCACTGGCTCAATCTTTTCCAGAACTGGGTCATGGGGGGGGTGGGGGGGGGCTGCAGGCCCAGGTGGGAAACCCATCGATGTTCTCCTCCAGCTCATTCAGGGGGATCCAAGGCAAGGAGGCGGACATATTCCCTCCAGTAGTCCTGGGTCTGCCCCTGGCGTCTCATTCCAGGGGGGGTTGTACCCAGAGAGGAGACACTCAGGAGATACTGTGATCAAATATCTGCCTCCTTTCGATGTGGAGGAGCAGCGGCTCGACTCAAAGCCCCTCATCTTATCTCCAACGTGGAGGGTAGCACCCTGCAGGTTCAGGCTTCTTTCAGCCACCTGTCTGGAAGCTAAGCAACACATTTGTTTCCATTAAGGGCAGGTTTAGCCTCAGGGAAAGCGCTTATTGCAAAAACAGCAGTTGAAGGAAAACAATAATACATTAAGGCAACCTATTACATTCTCACATAAATGCACATAAATGCACAAAAAAGCTGTTCCACTGCCGCAGCCCTGTGATTTCCACCTTCTCCTCCGCGGCTGATCAGGGCTCATTAAGGGATAAAATGCCGTGGGAGAGTGTTCCCAACAGAAGAGCTGTTAGCATGCACAGGTGCATTGTTTGGGTCTTTATGAATTCCTGCTAAGCTGAATACACGCAGGATTAAACTAATGAGCCTTCTGTTTATGGAGGAAGGCTCATCACCATGGTAAAAAAAACAAGTGAAAAAATGCTTTTCACTGATGTGAGTCCGTTCCAGAGTGGCTGGCAGGTATCGCGAACGTATCTCATTTGTATGTTCCCTAATGATCAGGTTGGGTGTTACGGCACCTCAGACGTGTTTTCATTAACTTAATCAAAAGGCAGTACCTTTGTAATAAACAGCAGCGTTATGATTCATTTCATTAGCGCGTTGCTATTAAAAGCCTGTCTTTGGGGAGATAAAAAGCTCTCCTTTAAGTTCCAACGGCTCACAGCGGAAACTTTAAAAACTTGACCTTAAATGCTGCCTATCCATTGCAAATAACCTAAAACCTAAATTTGCAGGTGTTAGATTTTCAAGTTAATCAACTTCAGAGAAAAAAAAGTCTGTATTTCTGAGTCCCGTTAACGCTGGATTAAGACGGATCGCTTGACAGCCGCTCCGACCACCATCTCATATAACAAAGTTGATGGATTTCTGCAAATTGTTGAAAATCGCGACACTTCTTTGCTCTTAATATTTGCCAGAAGGCTTTTGCCTGCTATTTTCCCAGCCATGTTGCCAAAAGGCTACCAGCAGGGGTCTCGTCTCTGCGCTACGATGTTTCCCAAAAAGCTCCCAAATTTCCTTACCTGTATGGTAGTTTTCAGCATCGCTGCGACGGAGGACACAACCTGTCCATTTTCATCATTTCTACATCAGCAAGAGTTGATGCAACTGAAGGGACCTTCTGCGCAGAGCACTGCAAACAAGCGAGGATGTCATCCAATTATCTGGCTCAATATTCTGAGAAAATGCCTGTTTTTTTTTTTTTTTTTTATCATTTAATTTGTGGCCTGAAGAGCTCACAACTTCATTTGGTCTTCCAGCAACCAGCACAGTCAACCTTTGGCGCAGTGTGGAAGCATCTTCCTTGCTCCCCAACAAGGAACATCATCACAGGATTAAATGACTATCGACCTATTGCCCTGACGTCTGAGGTCATTAAATGTTACGACCCAAACTCGTCTAGGGGGAAGGGGAAGTAACATTTAGTGCCAACACAAAAGAGAGTATGAAAAAATGTAACAATTTATTGTTAAGTTGGCTATAGGAACAAAAATTATGGAAACAATAAGTACACTACCGAAAAGGACAGGACGTGATCTAATAACAAAAGAAACCCAAAGATGACTTAAGGCCACAATAACTAATGTGTTGATGCTGGAAACAGCATCAACACTAAAATAAACCACAAGACAGAACATCCAACTAGTAACACAACCGGGAATTGAGAGGCTAGAACAGAGTGCCACGGCAAATTGCCAAACTAGTGACACAGCCTTCAATAGTCAAGTTGACAAAGTGTTACAGAAAAACATCACAACAAACAAAAAAACACAACCGGCAGTGTGGCAAGCTGCTCTAAAACACAGCTGCCCTGACTGCGTGGGAGAGCTGAGTTTAAATAAGGAGGGCTCTCCACGGATTGGTGAGGCAATCAGGAGAGTGTCCAATCCAGAATGAGGATGATGACAGAAGGAAGTGGCTGAAGGTAAACCAGGAAGAGACTTCAAGAGGTCTGCAAGTTTCCACAGTGGCCTCAGCAGGCAGGAAGCTGCAATTACACCTGCAAACATACAAGAAAGAGAAGCAAAACGGACAAAAAGGCCACTGGCCGTAACACATGACACGAGCGGCTGATGCTGAAGCATCTAAATGACATCACCTGGACCCCCCTGGAGTTTGCTTACCGTGCAAACAGATCAACAGAGGACGCTGTCGCCCTGGGTCTACACCACGCCACCTCACCCACCCAGTGACATACGCCAGGGTCCTGTTAGACTTCAGCACGGCCTTCAACATAATCAACCCTGCCATCCTCCACCAGCAGCTCGCAGTGCCGCCCTCCACCTGTCAGTGGATGACCAGCCTCCTGACCGGCCGCCAGCAGCTGGTGAGGCGGGCGAGCATCAGAGCAATCAAACTACGGCGGTTTTGTTCATCACTCTCTCACATAATGCGGATCCCGCCGCTTTCTTACTGTGGGCTACAAGAACTGTCATGACCCTGCGCAGACCAGCCTCACGCTGACTGATTTTTGACAGTTTAATGTGGACGTCATGTGGTGTGAAGGAGGTCTCACCTCTGAGTTGCAGCTCTGAGGTGGTAAAAACCGAAGATGGCGCTGGTTTTCCACTTTAACGCGTTTTAACCTAAATATCGGGTGATGCAAACCTTTCAGCGTTTGAGTTATCCATTAATAGGAAGAGGTTCCCCTGATAAGTTCTAAGAAACCTGATGGTTATTAAGTGTGTTTCTCAAGTCAGTATCATTGTACTAAAGGTTGCTTGTAATAGTGGATTTTGTTTTCTTCCTCAGACGAGTTTAGATTTTTTTTTTCCCTCTATCATTACTTCCAGTTTTTTATGCTCCAACTGACATGGGGGACAGAACCAATAAATAGTAAAAAGCTGCCAGAGCAAAGTCCAAGGTTTGCTGATAAAAACACTACTTCTGAATTTGTTTTTAGAGGGTCTGCAAAAAAAAAAGGCTATAAATAAATGAAGCCAAGAAAAAGACGAGCCTTCATGTGTCAGATGTGCGTAGAAATGTGTTTTTGGACATTTTCATGTTCATTTCAGCCGTCATCGATCTGGACAATGAGAGTATCATGTGTCAGTGTGGACTAGTGGTGGACATGTGTTTAGTGCACAAAATCCTGGGCAATATGGGCTAAATATTGTTGCTGTTTATCGATTTAAAGAAGCTGATTAGGGGGAAAAAAGACATTTTAAATAAACTGTAGTTATTTAATTAGGAAAAACAGTAGAAAGCTGTAACTAAGAGCTCAGGAGTTTCTCAGGGGGCTGGCTGACATACTTGGACAGCGTGTTAAATAATGACTGTTTGACCAGCCCTAAGAGGTCTAAACCGTCTGCACAGTTCATCTTCTCAGCGTAATTGCACAAACTGATCGTCTAGATGTAGACTTTCAGACCGATTTGGCTATGAAGTCAAATTTGGATTTTCTCCTTCAAGGCGTCTCATCGTGCCTCTAGAACCGTATTTAACGATTATCAAGGTCCAAAGCAAATGCTCTCCAAGCTGAGGGTTCTTGGTCAGTGGGATCTTTCAACAGGAGGCGTGCAGAGCAAGCATTCAGACGCAGGCCACTTTGGAGCGCTGCATCGGGTTAGTAAAGCTGAGGAGGATCTGCTTCCGATCAGCTGGAGGAATGCCCGAGAAAGTGTGCAACATTTTGATTTGAGTCGGTTTAATTATGCTCCGCAGCGTGATGAGCTGATATGGGTCTACAGGCTCTCAGAGACAGGAACTCATTTGACAAGTCCGCCTATTTTACAGCAGTTAGACTGTAAATATTGTGGTGGACAGCCGTGTCTCGGTCGGCTTGCTGCTGTGCCATCCCAGTTCCGTTTTCAGACTGAACAGAACTCCGTGTTTCATCACCTAAAACATTCGGAGGCCTATTTTTTGGGAAATCCCGTCAGTGAGAACCCCACAAAAAAGATGATTCAGCAAAAAATTGTTTTCTTTGTGTCTTTTATTTTTATACTATGGCAGGTTCAGGGTTCCACAGAGTCGGCAGAAATTGCAACAGTGTCAGTTTCCCCAGAAAGTTTAGCACACTGTGCCAAACTCAGCACCCACAGTCCCTTGTTGCAGTTACAGGTGTCAACCACAGCCGGTCAAAGGTCATAGGATGTGTCCGACAAAAGTCTCCCGTGCTCCAAAAATTTCAGCTATAAGGACCTTTAGGACTTGATTATGTGACAATGTACCCAAGAAGTAAGAATTAAACCGGACACGTTTTTATCAAATAGAAATATTCAGCACAGCTACCGTTTCTAGTTTAAATGAATTTTGGTTTGGCTGAATAAATAAAAAGACACATTCAGTTTGTGTTATGGTGATGTACAGTAATTTGTAAGCTTAGTGGAGGGTGCGACTTTCTTCCATGCTGTGATTCATCCCCACCGTGCAGATCCAGATGCAGCTACGGTCTGAATGTCTCCAAATAAACCAGCAGATTAACACATCACACGGCTTTTAATCATGCAGCTGCTTTGGGAAAAATTTCAGTATTTCTGTATTTTACAGAACCTGATTAGAAGTGGTCAACCTGTGTATCATTCAAACATTTTGCACACATACCGTACGCTGCAGAGCTGGACCGAGATGCTGCTGCTCTTTCCTCGCCTGCATTTGCTTCCGTTTTTGTATTTTGTCATATTAAGGAAGGATGCTATCTCATGATTATCTCTAATGGCTGGCCCTTTGAAAAGACACACATTTATAGATTAGTTAAGCAAATTACAAATACTTCATCTGAAGATACGGAGCTTTGCCTGAAAGCCATTTAACTTAGCAGTAGTGACAGTCGCTGCATTTTAGTGAAAAATGTGACTTTACATCCTCTGCATGTCAGATATTTTTCATTGCATGCCTCACCCCACAGACTGAATCCTGCATAATTAAGCAAGAGGATGAAATAAAAAAGAAAAAAACAGAAAAACTTTTTGAATTTAAAGTTTGCTGGTATGGCAACACTGATCAAAGGTTCAGCTGGGCTTTTTTCTTCTTTTTTTTGCCCCCTTATCTCGCTGGGATGTGTCACTGATATTCTCCAGCTTTGGGTTTTCGGTGTCAATCTATAAGTTTTACTCTCAAAAACGGTGCCGCTCTAATTGCTTGCTCCCTGCCACCAATCAAACACAAGACGGAGGGCGTAGATCACTCACTTGCACTCACTCTTGTAATGAATCAGAATCGGACCCAAGATTCAACCATGACAGGTCAGTGACTCTACAGACAGTTTATTGATAAGCAGGGTAAAACCAGCTTCGGCTCTCGGGTGTGCTGCTCTCGTAACGGGTGGAGCTTCCCTGGAAGCAGAGGGACAGGTCAGAGACTACTGAGGCAGGTTAGCAAAGAAACAAACTGACTAACCTGATAACGGGAGCAGCCAGGGCATGGAGAGACAGCTGGAAGTGTTTGGGGCAGAATCCGTCCGCTGGGAGATGGGAACGGACCGTTGAGCGGTCGGCAGCAGGCAGACGACGAGGGGTTTTCCAGGGGCGTAAATCCAGAGACAGTCCAGGTCCGGTAACGGTAGTTCACAACTCCAGCAGAGGTACAGAGGGGAAATCCAAAGAGGGTCCGGGTCCAGATCCAGGTCCGAAATCCGACAGAACAGGCTTACAGGGGGCAGGCAGGTCTCAAACTCACAGGCAGACCGAGATCAGAAACACGGGGAATCAGTCCAGAATCCAGAGGCTGCAAGGCAGAACTCAGGCGGGCAGGAAAACCAGAACAGGATCAGGCAGGCTCAAAAAACAGAGGGCAAAACAGGTCGGGCAACAGACAGGCAGGTTTTCTGGGATAGTGCTGGAAAGTTCTCACCGGTTGGCTCGAAGACGATCTGGCACTGGAGACTGACAAGAACAGGGTTTTTATGCAGCTGGAGACAGGTGGAGCCAGTAGAGGTTGATTGCAGATAGGTGGAGACTGAACAGGTGTGACTGATTAAGAGCAGGATCAGCTCCAGTGCCAGAATCATCACAACTCTAGGGCTGGGTGATATTGGCCTAAAATCAATATCGCAATATATTGAGCAGTTCGCCTTGATGCCGATAAATGGACGATAAAACTAACCCCCACCTTCACCCCCACCCCACAGGCTACTTCACAGCCAGTTATATTGATGCTATAATTCACCTGGACAATCACAGCTAAATTATCTGAATAGATGCAAATCCCAACAACACATATTCCCCTAACAGGGCATATAGGTTAAAGGGTAAGTGATAATAATAACACAATGGTTTGGTCTCCCTCAGTAATTGACCAACCCCCCCCCCCCCCCCCCCCCCACTCCCCCCTCAGAGCAACTCATTTTGGTGCTGTCTCTCTAAAGGCAAGGCAAGGCAAATTTATCTGTATAGCTCATTTCAATACAAAGACAATACAAAGTGCTTTACATGATTAAAACATAGGAAAATAAAACAGAATAAAAGCAAGTTGGACTAAAATGTAGAAGCAAAATAAAACATGGAAAAATACAAACTAAAAGCAAATATTAAAAACAGTTGGACTACAAAGTTGAACTAATGATGTTCCAGTAAAACAGTTAAACTGAAACAGTCGAAGGCAATCCTAAAGGAGGCGCTTCAGACCCCGCCCCCCCTCCAGGTCGCAGAGCGCTCCACCTCACCGCGCTCCACCATTTTTGTAGTATGCTGGGGGACGGTGTAATGAACCGCGTGGGTTAATACAACCGCAAAGCGGTGTAATGAACGACCAATGACTTATCCACTTCTAGGTTCGGCTACCTTCAGCTTGGACTACAAAATAGCTCCAGAGCTGCGAAATTGGTGAGCCGGAAGTCCATGACTTTGTTTAGCAGGTTAGCAAATACTGTGTGTCACAATCCTTAAATGTTGGGTTATTTATTTTTTAAGTTCCTTAGATGTGGATGTTTTCAGCTAGTTTCTAGTTTCTCTTCCTAGTTGCCTTCCAGCTGCATGTATTTCTCTTGATTACCTCACACCTGTTTCTTGTCCAGTTTGATTACTGCCCAGCGTATTTAAGTTCCTGGTTTCTGTTCAGTCTTCGCTGGATCCTGTCAACCTCAGTAAACCTAGTCCACCTGTTGTAACCTTACCTGAAGTCCTTTGATTAAAAGTTACTGACCCCTTTTGATGGCTCTGCGTCGCCTTCGCTGCACCGTTGGTCCTCAGCACCCGCAAACCGTGACACTGTGACATAATTGTTCAAAAAAACGTAGTCGAAGACAGAGAAAACTGAGCGGCTTGAAAAATATGACCCAAACAGAATATAAATTTATCTACGCAGCACCTGGAGAGACATTTCAGTTTTGTGCATTGATAGAGACTCCAAGTACACAACAAATATAATGAAGGGCATAAAAAAAGTGGATTTTGCATGATATGTCTCCTTTAAACTACACATGCAATCAAAAGAATACATTTTAACATCTTTTTTCTTAAAATACTAAACACATTAAACTCCCACCTAACCAGGTGACTTCTTATGGCTGCACTGGATCATATTTAGGGGTTTGAAAGCAAAGACGGCGGAATAAAAAAGCGTTCCACACGTTCCAGAACGTGATTTGTGAAATACAAAGCGATTGTCCTTTTTTTTGCTTACGATCATTCGTGTCAATCTGTCACCTGAAATCTAAATGAAACGCACTGGAAAGAGGTCAAACGCGAAAAAGTTCAAGAGCCTTTCCCACTTTTGCAAGGCGCTTTAAGTACCTGAGGAAAGGTGGCAGACGCACACACACACACACTCCCACAGAGAGGCACGGGGAAATTGAAGCCGCGCTCACGTGCTCCGCCTGTCAATTTAAAACCTGTTGCCTCCCTCGAGATTCCTCCTGCTTGACAGGGTGTTGTCACTGGCAGCTGGTGTTTTATGCACACACAATCATCCACACACTCCTTTCTCAGTTACCGGCGCTCATTATCCCCTATTCCACCACATAATGGACACACTCCAGCAGGAACATTTAGCAATGAAAATATTTCAGGGGGGCAGCGGAGCTTTTCCCGCTCGGCAGCTGATGTGCTGGGGATGCTTTATTGGTATCTCTTTGTTGTTCTCGTAAGAGCACATCACAAATTGCCTTTCTGGGATTCTGTCCAACGCGATTTAGTTCTTTAACACACGATTTCACAGGCTGGAGGAAGACGTCTTGTGCTGGTGTGAAAATGTGTTCGTCATCTTGAACTTGATGCTAAGCAGTTTGCTGGAGTGCCTGATTTCCTCCCATCATGGCCGTCAGAGTCGGGATCTTTTATCTTTCAGTTTCGTTTCCATCCGGCTGTGTCTGGCGGAGGAAAAAAGCAGGTTTAACATTTTGGAGAAAGATGTAATTTGGAGAATGGAGGAGAGGCACTCAGATGTCTCGGATTCGTTTTTCCCAGCAGACTTCTGACAACGTGGTCGTCGTGTTATTGATTCGGGCCGTAGTTTACCAGACAGCGTGGCAAAATAGCCGTGCCGATCACTCCCCATTTACTGATCAGAGGGGATTAGGGACGGCATGCCAGTCCAACGTGGAAAAAAAAACAAAACCTTAATGAGAAGAAGGCGGCTGGAGCTCGAATGGAGTAGTAATTTCGGTTTTGGACGGGAAGTCCTGCAGATGTTTCAGTGACGTTTGCACATGATGATGACCACATCTGATTTTCTGATTTCCAAGGAAGTGTGAAGAAAGCGAGGGTACATTTCTAACTTTGCTCATCAAAGAATGCTCCTGGAATCCCTCCGTGTTTCAGCTGCCCTACATTTCCCGGTCTCCAAAGTGCTTCTGTCTCCAACAGCCACTCCTTTTTCTTGCTCCTCTTTTTCATCTATCAGATTGCCTTTCATTCTCTCCCCCTCCTCAACCCGCCTCCGCCTGTTACGACTCCGTCTCTCTCCCTCCTAATGTCCCGCTGCCTCTTCCCCCCCGTGACTTTTTCCGGCTCTATCTTCTCTGCTTGCCACCTACTGCAGCAATTTTGGAGGAGGAGAGAAAAAAAAAAAAAAACAGGAAAAGATTTTCTGACCTGGTAAACTGAACCTCATCTTTTGTATTCATGCCAAGGCAATCATTTCTTCAGGGGTGTGTCTGTGTGGTCCTCACAGCAGTATCTCTCTGCTCCTCCATCTGGGTGGAAGTTATAGTGATAAGCAGGGGCTGCATCATTGTACAGTCTGCACCAGTGGCTAGTTGGCTGATATGGAGTCAATTAAAGCAGAGAGAGTGTGCGGTGCAACCGAGTGCAAGCCTGAACACTCCGGCTGGATGCCTGGGTCCTCTCCTTCCAGTTGATTAGAATATAAACTCACAGTTGGGGGTGCATTTGTTGTCTCTATGATTGCCTGCCTGCATGGAATGAGTTGAAGAGAAGGGAGGTGGTTCAGGTTTTATCTGGTGGAGGGAAAAAAAAGAACAGAAAGAAAGCGCAGCTTTGTTCCTTTCACCTTTCTGCACAGGCACCGAGGAGAGTTAGGTTTAATGACACAGAGTTCTGCCTTCAGGGCAGAAGCCGACTGCACGTGAGCTTCACAGGTTTTTTTTGTTTTAAGTTCAAGGGTATTCCCGAGGAAAGGACAGAGCGGGGCCCATACGGTGTGTTGACACGTTCACAACTGAACTTACCTTTGAGTCTTAATCCAAAGGTAAAGATGCAGCTTCATTGCTACCTCTGCATAGAACTGCACAATATATCAAATCGCGGTCGTCTTGAACAGACGGAGCTGCTAGGCTTTAATGCATATACCTGTTTGACACAAATACAGCAATTAACATATAAGATTATTATCAATAGCCTGTGGGAAAACGTGAATTGTCTCAAACGCTTGTTTTACACTTATAGCTGCTTTTTCCTGTGTATTATTTATGGAATTAGAACGATTTAAATTAAGAAGCACAACTATTTCTGTCACATTCATTATTAAAATGCCATTCCTCAGTAAGCCCGGCACACAGACGCAGCGTGCTGAATGAAACATTACGTATAAACTGGAGTTCAGGGTTAGCAAATCTGATACAGGGAGCATCAGGGTGCATTTTGAAGCCTACAGGAGGTGGAGGATAAGAAAGGCTGTTCTCTGTGCCTCTTGGAGCAAAAGATGGCAACATCCTTCCTCTGCAGTCAAACCAGGTAGAGGCCGGGACGGGTTCGACAGGTCACTTGTCTCGTTTGGGAAATTAATTAACTGATTAGGAAATGAAGTCTTGTTTTACTGCCTATCAGGAACATATTTGGAGGAACAAGAAGAGCATGAAGTGTAAAGCTGCTGTTTTTCTAAAGAACTGCATCTGGATCTGTACAGCTGGATGAACCACTTAGCAACAACCTATAGAGAACAAGGTTTCTACACAGTCTGGATGGAAAGATGGGAAAAAATAAACATTTTGCTTTTTAAAAAACAAAAACAAAACATGGAACTGAAGATTTTCCCACCACTGGGTAAGTCTGAAAAACAGAAATCCCAGTAAGGAAAATGTTTGCGTTCCTTATCACATTACCTGAGAAATATAAGTATAAAGGTCAGATTTTGAAAAAATATCAAAACAAAGTGTTAAATATTTGACATAAAGCTGATCTAAGTTGTGAAACAGGCCTTTACCACACTGCCCAATCGGAAGTCACCTTCACCATTGTGTTAGTGTGGAACAAACACATCATGCAGCTTAATTAGGGAAATGTCCTGTACTTATTGTTCAGAGAGTCTGCAATCCAAAAATCTGAAAAAGCATGAATTTTTTAAAAATAAAATATGAGATAACAAAACCAAACGAGGTAAATCCTTTGTACCCAGATGTCCAAACCTGTGGAAAAATATAAAGATGAGAGCAGAAATATATAAGATGTTCAAATTACAGTGTTTTGTAGTTTCACTGTGTTTCACAAGCTCAGTGCAGTCAGCACAGTTGAAGGACTTGCTTTTAAATCTAAATTGTTACTCGCCCAAATGTATTGTAGCCTTATTTTCTTCTCATTATATTTCCCACAAAAAAGAGAGAAAAAAATGGTGCTCTGTTGCAAACAATCCTATCGTCTGAGGTCAAGATCTTTATGGCAGATCTGGGACGGCAAAAACACAGAAACTGACCTTGCTGTTCAATTTGTTTTGGGTGGGTCAGTAACTAAAGGCTAAAAATATCTCCTCACTGCAAGATCCACTAAGGCACAACAAAGCGGCATGCTTCACTGCCTTAAAATCGGAAACATTTAGCCCATATTGACAGTTTCTGAATGGCCTGCTGTAATATTAGAAGATTCATTGGGATTCAGCCAAAGCTTTACAATGAGTGGACTTGTGATATCCTGTATTTCTCTTTATATAATTTAAATAAAATGTTACTAACATGTTAACCCTTTATCACTATACCATTTTATTCCTCTGACTTATTTGAACATTTTAGGTAGCTTTTTAGTTCATCTGTACAAAAAATACTTTTAATACTTTCTCCTTGTGTCATTTCAGTGAACAAGGTCTGGCCATGTTGCGTTTCAAAGAATTTCATTTGAACTTTACGCTTGTGGGAGTTTGGTCTTCAGTATCGTGCCCTTCTGCGTTCTTTTCAGCACATGCCAAAAATATTCAAAGCAGTAAAAATAGTTCTCAAGGACCCTGGGAAAAAACAACAACAACAAGAAAACAACTTCAGCCTGGTTGCAAGCACACAATTATGTTAGATTAGTCTGAAAAACGAGCAGGTTAGCCTCATTTTTCTGCCCCTGATCGTCAGGCTGGAAGACAAATTCACCGCATTGAATAATATTTGCTGTGTTGGGTTATAATCCTCCAAACTAATGGATCGGTTCGTCTTCCCGAGTCATGTTTTATCACTGCAACTCTACTCGCTAATGCAGAGCTGTTTTCAGTGGCGATAATGTGAGCTGCAACCTTCACACCTCACACAATGTTTATGATGTTTATTTCAGAAACATTCGACACTCACTCGAAGCAGTTTTGTTTAAATGCAGACAGCTAAGAAGGTCTTGAAAAGTGTGAAAAGAAAAACAAAAGTGGCCCAGGAGTGTTAATAGTAGCTTTCGGACAAATTCAGTTTGTGTAAACATTATTGCATGAGCTTAAAAAAAATATTTGATTTAAAGAAAACATGGATTGTTCTGCAGCAACGCAGAAGAAGAACCTTATTTTTATAATTAGGTCATGCTGACCCACTAAACACCTTTCAGTATTTGCTTACTTACACATCAGGCCTCAGAAAGGTTTGTCAGGGACTCTACAGATTTCGCCTTGATTGAAAGAAAGCCACAAGAAGTCATAATAAAGTTTGTGTAGGGCCACAGATCAGCACGGGACTGCACAGGAAAAATCAACAACTTGCATTATTTCCTTTTTATTTACTATCCGAGTCTGAATTACGTTTTATTTGGAAAATACTTTATTTTGAAAAATGTCCGGATTTCCTCCACTACATCCGTCTGTGTCTCACTTTTGACGTAACCTTGCCTGCAACCTAAATTCAATTCAATTGAATAAAATTTTTTTTATATAGCGCCAATCAGCTCATAGAGTTCTGCTGCATGTTCCTCATTTCCTCAAATAGATTTGATGGGAGCAGACCCAGATTGGTAATGTGCAGAACGGAGAGTGGTGCACATTATCAATCTGTCTTCCCAGGTTTAATTTTGGCGCACGTCAAGAGGCGTGATCCCATCAGCAAATGCCCTGACAGCATCATATGTGGGGTCTAACTGTGCTGCTAAAGCTGGGAAGGCATTCCCTATTGGTGGAGAATTGGTCCTACCCGCCACTGAAGACATTTGCCGTGAACTTCTAGGAGAGGCTGCGCCATAAGGATGGTTGCAACGAGAGGAAATTGCTGAGTAGACTGGACACGAGCAACAGACTTCGAGTGTCGTCGTCTCCCATTACCCTCAGATGTGACCGCCTCGTTGCACAGAAACACGCTCAAGGCTCCCACTGATTGAGCGTTATAGTGAGCTGTGTTTTTCATGCCCTTTATTATATTTAGAAAATGCCACAGTGTAAAGTAAAATTTAGACACAGACACTGAGATCACAAAGTGCTTCACGATAACAACACAGAAAAACAAGAATATGCTTTAAAATAAAATGCAGCAGTCTACTTAAAATACTTTTGGTATAAAATTGTCTTTATCTGCTTCTTAAAAGAGTCAGTGGAGGTCATGCAGTGACAGGAGGAGAGCAGGAGAAAGCCTCGGGGCCACAGCCTGAAAAGCCTGATCTCCACAAGTCTTAAAATGAGTCCGTGGTATAATCAACAACCACTGATCGGATCATCTTAAAGTCCGAGGTGAACAGTAAGGCTCCATGAAGTTCTGCTCATGGAGCCATGAAGTGCCCTTAACGTCCGGACCAACATCTTAAAATGTATCCTGCACTGTACAAGGAGCCAGTGCAAGGAGGCCAGAACAGGAGTCACGTTTTCTCTACTGTTGGTCCTCGTTAAGAGTCTATCTGCTGCTTTCTGTACTGTCTGAAGGCGATTTAAAGCCGATTTGCTGAGACAAGTAAAACGACTAATACAACAGTCCAAACGAGATGAAAGCATGCGCTGCCCTCTCAATTTCATTTTTTGACACACATAATGTAAACTTTGAAATATTCTCAAGTGATAAGGAACAATTACAGACCAGGTGTCTTAAATGATGTTCAGAAATGATTAACGCCCTTCTCAATGATTAAAGGAAAATTACATTTTCCTTCCCATTAAAGCAAATAAACCCTTCTTTTAATTGCTGAGCAGTCTTTTTAACGTTTCCACTTGTTTGTTTGGACAGTTTGTCTTTGGTGAAGTCAAACTATCCAAGTCCTTGTCTTTGAGGTTGGAAGGTCTCATGCCATCACCCTAATTTTTAGCATCACAGATTCCCTGTTAGATTATAGTCTAGATCTAGCAGCTGTTACATTCTAGTAAGGGTATGAATACTTTTGACCCAGCTGTTTAAGTCATAATGTTGACTTCTGTTCCCAAACCATAAATGTTGCTCTTGGTCTGCCTTTGCCTGCTGAAAAACCGCCGTCTGCTTTTCTGTAATTTTTACTACAGGCCCAATCAGCTCGCTTAAACACAACAATAAATTTTGTCTTGGACGTTTGAAGCATCAGCAGCGATCCGAGCCGCCTCACTGAGACGTTTCTTCTCAAATCTGCCTCTGGGATTGGCTGTGGCTAACTCTTGATTTTTACCTGCGTGTTGTCAAAGTGAGGCGAATGGAACGCAGCGTTAGACACCAGCGCTTGAAGAGATCATGAAATGGGTCAGGTTTCCGGTATGCATGAGGCACAGCGGTCATAAAGTGCAATTTCCTGCCGTTTGGACCAGCTTTTACGCGTGGCAGCAGTTAGTTTACTCAGATAAAACTTTTCTATGACTGCTCTCTCGCTGGTGAAATACTGCTGCAGCTTTACGCTGCTTTAAATGTAAAAAAATCCTGTCTTGTGTCGATTTGATCAGACCTTCGGTTTGTTTCTCCTTGGGCTGATGAAAGCTGAATGTTATTTAAAGCTCCACTCAAAGCTGTTTTTTTTTTTTTAATCTCATTTAAGGTCCACCATGGCTCTGTTATCTGCCTTTTCATCAATAAAGTCAGCAACAGTTGCTTGTTTACACTTGCCAGGCTACTGAGTCTGATTTATTTCATTAAAATGTTTTTAATGAATCAGCAGAAATGTCAGAAAATGCGTCCAGGTTGTGCGTTGGAGCTGGTTATGTGTGCGATCCAGACTGAAGACCTTTCACACAGGTGCACCATTAGATATCCCCTCTGCAGCATTGTCTGCAGAGCTACTGAACTTCTCTTTGTCCTCACTCACTTGCGCTGAAGGACTCCCTTTACAATGGCGCCCGCTTTGAAGATCAGAGCCGCTGTCGTCTCCTCGGCTTCGAAGCGCTCGGAACGATATCAGCTTTTATTTTAACCAGTCCCCCTTAACAAGATCATCAGCCATGTTGCCTATCAGAAAACCCACTCTTCATCAGCGAGTTTTCATTATTTTCCCTCTAAGTCAGACGTTTCGTTTTCCCCTGAAGGAGATAATTGCCCTCCATCAAAGACGTCTGCCGGCAGGATCCTCACGGAAAACTGGGCCCTAATTAAGACCGGAGCGCCGGAGCGGCAGGAGCTGTCAACCTGGAGTATGACTGCTGACCACCAGAATCCCTAATTGCCTCCGTTTTGATATCCACTCCCTCCTCTTCCTCCTCCTCCTCTCCTCATCTTCATTAGCTCTCGGCTTACTTCCCACTCGGCTCCCCCTAATGACTGGTCAAATGTACATGGCAGACAAACAGCTCCAAACAAGCCCTGCTCCATCGACTCTGCCCTGCAGCATTCAACCTGCCGACGTGTGTGTGTGTGTGTGTGTACAAACACAGGTCTGTGTCTCCTCTAAATGCAACGCTTTAAGCTTCAGTGCCAGGTTTACTGGTGTCTTGTGTGGATTCACCAGCAGATGTTGGGATTTTAATCTAATTGGTCACTGCGGTCGTTCAACCCCTCGATCCGACTCTGCTGTCCATGATTCTCTCGTTTATTCATTGTTTGCTACACTTTATCCCCTCTCGCCTTCCCTGTAAAGCTCCGTGTTTCTCCTTTTTATTTATCCTGTATAGTGAATTGCAGTTTCTGTTACAATGAAACTATTAAGAGAGCTGTTTCACTGTGCATAATAATATTGTTCTATCCATCCATGAAACCAGATAATTGCGCTGCATAAAAAAGACACATAACCTACTTTCTCCGTCATGCGCTGACATTAAACCAGACTAAGGAGTCCCTGTTTCAGGTCAGTCAGGATTAAAACACAATTATTTCTATTTGCTGAATGCCACAATGATATTCTGACATATTCTTGGTATTTGGTAAAATTTCCCTTCACGCTGTGTGATTATCTTTCCACAAGATTCTCACATAGTTTGCTTGAATTTTGGCCCATTCCTCCTGACAGAAATATGCAACTGTGTCAGGTTTGGACGCTGCCTTGCTCACACCCACTGTTTCAGCTCTGGCCACAGATTTCCTGTATAATGGCCACCCCAAAGCGTTAAATTTGTTGTCTTTAAGCCAACCTGTACTTCATTCACTGCAAAAACGGAACTAAAAATAACTAAAATCTTCTTGAAATGAGTGCATTTATCCTTGATTTGAGCAGGTAAATAAGATGATCTGCTAATGGAATAAGATTTTTGCACTTAAAATGGGAACAACTCATCTCCATCATCTTATTTCAAGAGCAGTATATCTAATTGTCTTATTTTAGGGGTCAAATACTCATTCTATTGGCAGATAATCTTATTTACCTGCTCATCAAGGACAAATGCACTAATTTCAAGAAATATTTACTTATTTTTATTTCTGTTTTTGCCGTGTTCTGCCAGCCCTGCACTCCACAGTTGAGACGGTGTTCTCAAACTTGAAAGCTTCACTATTACATTTATCCTCCAAATGTAATAGTAGATCATCATTATGGCCGAACATTTCTTTTTTTCCTCACAAGACCACAGAACATGTCCCCAAAGATTAAAGTCTTTGTTGTTGTGTGAATTTGAAAATATTGATTTTGCATCCTACGCTGATTTTTAGTGAATGACTTCTTCCTCTCTGAGCGGCCTTTCAGCCCATGTGAAAACGGGTATCGTTTCACATGAGATAATGACGCTTTGCTGCTTCAGCCAGCAGCTTCACACAGTCTGTTGCTTTTGTTCCAGCGTTCATACGCAGTATTCACAGCAAAACGTGTTCATCTGCGGGACACAGACACAGTAAAGAACTTCTTATTAAGCAATCTGTTGGCTGGACGTTCCCATAGAGTTTATACTTACATCTGTTTTTTTTAATTAAGTCTGACCGTACCTCAACTTCTATAAGCAGAGTCATTCCCATTTTATCACGCTTTAAAAGTAGGTCAGAAATGGTCACGTTTTTCCCCCCTAAATAATAATAATAATAGGGTACATCTTATTACCAAAGTGTTTGTCGCGTGCAGTGGAGTCCTATAATGGAAATCAGCTCTTTTTTGACCTGCTTGCCTTTTATAAGGTGAAAAACACATTTGGAACAGTTTTGGCAAATTTGGCTAAACTGTGCCAAAACCACAGGTCCGCCTGTCACACTGTGCCCACTAAACCCTTTGTGAAACAAAAATGTTTCTGCTGATTTAGTCCAGATTTGCTGCAGTTATAGTCATGGTGTGGATATATACGAAATCTGAGGCTTCTCCTATATTTTCAAAACGGTTTTCATGTAGTTTTGTGGTGTTTATTCTGTAAAATGTTTAGGTGAGGCTCAGAAAATTTGATTGTTTCTTTGTTTAATCGCCTATAAATCAGACAAATGTGTAACAGTGGTTCCACTTGAATAATATTATTTAATGTCTTAGCTTCACTCAAATGTTTCCATTGACAGTTTATAACTTTGGAGCTGTACTGGATTTATGTCAGGTCTGTAATTTCAGGCAGAAATTGCTCCTGAACCCGTCTGGGTTTAAGGACCTTCTGGGCCTTCAGGCATCTGGTGATTGAACCCATGTACCTGATATATAGGCTCATTTCTTTTTGCTTTGTTTTGCCCATGGTATCACAAAAGGAAGCATTGTTCAATTCAATTCAATTCAATTCAATTTTATTTATATAGCGCCAAATCATGAAACATGTCATCTCAAGGCACTTTACAAAATCAAGTTCAATCATATTATACAGATTGGGTCAGATTATACAGATTGGTCAAAATGTCCTATATAAGGAAAACCAGTTGATTGCATCAAAGTCTTGACAAGCAGCATTCACTCCTGGGGAACCGTAGAGCCACAGGGAGAGTCGTCTGCATTGTACATGGTTTTGCTGCAATCCCTCATACTGAGCAAGCATGAAGCGACAGTGGGAAGAAAAACCACCCATTAACGGGAAAAAAAAACCTCCGGCAGAACCGGGCTCAGTATGAACGGTCATCTGCCTCGACCGACTGGGGTTACAGAAGACAGAGCAGAGACACAACAAGAGAGACAAAAAAGCACAGAAGCACACATTGATCTAGTAATCTGTTCTACATTAGATGGTAGTAACGGGTGAGCCGTCTTCTCTGGATGATGTCAAAGTTAACAGAACGCCAGACCAGGTGTACCTACTATGAAGAAAAAGAGAGAGAGCAAAAAGTTAAAAGCTGAAATGACGACAGTCATTTCAATGTAATACAATACAAAACTGGAGAACCGTAGAATGAAGAACAGTAGAAATCAGTAGAGTGAGAAAATTAGACCCTGATGTCCTCCAGTAGCCTAAGCCTATAGCAGCATAACTATAGAGGTAGCTCAGGGTAACATGAGCCACTCTAACTATAAGCTTTGTCAAAAAGGAATGTTTTAAGATTAGTCTTAAAAATAGATAGGGTGTCTGCCTCACGAACCAAAACTGGGAGTTGGTTCCACAGGAGAGGAGCCTGATAGCTAAAGGATCTGCCTCCCATTCTACTTTTAGAGACTCTAGGAACCACCAGCAGACCTGCAGTCTGAGAGCGAAGTGCTCTGTTAGGAACATACGGAGTAATCAGAGCTCTGATATATGATGGAGCTTGATTATTAAGGGCTTTATACGTTAGAAGAAGAATTTTAAATTCTATTCTTGATTTAACAGGAAGCCAATGAAGGGAAGCTAAAATTGGAGAAATATGATCCCTCTTGTTGATTTTCATCAGAACTCTTGCCGCAGCATTTTGGATCAGCTGAAGACTTCGAACTGCATTTTGTGGACTTCCTGATAGTAAAGAATTACAATAGTCCAGCCTTGAAGTAACAAATGCATGCACTAGTTTTTCAGCATCACCCCTGGACAGAATGTTTCTAATTTTGGCGATATTCCGGAGGTGAAAAAAGGAAACTCTGGAAACCTGTTTAATATGGGATTTAAATGACATGTCTTGGTCAAAAATAACACCAAGATTTTTTACTTTATTACCAGAGGCCAAGTTAATGCCATCCAGATTCAGTGATTGATTAAGAAGTTTATTTTTTGAGGACTCTGGCCCAAAGATTACAACTTCTGTCTTGTCAGAATTTAAATGCAGGAAATTTAAAGTCATCCAGCTTTTGATGTCATCAAGACATGACTGCAGTCGAAGTAACTGATTGGATTCATCAGGATTTATGGATAAATATAGCTGAGTGTCATCAGCATAACAGTGGAAATTAATCCCATGCTGTCTGATAATTTTGCCAACCGGAAGCATATATATAGTAAATAGAATTGGTCCAAGGACTGAACCCTGTGGTACTCCACAGGTGACCCTAGAGTTTGAAGAAGATTTATTATTAACATGAACAAACTGGAATCTGTCCGACAGATAAGATTTAAACCAGCCTAATGCTTTCCCCTTAATCCCTACAGTATGCTCAAGTCTTTGTAGGAGAATAATGTGATCAACTGTGTCAAATGCAGCACTGAGATCTAACAGGACAAGTACAGACACAAGTCCATTATCTGAGGCCATGAGAATATCATTGGTGACCTTCACCAGAGCTGTTTCAGTGCTATGATGAGCTCTAAAGCCTGACTGAAACTCCTCAAGTAGGTCATTACTTTGTAAATGTTCACAAAGTTGATTAGCAACTACTTTCTCAAGAATTTTAGATAAGAAAAGAAGATTAGATATAGGTCTGTAGTTTACTAGCTCATCTTGATCAAGAGAAGGTTTCTTAAGTAAAGGTTTAATAACAGCTACTTTAAAAGCCTTTGGTACATATCCATTTACTAAGGATAGATTAATCATGTCTAAAATAGGACCACTGATCAGAGGGAATACCTCCTTAAACAACTTGGTTGGGATTGGGTCTAACATACAGGTAGAAGGTTTAGATGAAGCTAAAATTTTAGATAGCTCAGAAAGCTCTACTGCTTTTAAACAGTTCAGACACTGCGCAGGTTCTAAGGATTCCTCCAATGCTGCCTCACTTACTGAGGACGAGGTAATCATGTTTGGGAGGATGCCAATTATTTTATTTTTAATGGAATCAATTTTATTTATGAAGAATCCCATAAAATCATTACTGCTAAGAGCTAAGGGGATGGCTGGATCAACAGAGCTGTGGCTCTGGGTAAGTTTGGCAACTGTATTGAAGAGAAATCTAGGATTATTCTTATTCTCCTCAATTAATGATGAAAAATATGCTGCTCTAACTCTGCGAATGGTCTTGTTATACAACAATAGACTGTCCCTCCAGATTAGGTAGGATTCCTCTTGGTGTGTAGAGCGCCATTTTCTCTCCAATTTCCTAACATTGTGCTTCAAGGAATGCAGCTCTGAATTAAACCAAGGAGCCAGCTTCCTGTGAATAATCACCTTATTTTTCAAGGGAGCTACATTGTCTAATGCAGAACGCAATGACAAAGTCATACCGTTTACAAAGACATCTATTTGTGAATTGGAAGAAACAACATTGCTGCCATCTACAGGGCATTTCTGCAATACGGAGGATATTAAAAAGGGGACAGACTCTTTAAGTTTTGATACAGCATTATCCGATAAAGATCTACTATAATGGAACCCTCTTTTGGGGGTGGAGAACTCCGTTAGATTAAACTCAAATGTTATTAAAAAATGATCAGATAGGACAGGGTTGTGAGGAAATACTGTTAATTCTTCACAATCAATGCCATATGTCAGCACAAGGTCTAAAGTATGGAGCCAAGAGTGCGTCGGTTTATGCACATTTTGAGCAAAACCAATTGAATCTAGGATAGTTTTAAAGGCTACACTAAGGTTATCACATTCTGTGTCAACATGGATGTTAAAATCACCCACTATAATAACCTTATCAGTATTTAACACCAAATCAGATAAGAAGTCTGACAGCTGATCCAAAAACTGAGTGCAAGGGCCTGGTGGACGATACAAAACAATAAACAGAAGAGGTTTTATTGCTTTGCAGTTTGGATGAGGGAAACTGAGGGTTAAATGTTCAAAAGAACTGTAGTTATTAATTGGCCTGGGACTAATTAATAAATCAGACTGAAAGATGGTTGCCACTCCTCCTCCTCTTCCCACAGATCTGGGAATGTGGAAATTTGAATAATTGGAGGGAGTTGACTCATTTATACTAACGTAGTCCTCTTGTAGCCAGGTTTCTGTGAGACAAAACAAATCAATCTGTTTATCAGAAATCAATTCGTTAACTAACAAAGTCTTTGGAGGGAGAGACCTTATATTTAATAGACCACATTTAATTGTTTTATTTTTAGGTTCAAGGTGAACCGTATTGATTTTTATTAGGTTTTTATGATTTGTTCCTTTTAGATAAGTTTTTGATCTGTTAAGTTTTGGCCGTGGGAAAGACACCGTCTCAATAGGATAATGGGTGGGTAACAGTACAGAAGCTGCAGAGAGGTGTGTTAAACTACGGCTCTGCTTCCTGGTCTGGACCCTGGGTTGTCAGCATTTAGGAGAACTAATAAAACCGGCCAGATTTCTAGAAAGAAGAGCTGCACCATCCAAAGTGGGATGGATGCCGTCTCTCCGGATCAGACCAGGTTTTCCCCAGAAAGTTCGCCAGTTATCAATGTAGCCCACGTCGTTTTCAGGACACCACCTAGACAACCAGCGGTTGAATGATGACATGCGGCTAAACATGTCATCACTGGTCAGATCAGGCAGGGGACCAGAGAAAATTACGGAGTCCGACATTGTTTTAGCAAACTCACACACCGAAGCAACACCAACTTTAGTGACCTCCGATCGGCGTGACCGGGTGTCATTACCGCCAGCGTGAATAAAAATCTTACTGTATTTACGCTTATCCTTAGCCAGCAGTTTTAGGTAAGATTCTATGTCGCCCGTTCTGGCCCCTGGCAGGCATTTAACTATGGTCCCTGGTGTCTCTAGTGCCACGTTTCTGACTATTGAGCTCCCAATCACCAGAGTCGGCTTCTCAGCGGGTGTGTCGCTGAGTGGGGAAAATTTGTTAGAAACGCAGACGGGTTGGTGGTGAACTGGGGGCTGAAATCTAGAGCTATGCTTCCTACGAACTGTCACCCAGCCGGCCTGCTTACCCGGCTGCTCGGGTGCTTCTGGAGGACCACTAAGTGAAGTAACGCTAGGTCTATGTGGCTCCGCGCTAGCAAAGGGGCGGCTATCAGCTGGTCTTTCCATAGCACGGAGCCGGGTCTCTAATTCTGACACCCTCGCCTCCAAAGCTACAAAAACACTACATTTATTACAAGTACCATTATCACTAAAGGAGGCAGAGGAATAGCTAAACATCTGACACAGAGAGCAGGAGATAAGGGGAGACTTAGTAAGAGACGGAGAAGCTGAAGTAACAGTAGGAGAGGAAGCCATTGTGGAGCTAAAGCTAGGCTAGGCTAAAGCTAGGCTAGCGCCCTTCTACCACGCCAAGAGAGCAAACCGTGAAACACGAGGAGTTCCCAAGCGTGATGTGCAGCAACAGAAAATGTTTTAAAAGTGCTTATGTGTTAGAAACAGATGTTACAGCAAAGAGATTAAAGATAAAAGCGAGAGAATCTGGAGCAACAAACCGTTGCTCACGCAGTGAAAACAGGAAGTGATGCAATACGCCTTACCGCAAACAGCCAAACATTGTGTTTGAGGCGTTGCCTTAAAATGCAACCTCCATTTGACATAGATGTGAACTGTTTACTACAAAGGCGTGACATCATCAGGGCTGTCATTAAACTTTTAAAGGCTCAGTAATCTTAGTCTTTCTGAACTTCTGACTCCGAAGAAAGCGATAAAAAAATGGATCCCTCATTAATCTGGGATTAGCAAGTAGAAAGAATTGTAGTAATCCTAATTTATCTAAAACAGAAGAAATTCAGCCTGATTTGAAAGATAAATCTTACTTCTTCTTTTTTCCTTTAAAACTTTCATAATGATTTTTTTTTTCACAGAGTTTGCAGGTGTTAGAAGCCACCTGAGGAGAGGGTAGAAAACAAAGGCTTCATTGATGAGCCTAAAGGTCAGCTCTGAGGAGGCTGAAAACACTTTTCTCAGCCGCTGCATCTCGGGGCGATACCAGACAGCTAGACAGGGTCCCCGCTGGGAGGGATGATTGCTGCCTCTCAATGCTCACATTTGCAGGCCGTATCCTTTATCTCGTATCCTCCAAGACCTGGCATCCTTGCTAAGCCCTCGCTCGACAGCATTTACCCACATAAAATCAATAACACTCGAACGCTCTTTCTCTGCTCTGAGGGGGTACGTCAGGCACAATGTTTCACTGCAGTCAGAGTACGTCTGCTCCTCAAGGAGCCGAGCGGAGGGGGAAGGGGGACTTGGCTCAGGAATTAAAGCTGATTTCATTCCCCCTGAAGACCCACGTGAGTTTTAACCCCCAATTATTGCCTGTGTTACCCTCTGGCACCAGAGGACTTTGACCATGAAGATAATCAGAGCTGTACACTCTTTTTTTAATGTAAAATCACACGGCGCTAATCTGTAATTATACAATTCCTCCAAGGATTTCATTCCTCCATGTTTAATTACCAACTCCTGTACGCAGAGACTAAAATGTCACTCAACGATGCCAGCAGTCTGAATCACAACAACCCTTATATTGAGCTACAACCCTGAGTTTTAAGTGACCTCCAACACCCTCCACCAGCCAGACCTTCTGATAATAATTTAAAGGGGCCTTGGTCGATAGTTTTTAAGGCTTTCCGAAGGTCTTTCAGAGTTTCCTCTCATTGGCTGCTTTGTCAACCAATGAAGTCCAGCTTTTTTCTTTTCCACAACGTCAAAACATGCAAGAAACGCTGGTGTCGCTCAGATCTGAATTTTTAACGTCCACATAAAATCAGTTAACAGCTTAAAAACATGGCCGGAATAAAGAGTTTCCTGTCCAAACAGGACACAGAACAACTGCTGCATGCTTTTATTTACTATAGGTTTGATTACAGCGACAAAGTTGTTGGCATATGTATTTTATTTTTGTATTTGGTGCCCTCATTTGTCATTTATTCCCAGCTATCTGTTGGCTTATTGAATGTCATGTGACCTACCTAATTTAATGCATGAGATAATAAATGGTGTGCGTGCACCTGTTTTGCTTGTTGAACACCATAACCTACCCTGCTAAAAATGTCTTTACTGGCCAAAAGACTGCTGCCAGGGTCCTGAACAAGACCTGGAAAATGGATCATATCAAACCAGTTGTTCATCATCTTTGGACAGGTAACCTTTAAGCCCCGATCAGGAGTCCACCAGCAGAGGAAGGCACCCAATCTGCAACCAAAGAGGCATTAACAGGAGGGAGGTTCCCACATGGAAAGGCAGTTTACAGAAAAAAAGAAGGCAAAATATGGAGCCAATACAAGCCTGGGGCTGCAATTAAATGATCTGGTTTCTTGTACAGTATGAACCATGCAGAGTCCTCAGGTATTCTGAGAGCTACTTACTCTGAACTCCCTGGAGGGAATATATCCCCCGTCTGGCCCCGCAACGCCTTGTGATCCCCCAGAATGAGCTGGAGGATGTTGCTGGGGAGATGGATGTCTGGGTCTCCCTGCAGGACCTGCTTCCTCCATAACCCGAGTTTGGATAAACAGAAGACAAGTGATGCATGGACATAGAATTTGGTATGCCTCCAAGTTGCACCCAAGCATGGCTGTGCTGGTTGCTGGGAGGCCTTATTGGAAGTTAAATGCAGAGTATACCTCACAAACAATAGTCCTGGCTTAAAGGACAAGGAGGTATGATGTGATTAGGGATTGTGTGTGCAAACAGCAGCTAACAGGTTTTATAATGTCAACTTGTTACTCCTGTCTGAACCTTCATGACTTTAGGTAAAAAAATTGCCAAAGTTTTAAAAACTGTAGGAAAGTCCATCAGAAAGCCTTATGAACTATTAATCAAAATCATTATTACAGATTATGAGAAGGTCTGGATGCTAAGGCCTCATAAAGCAAGACTTTTGTACTGTGCTTCATCTGAAAGGAAGAAACCTAACATTTTCTCCTGGGACGTTTATTCTGTTTATCGGTTAACAGCGGAAGGTCTCTCTCATCACGTTGCCTGTACTTGGTCCCTAAAAAACCACCTGCTCTGTCTCCCTCGGCTTTTAAAAGAACTGCTACCTGGTCTGGTCCGAGTTTTCTCTCGCTTCCGTCCCCTTCTCTGTCTCTCAAGGTTAATACGTCCAGCTCAGAGAGCCGTGATTTTGTAGGGTCAGGAAGTCAGGGGGGAAGTCAGACAGTGATGGCTCCTGCAGATCTGTGAAGGAGAGGCCCAGTGGAAGCAGACATGGTTCAGATGCCAAAAGAATAAAAAGAACAGGGGGGTCTTTACATTTAATATAAGATATTCTCGTTTAGTCTGCATTTTGTTTTTGGGTCTTTATCTCTTTATAGACCACAACTGATGGATGGATGGCCTTAGTGAAACCAGGGCAGGCACTTAGTGAGCGGTACAAGTTGGGCAAGGTTACCTGTCATCCGTCCCTGAAAACGGCACTTCACTGTAGGAAGTTATGATGCTTCTCAGCACTATGATGGGATATTTACTGATTTTTACTTTACTCTTAGTTTATAAAATGCATAACTAGTTCTGCGTATTTTGTGCTAAATTATCAAATTAAATTAGGAATTTTCCCCTTGGGTTAAATGTACCAAATATCTTCTGAAAAGAATCTTACTAAGAATCCCTGAAATATTTTTGGCTATCTTTATAAGGGTAACATTTATTATTTATGGTTTGATTTGTGGTTTTAGCTTCAAAATACTCAAATGCTTTACAGTTTGAAGATGTTTGTAATGAATAACAAAAAAACGATTGAAGAAATGCAGTTTTTAACTAGGTTGACTTCTTTTTCTTTGACATCTTTTTAAAAGAAAACATAATTCAGACTTGTCTGGGCTATTTATTCACTGGTTTTGAATAAATTCTGTGTGCTAAAAGTCTGATGTTGACCCCAAATGCGCCCATTTGGAAGCTGTTATGATGCTGTTGTAGCTAGATCAAACAGTAAAAGCATTAAAGCTCTTAATGCAAGTGAAAAATGGAACAAAACATACATTTTCTACATTCTAATGACAAACGAGCATGCTTGTTAGTATAGAATATGTAAAGGAAATACAACACGTCCTCACCTCCTATAGTCAAATGATTGTCTATTTAATTTCGTATCTATTTGACAGCGTAAACAAAAAAGCAGATGCTTGTAAGTAATTGGACTCATAAATTCAAACAGTAAGGGTTTCAATTTTTACTCAGTAAATGTACTTTAACCAGGCCCACAGCATCACGGATCCTCTACCGTACCTGGGAGTGGGTGTAAGGTCCTTGTTAGCACATTTGTGATTTGTTTTATGCTGTTTATGATTAAGAAAAACCCCATTCATGACACTGCACAATGTGAAGTAGCCCCTCCAGGAGGAGGAATGTCGTTATCCATGTCCACCATGAAAGGTTAAATCTGCTAGTGAAAATATATAGGGTTCCTGATACAGAGCAGCCTTTTTATAAGTCTCTTGGAAACAACAGACAAGATTCTCCTGAAGAAAAACAACTCAGCAGCATTTAAAATTCATGTAAAACTAAAGCAGACTTCAGATAAAAGACGGTTTCTGAAAAAATCCGCAAAACCCCTAAAATTTCTTTCTTCCGTGACTCCTCATACATATGGGCTGAATAAATGCAGGCGCTGAGTTAATTATTCATGCTTTATTAAAGGTCAAGTTTTAGTCAGGTTGCTACAGTTGTTAAAATGTGCCTCCAGCACTAAAAGGAAGATGTGTGGTTGGTGTTTTATCAACGTGCTTTAAACACCACAGAGGCGTTACGTTTTCGTAGAAACACGCCGCTAACCGCTAACGTTTGCAGCAGTTTGGCCAAGTTCAACCTTAACAAGACCTGAAAGAGTTAAAGGTTCACTTTCAACGCATAAATGCCTATAAATGTATGTAAATTATTAAAACAATTAAAACTAAAAATCAGTTGATCTGTTTGTTTTTCAATGTGGTGAACTGATTCAATAGAATAGAATAGAATAGAAATGTCCTTTATTATCCCAAAGTAAAAAAAATCCAACAGACATCAGAGGGAAATTCAATGATGAGAGGTAAAGTGATACATTAAAACCACAAGAACATATATGACATGCAGTCATATTCAGTAAAATATTATTGAGAGATTCAATTATTCCCATTATTTACACACAGATTGATGTTTTCAAGCCTTTGTTTCTGTTATTGTTATTTTCCGCTTACAGCTAATAAAAACCTGACATTTAATATTAGAATATTACGTCAAACCAATAGAAAAATACATTTCTAACACAGAAATGCAGTGCTTAATAAAAAAGTAGGTTTAATACGTGCTGAAAGGTTGTTATTTTCAAAAGATGCCTTAAATCTGACATTCAAGCCTCATCAGAACACATATACTAATTTATTGAATGACTGGTAAAGATTTCCCAAATATATTTTATAATAATTTTATAATCTTTAGATTTTTGTGTTTTCACAAATGTATTAAAGGTCTTAACTTGTGTTTCAAAGAATCTTTGTCTTATGAAGGGTGATGTAGTTCAGGTTTGAGGTTTTTATTTGTTTTATGTTTTGAAAAAGAGACAATCACTGAAACAGCTGTTAGCTTAGCATCAACTTAACTTTTTTTTTTTTTTTTTTTTTTGCATCAACTTAACTTTAGCATCATGGGTCAACTGCGGCTGCAGCCATATTGTCTTAGAGGTACTTAGAGGTACTTGTGCTCTGTTGACATGAAAATCCACGTCAGGGTTGATCAGTTTAATTACTTTAACCGTTTAATTATTTGGATTTTGAACTAAATATGATAAACTTCAGTTTGCATTCCTGAAAAACTAAATCAGAAGCTTTGAATCAGACACCAAGGTCAGTGTCATCAGCCAAATTTTCTTGTAGTGCCTATTTTTCTTTATGTTGCATATTGGTTGTAAAGTGTGATTAATACAAGGGGTACTACTCCCCATAGAGGGGATAAAACTAAAAACTTTTGATGTAGAAATTAAATGTTTGTACTGTTATCCTACGGACTTTTCAAATTGATAGTTTGGTTTTCTAATAGTTTTTTTTATCTTTATGAGTCTGATATTTCTGCGTGAACAGATGTCTTATAAGATAAGATAGGATAAGATAAGATAGGCTTTATTGATCTCACAGTGGAAAAATTCACTTGTCTGACATGATTAGAGACGGGATTTAAATTGACTAAAGGTGCCGGCTATGACAGCATACACTTTTATCTTCCTGTCTACCTTGTGCAGAAATGACAGGACGCCTATAAAATATTTAAGCCGCTCGACTCGATGCGTGCAGCTGCTTCACACCTGATCTTTCTCCCGCCACACAGAATACATCAAGCGTATGCCAACAGTTTGGGTCATCTGTTTAAACTGCAAAACATCTGATGCTCTCCTGGTATCCTGGTCTGCTGCTGTCAGCTTCTGCTTGGTTCACTTCAGCTCCTCCTAAGGAGGAGGTCAGAGGTTAGAGACCCTCTCCTCCGTCCCTGACATGTTCAGGGAGGTAGAGATGAGTTCAGTCCTCAGCCAATGACACGGTGAGCAGCGTGGCCATAATCTGATGAGATTAAAGCCTAAACGGCAAACTAAAACTTATTTTATTGCCTAATAAAGACCCATTTAAACAATTACACAGACGTTGCTTGACTGGACAACCAGATCAGCAGTAGAAAACCTTTGTCAGAACTTGTTCTCCACCCGTCTCTGGTGCTTGTGCCACCCTCTGCTGGTGTGCTACTCTGGGTGGTTAGCCGTTTTGCCTGCGTAAAAAAAATCCTGGAGCAATGAATCTGATTAAGACTATGTTTCGTATCCCAGAGAAAAGGTAGACATGGGTCAATGTGTCAAAGTCGCGCTAACTTCTCTCTGCCTGCATGCAGATATCTGGGTGGCCAGCTGGACAGAAACATCCCAACAGGCACAACTTTATCCATGAGTTCTCACTGTCAACGGCTAAACCTCAGCTTTCAATATTTTTTATTCAAAACAAAGAACAAACTTGTTGGACAAACAGGCCGTGCAAGACTTATGTCTCATTTTTGTTTCGCAGGCTCCCTGAAGGGGGTCGTCAACCAGAGTTAAAACAATCAGGCTAATATGAATTAGAGGTTAGAAAGTGCTAACTAAAACAAAATATTATACTTAAATGCAAAACGAAGTGAAATGGTGAATGTACAAATACAAAAAAACACACACACACAAGTGAGTGAATAAACAGACAAGCGACTTTCAAAGCAGAGCAATCCAACACTTCCCTTCCCAAACCCCTGACTCCTAAACCAGACATCACCGAGATAGGACAGTAAAGGTTGAAAAAAATGTGTTGAAAAAAATTCTACTTGCAATTAGTGGCATATCTTATTTTTTCAAGGTGAAGTGAGTCTGTAAACCCAGTGAGCCACATCTTTAATCCAGGAATGCCTTTTGCCTTCCAAAGCTGCTGGATATGTTTCTTTGCAACAATCAAAGCACATATACATGACCTCTCTGTGCATGCCATAGTCCCTTTGTCTCTTTAGAAAACCCAAACATAATGAATGTAGGACTTCGGTCAATCTTAAATTCTAATACAGCGGTTACAAAGTCTGCGGGCTTTTCTTTAATCGTCTGCATAGAAACCCTTTCTGGCCTTCTCGTGTACGTGTATAAAAGCCTGATCAGGCAAACCACACACCCAGCTGAGCCCTGATAACTTTCCTGAAACAGAGAAATGTGTATATTCTTCAGTTTTAAGTTAGTAGCTGTTTGAATTCACTCGCAAACCCTGAAAGGTAAGGCTGCAGGAAGTTTAAGTAAACCAGGGAAACAATTATCAAGATCAAAATCATCTAAAAATCAGATATTTCTTAAAAGGATGATCAATGAGTTTTTGTCCATTGAATGCATTGAATTTGAACTTGAACTTTGCAATGTCTTATAATTTCTTGTTTAAACATTTTATTATTATTATTATTATTATTATTATTAAAAGATTAAGCTAGTTAGAAATCCTGATTAAGTAGTAGGACAACCGTGTCATCCGTAAAATGTCCAATATGGACCTTCTGTAATTTAGCGGACTGTCTCCACGCAGATGGAGGGACACCACGAGGGCCACAAGTTAAACTCCCGGGAAGTTTAATGAGCTTGAAAAGGAGATAAAATTTGTTCAGCCTTATAAATCTTTAAGAAACTTGGATGCCTTTATTTTTTCTCTCTCTTCTAACTTGAAAAGGTTTTTAATAGTAAAATCCTATCGAATGTTCAAAGAGGGAAACTGTTTACTCACTGATAAACATCTGGGACGCACATAACAAGCCGCCCAGCTACACAGGCTGGGAAATGCTGATGCAATCTTTAAAATGTTATGCATTTTATGATTTTATCATATGTTTTAATGTTAGATGTTGATCTTAAAGCCAGAATATTGCTGTGATAAACGCAGTGTTGTTGAAAACTGAACTATATCTCTGAACAGCAGAGTAGAGATGGAGAATGATAAGAATTAAACCAATGCATGAAGTGTTGCGGATTTTTAGACTTTCAGGGAGAAGCCTGCAAAGGTTTTAAATAGAGCAGCTCCACTGCTTTATGGTTTCCTGGATTTCTTCTCTCCCGTGTGTATTTTAACCTCCAGTAAGACAAAAGAAGCCAACCGTAATCAGAATCCATTATTTAGGCCGGGGTTGCATTGTTAATCACGGCTTTGATCAGGGAGAAACCCGACACTGTTCAGCGGGAGAAAACTTAAACTTTCAATGCAGCAGATCTTTTAATTATGAACAAAGGTATTTTGCTCAGTAAGGAGGAACAAAGCCGGTGATATTGAATACATAAATGATAAATGTGTCTTGAATTATAAACCATTTATTGTATGAATTATTAACCACAGCACTGTTTTCATCTGGGGATTTTGAGAATAAATTCGATTTGAGTCGTACGTTCGTTTAAAAAGAGTCAGTTTTCAGATGTGAGGTACAGCGCAGATCGACCCGACTCCACTGCGTTCTGTATCGGCTCGGTCACTTATTGTGCGTTGCAAAAGTCTTAACACTGCTTTATATTCCTTAAACATTTTTGTCATCAAAAACCTCAATGTATTTTAGTCAGATCTTGAATGTGGTAAACCAACAAAAAAGTAATGCATAAAAGTGAGGTGGATGAAAAACAATATATGGTACTTATTATTTTAACAAATCATAATCTGAAAGATGCTTTCCCTGCAGTAATGGCTACAATACATGTAGGGTATTTCTAGACAAAATTAAAAATATTCCCTATTTTTCCCACAAATCAAGCTCAGTGACATACTGGAGCGCTACTGTGAAGTTTTATTTAGGACTGGGCTTTGACTGGGCCATTATAAGACATGGATATCGTCTAATCTAACCCTAATTTATTGCAGTTCTGGCCGTATGTTCAGGCTTGTCGTCCAGCTGGAAGGTGGACCTGTCTTGAGCTTTGTGACTTCGGTCTTGTGTCTTGCTTCTTTGTGGAATTTGTCGCTCTGTTCTTTACGTCATTTTAGAACATCTGATGATTTAATATCTAACAATTCTGTAATCGTACAGACAAAAAATATAAGGTTACGTGCAATTTCTGGTATTTGTGGTAATTTTAAACACAAAAGACTAATTCATTTTTTTAACATTAAACTTGAAAGCAATACTTACAGCAGTTAATGTATATACAGCATGTTAGAACAGTGCAAAGTACTTCCAATAACAATATCTACTATTTGCTGTACGTTCATTTGACCTCCAAATGGTTCAAGGAGCTCTGCAGATAGAAAATAACGTTAAAATAACAAAGCTTGTGTACAAATCAGAAGTCTCACTTTAATATAAACTCTAGATTTTTTTGTCTCTCTGGTGCATTTCTGGTTAAAAGAAGAATGTTCTTTATTCATGAAGTTATTCGCAGTCGGTCGAGTAGCCAGAAATTTACTCAAGTAAGAGCAGCAATACTTGAGTAATAATGTGAGTCAAGTAAAAGTAAAAAGTACAGCGCAGTAAAACTACTCCTGAAAATGTACTCAAGTAAATGTAACTTAGTAAACGTAACTAGTTACTACCCACCTCTGGTTGCAGTTATCCTCTGTAGAGCTTACTTCCTGTTTTATTTAGAAATTCTGTTTCCTTGAGGCATCTGTGCGGTTCACTTCATGTTTTCCCGTTGCTCCTGTCTTCTGGTCACTTTTTGGACTGAAGCTTGATTATTTGCTATGAGGGGTTGTGTTTCAGCTCCGTTGTTCTCAACCACCTCCTCCTCGTTCAGCCATCACCCCCCCCCCCCCCCCCCCCCACCTTAAATCTCTGGTTTCTAGCTCTAGATCAGATCCTCCTGTTTATGCCACCTTTGTGTTTGCACCGCTGTCGTGTATTTTTAAATGAATTTTACTTTCCTCTATAAGGAAACAGTTTATTTTTACCTGCCTGCCTCCTCATCTTAAGCCTAGGCAACGTTTAACAGATTCCCCTCTTCTTCGCATCATCTTCTGTGAACTTGAATTAGTTGAGTCTCAAAAACAAATTCATTGTCTTGTTATTTGCATCTGCATCCAGAGACTGGTGTGAATTACAAAAAAAATTTTTATTTCTAATATAAAATTTTAATATTTTAATATGAAATGTTTTATGGCCAACTTTTGTTGTCATTCAGACTCCTACTCTGTTGTCAGACATTTTGGTAATTAACAGTGCATCCATGGTTATTTAGCCATGTCTTTGCTTTGGTAACTTGCTTTAGTAACGTGTAAACGTATTATTATATAAACCATTGATTCAGAGTTGTGTTTGGACGGCTTTTGCTTGTTTTTCATTTAAACGAAGTCTTTTATAGCCCCGTTGTCCCCTTTCCCTTCAGAGGTCCTGCCTTTTGGCCGGCTGCAGCTATATTTATTAATTTACTTACTTATTTATTTATTTACGCGTGTAATGTCTGCCAGTGTAGCATTAAGAGTTGCTGTCATAATGCCAAAGAGAGCACAACAAATTTACTTTCACAAGTGGAGCATTACTGTTTTTGCCATAGCCCTCCGCTTGATAAATATGCATATTTCTGTTTCTTTCTAAATACATGGAAGTATGCGACCAGATGTAGACGTAGAGGTATGGAAACGCGCACAGCGTCGTAGCTATGACTGAAATTGAAAGCCTTGTCCTCAAACCATTTCCTAGACAATTTCTTGGCAACAGCCTCATCAAGCTCTCTGAAGAGACTGCAGCAGGACGAGGCAGTAAGGCCACTTTAATTCTCTCTGAAACAAAGGAACCAGGAATGAGTTGTGCAGAGCCACTTAAGGGCTCTGGGGTAAAAATGGGATTTGTGACCTGCTGCAGTGGTGTCACAGCGCTGTGCCCTGATTGACTGTCAAGAAGCAGGTAGGTGAGGGAGGGAAGGGCACGAGGGAGGAGGGATGGCTGCTGCCGCCGCTGATGATGGAGACCACCAGGACCTCATTAGAACCACATTTCATCAAACACCACCACTCTCACTTTTTCTGTCTACCTCTTTCTCCTCTACTCTTCTTTTCATTTCCTGCCTTTCATCACTTCTTGCTGCTCCTTCTGTGGTCTCCTCACAACTCCTCTCCTTCCGCTGCACTTTCAGGTCTCATTAACGGCACAGGTCTGTTAATCTTCCACCACGTCAAAGTCAGGGGATGATAATGATATTGGCACATCCTCCTACCGCACATCTGCTGCCACCATATTCATTTGTTTTTGTTAATGCCAAGAAAATGGAAATTGGTCAGAGCTGTAGGAATGTAAATATCTGCCTGGTTTCTGCTCGGGTGGTATTTCAGGGCACGTTGAAGGGCTCCGGTATGCATATCATTGCTCTCAGCGTAAAGGTCTGCACAGAAGCGGGGGGGGGGAGAAACCCGCCCCCAGACATGTGCAGACATGCAAAGCAAAACCTGTAGCTGCCTCAAACATACCAACACAACTTAGAGCAGCTCAACATACATAAATAGGGGCGCGATAATGATTTATGTGCATGCAGAGGAGCAAATGAGGCCACACACCTTATGAAAAGTTCATGTAAGAAAAATGCAAGAGGGAATCGGAGGCTGGAAGTTTGAGGATAAAAGTGGGTGTAAAAAGAGCACAACAAGCAAGATGTCACAATAGATGAGATTTAAAACAAAAAAAATGTGCCGCGATCCACAGCTGCTTGTGTCTTGGTTCCCACTTGTGTTTGTTTTTAGTTGATTTTAGTGTTATTAGTGTCTCTCTACATTTATTCATTCATTTATGTGAATGTTAGTTCTTTCTTGTGTCCTGTTCTGTGCATTGTGGTTAGTCTCTTTTAGTCTCTAGCTTTTGGTTTAGTTAGACCCTCAGTTCCTCCAGTGCCCATTATGTCTGCGTTCTGCTGATTGTGGACCTGGTCTCCATGTTACTCATCACGTCTCCGTAGGGTTTAGGTATCTCAGTCATTTGCTGCTGGATTACACTGTTGTTGTCTCTCCGGTTGCAGTGATCTGCATATGTGTTGTAAGTTTCCAATTATTAAATCTTCCGTTCCCAAACTCCATCATCCAGCTGCCCGTGTCCTGTTGCCATTTGCTTCCTCATCAATAAACCACTAACATAACAGGAAGTTGCACGACTGTAAAACCTCTGATGATTAGATTATCATGAGACGTTGTAATGAAATGTCAAAACACTAAAGCAACATTATAACATGTAAACCCTAAAATAAATCGGAATATGACCTACAAACCTGCCAATTTCAAAGCAAAGATTCATTTTCATGTCTAAATCTGGAACTGTATGTTCAGAAGCCAACAAAAAGATCCCCGACCATCTAAAACTCCCACAGTTGCATCAGTAATCAGGGGGTATAGAAGAAACCATAGATCCATTAATCAGAAGCGCAGTTGCCATCCTCGGAAGATGACTGAACAGGCAGCGAGTGGCTTTCACAATCTGAGGAACAGATTGGCAATCAGAGGAAAGTTTCTGGGACACATCAGATGGTGTGAAGGACACGGTGCCGCATTCAGTCCACTAAAACCCACTGTGAATGAAACTGAAGACTAGAATCTGTGAAAGACAATGCAAAGACGCAATATACCAAAATTACTTGGTCTGAAATCCCAGCGTGTATGTTCAGATGGGTAATATCAGATACACTGACCAATGGAAACATGTAATTACCAAAGGAAACACCTGCAGAGACAGGTCCTTTTTATATTAATGTGGTCCACATGCAGACCTGAGACGTCTATGTAAATTATTTAATTTGGTAGCCCATCTAGAACAGAACAAAAGGGCATAGGCATAATGGATGGATCGCTCTGTTACACATTAATAATCTGTAAAAGTATGGTGCATGGTCGCGTCTAAGAAATTCCACATTCACTCACCAGTTACACGCGTTCAATGATTGTTTTCACAAATACACATTCAGCCAATCACATCAGCTACTCAATTTGACATTTGGACGTGGAGAAGAGGACCAGTGGGTGTGCATATATGAACAACTGCAGCAGAGTAAATAAAAGAGGTACTCAAATGCTGCAGCAATGACCAATTAATAATGTTACTTAATCTCAAACTTCATTATGCAGACGCTCTGGCTGCACTGATGAAGATTTACTTACCTCGGTGTGGCTAATGACCTCTTGGGGGCACTCACAGGCAGTGATTTTTAAAGGAGCACAGCGTTGCCAGGATTTCTGCAGACATCTGCCCCCTCTGGTGACAAGTTGAAATAACACCAGTGTTCTGCACATGCATGGGAGAAGAGGAAAAGCGTCTTTTGTTTAGCGGCATAATGTCTTCTGAGGTAAGAAAGTTAAAAATTTAGAAGTTAGTCCGCGTTTTCTCGCTAATGCATCAATTTAAAGCGGAGACTCAACAAAGTAGTGAGGTGAATGAGAGCGTGCAGCGCGTCACCCACGCGTACGCCCAGAGGATTTGGGCTGAATCGCTCTCTCATGAATTGACTAATCCAGCCTTTAGCGGCAACTGAGGTACATAGTGGATAACTCATTTTACATGTTGGGCAATTGTAAGGGCATGTATGGGAAAGAAAATAAACAATATTGAACTTCGAAACGTGCACTGTGCACCTTTTAAGTAAGAAAAAGCAAACAGAAAATGACCTACCTGGTCATGATCCAGTAACACACTTTTAATTTCACAGCCTTCATTCCAATATAGACTCTATGCAACAAAGCTAATCCATCCTAGAGGTGACAGGGGCCATTGTTTTTAGATACGCCATACTATACGTAGCAAGATATGTGTTCAATATAACAATAATGTTTGCCATAATGTTGTTCCCACAGCAGGACTGCTTGGTTGCAGAATTTTGTAGGTTAGGATGTTTTGTTTGCATTCACATACTGTGTGCCGAATATTCAGCCAGTTGCAAAGACTTTCACTGCCTTTGTTACCCGTAACTGAAACAGCTTAGTGAACAAGAAGCTAAAGCACATGGAGAGGATGGAAATGACAGAACAGTGAGGAAAATGTTGCTTCATGGCAAGCCATATTGTTATTGAATGATTAAACAGTAATGTAATGAATGCATGTTTATTATAGTGCAGCCCTTATCTGAACTCTGTAAGATTGACATGCATTGATGTAATATAGGCTTAATAAGCATTGTTATTCATGTAATGTCTTACATTTACATGTGATTTGGGAAATATTTGATGAGAGAAATGAAAAATAAACTCCAGTTGAAGCTGGTGCACAAATATGCAAAATGCATTTTTATTTGCAAGAGGTTTTTCACAAAAATAAATGTTTGTTCCAGCGCTTATATTCAAACTGTGTCATCATACATGTAATAATTTATACTCAGCAGTATGACTTTCCTCCGTTGGATGTTTTCTGTGTTGAAAACTGCTCGGTTCATATTTAAATCAGCACCGGGATGAGAGGTTTTGGGATAAACACACACATTCCTCTCCTGTGTGTGAATGGGAGCGAGATTTAAGGTGAATCCTTTGTAAGACCCCGGGGCTTCCACCACTTGCAAAGCAATATGACAAGCAACATATACCCTGGAGGCTGCGTCGCAATCTGTTTGTCAACAAAGCGTTTTCTGCTTCAAACCCGCAGCAAGGCATTTCGCCAAAGTTCTCCAAAGTGTGTTTTTTTTCTCTCTGCCTTTTTGCATATTTCTGTGTAAACTCCAGCTCAACAGAAATAAACACAATATGTTTAAATTACATAAAAGGGTAAAATGTATAATTTTTTTATGTGAGGGGGGAAATACAGGTTAAGAACCATATTTATTGAATTTCCAGTTTATGTTTCAAGGGAATTAATGTTTTCCTTTGTTTCTTTCTCCTGTCCACCAATCAGCCTCTCAGGATGCACTGCCACACCTGCTCCCTGGTGACCAGCTCGGGTCACCTCATCGGAGGAGGCCGTGGAAAGGAGATCGACCGGGCCGAGTGCGTCATTCGCATGAACGACGCCCCCACGGCCGGGGCTTACGGCCGAGACGTCGGCCGCCGCACCTCCCTGCGAGTCATCGCCCACTCCAGCATGCAGCGGGTGCTGCGCAGTCGCCACGAGCTGCTCAACGCCAGCCAGGACGCAGTGTTCATCTTCTGGGGTCCCAGTAACTACATGAGGCGCGACGGCAAGGGCCTTGTGTACAACAACTTGAGGATGATGAATCAGGTGCTGCCCAAGCTCAAAGTCTACATCATCTCCTGGCAGAAGATGCAGCAGTTTGATGAATTGTTCAAGAAGGAGACAGGCAAGGACAGGTAAGCGCTACAGTGCATTCAGGAGTAGAATTAGAGTGAAATCGAATGAGAGAGAGAGCATGAAGATTGTTTTAGCTTTATACTATTTGAAAAGCCCAGGAGCCTCATGTGTGTGCACACACAAAAAAATAATAATTTTGACACCCATTTTGGCATGAACAAAAATGAACGTTGCGTCAGTTGACAATTTAAAAAAATACACAAAGTACTGAAACTCACCCAAATCCAATGAAATACAAGAAGTGGCGGGCACATTCATTCTGCCAACAGATAACTGCGAGGCTAACTTTTAGTCTATTGCATTATTCTGCAGACCGGGTAGCGTCCGCTTTATTGGGTTTCGATACCTGCGAGTATGATAACTACAATAAGGATATGTATCCGCTGTTTACAACATTATCTTGTCTCTCACTACACATCCACACAGCAGCAGTCACAGATCCACATAAAAACTATTGTTAATAGCTCTGCTGTTTTATTCTTATCTTTCTTCTTCTTGGTATGATGTGGTCTTAATATTGTCGGCTCCCGTTGCTCAACAACAGAGACAATGGTACCTGTGTTATCTTTTTCCTTCTGTAAAGCAGACCCTAACCCTTTAGTTAGTAGTGTCACCGAGCTTTCTGGGTTTGTTACCAGTACCGCAGTCTTATTTTTTCCCAACGCTTCAGTACAAAACACCAGCCGGCACTTACTACCTAACCTATGGCAATCCTCGAGGGACATTTAACCAGCATGTAATGGATAGGAAAACAGAAACATGTTTGATGAAACCGAATTTTATTTATGCTTGTCCATTCTAAAACAGTGCACAACAAATATAATAATCTTGATATTATTGATCTTACAACAGTAAGTTACCCAAAGAGTCATGATTTATTGCGCGTGTTTTAAAGAGTCTGATGACAGAGGTGGAAAAAAGGACCTCCAGGAAGCAGCTTATGAAGCTAACTTTCTGAGCCACCACTGAAATATAGTTTCAGTTTTATTTAACTCAAGGAGCAACGAACGAGTTTGAGCTTTTATGGCCTAAACCTGTACAAAGAAACAGAATCACATGTAGGCTCATACATTAACGTAACACACCTCAAAATGATGAAAACAACCTCAGTTAGATGGAAACTGTAACTATTCCTCTGTGTTTGTCACATGTAGATGTAGCTAAATGCGCTTCGGTCTGTGTGGCGAGGAGCATAAAATGCACGTAAACCGTCTAAGAGGCTCTTTCATTCTCACTGTAAAAGAAAACAGGGTCGGATCAGCAGATTAACTCCTAATACAGGTGTGATGATCCCTAAGGTGGAGACAATCACATGTCCATAAATAGCTGCATAAAGTTGTGCATAACTGTAGAACGGTGGCAGCGGTACACATTCCCGGTGGAAGAATGCAACAGCAGCGTGTTTTCAGAGATACTACTGACCTGCTGGCACATGACGAGTGGCTTATTTACCTGTTCATATTTTCCTGGGGAATTATTTTTTTAATTGGCATTACAGAGGGAAACCAGGAGGAACTGCCTGTTGCCAGTGCCGTTTCAAGTTCTGACTCCGCTGCTTGTCTTTGCAACCGGAGCTTTTCAGAGGGAGCTGACCGGCAGGTCGGGTAGTTAGCATCCCTGAGCCGTCCCTAGCCTGCCTTCTGGGACTCTCAGCCTCATCCATGTTGTTCAGATACATAAAATCGTCTCAAACCGTGGCTTATTTGTAGCGAGGAGACGATTTCCAAACGTATTCAGAGCTAAAACTGCACTCATATTGCCATAATCCTGCTCTACACTATCATAATTAACTGCTAACACATGTTTTTATGTAACATCCTGACTCGTCTTAAAGACGTAAAGTGCTTTACAAAGTGCGTGGTGACAGACTTCCTGATCAAAGGATGGGAGGTATATTTTAACTACTTTACAATGATTCGGTTAACATTACAGTGATCAGCATTTCACTTTAATCAGGCTCAACGCAGACAGTGCCGTTTGAATCTATTGTTTATTCAATTCAAACGAGTACGAACAGACATACTTTTTTAATTTCAGCCAGTGCCTTTATGGAGTTGCCGATGTCACTCCAGAAGCTGTTGGCTTGCAGTAATTCACTACAAATATCCCTGGAGGTGTCGCTCTGATCGTCTGACAGCGCCCATGCCGTGGTTATTTGGACATGTGGTGGGACATTCTGGGTGCTTATACTGATTTGCACATGGATTTAGGGGTGAGGACAGGGCGACCCTCGGTACACATGCAGGGGCATCCGGTTTGACGCCAACTTTTCAATCTTACGTGTGAATTTTTTGTGTGCTGTACGTTTCAGGATTCCTCCCTGCCATAAACATTTAGTATGAAAGCCATGCACTATTTCGTACATGAGGCCCCAGATGATGATATCATGTGTCATGGAAATACATCATAATTTTTTGTGTTAATCGTGTATTTTTCTTAAAGCACAAAGCGTTACCTTCTAATCACTAAACTGTGTGGCTTGGACTCGACATGGTTTGGGGGTTTCCAGACTCACTCAAAGCAATACATTCATTCGTCTCGTGGGATGCCAGGCAACTAAGAGTCACATGAGGTTTTATGGGGGGCACCTTTCAAGATGGCTTACGATTTGAAAGCTTTTTTATTGTTCCTAACGTTTTTCCTGGTAAGGTCCTAAAAACACCTGGTCAATGAATTAAAAGTTAGTTCCTGAGTAACACGGGAGTGCAGATCTGTTTTTCTTGTGAGAAGATAAGCGCCTGGAGACTGAATGTGTGCGGGGACCTCATCCCTTCCCCGGACACTCCGCGATGGGCCGGTCAGTCTGTCAAAAGATGTGCCATGGGCGGGGTTCTTCAGACACTAACTTAAAATCAGCATGGACGGGTGGACTCCGGGTTATATTACGTGAGCATTATGATAACACTTGGAATTCCAGTTGTCATAAATATATGCAAATTATAAGTGTTTTGTCTCTGAAAAGTGTTTTCTTCCTTTGCTGCCAAATCTCTGAACCGGGTGAGGCGGGCCGTTGTGAATGGAACAGGAAGAACTAGAGGCCGTCTTAACACATGGCTTTGTAAGCTTCTTGTAGGTTAATTCACAGCATTTGACTTAAATAGAGGCAAACCTGTGAATGTATTTTAAGACAGCAGATAAAAAAAATGCTGCTTCCTTGTTGAAAGAAAAATATATGAAAAAATAAATCAGCCAAGGTATCAAGAGTTGAGTTGTGGGACCTCCACAAGTCTGGTTTATCCTCTGGTACAATTTCCAGGTACCTGAAGGTTCTCTTGTTCTCTTTATCTATGGCGCTACTCATCTACTTATCACCCAGAGTTAAATATACTAGGGTTTTGCAGTATTTTAAAACAACAATTTTACAAAAAAGCAACAACTATCCCTACTGCTATACTAATTTTAAACAATGCAGGTAAGATAATTTTATCTGTCATTTATGAATTTCTTTTTCAATCAATGCATTCTGGGTATTATTGCTGTTTTCATAGAGTAATGGCGTAAAGATAAGAGGCTGATACAAGCTGGTATATTTGTTGAGCCATTTTCTCAGGTAGTCTGGAGCTCACCAACTATTGTTTTAAAACAGTGTTAACTTAGCAGGTGTGTTTGGTGCCACTCCTTTAGTTTCCACATCACAACTGTCTGTGTTTTGCACGATCAGAAATATTTTCACACATATGAGTTTATCTTTATCGTAAGGGAAAAGTGTAGCTACCTTCTTTCAGGCAGCTGGCCTGCAATGTGCAGAAAGCGTTTGTTCAGGGCCAGTGCGACTCATTCACTCCGACATTCACTCTGCAGTCTCATTAGAGGGATTTTCAACTACTGAAACAGTATGATGGACAATTTTATCGCTTTAAGCCTCAGTAAACCTAAATGCAGCCAACCTTTCCTAAGTGTGAGAGCAGTGATTCCTTTTGAGAAGATGCATGATGGAAACATTGGAAAAATGGGGTTTTACTTCTCGTTGCAAATCCGTGTGCAGAGATGCACATCTCTAGCCGTGTTGCTTCACGTATGACATTTCTGCACAGGATGTTTTATTCAAGCTCTTGATTTGCTTGTCAGTCTCTGTTTAAAGAGTGATTATGTCCACAGGGAATGCCATTTTGTTCGAAAACGTACCCGTCTGAAGTTCATACATCATAGCTATATATTATTTAGCCTTCTATAATAAGTAAATATCTACCCGTACAAGTCACCGTTGGCATGCAGCAAGAACGTCACGGGTGGAACTGTTGGTAGTTTGCATGTGAGGGTTATCTCAGGTACTACACAAACACACACACACACACACACACACACACACACACACACACACACACACACACACGGCAGAAACAAGACAGTTGGGTTAAATGGTCGCTCTAAACTGTTGCATGTGTGTTGTTGTTCTGCTCCGTCCCCGTTTGTCCTGAGACGGACGGCCCCCCGAAAATCATAAGATTGCAGCCAATCCATTTTCGCAAGTAATTTAAAATCACAAAGGATGGCTCACGTTTTCTCCTGCTGGGTTTCTACGGTGAGATGGCTTTGCGAGCAATGAGGCAGACGTATGGTTGGGTTTGAAGCGCTAAGCCTAAAATTGTCCCATGATTCCACGCTAATGAAATCTCAGCTGAGAATATCAATGTGCTTCTCTGCCCACAGATCATCCTAAATGTTAAACACTGGAACTTTTATAACTCTAATGCCATCATTTACGGCAGCTCATCTGCGCCTGCTGTGCAAGCTGCTGGTGTACTGTGACCTGACTTAATCCTTTTCCAAACACATATTTGTCTAAATATAAGCTTCGGGGATTACAGTGTTGACTATGATCCAAATAGTCTCTTTCCCCCCTGGACATCTGACTGGCTAGTCCAACAGAGTCAGGTTATTTTGATGAAAGACACTTAGAATCAGTCCATATTGCAGTCTGATTTTGCCATATTTTCTTTATTGTTTATAATGATGGGCTAATTCATGTACCAACCACCTAATGCTATTGATTGCATTACAAAAAAGAGCTATAAGGATTATAAATAGAGCTGTCCCAAGAGAACACACCACTGAGTTGTGGACTTTTAAAATAAAAAATTAAGGATTTAGTTAAATTATGAGAATGTATGAAATGGAATGTAAAAGTATCTAGAATATATAATTATAGTTGTAAAACCTATGCTCAGGGCATGATGTGCCATTCTTTGTTTATTATGAACTGAGAATAGGGTTCAACCTACTCCTGTTCTTACATGGTATGACATGTTTTTGTATATAACTGAGACCTTGTTTTGTGTAATGATAATTTAAAGGCATTACCATGAAAAGAACAAATAAAATGAATGAATGGATGAAAAAAAAGGTACATAAAATAATAAATGTACTCATTTGTCTGACACTAATTAAAGAGTGAATCCTTTGCCGGGTACTCCGGCATCCTAAAACATGACCAACATAATTGGTCCCCACGCCCCATCTGGCCATGCAACCAAAAACGGGTGTGGATGATGGATGAATGGTTGTTTCTTCTTCCTTGAGGTAAGATTGGCAATTAAATCAGCGATTTGGAGCGGTCCAACCAGAATCTTAAAAAGAATCCCCATGGGGAGCTAAAGATTAAGGTGATGGCCAAGAGGCCAGGTAAACTCAAAGCTATTCATCAAACTGTTAAAATGGGAGTGGGAGTTTCAAAATATTGCTCTACAATTATAGTGAGGGTTTGCTTCCTGTGACGCCACTAATAATTTTTCCATCGATCCCTAGGAAGACACGTTGCTTTTAGTCATATTTAAGTGCAAACGTGTTTATTTATTTTATTAATTTTAAAATTGATTGACCTTTAACATTGTTTTGTCTTTTGAGAGGTACCTGTCTCATTTAATCAAAAACAGACTTCTTGATTGACTGAAGTAGACATTTAAATCTGCCAGCGGCGTGAATAAGCTTGGGCTAAACTGTGTGTGCTGGAGTTGGAAGGTCCCCGGTTTAATGAGTCCAAGCTGAGTTCTTTGTCTGGTGGCCATTAATGCTTAATGAATCCCTAACCGTCCACACACGCTGTGTTTGTCTCTTCCTGTCTTTATCCGGGCTTTTTGTCTGGAGTATCATTGGAGATTGGATCTGAATTGGGCTTAAGACAGATGCCAGGGGAGGAACATGCCAAGCGGAGGATTTAGAGACTGATTCAGACATCCATCCCTTAGAATCTGTGCCTGCAATTATGGGAGCAGCTTACAGTGAGAAGGCAGCTTCTGTTACTGTTATTTACCGGTTTTGTTCTTTGTATTTTAAGGCTGTATCGTCTATGAGGCTTAGTTATGGACATTTCTGCTCTGTGGAGAGTTAAATCACAAGCCTAACGGTCTTCTAATGTATGGCTACATTTAAAAGAATCCATTTGTATGCAAAAACCTGGTGCACTTTCATAAAGCTCATTTTAACTAGCTTTACAAAATGAATAAATGGCAGATTTTCTGAATAATCAACTGTGCAATCGTCAACCCTGCAAGCTTATAATTGTAATCATTGGCTATGCCATTTTAGGAAGGGCAATTACAATAATGTGGGATGATGTCACATTCACCAAATGCATCAATAAATATATAGAAGTTAATTACAAAGCCAGAACAATGCTGGAAAGCAGGTGTCTCTCTGCGGCCTTTGTGTTAAATTACCAGGACAGAATGAGACTCAACCGGTAATTAAAGACAAATTAGCTTTTAAAATATGTGCTTTTTCCCCCCAGCTTGTGATATATGGGCCCATAATGGTTTATAACCAACAGCACTAATGTGGCGCGGCACGCAGCAGGAAAATGTGCAGGGATTCACAAGTGTTCAGTCACTCAAAGCACGTCAGGCAGGAAGATTTTAAAGCAAATCCATAAAAGTAAAGATGTGGTGATTTACGAGAAAAGGTGGGAATTGGGTAAAAACAACTGGCCCCGACAGGCAGAAATGGATCCCCTCGGCTCTTCTTTGTAACGGACGCATTCAGTATCCAAAGCAGTGTTTTTGTAAGCGTACGCTTAAAAACACCTGAAACAGTCCTCAAGCTAAATAAAAAGCTTTGTGTTAAATGAGAATAATTTGACACTTTCTCAAGGAAACTCGCTCTGACTTCCATCAGATGTGGGGGGGGGGGGGGGGGGGTAACCTTTAAAGGCCACACACACCCACATGTTTTAGGCTTTTTTGACTGATGAGGCTTCTGCTCAGATTGATGGTGGGCAAACATTCACTGAGACTCATGAAATGTCAGTGATTTCTTCGACATGCAATAGAAATTATGACGGTGCGCGGACGAAAACACGTGTTAGCGTTAAACGAGGAAGAGTCACTTATGACAAATTATTGTTTAGAGTAATACCAAAGTTAGGATGGACTACAGCTATTTTCTTCATTTTGCATATTGCTCATTTATTTTGTCTGAATTAGGAGCAAAGACACATTACATGTGTAATAATGAGCATGAGGCAGGGGCAACGGTCATGCTGAAGAGAGCAGAAGTGGCGAAAGCAGGCGAGGTTAAATCTCTGGGGTCGGTCATCGAAAACAGTGGACAGTGTAAAATAAAGGAAGTGGAGAGGAGGGAGGATGTTGGACAGAAGGAGAGCTCCAAGACTGAAAGGGACAGTCTATAGGGCAGTGGTGAGACCTGCGGTTAGGAGGCTGAGCCGGAGGAGGCGTTTCCATGGTGCCTGACTTCCTGGTGAACTCACCAGATCCTCCAGATTTAGGATTTCAATAACTCTCATGGGAACTGGCAGAATAAAATGAAAGGAAACTCAGGAACAGAAGAAAAGATTGCTGCAAATAATGAGCAGAATAAAGGCGAAGGATGTTAAGGGACTGAAAAGGCTCTGAATAAACAACAGCAAAAAAAAAACTCTTACTAATGGTTCTATTTTTGCCCCTGTGGAGTGTGAAATAGTGCAGCAGCTGAAGCTGTGATCAGACGGGAAGCGCGCTGCAAGTCAAGTACAATTTGAAAAGCGAAAGAAAAACGAAGGAGTTCAGATGAGTAATCAACCCTCGACTCAGCGGTAATCATTTCAGACACTCGGGTCAAACTGGTTGGGCATGAACCAGGCATCGTTTACATAAACCAAAGAACAACTTCGAGTATACATTTCATTTTAAGTTACGTTTTCATAGGAGACCTTCGGGTTAATATTGTTCAGGAGGAATTGCCTTTTGCACTAATTACACCGAACCACACCTTCAAATAACCTTCATCTCCCGCCAGAGCAGGAGTTGAAGGAAAGGGATTTCAGATGATTAGGGGGGGGAAAGCAGAGAACATGCAATATGTCGGTTTGCTTTCTTGATTAATTTGAAAATGTAAATGCTTAATTGCCTGGACAGTTCCACGAGAAATATGCTTTAATAGAAATAAGATTTTAAGACTCGGGGATCAAAACTAAACTCCTCGTTAAACAGGTGCTTTGGCTACATTTGAAATACCAAACGTGTGTAAACACCCCGTCGCTCCTTCACGGGGGATAAATGTGACATCCCGCTCGCCACTGGCCTCCCCTCTTTCTTAAAAGACAGCCATCGAAGCTAAGAGCTTGACATTTCACACCACATTATTCACCAGCATGCTCACAAACAAGGAAACGAGGAAGACTTCTTAAGCGAGATTAGCCGCACGGCTCCTGATTAGGGCCCGCATGCATCCGCGGCAGATTGCTTCATGACAAGACGCCGCGCTTTGAAGTTTCTAATTTGCAAAATTAGGGTGTGCACACAGGGACGGCGCTGTTGTGATATTAAAGCCCAGAGGCGATGTTGTGTTGTTTACCCATCAGAACAAATCAACATGTCCCAGAAAAGGACAACCTGAATCCTGTCTTAATTAAATGAAAATGAGAACTCTGCGCCTCGGCGGCGGCGGCGGCGGCGGCGTTGCTCCAGTCCACCCTGTTGTTCGGGTACACGCACGGGCCCTAATAAAGATGACGGCTGGAGACGGGGAAAAAGTGCGTCGTCAACCATTCATTACGCTGTCACTCAGACGCTGTTTGGTGGTTTATTCAGAGGGAGAGGGTTGATAAACTGTAGGTGGATTGTTGCAGCTGGATGGAAGACGGGATTAGGAAGCAAACATACAAGAGGGTAACAGATTCTCCATGATTTGTAGGAGCAGAACTGAAGGCTTCGTATAATTTACTGTTCAGAAGTGCGGTGCATGAAATGTTGCTTTAATTATCAACATATTTCATTTTTTCAGCCATACCCAGTTTAGTGTTTTGGCTGGAGGCTAAGAAAGCTGTTAAAGGGTCTAAAAAGCATCCATCACAGGACCAACAGAGACAAAAATCACGCAGTTATTGCCGTGCTCTATTTACAATCCTCAACAAACCCTGGTAACATTTCATAGCTACATTGCATTTGAATTATTATTAAACCAAAAAAATCCTCTTAGCCTTTTTGTCTATCTGAATTATTGCTGTAACAATACATCCAGTTCACTGGATGAAACAATCACTGATAGATGTTGGGCTCACGAGAATAAGACGGGGCTCTTTCACTGACAGAACAAAGTTTCATAAATCATTAGCTGAGTTCTAAGGAATCTGTGATCAGTTTGTAGTTGTCTTGGTCAGGCCTCCGTCAGCCTGTTAGTATTTTAGATTATAAGAACAGCCATTCCTAGACACAAAACTATGATAGTATATATAAATGTATATATACATTTATTATGTTTATAAACATAATCATTTAAAAATTGTCTTCAGTTCAGCCTTTTGTTAAACTTCACTTCTAAAAAAAAAACCTCAAACATTTTGAAAACACATCAGATATAAATGGAATAAAAAGTTGTTCTGATATAGAATGGGTAATATGTTAGGTACAAAAAGATGCTGCATCATTTGATGAAAATGACGATCATTAACCCACAGAGGGCTTTTCCTGATGAGGCAGGTTAGTCCAATTTGCTGAAATGTCAGTGTAGTAACTCAAAATGGTCCTCAGTGGTTTGGATGGCCCCCACGGGCTTATACGCGTGCCAGACAACACAAGGCATGCTCCTTATAAGATGACGGATGGTGTCCTGACGTATATCCTCCCAGGTCCTGACCAAACTCCTCGACAGTCTTAGGTGCACCCTGGTGGCGCCGGATGGACCTAAACATGATGTCCCTGAGATGTCCTGTTGGATTTTAAAGGCCAGGGGAGCCTGGAGGCCACTCAGTGGGATAAGTTCCTTCATCCTGTAGGGCCTCATAATGCACCAGGAGGAAGCCAGGACTCACTGCACCAGCGAAGGTTCAACCAATGGGTGACAAAGGATGACATCCTGATGCCTAATGGCAGTCAGGGTGCCATTGTTTCTCCTGTACAGGTCTCTGTGTTTCCCTCCTTGGATATTCCTCCACAGACCAACACTGACCAAACCGATCATGCGGAACAATGTTGCATGCAGCATGACGTTCACGTCTGTCCCGTGACCTCAGAGTGAACCCGCTCTCATCTGTGAACAGAACAGGGCGCCAGTGCCGAACCTGCCTGCTCCGATGTTCTCTGGCAAATGCTTGTTGAGCTCCACAGTGCTGAGCTGTGAGCATGGGGCCTACTAGAAGACGCCGGGGCCTCAATCCACCCTCGTTAAGTCTGTTTCTGATGTTTTAGTCTGAGACATTCATGCCAGTGCCCCGCTGGGGGTCACATTGTAGGGCTCTCATCTTGTTCCTCCATGCTAAAAGGAACAGATACCTCTCCTGCTGATGGGTTAAGGACCTCAGATGATCCTCCCCAGCCTCCTACAGTACCTGCCTGTCTGTATTGATATGCTGGAGCTTGACTACATGTGCAACCTTTAGGGTCCAGGTATCAACTCATGCTACCAGTAGTGACACCGACCCTGGTTTGATGCAAAACTACAGAAAAGTGTAAAAAAGAAATATATATTCCACCTACAAAACCCTTCCTCTTTTTGGGGCCGTCTCATTGTCTCGCCTTTACTGTGCCTGTTGTTAATTTCCTTAACATGCAAACAGCCGACGATGATTAACAACCCCCTCTACTAGCAAACTAACAAGACCAATAAACCAGAAAATTCATAGTGATTTCACAATCTACTGAGCACCAAAATATGGTTCATAGTTCTTTAGTCCTTAGGCACTTTTTTGTCACGGTTTAACAACGTTACTGTTAAACTTTATGTTTAACAGCTGTAAAGATTTGTTAAATGTTAATGGGAGGTTTTACTGGGTGGATGAGGCAGTATTCTGGAGTACATACCCAGTCAAATGGGTGTATCAGTGCCTGGAAATATACATGTTTAATATTTTGAACCAGAGACAATTCAATGCAGTCCAAACTCATACAAGGGGAAAAAAACAGCATTATTAGCAATCAGTTATCTTTTCACAAAGTTTGCAATTTATATGAAGCTTTTCTGTCTCTCTAACGCTCTATAAACCATTTAAAACTGGTGGAGGCCTCCTCTTTATGTAATGGGTTTTGTCAGTAAGTAAAACCAGAGGTCTGAGTCGAAGTTCAATAGCTATCGAAAATCCAAAAAGACCTGAAAGCTACAAGCAACTGTTTTAGAGGAGCCCCCACCAAACTTTGACACGTTTTAACTGTGAACAACAGGCGTATGAAATCTAGAGAGTTATTTTTGAAGTTTTCTCTCAAATACGTGAACAAATTACTGTATATATCCCTCTCGATCGATGGTTCTGCTTGTTACTTCTCACAGTGAGCATGAGGTAAATGTGATTGCCTTTTCCTCTCTTTTAGCTCGGAGACTCATTCTTTGCAGGTGAAAGGATTCTTTACCAACAACATTTGACCTCTGGATAAAAGAAGCTTGTGAGTTGTCTAAAAAAGATTAAAAGCACTATTAGAGCATCTGTAATTCGGTTACCTAGCAACCTTTTGTATCCTTGGTTGAAAGCATGACAGCTGCAGTTGGTAACATCAGTGTAACATTAGTGAAACATGGGTGAACGTTGATGAACGTTCACCCATGTTTCACATGCGTTTCTATAAGCAGTCTTCACACCTGGGTGCCTGATTTTCTGCATCTGTGGGTGGCTGTGAAAGTAGTAGAAACATCTGAGTTCAATTATTTGAATGGTTGAGTAAATAATTTTTGGCAATATAATATTATCAGCAGACTTATAAATCATGAATTTAAACTTTGCAAGGCAGTCCAGTTGAGTTTTGGACTTGAAACTTGAAAATACGGACCTGTGCGTAACAGTTGATCTCACCATAATAGTTACCATAAATTTAGCTTTTTAGTGTTTATAATGTTATCTCCTCAATGTTTGGCAGTCTTTTTCAATCTCAGTGTTTTCTTTTCAATCTAAGGAAACCCAGCAGATTGCATCGAGTCATTGCCTTGCAGCATTGACTCGATGATGAGAATGTAGCCCCAATGGACAGCCGTCTGCATGGTGATGTTACGATCCCTCATAACGTGCATGCATGCAGTGACAGTGGAGAGGAAAACTCCCTTTTAACAGGAAGAAACCCCCAGCAGAACCAGGCTCAGTGTGAACGGTCATCTGCCTCGACCAACTGGGGGTTAGAGAAGACAGAGCAGAGACACAAAAAGCACAGAAGCACTGATCTAGGAATACTTTCTATGTAAAAACTCTTTGCCGTGCCACAGTTTTAATTATGGAAGTATATTTGTGATGTTGTGCAACAATACGTTTGATCTTATTTCTTCAAGCAGTGGGGGAAACTGCTTCATAGATGATGATTAGATTATTGTTAGATTAGATTAGCAACAGGCAACTAGTCTTATTTCTGTCCGGGCTAGAGTCCCCAGATCCACAAACAGTAGCCCGTACTTTACTTTGGATCCAAGGTTTCGTATTAAGATGCAGCCTTTTGCTTGGCCAGTAAGATAAAGACGTTCACATGCGTCCTCCCCAGTGCAGCATTTTTGATACCTGAGAAAGAGATGCCGCTGTGCCTAGAGTTTTGTATCTATGTTACGTCACAGGAATTTCAGCTGTGACTCCTTTCTGGGAGCTGCCATGAAAATGGGTTAATACTGCATGTTCTGGGATTCAGTGTTTTTACCAGTCTCTTTTGTTCTCTGGTGCAGTTCAGTCCTTTTTGTTCCTCCCATGGCTAAACCCAACAGTGATATTCAATGAGGGTTTTAGTCACACTATATAAAATCTCTTTCTTCTGTCGGGAAACATTGCCTCACAGCTTATGCAAGCAAGATCTAAACACCTTTGAAAATCTTTTATTTCAGGATTTTTTTCTTCTTGCCTGGCATTTCCCTGTACACCTTCCTCTTTGTAAGGGTATAAGGAATGTCTGAAGGCCTTTTAAAAAAAATATAAACCTTCTTCTCCCAAAGTGTCACCTCATTCAACATGTGCGAGCAGGCTTTTTTTCCTCAGCCTTGCCATGTTCAGGTCTTATCCCCGATAGGGAGTGTTACTTTTTTGTTGGAAAATAAGTTGTAACCACCTTTGAAAAGCAGCAGAGGTATGAGGCAGTGTGGGAGATAGAGAAGGCATCTTGTCAAACTGATCTCAAGCAAATAGCATAAACCTGTACTTCCACAGCCTTTCTTTAAAGGGCAGATAGAATTTGTGCAGCTTTTCCTTTAAAAGTGTGTTCAGATGTTAATTTTAATTTCCAAATTAGAGAAATGTGTAGTAATTGCAAAAACGGCAGCTTTAAAGTGAAGATTCATATTGAGCTTTGCTCATTGAAGAGCAAACGGTTAGCTGAAATGTTGTCTGAGAGCAGTAGCTTGGAAACTTAACCTTGCACTGTACCCGGGGATTTAAAAGCTTTCTGGGCTGATCTCAGACTTCCTGTAGTTCGCCACAATGGATACATGTGAGAAAAATTGTAATTTGAAACACAAAAAAATGATGTGGCACTGACATAGACTCTTTTAATTTAACAAGCAGTGAGGTGATTGTGTAACCCTGGTTACTCTTCATATCGTCAGTCAGTGCTGCGTTTGCAAGGGTAAAACTGCACTGGAGTAATGTAGCATACTTGGCTCTAAAAACTCCAAGACTGCATGTTGTTAATGGAAAGACTTGAATTGTCAGATGGCATCTTTTTTAATATAATTTATTAAACCCGAAGGAAATTGTGTTCTTTGCATTTAACCCATCCCTGTTAGGGAGCGGTAGGCTTACACTGGAGAACATTCTGGGGCTCAGGGTCTTGATCAGGGACCCAGAGTGGCAGTCTGTGGAATATGAACCCGGGAACTTGCAGCCTCTCTGGGAAGCAAGAGCCCTGCTGTCTAACCACCGTTACCACCAAAGGGTCAAATGTGTTCTCCTTCAGCTAATTATTTATGAGTAAACATTGGAGCCATTTATCCATAAAAAGAGAAGCAGAAATGTTCAGAGACGCCATTTATTGATTGTTTTGGACACAATAATGTGAAAAGTTGGTCAGCCTTAAGCTAACAAACGACATCTGCATATACAGCTTGGTGGTCTGGCTGCTGACTCCATGCTAGAGGTATTCATAATAGTCTTGACATTACAACAAAAATGGCGCCCTGGTTGGTGAGGAGAAATCAGGCACCTTTTCCTATTAATTTCCATTGAGCTTACCCCACTTTTCTACATAGATGATCTTTGTGGCAGAAGTCCTCACTAAAATCCCTTTTCTGTGTTGCCAATAATTGGTCACACATGTTTGACATGGTACAGTTAAAAAGGTTTTTTGTCAAGTAAAATATTTTTTATGTGAGACTTCCACACGGTCCATCTACATAAGACATGTTATCAAAAATACAAGTGGATCTTCAATTTTAAGGGCATGAGAAGTCAGATAAAGTGTGTTTTAAAATTATTTGTCTGCTTCAAAGACCAATGGAAATGCAGATTTTTAAAATTTTACTTTTTTGTTGTTTTTTTGGCTCTAAAATATAATATTTGGTCTTGAAGACAATATTATAGATAGAATATCATAATGGGTCTAGAATAAGTTAGGAATAAGCACACATAAGCTTGGTTTAAATATATCATAAATAGTTCCCAGGGGTTTAAAATTGCTTCCCACTAAGTGATATCCAGTTTATGGGACCCAATTACACTGCTGATGTTATTGAGCGAAAATGTCTCAGCATAAAATGAGGTAAAAATCAATACTGCATTTTAGAAAGCCCAACACAACAGAGTCAGACAGCCTCAGCTGTAGTCTTGGGTTGATTATGAAACAACATGCCCCTGGGCACAGACACGGAAAAGTCCCCCTCCTCTCAGAGAAAAGCCAGACACCGACACTCAAATCTGGACCAAGTTCTCCTCCACCCACACCAAGCAAATTACTACTGGGAATCAGTCAGAAAAGAGCTTCTACATCAATATGTTTAATCTAAAAGTGTTATTCACACCGAGCTTATGTTGTGAGATGCTTCTTAGTCTAACACGCCCTGTTGTTGTCAACCCTTCTGTCTCAGAGTGATCAGATTAGAGGTTTTGTTCTCTAAGGCAACAGTCTAAAGAGTTTAAATGTATGGATTCAGACTCTTTAAACCAAATCTGATCCCACGGAGCATTAGATCTGATTTCAACACCAAAGGTTTAGATAAGCTTCATTTAGACAGTAATACGTCTATTTATTGGCATTGTTTTCTTCTGGAGCCAGACCAGGGGTCTGCTACCAGCAGCAATGAAGCTCTGGCTCTTTGTACCGTTCACATTGGCTAAAAATCATAAAGAACCAACTAATTTTAAATATGTACAAATTCAGGTTTTAACAGTTTTTCAATTTTTTTTTTATTTCTTTCAATGACACTAAATGTACCAAATCAAGACCACAAATTTGTTCTTGAAGTCATTAACCCTCTATGGCATGGTGTTGCCCTCAGGCAACAAACCACTATTGTTGCCCTCACACTGCCCCTTTAATTTTTTTAAAATAAAACATTACTTTAAAAGTCTGGTGATAAGTCTGTGACCAATGAAATTTGAGGTGGGCGTGACTTTGACCTTTCCTCTGGGGGTGAAACAGTCCTTTTTGGAACCATAGCCGGCTTGGACATACTGCTAGCAGAAGTTAAGATAAATTTCCCCTTTTATCATTTTTAAATTTATATAACTTTGTATAAATAATATCTGTGATGTGCATTAATGTGTGAAGAAGCATATTTGATTGAGTAAAGACACTTTTTGTCTTTATTTATTTACTAAAATGGTAGTTTTTCATTCGTTGCCTCAGGGCAACATTGCGCAGTTAGACCACTTTTGTTTGAACAATAACATTCTCATGGATGGAGAAGTGCAGAGATGCATAGTCATCACCATAATCAATTTTTTTGCAGTACTATCTACTATTACTCACAGAAAATAGACTCAAACAATACCTGCCAGCAAAACCAAAGAAATAGGGCTACAAGATGCTTGTATTGGCTAGTTCTGACGGTGTACCACACAATTTTGAGATCTACACAGAGTTGTGCAACCCCCTGAACTGCCAGATGTAGGAGCAAGTGGCAACGTTGTCCTCCGCTTGGCTCAGCCAATGCCCAAGCAGCAGAACTACAAGGTGTTCTTTGACGACTGGTTTACGAGTGTCCTTCTCGTACTCACACTTGCTCAGCAGGGAATTCACTCTACTGGTACTGTTCGTAGCAACAGATTACCAGGTGTCAACTTGATGTGTGATGCTTAGCTGAAGAGAGCTGGACGTGGATCTTTTGAACTGAAGACTGCCATAGTTGGAGAAACATCCTTGCATGCGTTCAGTCAGTCTTCTCAGTAATTTCAATGGAGCATACCCAGTCACCGAGGTTGATAGGTGGGATGGCAAGTAAAAGAAAACAATCAAAGCCCCCTGTCCTGCTGTGGTCAGAGAATATGGGTGGAATGGACCTGCTGGACTCTCTCCTTGCACTGTACCACAATAAAATAAGGTCGAAGAAGTGGTATCACCGGCTGATGTTCCACTTTATTGACATGATGATGGTGACTGCCTGGCTGCTCGACAAGAGAGACTGCAGCACCAATGGGATGACAAAAAAGGAACAGATGAAGCTTTATACGTCTATATAAAGATAGACTTTATAAGTCTATCGTATATCGCAGAAAGCTTGTGCAGAAGTGGCAAGAATCTGGAGCGTAAGAGAGGTTGTACCAGTTCCACAATTCCTGGGGAGTATGAAGAAAAGAAGAGAAGAGGACCCATTACACCCATTCCGGTCCCCGATTGCTTGTTGAAATAAAACTTCTAATGCATTTATGGCTTGTTTGTTCTTCATTTCACTTATATAAAAATATAGAAAACCTTGGCGTTATAGTAGTCTTATAGCATGTTGTTGCCCTGAGGCAACAAAGCAAAATCTGGTAGGGGGGGCAGAGGGGGACACATGTTATGACTGATATGTTATAAGGGATGCCCAAGCTCCCAAAAAACTAGGGTGAAATATTTTTTTTCTCCCAAAATAAAAAATCATGCCATAGAGGGTTAAGTAGGAAACTATGTGCGCTTTCTTTCACAAAATATCAACATCCTGTGGAGGAAAATGTAGCCACCCTCTTTTTGTAATAGTTTTGTTTCTTTTTTTTTTATTTTAAAATGTAAAAATAGAAAAAAAAATTATGGTCTTTTAAAAATTACAAGAAATTTCTCGTGGTTTATATTTATCAAAAATGATGAGTTGTCCTTTTTTAAAAAGGTAATGTAACATTTGCAGCTCTAAACGAGTTATAATGAGGCGGACTGTGGAGAAAAGTGGCTCTTTGGATTCTAAAGATGTCACATTCCTGGTAAAACTGGTCTAAAAGTGGTCAAAGCATAAACTAAAAACATTCTTATTTCGTAATGTCCACAAAAGTCTAAACAATGCAAAAAAGTCAGAAAGCATAACCTGAAACTTTAAAACACACTCATTCGAGTTAGAATCAATTTAATCCTTTATTTGTGATGTTGCAAAATTAATATCAAAATAGAGAATAATGGTAAAATTGGCAACATGTTTACATTTTTACACTTTATTGATGAAGACACGCATTTAAAAAAAGTGCTACACAGCAAGACGCTTCCTCCGGATCAGAAACCAGTTTCATTTTGTTTCCGTGAGAAAAATTGCTATTATTGCAGCAAGAATCTAATTTCCAAGAAGTAGACATGGAGAGGACACAGCTCTGAAAGAGTGTCACCGAGGCAGATCGCCAAGGGTTAAAAAAAAATGTAATGACGACAAAAATAAAAAGCTGTGTCACAAAGTCCTGCATTTACAGATTAGGTGGGAGAAACTGGTTATATTGCTGCACTGCTCGTTTAGTAGAACAAAGGAGTGGTAGTAACAGGGTTGTGTGTTTTTTTGTGCTGTACTACTCATTCTCAGGTCTACATTAAAGATTCTCATAAATGTCTAAAACCAAATTTAGACGTCGACAAAAACTTTGACGTTTGAATCCAAAATAATATACCAAATTTGCTCCATACCCCCATGAACCATTTAGACATTGTTTAGACGTATTTATGTGAAGGGAATAAAAACTCACCTGTATGTTATGAACTGGAGTTACTTCATTTTGATTAGCTTTATGAGCTCTGCTCAAATTATTTCTTTCTCTTTAGGAAGAGAAGCTAAATTATCCTGGTTCCATAGCAAGAGCTGAAATTTTCTAAAACCCAAGGAAAGGTACTTCAGAGATTTCTCAATTAAATTGCCGTTTAAAAAAACACTAACTCATTCTTTATGAAGGCAAAATAAACATTATTCTGTCTGATCTTCAAAGAGCAGTATTCATATAAATAAACATGAGGCCAACTTAAAAAAAACATGCTGGAAGTTTGTGTTTAAGCTCTCTTTTCTTAAGTTTTTGCACAAATAATCTTTGCTCAGAATAGCTCTAAACAGGAGTAAGGTGGACAGGGTCAATTTTATACATACAAGCTTAAATATATGCATACACCCGCACTAATATTTATATAAGTGTTTTTTTTCCCCAAATTGCAGAGGAACCATGCCCTCGTACACATTTTTTCCAAAGCTGAATTCGTAAAGAACATCAAACATGATCCCCACTGAGAATGATCACTTTGGTAGCTATATTCAACATTCATTTATCCAAATTACGACGGTAATGAGCATCTTCCTCAAAGCTCTTGCAGACTCAAACATGTTTCCTTACGTTTATCCTGCAGAGAAATACTTGAGTTACCCATTTTCTGTAATTTCTGCATTTCCGTTCTTTGTGAACAGTTTGCATTGTGAAAAGAGTTATAACAATACATGTTTACTGTTGGTAAAATAATACAGATGGCACCGCTGCGTGGTTAATTACTGTATGAGAAAATCCATTAAATGTGAATTCAGTGCTTTAAGCGGAAATGTTGTCTTTTTTCGTGTTCTCAGCTTGGTTCATTTTCTCTCATAAATCTTCCCATATGGCGAGCAGCTTGATATTAGTGAATAAAACCACCCAATGACTCAGAATGACAAATAGTTGCAAGGTTTACTTTCGGACATGCAACATTTTATGCTAATATGGTAATCTGACAGAACAGCCCATTGGATACTAATGCATAAACATGTCCACCTGTTCTGATCTTGGTCAGGATGAGGCTCCGCGGGCATGATGAAATCCACAGCTGTGTCTGATGCAGCTGAAGGATCCTGCCCATGTTTAATCAGCTTAAAGCCGAATATATTCACACTATGAATGAGGAAACAAGAACAGTTGTGATGCTTTTTTTTTTTTTGTCATTGAAATATTTATAAACCAGTTTGCTGAACTCCTAATTGTTCCAGACGTGTTCTGCTGACAGCAGCGAAACTCATTTGCACCGCTGTGCTTGGCAGAGATTACAGCTGAGGCTAAAGGCAAGAAATCAGATATCAGAGTCTGGAAGTTTTCTGCTGATTTTAGCCAGCTGTGTTCATGGCGGCTGCTTAAACAGCCCAACTATAATCTGAACTCCTTCAGGCAAGCAGGTGGGGGTGAGATTTGCTTCGATAAACAAAAATTAAAGCGCAGGGCAACAGGCTCAAACCAACCATGGTGTGGCAAATGCACATATGGGAATCAGAAAGTAAACAATTACAAAAGTGTTAATTGAAGTTGGAGATTGGACAGCAGACACGTGTCAGTGGAGTTTCTATGTTTTAGAAACTAATTTAGCGAATAATGAATCAATAAATTACAACCTTTATACATTCATTTTAATTCTTGTTTCTTTTTTTTCATTTTTGGTTTCTCATACATCAACAATAAAAAAATACTTTTGATTTATCACCTTAAAGATGTATATTTTCATAAGTAGTGAAGTTTCAAATATTCTGTGAGTCAAAAACTAATGGGCTTTCCTCCATGAGTCGATTTAGAGCCAAGCTACAGCCGGACATTTAAGTTACAGCCACCTGAAAGAATGATAAATGACAAATCAATTAAATCTTCATTTTATCGGTTATTTTACAGTTTTTTTGATATTTATCATCATTAATGTTTAGATATTCGCCGTGTTAGTCATTTCTATGAAAATCTATGAAACATTCGGATTCTCCCAGATGCTGCTTCCATCAAGATATTTATACCAAAACTGTTGTTTCAATCTAGTTTTGACTTTTATTCTTAGTGGTACATAAAAAATACAAATTTCAAAAAATAAATGCATAAAGGTGTAAAACAGCTAAAAAAAATAACAACAAAACGACTACATATAAAAACATAAAATAGACCAAGAAAGACAGTTTATATCTTAGTTATTTTTGTTTTTAAGTTCCACTTAAACCTAACTTTAACTTATATTATTTTCTAAACACCTTTAAGTGGTGAATCTCTTCAAAAAAACATTTTTCATCTGAGAGCAATGTTGCTTCAGAGCTGATAGACATTTAGATGTAAAGAGATTTCTTAATGCAATGCAAACATCACTTCATACTCATTTCATCAGCGCTCCTCTCAGAGAAGTGTGATTATAGAGCTCATATCTTTGCGGTGGAAAAGCAGACGGACCAAATGTGATTTTTAACTATCAGCAGCACACGAGGAGCAGAGCTACCTTCTGATTAAGGGTTTGATTATTTGACAGTTTTCATTTGGATCCATCAATATGTAGGCTGGATTTGTATTTTAATGAAGCTGGGAGGCGACCCAAATGATCTGCAGTCAGATTAATCGACCCGCGTATTAAGATGAATCTTTACTCTGTGGTAAAACATTGATGTGAGATTGTTTGATTATCCATCCTAGTTAATAAAAACCAGCTCAAATGTGTAAAACCGATCAAATTTTGGTATTCCTTCCATTACTCCCATCTCCTCTTCTCTGCAGGAAGATATCCAACTCCTGGCTGAGCACTGGCTGGTTCACCATGACCATCGCGCTGGAGCTCTGCGATAGGATCGATGTGTACGGCATGGTGGCCCCTGACTTCTGCAGGTGAGAGTGTGGAGATGAATCACAATTTTCCAACTAAAAAACATCTCAAAGTGTTTTCAGTTTCAGTTAAAAAAAAAAAACAAGAATAGCCAGCTGGTAATGGATTTTGTGACAGCAGATGGTTGTGAAAAACCCACACCCATAATTACTCTGCCTTGCAGATATATCAATATCTCCATATTACGTCATGTTTTAACATCAAATTTAAATGTTGTTTTTTTTTGGGGGGGGGGGGGGGGTGTATCAATACAAAGTCGTGCATAATTGTAAAATAGCGGTAGTAAAAAGATTTAAAAACCTTATTTACAAGACACATCTCCAAACTGATGTGCAGTGGTATTCTGCCCCATGGAGTCAATTCTCTGTAGAGCCACATTTCACTACAATTACAGCTGCAGGTATTTGGGAGCATCTTTCTACCAGCTTTACACATCTGTAGACTAAACATTTTGCAATTTATTCTTAAGAAAATTTCTGTATCTGAGTCAGATTGAACGGAGAGTGTCTGTTACACAGAGTCCCAGTTGGATTTCGGGTCTGGACCGTTCTAACATATAGATATACTCTGATCTAACCCACTCCACTGTAGCTCTGGTATTATCACACTTTTAAGTTCTTCAATTTCACATTTAAATTGTTCAGATGTTGTCTATATATAGTGGAACTGCAATGCTTTGGTCTGAATTCCTCGTTATAGTCGCTCCACAGTCCGTCTTTAACCTGTGCTCTGAGTTATGTCTGAGAGCAACTTGTTCTGGAGTGGTCTCTTTAAATCTAAAGGAGGCAGAGGTCACAGAGCGTCCGCTCCTCCCTGTTCAGCCTTTTTTGTAGTATGCATGGGGACGGTGTAATGAAATTACTTTTTAAATCATAATTCTTTATCCCCAAATTATCAGCACCTTTAACAATTTTCTAACAAACATGTAAAACTGAAGCATTTTCTTTTTATTTATACGTCCCCATTTTAGGCCGATCAGTTTTAGTTATTAACCCTAACTTCCTGCTCCCTTGTTCTAAATGTGATGCGACCAGAAGCCCATTGTTTCTACTTTGAAGAGTAGCTTCAAAGTGGGGAAGACAAGAGAACATGCCTTTGAAGTAAGAAAGATCGGTTTTAATCCTTGACACCCATAAATAAAATAGCCTCTCATCTAAACTTGACCAGATCTAAAATAAGAACTTTTTTATTGTTATGTGGCACTAGTGGCCTTTATTTGACAGTGAACTGACAGAAAAATAGGGTTGAGGGGGTGGGGGGGACATTCACTATCCCTGCACCACTGCTGCACCCAGGACTAAGTTTTAAAAACTGAGACGATGTCTAACTAGGAACCATGTTATCGACGCCATGGAGAGGGAGCAGGGGGGTAAGGAGGTAAAATAATCATCTTTAAAGCATGTTGATGTAAAACTTCAGCAAAGATTGGCACCTTGGAGTCTTCATAACAACCATCAGGCTCTATTTACATGCAGGCTGGCTGTTTGAGAGTGAAGGCAGAAAAATATCTGTCCTAGCATCACAAATGTTTGACTGAAACCATGGGCTTTGGTCCAATATTACCAGAGTGTTGTGGTAACAAACATTGGAGGTGGCGTCAGACAATTGGATGAAATGTGGAAAAGCACCCCACCCCCACTGTTAAGTATGAATAGAATAGAATAGAAATACCTTTATTGCCCCGAATGGAGAAATATGGGCGTGACAGCGGCAAAAACAAGCAGACAGGATAAACCACACTTACACACTAGATTAAATAATATGAATAAAATGCTATAATTAAAGCTGTAAAGCAGAAGGGAAAGAACTTATCAGAAAGAGGAGGGGGAATACTGCTCAACTGTTACTAGATAATACGGCATATTCAGGAATTAATGCAACGTTCAAGTTAAAGTACAGGAAAGACAGCAGCTGATTTACAGAGCGACGTAAAAAAAGAACTATGGAATATGCATGATTGTACAAATACTCCCAGAGAAGCTAAAAGGTGTGTGTTGGTGAAGATTCTGTCATCCAGCTCATGATCATTCCAAAAAAAGTTAAAAAACAAAACAACTGGACTTTTTTCTGAAGTTTGAAGACATTTCGCTTCCCATCCACAAAGTTCTCTCGTTTCAAATGTCTGGAGTAGTGTGGAGTTCCAAGCTTTATATTATTGCCCAAAAACGCCTCGTTATGGCTTAGATAACGTGCAAATTAAACGGAAACTGGTCCACCCCTTAGAATGGGGAGTCGTTAGGGTCATTGTTGGCCTGCAAGTTAACCCGAAACTGGTTTCAAGAGGAGACTCAGGTTTCAACATTCAAAAACTTACAACATAGCAATAGGTTTGACTCCTTCACCTCAATCCTCACCTCCATGCAGATCACAACATCTCCCCTGTAAACCAGGTCAACGATGACCCTAACGACTCCCCATTACTAAGGGGTGGACCAGTTTCGGGTTAATTTGCATGTTATCTAAGCCAGAACAACACCTTATTTGGCAATAATATAAAGCTTGGAACTCCACACTACTCCAGACATTTGAATTGAGAACGTTTTCTGGATGGGAAGCGAAACATCTTCAAACTTCGGGAAAAAAAAGTCCAGTTGTTTTGTTTTTTAACTAAAAGATGTGCATATGGACGTTAGCATTTCAGAGACAGTAAAGATTTTTGATCAGATCAAGAACCTGTGGAACCAGCAGCATGCTGGAAACACATTCAGTTTGTTGTGAGCAGCAGAGATTCTAAAGTCTATCAGCAGCTGGGATGAAGAACCGGCAGAAAGCGCTTTGTTGAGCATCTAGGATGCAGCAGCAGTCTGTCACTGAAAGAGCTCTCCAGCTCTGCAACAGCTCCATGCACGGAGTGGGAGACGTTCTCCATCAGTGACGTTATTCTCCCACCACCGGCGTCCCAGGAAAGAGCTGGCCCTCCTAATGACTTTATCCAACCGCGTCCTGTCAGCCGCAGATAAACTGCTGCTCCAAGAAAGCACGCCGTGGAAGACGGAAAGAAATGGAACCATGGTGCAGGATGTGTGACGCCGTTTTTGTTGCAGAAGTCGTGGGAAACTTGGAGGGATTCTTAACAAATTGCCAAATCAACAGAAAAGATTCATGAGACACAAAGTCGACCTTCTTCAATGACGATATAGACCTAAATCCTGCAGAAAACCTGTGGGAAGACGGCCTTCTCCAACCATATGCAATACTATTAGACAACAGATAATGCCGCCTGCAAATGTGGCACCCGTAATTTTGTTAAAAAATTATTTTTAATACGGTATTCCTTTCCCCAGACGCTGAATAAAGACCCTTAAATTGGTTAAAGCAAGAACAGCTGAATTTATTTTAAGGCTTTTTACATATTTTTAACAGTGGTGCCACTAAAGGACTATAGTTGAAATAATGATCAACACATCTGCAAAAAAATAAAATATCACAAACTTTTTCCCAAATGCTCATCTGACCACAGGTAGAGAAAGGCAGACTATAAAAGGCATTAAAGAAGAAATGAGGACGATCTTTCCAGCAGTTGTGACATTTTCCTGCTTGTGACAATCACTGCGTACGCAACCCTTCCCTGCCAGGAAGCTGCTTCCACGTTAGAGAAAACACGGACTTCCTTGTGATCCAGGTTTGCTCCTGGCAGCCAACCTCGTTAGCGGGGTTTATTGATTTGATTTACAGCTGGCGTCTCAGCGAGTACTTTAATTGGACCGTTTCATTGAACAAGCAACAAACCTTATTAGATTTCTCAATAAAAGAGAACAAACTGTTCAATGTTCAGCATATCCTCGACCCCGGCCCAGATCGATTAAATAGTCATATTTTTTTTGTTACCTAAGGTCCACGGGCAAATTCAATCTCGATAGACATGAGGAAGGAATGCGGTTTCATTTCTTTGAGAAATTGCTGGCAGATTCTCAGCGGTCCATTGTAGTTCTCATGACAACTAAAGTCTGCAGACTTTACTGAAAGTCAGCAATTTGTGGGTTAGAACATGTTCAAACAGCTTTTCCACTGATCCATCAAATCCACTCAATTTTATGCGATTTCCCCGCAAAGCAAATAGAATATTGCTTATCTGTGATAATTCAGGCAATTAGTGTTGACAAAAAACAGACATATAACATAACAATATTAACAGTTACTGCTAATTATTGCAGTACGTTTAATTTATTCTACTGCCAGTGTCAACGCTGAGACTGGAAACTGAAGAAAAAATAAAATCCAGTGTCAGACGTAATGCGAGTTCACCTCTGAGAAATTAAAGCACAGCCACTTTAAATGTTTCAACTTTAATCCCGTCTGTTTCATAAGAAAACACAAGCAGGCTTTGCAAATAAGGAAGCAGTGAATAATAATTGTTTCCTGGATTTCAGAGATAATTTACCTCAAAGTCTCTCGAGTGCTGCACTCATCAAATGAATCTAATCAAAGAGCGTTTAAAAAAAAAAGAGAAGAAAACCTTGCGCGTGGAAAGAAATATTCCTGTACTGGACACACAAACCCTCCTCCACTTTGATGCAGCATGTCGAGAGACGTGAATGTAGTTATCTTGACAGCTAGATGTGTTTACAAGATCAGTCCTGCAGTTTAAAACACAAACTCAGTTTTGAGAGATGAGAAGTGGTTACAGGCTCAGAGCTGTTGACTTAAAGACAGACAGAATATATATATATATATTATATATATATATATATATATATATATATATATATATATATATGTATGTATATATATATATATATATATATATATATATATATATATATATATATATATATATATATATATATATATATATATATATATATATATATATATATATATATATATATGTATGTATATGTATATATATATATATGTATGTGTATATATATATATATGTATGTATATATATATATATATATATGTATATATATATATATATATATATATATGTATGTATGTATATATGTATATATATGTATGTATGTATATATGTATATATATGTATGTATGTATATATGTATATATATATGTATGTATGTATATATGTATATATATATATGTATGTATGTATATATGTGTATATATATGTATGTATGTATATATGTATATATATACATGTATGTATGTATATATGTATATATATATATATATGTATGTATATATGTATATATATATATATATGTATATATGTATGTATGTATATATATATATGTGTATTTATATCCATCTCATTTTTAACCGACTAGACATGGAAGCAGAGATGTTTTACTTTTGTTGAAAAGTGAAAGAGGCGTGTTGGCACTTTATTGTTCAGTAAAAACAGAAAAAATAAATAAAAAACACACAACTGTTCTCCCGTTATTGTTTCAACATAGTGAGACTACCTAATATGAGGAGAATCACGTCTGACCCATTAAGTGTTACATCGCCAAAAACTGCAGACCTCTGCAATTTGGAAATTGTGTTGTTTTTTTAAAATTACGATTATATTTAAAATGCGATTAATTGTCCAGCAGTTATTTTAAAAGTGACTGGGACGTTTCTTACCTACGTTTCTGGAAATACGGTCCACTGCAGCTTTAAAACCAAAAGAAAAGTATGACTGGAATAACCTCATAAAATATTATTGATCCTTTATGGGAAAGCTGCTATAAATATTAATGATTTAAGTCCGAATCTGAAGGAGTCAACTGTTTCTGCACAGGAGCATTAAAGCTGAACACAGCCTCGCTTTCTTTAGTTCAGGTTTCAGGAGCACTGAACAAGTCACACGCGACCCTAGGGGTCTACATGGTTCATACCTGACCAGCAAGTCTGAAATGTAGTGCTAATAAGAGACCATTAACAAGATTCTAAAATCTACCCTTTTAGAAACTGGGCCGTGTAAAAACTGATTGAAAGTGGCCCGAGAAGAAAGCCTTGAGGAACCCACATGTGTGATTTCTGTGCACTCAGATTTTTAATTGCCAAACACCAAAGTCTGTCATGTAAGGCATGAACCAGTGTAGCACAATACCAAACAATCCCAGACCTTTTTTTGATCTGTCATTGTTAAGAAGTACAAGTATGAGTTCAACATCTTTACTACTGCAGCATCAGTGCTGTTGTGTGGTCGAAAACCAGACTGGAAGTGATTGAAGCTTCTTTTTTTTTTTTTTTTTGATGAGCTGCTTTTTTTGGTGCTCTGCGCTAATAAATGTTTGGATAGATGCAGGCCTGTAATTAATTAGTGTGGAATACTCCAGATCTTGCGTCTTTAACAGACATCTGATCACTGCGGTTTCAACGCACTGGGAAAATGACTCGAGTGAAGAGAAGCGTTCACTATCTGCCGGGTTTTAGGCGCAGCAGAAAATTTTAGACCAGAAAGTGATCACTAAAACCTGTGTGACTGTTTACGACCACTTTGTAGTTAATTCTAGGTCTGGTTGGGCTTTTTTTAGGTTACGGTCTTAGGCCTTTGATCAGTTTTGAGTTTAAATGGTATTTTCAATAAATTTCCCACGTTGGTATATTGTTTCTTTTTGAATTTTAGGCCCTTCATCCAACGATCTAAAATGCCGATACTTTCTGCCCAGTCTTTTGATCTGAATTACATACGAAAGATTTTTTTTTTTTCAGGCGAGCAAATACTAACTAATATTAATTTCGAGCCACACTCTTGTGAATTTTAACATAGAAGTTTAAACCGAGGTGATGTTTTTGAAAACGTTTCTAATTTTCTTATTTCAGGCTCGGATGAAAATGGCACTTTTAAACGTGAGCCTACTTTAATTTATCTGTCCAGCAAATTAATAATTAAAGCCAACCGTCCTCCGTCGCCTTCAAATGAACACTGCTTCCCCGTATCAAGTAAAGCTGATTAAAACCCTCCTAAATGTTGCCCCTTTCTGTCTCCGCAGGGAGCCCGAGCACCAGTCCGTCCCCTACCACTACTACGAGCCGCGGGGGCCAGACGAGTGCGCCATGTACATTTCTCACGAGCGCGGCAAACGCGGCAGCCACCACCGCTTCATCACGGAGAAACGCGTGTTCGCCAACTGGGCCAGGACGTTTGACATCCATTTCTATCAGCCCGACTGGAGCCCCCCGCCCCTCCCAGCCAACCAGACGCTGGACGCCACGGCCCCTGCAGCTCTGCAGAACACGTGACCGCCGACGGTGGGGGGGGGGGAGAAGGTGCGCTTTTAGAGATCCGTCTCAGAAGGACAGCGGATGAGGAACACCTGCATTGACCGTGAAATCTCCTGATCGGACACGACGCAGGGAAAAAAAAAAAAAAAACGGACAGCGCCGCATGGATGGGGAGTGCCTTTGCTGCGGCTCCAGCCAGCGTTTTGTTAATGGGGGGAAACATGACTCGGCTCAGAGTTGTTTGAAAACCTTCCCGTGTGAAGTTCGACATGAAAGCGGGAATCCTCAAACACTCTGAAAGCATGCATGCTGTGTATTACTGTGGGCCCTGCTGGTGGTGCTGTGCATATGTGAGTGTGTGTTCACCAGAGGGATCACAGAAGACACAGATTGGAGGCCGGTCTCCCTGTAAAGGCAGCTGGATGAAAGACCCGAGCCAGACAGAGACACATGCTCCTAAACTACAGCGCCTCGCAACGGTTCTAATGCCCCTCAAACCACAAAGCTCATATCTTATTGGGATCTTATGTGACAAACGATCAAGTGGTGCATAATTGTGAAGCGGTGGGAAAACTGTTCACGTTGAAATTTCTCTTATAGATACAAAATGTGGTATAGAAATGTATTCATGCAGTTTCAGTGACTCCCCTAAATAAAATCGAGCGCAACCAACTGCTTCCTCAGATGTCGCCTAAGTAGGAAATCATGCGCAAAATTGAATCTCGGCATAAATGCAACAGTTCTTTCGAAGGGCACCGGCATCATGAGGACCAAGGAGCACGGCAGACAGGTCCGGGAGAAAACGGTGGGGAAGTTTAAAGCAGGATTGGCTTATAAAACATTCCAAGCTGTGAAGATCTCACGGAGCTCTGTTCACTCCGTCATCTAAACACTGAGAGAGTGGCACAGCTGCAAACATACCAAGACGTGAAAGTCCACATAAAATGTAACGCTGGGCAAGGAGAGTAGTGATAAAAAAAAGTGGCCCAGGGGTCCATGGTTACTCTGGAGAAGCTGCAGAGATGCACAGCTTTGTTCGCTGGACAACTTTTGGTCATCCAGGGTATAAATGTGGCCCCCAGTGGAAAGACTGACTAAAGAAAGCCATTGTTAAAAACATGGTTATAACAAGTCCTGTTTAAAGTATGCAGGAGATTGAGGTGGGGGGGTCAGATGAGAGCGTAATTATGGCCTGCATGCAGAACCCTGTGGGCAGCAGAAAATGAATCTGAATCACCTAGAACAAGCCGTCCCGTACTTTGAAGCTTGGTAAGCAACAGGAGGTGGCAGACATTGTTTAATCAGCAGGAGCAGGCAGAGGGGAGAAAACCGGTTAAAAGCTGTGAAAAGGCTTGAAACTGGGGGAGAGGTTCGCCTTTCAGCAGGGCAATAATCCTAAACATACAGCCAGAGATACAATGGACCCATTCGGAGCCAAGCCGGTGTTGCCAGATCTTGTGAGAGAAACAAGCCCAAAACCAGTGCAACAAGCAACCCACCACACTGTAATACAGCCTCCGTTCCTATACTGATGTTTATAGTCCAAATAAGAGACTTCATGGTCAAATAAAGCACACAAGAATGAAATTTACAGGAGACTTCTGGAGAAAAGCCCGCCCAAGCTGGCTTATAATAAGCAGACTGGGCAACACTGATCCAAGCATATTAATGCTGGCCTAGTCAAAGTCCAGAAGCGCCGCAAAATATAAATACAAAGAATATCCTTCAAAATGTTGATAACCATGAATCCTTTTTCTCCCATTTCAGAATCTGGCACTAATTTGCGTTTGTCTCATGAAATATGAAGCTAGGTGAACAGGTTCTGGGAGTACAGGTATGTTTGCGAGGCCCTCTCCATGAGCTCTGTCAAGGTAGCTACAGATCGCAAACAAATGTTTTTAAACTCGACCTTTTGAAAAATGTAAATCGCTGCTTCAAATGTAAAGACTTTTGCTTCGTTTTTAAGCGTTGTACAGGTCAAAACTGTATGAGATCCTGTAAACCGTCGTCTCTCATGCGACAAAAGGCTGACTCACTTTGAAAGCAGGTAAATAAATCCCCTTCCTGACTTTCATCTGGGCCGTTTCTAGACGTGTGCTTTGTGAGCTCATCCAAGTCACACACCAAGTATGAGTGGCAGGTGTGGAACAGTGGCTGGGATTTAGTTTTTTTTTGTTTTTTTTATCTCGTGTGCACATTCTTTCATACGGTTGTATCATAAGTCTTTGTTGGCTCCTGTCAGCAGTTAATAGAGCAATTTATTTAACTACAAGCTGGATTTCCATGCAAAAGCTCATCCGTGTCACACAAGACGAGAAGGAGATGAAGATGGAGAGCAGAGGTGCAGCAGCGGCATCCATCCTGCAGTATTCATCGGCTCCAGCTTCTCTCTGCCTGCATCGCCTCACAGAGGTATGACGGTTTAGAAAAACAGCAGGTTTTCTTCTTTTTTGTTCTGTTAAACTGAGTGATCTGTCAATCTCTTGCTTTGGATTGATTTTTTTTTCTATGAGCTTACATGGAAACTCCCCCTCCCGATCTGCCTCATCTCCTCTCCTTGATGAATAAAATTCAGTTGTCAGTCAGAAGAAAGTAGACACAGTTATTTTAATGTGAAATGCTGGTGCTGAATCCCCGTTTATTTTGTCTGGATCTCTGTTGGAGCTGAACTGTTGGTTATGATTCATAGAGCTTGATTACCTCTAGAAAGTCCTAATCAGGACTACAACTGAACTGTAGTGAACACAGTGTCTAAAGTATCAAGACACCTTGGACTTTTTAACATTGTGTCATATTACAAATACATATTTGATTGTATTTCATTGGGATTTTTTATCCCATATATTTTCCTTTTTTTAACAAAAACCTGTCAAGTGTCTTTAGGACTCTGGTGCATGTTTCGACCCGTATGCTGTAGGTTTAGCGTCGTCGTCCTGTTGGAAGATGAGCTTCCGCCCAGGTCTCAAGTCTTTTGCTGCCCCAAACAGGTTTTTATATCTATTCATCTTCCCATTAACTCCGATATGAAAAGCATCCCCACAGCACGATGCTGCCACCACCATGTTTCACCACAGAGATGGCATGTTTAGATCAAGTTTTCTTCCACACACAGCGTTTTGCATGTGGACCAAACAGTGATATTTTTGGTCTAATTTGACCACAGTCACCTTATCCCACATGTTTGCTGCGTCTCCTACTTGTTGCAAACTAAAACTGGACTTTTTTCTTTCTAAAACAATGGCTTTCTTCTTGCCACTCTTTCATAAAGGCCAGATATCTGGATGGCATGACTACAGGTTGATGTTCAAAGACGCTAATTCTGCTCTAAACTTCCACACAACTTTGTCCCTGACCTGCCTGCCGTCTTCCTTGATCTTTTTGATGCTGCTTGTTCTCCAATAACTCTCACAGAATACCTGGATGTGCGTTTGTGTTGGTCCGTCACATAAAATCCCAATAAAACCCAGTAAGTTTCAGCTTGTACAAAAACTGTTTTAATAAACCTTCTCTTCCAAGTGCTGGCTGGAAGGATTCCCCTCCGCCTTTGCTCGCTGGGTTAGAGTCACTGGAGGCCATTTTCTCTGCTGCCTCCTAATGCATTTTTGAACACTTCCAAGACATGTTGGAGAATAAAAGCACGTCGAATGGTGGTGAAACGGCTCAAGGAAAACAAGAAACGATCACTGATTTTCAACAAGTATCTAAGACAGGGGTCTCCCTTTTTCAAAATCCAGAAATGAAGCATTGACGGAGAACAAAACGTGCTGGAAAAGCAACGTTTTATCTCTGATTTTTACACGTCTGTGACCAGAATGGAACGTGAAACGCGGGCTCATCAGGAGGACGGGAAACCAATGACTGCCCTTCACCCTCGGCTGACGGCAGCTGCGCGTTTTCACGTTTCAATCTTGCTCTTTCCATCTGGTTGTGACATCAGGCTGTGTCATGCTGAAATAATAATGAAAGACAGGCAGGAGCTACAAGGCCCCCTCATTATTCCCAAGAGCTGCAAATAGATCCTTCACTGTGTTCATAACCCAGCGCCGGAGCAGTTCTTGTGCTTAAAAATGGCACCGAACTGGCTTTGCGCCTGATTGTAAGGCACATAGATCAAGGTAACAAAGGGTAATCAAGTACAGCGGAGGGACACCTCACCTCGATTATGAGGTCGTAGAGCCTTCCCTCGATCAATAAAATGTCCTTCATTAGCATTTAGGATGATTTAGGGCGTTCTACAGAGCTGGAAAAATGACGGGAAAATAACTGCTGCTCTCTTCATCTTTTAAAAGTCACATATATGCCAATCTGACGGATGCAGGCGTGTCTTTTCTTTTTATTACACCCGGTCTGTAAAATGATCAGATTAGTACAAGGTTTTTAATATCTGCTCTGAACTGTTTCGAAGGTTTTATTAGGACACTACAAGTGAGAACATGGCCTAGAAAAATGTACATCCCAGAAGTATTTATCTACAATCCTAATGATATAATTACCTGAATTAACCTGACCCACATAAGAGATAAAAAAGGCTAAATAGATACAAAAATAATTAGAAGTTTCCAGAAAAATAATGAAATTCCCAGCTAATCCGGTGAGCAAATGAAAGTGCGTTTCCTCCAAGCGCGACGTGTTTGTTTGCATGCAAAGAGCACACTAAGAAGATTAACTCACCTGTCACTCAGAGCTCAGCCACAAAGAAATGAAACATCATTTTTACTCTGAAAATATTTTAATCAAGCGAGGCGTAAAACAAAAAAACCAAGAAACAAAAAAAAGCGGTCCGAGGCTGCACACCTCAGGAAAAGCCGAACGAATAAAGCCTACATCCTGAAAATTAATCACTGCTAAATTGGGTCATGCTCTACCTTCTGCTGAGATTAACACGCAAATCCATCCAGAACAGGTATCGCGGTATCGTGGACTGGGACAAATTAACCATGGAGATTAAAACGGCTCCCATGTACCAGGCTGTCAAAAGGCTCATTTCGGCTGGAAACTTTTACACACATCATTAGGAGCCTTTTCTAGGCGTGGTACGGTGACCTTGAGTTAAAGATTTACACTGTCATATTAGATTAAAACCAATATTTCAAATTAAAATGAATGAGATGACCTGATTTCTTTTATTTGAAACCAAAAAGTAACAATGCTTCCTTATTATCACCTTTTGGAGGTTGATAATAATGTTATATTTATTTATTATTCTTTAGATTCTGACAGATGCCAGAAATAAAGGAAATAAAGAATATTAGATATCTTTTGGCAGGGTGCTTTTTTAGAGTAGCAGCTTTAACAAGAGGATTTTAGCTGGTTAATTAGCGAGAATATCTGTTCAGTAGGTTGGCAGACATGCTGCCAAAAGGAAACATTTTAAAATTTACCAATGTAAGTGACAGAAACATTTAGGAGACTTTCTTTCAGCCGACTGGTCCAAAGTACGCAGCAACAGGCGGGGGAGGGGCAGCAGGACTCTGTTTAAATCTGCACCATACAGCAGGAGGTCACTTTCTCCTTTTAAACATACACAGATGTGCTTTTCAATTAAAATGCTTAATAATATTGTACATTCTTTTTTTCCCACTTTATCAGCAATGAATTGAAGAAAACAGCGTTGCGGATTTGATAAAAGGGCCTGAGATGTTTGCCTTAATAAAAAAAAAGGTGTACAGTTTCCTAGTTGTTGGGTTTTTTTTATTGTTGAAATGTTTTCTATTTTGTTGGTCAAGAAAATTTTAGAAAATATTTAGCCGTCCTCAGCAACAAGCCTGAATTTAGGCAAGTTTAATGGCTGGGTGTGTCCAGGTGTGTTTGTGGCCCTACTAACTACAATATGAAAATAAAAGCAAAAAAAAAAACATTGTGTTTCACCAAAACCTTTCTAAGAACATGTCATTTTGTAGCTGAAAATCTCCCCCTAAATATTTTTAAGTAGATCTACAAGTACATCGCTTCCATCGGCGTTGACGTTAGTATGGCCGTTCTCATCGGGCTGCGATGGGGCAGCAGCAGCATGATTTAGGTGCTCACAACATGAGCGCAAGCTTGAAACGTCCCAGTTTCTCTTCAGCGATGAGGACACGCTCCTCTCCCATAGGTCATAAAACAGCTGAGGTCTGAAGCTCAGAGCGCTGCAGCAAAAAATGTGTTTTTATTTCCCAGAGATACTGGTTGAGCTGACAAAGATGGGGCCTAATGTGCATGAAGAAGTGACCTTATAATGAAGGACAGGGAATAAATCTCGGAAATTAGATTTTTAAAGCCTTTTGATGGATGAACGTCTAAGGACTAATAGATTTAAAAAAAAATGTATCTTAATAAATGACAATAAAAAAGCAGAGTCCAAGTCCCCAAAGAAGTTAGAGACTAATATGAGAACATTTATACCCATTTTCTAATAGGTTGGTTGCAATAATACGTCAGCCAACTCGCTGCTCTCCACTACGGAGGACAACCAGAACAGAAAGGTAACTAGACGCCTTTAAAGCAAAATAAACCTTCTGAGCTGCAGTAAAACGTGTCAATCAGAGACAAAGTTGAAACATTTGATCATCTAGCGTCACAAATCAGGATCAGTAAACAGGAATTACTAAGAGAAAGATGATAGGGTTGGCACAAAATACCAGGGGGAGGTTTACATGATTCAACGCTGCACCGTGTCAGGATCTGCTTATGTTCTTTCACATCAGCTTGAGCTCTCTTACAGTTCCTGACTAGAGGTTTGGGTTTGATTCAGCCTCAGTGCAGCTCAGTTTATGGACTGAGAAAATCAAGTAGCTCTCAATATTGCTTCAATGTTCTGCAGCCCAAACACTCATTATTCAGACCACATTCGCTCTCTCTGGTGTGGGTCTAATGCATCGATTAAACTTCACATTTTCTTTATAAAACACTCCATTCTCCCTCAATTTCTGTTGTTGATAGTTGTTTTCACCGCTCCTCCTCCATGTGTCACCATGATTATGTTCATTGCTTGGTCACCAAGACGGGGGGACATTTATCCCTAAAGCTGATTTTGTTATTTAACTTTTGGCAAGACTACCGTATTTTTCAGACTATAAGGCACACTTAAAATCCTTAGATCTTCTCAAAAATGTATTGTGCGCCTTATGGTCCCAAACATACAGGACTGTCTCAGAAAATTAGAATATTGTGAAAAAGGCCGCTATTGAAGCATCCTGGGCATCCATAACACCTCAGCAATGCCACAGGCTGATTGCCTCCATTCCATGCCACGCCGCATTGATGCAGTAATCTGTGCAAAAGCATTCCCAACCAAGTACTGAGTGCATTAATGGACATTTTCAAATGTTTGATTTTATTTTGCTGTTATATTTTTTTTACTTGGTGTGAGGAAATATTCTAATATTTTGAGATAGGATTTTTGAGTTTTCTTCAGCTGTACGCCATAATCAGCGATATTAAAACAATAAAAGGCTTGAGATATTTCAGTTGATTTGTAATGAATCCAGAATGTATGACATTTCAATCTGGAGAGACTCAGACGGAGAAAGAGAAAACGATTAACAAATTTATTTGACAAAATAACAGTTCTTTGGCGCTCGGGCCCCGGCTGAAGATTTGAGCAGTGAATTCCGACGAATTCAGGTGAGCCCATCAACGCTGAATAGGGATGCTCCCCCGGGGCCCGACACTGGTGGTGGAGGTTGGAAAAGATGACGTCTTGGGATGCTGGTGGAGAAGGGGAGGAGGTGGGTCGGGCACGGCTGGAAAGCGTCAGGCGGTGTGGGTGTGGAGCCTTTTAAACGGAAGCTTGATTGAAGATTGGAGAAAGCGGGTCGAGGTCCGGACATGAAGATGACGCTGTAACAGGTAGGCGGAAGTCTTCCAGCTTGAATTTGCGCCTAGGCTTCATTTCATGTTTTTTAATTGCATTACAGAAAATAAAGAACTTTATCACAATATTCTAATTTTCTGAGACAGTCCTGTACGGTACTATAGTAAAGTTGACATAAAATATTCACACACCACTTGTGACTCTTAAGGTTTTATTCAGGATTTGTCTGAATTATTTAATGACATGTGCTCACATTGATGCTTTGCTGTCATGCTCCAGTTTTAAGTAACAGACGTGTTTCACTAATCGTTGTATCAGACTTTAATACCCAAACTCTCACTGCCACTCCGCGGCTGGTCCAGCACTGGTTTCTCCCCATCGACCGAGGCAGTGATGGAGGACAGACAGACAGCCATCTTTATTATCGTAAGGAAACCATTCAGTTCAACCTGCCTTAAATTTAATCAATCTATTACTGGATGAAAACCATTTATTTATGATAATCATACTTTGACTTTTAATTTGAGCTCATTTATTCAGCTTTAGGAAATAATTCTGTTTTCAAAACCAAAGATGGAGAAATGATTGCGACGTCTCACAATTCCTGGAGAAACATCTCCCTGGAGACATTTCAGATCTATACTGTACTTTTGTTGTTGTTTTTTATTGATCAGTAGTTAAAGGGATTTGTAACTAATCCCTGACTTCCCGTTTCTCTGAGGTAAACGCGACTCTTTAAAATGGGAAAGACAGGTAAACATGTCAATCAAGAGGAAAATGTATGTTAACGAGTCATGAAAATGGCTGCATGGAAAAGCAGCTACTCACAAGCATTTACCAGCCTATCTTTAGTTTAAAACAACTAAAAGGAAACTCACTGTATCTGGACTCGGCAATAACAAGCATTAGATGCCATCTAGGTGCCAACTGGAAGCATGCCATGATACCACAAAGGTAAATGTGTAGTTTGCTAAATGATAGGTCAAATGAGGCCAAACGTTTCTTACACGGCAGGCAAAGAATCCAACTCTGCTTCCCTGAGCTATATCAGATTTTTTTTTTTTTTTAAATCACACCCTGGTCAGTGGCTTAAGTCATGAAGGGTTTTACAAACTCACAATTTTGCACCAGAGGATGCAGGAAACTGTGTTTAAATGCAGATTATGAATAAAGTAAGCATTGCAGACATCATTAATCATGTCAATTGTGTCGGCTCCGATTGCACAACAACTTCAGAACTGCGACACACATGCCGACATGAGTGACACCCATATTTACCTCTTTATTCTTCTTCTGTCCATGTGGGTCACTTTGGGCAGCTGTTCACACTGTCGCCTAAAAGTGATTGCATTAAGATTATAACGGAAATAAAAACAAAAAAGCAAATAACCAGAATTAACCATTAAGACATGCAGTAGTCAAAAACTTTAAGCTTGCAGGAACAAGGAGAGAACGTGTGGGAAAAGCGCCTCATCTCCACTGGTATGTAAGGCAGAGGATGTGTGGTGCTGTGGGCCTTTTCTCCTCCAGAGGCTGAGAACTTTGAGAAAATTATGAAAAAAAATACTGCCAAAAGAGCAGAAACAAGGATTATCAGATACTAAATCAACCGCGTTTTGTGACCGCCTCAGTCCCCAGAGGTCAATAGAAAACCCGACCACAGAAAAGAGAAGACGACTCTGGATCTAGAGCAGGCTTCAAACCTTTTATAACATAATTAAGCTCAAAAAGCATTTATTTAAGAAAAAACTATTGCAAAGCTGTGGCTTTTTATTCTTGTGTTTTCTCATTTAAAAAAATTGGATAAATCTTTAACTATTACTACCTTGTGCACAGCTGAGCAGCACACAAGGTGCTAATTGTTGAAAGGTGCTCCTTAACATCGTCGGGTGCTGGGTAGAACTGAATAGCTTGCACAACGATAACGCTCTTTCATTTTTTGTGACACTAGTGGCCTTTATCTGACAGTAGATTGACAGGAGATGGGGCGGGGGGAGTGGTAGCGGGGGAAGAGATGCGACAAAGCTTCATCGGCCGGGACTCAAACCCAGGACAGCCGAGTTGAGGACTGAGGCCTCTCTACATGTGTCACTTTATCCACCCCTACGCCCGATAATGCCTCTTTTTCTACCCTATAACACCCAACTAGAACTATAAAATAACCTTTTGACTATTTTTCTTATTAGCAGACATTATAGGACAATAAGTATTAACAGCAGGGGCAGCAACAGGGGCTGTCCTTTTTTATTTTAAAAATGGATTAGCATGAAATTTTTCCCAACACAAAAAGATGATCTTAAATGAAAAGTTTATTTTTTAATCAATCTATTACAATGTTTTTCCACATCTTGAGAAGTCACAATAAGCAAACGTTTACTGTGTTCATTTGTTATTTAGCAATAATTAAGGAAGATCAAACAAACTTGTTTCATTTTTTTTTTTTTTTTTTACAGGCAATTTTCTCTCACTAAAAAGGAAGAAAAGAGAAAAAAAGGAGTAGAGGAAAAAAGTAAAAGAGATGGAGAAGAAATAAGTGTCGCATAAATAATGCATAAGAGAAAAAGGTACACAGTGTGGCTGACGCAGCAGTTGCCTTTCGATACATATGGTTTCATTTCCAGCTTCATCCATTTTCCATTTCAGCCCCCAGATAGATTGGCAGTGGGTGGCCGATGGGCGGTGCTCCAGCCAAGGAGCGAAGATAAACTACCTCCGGTTCAATCTATAAGCCTTCACTGCCTCTGCCAAACAACGACCCTAATGCAGAGTGGTTACACACGGGGGAAAAAAGGGCCAAAGAATAAATGTCTTAGAATAAAGCACATTTATTCGGGCCAGCAGCTTGGTCTCGAGGGTTTCACTGGCTTACAGCCGCTGGAGCAAAGAGATGCAGAATGGCTGGAGAAAAGCTGTCCATCACCCAGAATACAATCAGCAGCTCGAATGGCAGAGGAGCTAATGGATGCTCCCACACGGAACGCAGTTTAGTGAATGGAAACGAGGACGGGTCTATCGGGCGGTATGGGATTACGTGCCGCTGTTATCCTTCATAAGTGCGAGTCGCAGGTCAAGAGGGTGTAATGTATATGGACGGGGGCGCACATTAAACAGTAATCTCTCAATACCAATCAGCCTGCTCTCGCAGCACGTTTTTTTTTTCCTTCTTTGACCCGGCAGACCGTCCGAGCAGCACTTAAACAAATGGGCTGCTGCAGCTGAAATATGCGGGGCAGCGTGCTCTCAAAAGAAATTAAATTATCTGCAGGCTCCGCTCGGTGCATTATAAAGCATGTCGGTGCAGCTGCAGAGCAAAACTCTGCATTCGACACGCGAAGAAAAATATGCTAAGTGTTGGAGAAGCAGAATGTGAAACAAAAATGAATTAAGACAAAAAAAAAACAGCATCAATATGTAGTTTAAAAACAAAAAAAAAGTCTTTTCACATTTTGTCGTTTTACAAAACTTTGTTGTATTTTATAGGGATTATATGCGATAGAGGAACAAAAAGCAAAGCGTATCACAAGTGGAAAGACATGGTTTTAGGAATTTCATACAAATCTGAAAAGTGTGGCATGTGTTTATGATCAGCCCGTTTTACACCAAAAGCCCAAAAAACGATGCAATGCAACCATTCTAGTTCAGAAGTCATCCAAATTAACATGAGTGCTGTGTCTAATTCAGTCTCGGTATAAATCCAGCTGCTCTGTGAGGGATTCAGATGTTTGTTTGAGAACGTCAGTGACACATTTCCAAATATCAGTGCAGTCGGTTTTAAAGCAGCTGGTCCAGACCAGCCATCTTAGAGCCCGCCTTTAGACACCCGGGTCCGGCCAACAAGCAGAAAGTGTTAGTTCTGCAGGTCGATCCCAACATTTATGTAACCGATGATATAGTAAATAATAAAAAGTTTTACTAGTCAGGTTGGTAGGCCACATTTTATTCATCAGTTCAAATGTCAACTCTTTCCATAAGAAGAAGAAGAAAAAAAATATTTAAAAAGTTGAAAACCTGTTTTCAGCCAGAGGTTTGTCCCTCAACAACAGCTGCAGCTGCTCATTTAGCCCTTTGGGAAGAAGTATTGCTCACACCCCAGACAGACGCTCAAAGAAAACTTCTGAGAGATCTTTCTAAGATGCGTCATCTTTTTAAATAAAGTAAATAAACAGGAAACAATTAAAGCACCAAAAAGGCACCAAATAGTTTTATGGAGTTTTATACAAATCAGTAGTTCACGTTGCTCATCTTCCCACATTCAGATATACTAGACCATCACAAACCGCACCTTCTTCCCAAATATCCCTTCAGGAAAGACTCCCAGGTCCTCGGACGTCCGGCTGGGCCGGCGTTGAATCCTTAGAAGATGTGTTTTAGATGTTTAACACCATAGGTCTGGAAAAACACCATGAGGATTAAAGTCCACAGGCCCAGGATGAAGCCATCAGGAGGATGCCAGTCTTTCTGCTTTGGTTTCTGTGGGGAGACGAGTAAGAGGGGTAAGGAAGGGGGATGGAGGAGGAAGGAGAGCAGAGGGGGTCGGGGTGAGGATGAAGTTTGGTTATAGTGTGTATAAATCTCCTGTTGAGCCAACCTCTGATTGTTCTGTCATTCACACAGGCAGGCAGGCGAAGAATCACACACACACACGCTCACTTTATCTCTTCAAACGTGCGACGTGCACGACGTCTCGCACGCAAACTCACGGGCACAAAGGTTCAGGCGGAAAGGCGGGTGGTGGAGCTCATCAGCACACCTCCCCCGTCTTGTGTTTGTCCCATTCACTGCCACATCATCGCTTTGTGTACGATTATACTTTTAAATCTCCCTCATATTAAACATGCAGCTCACAAGTAGCGCATTTATATGCTAATGTGGCTGCAATATTCTGCAGAGAGATGAGATTTAACCTCTAAAAACATCTTCCAAACTCCTCTGCCAGCGACAAAGCAACCGATGCGCTCTGAGGTTGTGCCGAGGAGATTTCTGCCAACTGCTTCTGTACGAGCGGCTGTTGTCCAATCAGAGAAGCACCAGTCAGGCTCGGCAGCTGGCTTTTTTTTTCTTTTCCTAAAAGTACACCCGCTTCTTTCACCATGCAAAAAGACAAGCTTCCCAAAAAGAAAATAGATTGTTTAAAACAAAACAATACCAACTATTTATCACATCAGAGCTTCAGATGAAAAAAAAAAACAAAAAAACAGAGTGTTAATTACCCAGAAACAAAGGTGATCTAAAAGCCTTGTTTGCTGGGTGGAAAAAGAAACATTTACAGATGATTTCCACTGCCTTGTTCTCTTACAATATAAATGGTAGAATAAATGTGTGACCATCAGACTCAACAGAAAGGGACTTTTTTTTTATTTGACCTCTTTTCTGCCCTTACCCCTCTTTGATTATGTTTCAGCACACTGAAATCGTGCCTTGCTTTTTTCCCCCCATTCGTTTGCCTAAAGCACACAATCATAATGTGACATCCAGCCCAACAGTGTTCAACAAAAGCCAAAAAAAAAAAAGAGGCAGAACTTTATTTTTATTAGAACATTTATTCTAAAGTGGATCGACAGGAAATGGGGTTGAGAGAGAGGCAAAGGTCCACGGGCCAGGAGTCGAACCCGGGACAGCCATACAGAGGACTGAGGCTTCCTTACATAAGCTTAAGATGCTTTTATTTGTCATGATACATACAACGAAATTTCATAGATCAGATGGAGGGTTAGCCTGAGCTGCTGCGACTGAGCGCGCCACCAGACCTGACCACATGGCTCACATGCTCCACCCTGTGCCTCCACCGAAAACCAAGGCTGAACTTCCTCAAATGAAGATGAAACGCTGCGTTCCATTTCTCTTCGGTAGTCGCAATTTTCGACCGCCGCGTCTTCAAATTTCAACTGTAACCACCTCTAAAGTTGGAATTACGAGTCGGAAAGTCAGTAAAACAGGCTCGTACCAGACATTCGCTTTGAGAAACATTGAATAAAACTTTGTACTTTAAATGTTCCATAAATAATAGCAAACTGCTAAAAACAGTTTTAACAATCGAATAAACAAATAATGACGAATTGCCACTTATTGTTGTTCAACGTTTTGCGTTCAGCTGAACACTTCAGCAGGGCATGATAAAAAGGTAAAGACTGTAATAAAATGCGACTTTAAAACACATTCTGGGTTAGTGACTAGGGTTGGCTGTGTTTGTACGTTTAACAATGAGCTTTGTGCGAATGTCCATGTTTTTTCCCCATTTGTTCGACTTTCTGACAAGAAGGAAACTGAACTCAAAAAGGCGGAGATGACGTAATCTGCGACTTGTTAGTTTTGAGTTCCAAGGCAAATGGACCAAAACAACGTCTGGCAACAGATCAAATATACGGAAATCATGTTTGTCCATTTATTCAGCAGCTTGTTATATTTAAATTTTTGTTTTTTTTCTTCAAGATGTATATTCTGGTGTGGGTGGGTTTGTGTTTTGCTATCGTGTTTATTAGCTATTCTTGCCAACCATAAATCGTTATCAATCAAGTATAGAACACAACAGAATAGGAGCAAAGTTTAACTTAACTTTTTCTAACTTTTCTAAGCAAGGCATCCATGAAAAGATGCGCTAATATACTGCTCCAATAAATAATCTACAAATATTATCCAGTCACCATTATATACAATTTTGATGATGGACCCAGAATAATCTACAATTACAGTTTGTTGTATTTTTTTTCTCTGCACGGTCAAGTTTTAACAGGCAGTTTAACATGCAGAAATGTTCTGAGTTGATGGGCCGAAATGCTTCTGAGCTTCTACATTAAACCCCAGAAATAAGCAGCGTACTTCTATCCTGAAAAAATGTTTTACGGTTGTGAACATACCCTGCAATCACTGCATTATATCCAGCATATAAGGGTAACAAAGTGAAATTGCCATGCAGACAGAATATTTCATCTAATCTTGACGACTCCCTGGTAGTCTTTCAGTTTGCGAAAGAGTCCAATTGCCTTCCAATTTCACTCAAGTAGGCAGTCTCATATGTTTGCTGAATTTCCCCTTCACCCAAGAGGAAAGTACTGCTGAATTGGCATATGTAGAGTGGAATCCTCTATGCTCTATTTGTGTACACATATAAATGAGAGCCTGGCACACTAAGTACTGGAGCGTGTGCTGAATGTCCAGCGCCTGAAATTACTGCCCGCTGAGCATCTAATACGAGTAAAATCTGGCTTTGGCAGCTAAAAAACACACACCAGCTGACACTAACATTTCAAGACTTCTGTTATATTCAGGTTTAATCTTCTCACTGCCTACTCTGACAGTCGCTGTACATCTACCGATCAACGAGAGCTGAACAATGACTGAAAAAGGCTTTTCAGTACACAAAGAACGGCTTATTTCAACGAGCAGCAAAGGGGTCATGATGAGCTCGACCTGGCTGAACGCTAAAAAGGCTTCGGGGGGGGGGGGGGGGGAAATACATTTTAAAAATCGCACCTGGTTCAATTTATGGAACAGAATTTAAAACCACTGTCAATACATAATAATTTCAAATGACAAATTTTTCCTGCTTGACGTGTTCAAAACGGATTTTAAATTCCTTTCAGATGAGCAATCGTAAGCGAGGCTAAATGTTAATTTCTCATTGTGCGTCGCGAGTTGGCCCCTGCCTCTGTGTGTGTCTTTTCAACGCCGTCACTTTAACCCAAACTCGGGTTGTGTGACGACGCTGCCAATTTCCAGCCGTGGAGAGGCCGAAGACAGCAGCAAAATTGGATTACGTCTGGGTCCAAATTTATTTAACAGCTCAATCAAGTCAAATCAATAGAGCTCCGCTGCCATCCATGAATGCTAAAGCGGCAACGGGGAAGCAAGTAGGGTTTGTTTTATGAGGGGAGAACAGCGCTGGAAGCTGTTAGGAGCTGCTACTTTACTGTTGCTTCTAGAGGAAAACTATTGCTGATCAAAGCATTTACATTACACAGTTTATCCACATTTGATCAGGGAAATATGCATCTCATTTACTCAGCTGCAGCCACCTTTATTTACTTCTTGGCATATATGAAGAAGTAAATAAACATCAACAAGGTCTGAGATGTAAACCGGATAGGGCTGGACGATAATTCAATAACAACATACTGTATATCACCTTATATCAACGATAGAAAAAAAAAGGGTAAATAAAAAGTTCAATAGAATAACAGTTTGCCTTCCTTTTCCATTCAAGCCTATAGGTTAATATTACAGTCACTACATCCTCCCAACCAATCACAAACGCTGACCCATGAACCAAGCTCCGCCCCCTTCAAAGAGTTCAGAGAGCATGCTTTTTTATTTTTTTAAAACTTGCAGTTTTGGTAGAAAGTTGGTTGAATAAAGGGTTGAGTTTTAATTCAGTGTTTGTGTGTTCTGTATCTAAAAATAGGTCGCTAAGCAACAGCATAAAATGTCCAGGGCTGCACTTAAAATATATGTTTTCAATTTGTTGATAATTATCGATATTGATCAATATGATTTCTATGTTATTTATTCCACCGCTCATTCCAACCTGATCGCACTGATCCACACGGTGGGATCGTGTCGACAGTAGAGACTGACATTTTTTCGGGAATCCCGCGGGTCACGTGATTCCCACGGGAATCCCGCGGGATGGGAGTCAACATCAGTAAATATCACGTGATTGGGACGGTACAGGATTAAATATCAACGGGAGCAGACGGGAGCGGGAGTAAACCAACAACAGGTACAATTAACTAGGATCGATGCCAAAAGATTAAATAAAATAGAAAATCAAAAATGTAGGTTCGCCGCCGCCATTTTGTAGTTTTTTTCCCAAGAAACCGAAACTATAATGCAGGTCAAAGAACTACACGACCCAGAAGCCAACAGTGCATCCGGTTTATTTTTTCCGCCAGCGCTCAAAAAACAGAATGGGAGGGGGGGGGGAATCAACCGCTAGTGGCGAACTCAACCTGGAAAAGTTGGATCGGCAACGCAAAGTCAAAAGTAAGGACTTATTTATTAAACTCACAGCGCAACTGTAAAGTTGCAATTATTAACAAAATTGAGGAGAGTTGAATGTCACGGTGTTAACACTCAGTACCTGCTTGTAAAACGTGTTTCCTGGACTAATTTCCCAATGTGCAACAGTGTAATAATACGGCCAATAACTTAAAACTACTTTATTATTTTATTTAGTATTGTCTGAACAGTTGTGTTTTTTTCTGTTTTAACCCAATAACTGAACAATGTGTTAACACTTCTGTTTCACTATTTAACAAAAGTAAAACATGTACTTCCATGTCTGGTCGGGTAAAAATGAGAAGGACCCGACTGGACCGGCTGTTCCTGGGTCCAGTTAGCTCCGCCTCCAGCTCCGCATCATCCCCGAAAATTAACATAATCTCACTTTTAACTTTTGATAAAAGTTGACAGATCTGTCTAAGAATGTGTTTAATGTTCAATGAATGTATTGGTTCTGATAGTAAACCCTAATTAGTTTGTGGATATTTTATTGCAAATGGAAGAATACTAATATGCTTGAATGATATTCAACTTTTTGAAATTTTTTTTTTTTACTAAACTGAGTTTTTGAACCACATTATCTAAATTGTGACAGTAATGCCTTTATGCACTTTTTTCTTAACTGAGTATAGATCTCTTTCTCGGTGCATTATTCTTTAGTTTCAGCAATTTGAAATATAAAAGTAACTTCATTGTTCATGTGAAACAATTACTTAATGAATTAGTAAAAAGCAACATTGTACATTTTGTTTATTCAACTAAGATAGGCATGGTCTGTTTCCGTGTTTGTTACTTTATTTATTTATTTATTATTATTCCTTTTACTTTAATTGGCCTTTACTACAGCTAAAACAGGAACTTAACTGACCCTTCATAGACATTCAGGTTTAATGTATTTCCAGAAAACTTAATGAAGACAACAAGAATGGGAGTGGGGCAGGAGCGGGAGTCATTCTGAGTGGGAGCGGGATGGGAGTGGGAGTAATTTTACCAGGAGCGGGACGGGACAGGATTTTTTTTTCTACTCTGGCCCGGGATTGGGACGGGACACAATTGTTTTCAGTGGGAGTGGGACGGGACAGGAGTGAAAATCCACTCCCGTGTCACTCTCTAGTCGACAGTTATCGATATGCCTTCTTCTATATCGTCCAGCCCTAAAACAGGATACATATTAAAAGGCATAGCGGACTCTATCGCACTAGCGCACTTCCAGTGTTTATTTATCTGGCTAGCTTCGGTGTTAGCCGTTCATTGTCGCCCCGCCACTCTCACCGTATACTTTCAAAATGGTTGAGTGTCGCCAGAAGCAAACCGCCTACAAGTTTATGAGGAGAAGAAGAAGCCCTCAGTAGAAAGAAATAAGACCAGAGAGTATTTGGGAAATTCGTACTTTGGATCCCCCTGAGGAGTGGAAGAGGAGGTAGGATGGTCTTGTGCATGCGCAGTAATTGAAAAGGGGATTTCTTCCATACATTTCCTTAAAAATTGTCCACTCTACGTTTAAACAGTCCTGGAAATACAATACCTTTGTATAAAATCACCACCAGCATGAACGGAACGATTATTCAGAAGACTTCTTCAATGAGTTTTAAAAACAACAACTGGTTAAACAATTCTGAATTTTTTGTTTCATTTTTAGTTGTGTTTAAGTTTGTGGCTCACAACACTTTAATTGCTTGAAATTGAAAAATATATTTAAAACATGCAAAAGACAAACAGTGAGCACAAGGCAGACATAATTTCATCAAAACAAAGTTGACGCCAAACACTGACATCTATGCATAACACTGTAGCCACCCGAGACAAAAGTAGAGACAGCAAGGTCAAATGTGAGCTCACGTTTAAGATTTATATGAAAATGTATCCTGTGAAGACGAGGAATTCAAAAGAGATGTCAGGGATTTAGTAGTGCCCTGTGGCAATCCTAGTCAGTATGTGATTATGTCCAGTGGAGAAGGACAGCTTGTGACAAAAAACTGTAACGTGAATCAATCTGTACTTCTGTGCTTTCTTCTCTAACCCCCAGTGGGTCGAGGCGGATGACTGACTCACACTGAGTCTGGTTCTGGTTCTGCTGGAGGTTTTTCTACATGTTAAAGGGGAGTTTTCCTCTCCACTGTCGCTTCATGCATGCTCAGTATGAGGGATTGCTGCAAAGCCATCAACAATGCAGACGACTGTCCACTGTGGCTCTACGCTCTTTCAGGAGGAATGAATGCTGCTTGTCAAGACTTCATGCAATCTGCTGGGTTTCCTTAGATAGGAAACTTTCTGACCAACTTGTCTGGAGGATTTGACTGAATTTGACCTTGTAAAGTGCCTTAAGATGACATGTATCATGAATTGGCGCTATATAAATAAAACTGAATTGAATCAACATTTCTGGCGAGCATTCAAGCATTCGTTGCCGATTCTGCTCCGGTTCTGACCATCAACATCACTCTGAAGCCCACAAGCATCAGCACAACAATTTCACCCAACAGCTGTTCCACATAAAGAGCTTTCATCATACTAGCGAGTCAGGCAGTGATTGTCCACATCTTCATTGTGTGCACATAATGAATCCATGTTTTACTTGTAAGCTTTAAACCATACTACTACCCAGGGACACCAAGTTTGACACCATTCAAGCTCTATAACTCTGCCTACGCCTAGTCTTCTTCCCTCTGTGTTGTAGATGCAACACGAACAGCACTGTGTGCTTTCCCTCAACTTTGGTTTATTTCTTCATTTTTTTGTTGGGTGAGAAGGCATCCATCCTCTTTCGCTGCATACGTCCATGGAGATCACAACATTTCCAGCATAGATGTTTCTAGCAAAAGGGCTAACTACATTCTCTTATTGTGCAGCCGCATATCCAGTCGGCATACTTCCAATGAAAAGGCATTTTGCGTACAAAATCCATCCAAACAGTGGCATTACAAATGGACCATCATCTTCCAAAAATGGAAGATTCCACTTTAAAAGCCTCCATCAGAAAGCTATTTTCATTTCAGAACAGGAAAGAGCCAAGTTACCTTTAAGAAGTTTAGGTTTCCTGGCAGTAAAATAGAATCCTGCAGAAGCGGACACACCTCAGTTGACATTAACATCAAATAATCTTTTGGCCTTGACATTTTTCAGATGGTCCTCATTAACTTTGCTGAGCCTGAAGGGTTCTGCTGCTAAGAAATTAAAAAAAGTTCACAAACCTCGGGTTAAATTATACGATCAAGAATATTTAAGGTTGTCAAAAGTGATGTAACTCAACTCAATGCGAGACCCACATTTTGGGATACAGCAGGCTTTAATTACCGTTAAAAGGAACATTTCTTTACCCTCTGCTGTCAGACAGAACTGAGCCAATGAGGAAAAGAAGAAGACTAATTCATTTTGGGATGGAGTTTCAAACACTTGCATCCTCTGTAGAGCGTCTAACAAACTAAAGGCTCACACAGCATCAGACATACTTTGGGGAACCGCAGAAATAATGAAGCTCAAACTAAAAAGGGACGCTTTTAGCATCTAAAATAACAGCGCTTTTGTTACAGATTGACAGAAACTGCAGAAAACATCTCTCACGAGAGAACAAATGTGGTTCTGTTTGTCTGACTAACAGACATAAGAGTGGGTGTTTAGTCCAAAAATATCCTGAATTAGCAAGTAGAGAAAAGCTTATTTCTAACTAAAGGTAAAGGGAGTCTTTTGTGACGGCAGCTTTGCGGTTGAGGATGAGTTTGTTTCTGTTACAAGGACACTGTGCCTCGCATCTCATCAAATCACATCCAGACAGTGTTGACCTGACTAGTATGTTTTTAATCAAAAACATGGATGTTCTTCTCCGGATCTGACTGTTTCATGTTTAATTAAAGCTGTCTGATTATCTATGAATACGGAAGGGTATTCGGAGCAAAGGCCTTTATTCTGGAGGATATAACTGTCCCGAAACAGAACAGACCTGTTTATTTTCAATGATAAACAGAAAGAAAAGACATTTAAATGTTCTAGCAAGTATCAAGTCAGAAAATACACTAACAACCCAACAGTCTTCATGAGACAAGCACAGCTTTACAGTCAGTGAGTTGCATTGATTGTATTGATTCTGCAGCCTGCACCCCGAGGCCAACTCTAAACATGCATGACACGGCAACCATTTCTCAACACAAGGACATTGTAAAAAGAAAGTAAAGTCTCCTTCAACTCTCAGGACATGATCAAAATCTAGAATCATTTGAATCAAATCTCAAACAGAACAGAATACACACAATTTATTAAGAAATAGGAAGCAAAAATGCTGCGACAGACTGGCGACCTGTCCAGGGTGAACCCCGCCTCTCACCCATTGACTGCTGGAGATAGGCACCAGCACCCCTCGCGATCCCATGAGGGATAAAGCGTGTTGGAAAATGGATGGATGGATGAAGCAAAAATGCAAAAGCGGCATGTAAAAGTGCAAAGCTCAGAACCTGCTGTAATCGTAATAACCTGCTAGTTTGTTTAGTGTCTGACTTCATGGGTCCATTTTAGCCCAAAATTTTCCAAAACAATGCTTCAGTTGATCGTGGTTTGCATGCGTTTGCTTCTGCATAGCTATTCAAACGTCCAACTATGGCCTTTCAGGGAGCTTGAGGTCAGGACTTTAACTGGGCCATTGCAACATGTTGATTTTTTTATTATTTCCCAGCTACTCTGCTGTGTTTGGCATCAAAGGTTTTTTGTTGCCAACCTATAGATGCTGAATAGACGGCCTTAGATTTCCCTCCACAGTAGTTTATGACCAGCTAAATAACTGCAAGGTTGTTTGACTGAACAACCCTTACCACCATCACACTTGTGCCCCTCAGGCTCGACATCGGCTATGAGTTCGCGTAGCTGGGCATCTCTACGATGGTCTCATCTGTTAAATTGTTATCCAGGAGTTTTATAAGTCTTTAAGATGCAACTTCACAAGTCCAAACCAAGCGTATGTTTTCTATTTTAGACAAAATAGGCTTTCTCCCACCGAGCTCCTCCAACGAAGGATTTATGGTTTATTACTTATTCATTCTTTTTAAGTTGTAATGTCATTAACTTTAACATTTAACTAGCAAACGTAAACCTTTTAATTCTTAGACTAGTCTCAGTTTCTTAGAGCATTGTATGCTTTACCCTTTAATGAAATCTGTTGTAATATGGTGCTATATAAATAAAGTGGACTGCAACAAAGATGTTTTGAATGGTGGATATTCGCAGATTGATGTATAGCAACAGTTTCTTCTCTAAGTGACTTCTGATGCATTTCTACTTTACCCTTGTGTTCACTCATCATTATGCATCTGAGTAGCAAATTGCCAAAGCTCCTGCTGAAGTTGCCACATCTGCTGACCATCAACTAACCAAATGCATTTTATTAGAAGCAACTTTTCCTATTAAATCCTATTGACGCAGCAATGGTAGCCTGTACGAAGTTCTGCACACAAATGGTTTCAGTTTCATCTTTATTCAAGCAATAATCGCAGTGTGCAGTCTATTGTGTTTTTCTGCATTTGGTTGTTAAATTTTAACATTTTATATCCATTTAAAGAACTGGTCTTGTTTTTGGAAACCATAAAATGTCATGGTGGTGTACTTTCTTCATACCCAATTATACTTTTCCATATGGTGCAGCATATTTAGATTTTTACACAAATAAAACATTTAAACTGCCTATAATGTTAGGATGCATTTTCCCCACGGTTTGCATAGAATCTGTTCCTGTTCTTGTAAGTTTTTGCTTTGTCCATGATGCAATGCGTTATCTAATGTCTGCTTCAAATGCGACGCACAATGTGCTGCAATGCCATCAAGCCAACTTAAAGGCATACTATGCAACATTTTTCAGTTAATTAATGTGTTCCATACCGTTTTGGATGATTAAATGAGTCATTTCAGGTTGAACAAAGGTTTTCTCGGTCACCCTGGTGGTCTGTGGGGGAAATACCGCACTTGCAATTGCAGGAGCCCTCGGCCCACACCCACAGACTCAGAATCTCGTGCAAGATCGCGAGAGTCGGTCTTGCTTTACGGCGAGAACTGCTACACGTCCCCAGTGAAAGGCATGTTTGTTGCTAGCGCAGTGGTGATATCTGTGCAGTTATCATGGCGGAACCAGCGAGAAAACAACGAAAGCCCATGTTGGAGCAGGCAAGAAAGAGGACAAGGGCTCTGGACAGAAAGAGGAGTCGTACACGGGTGAAAATCGGGCAAGCTTTTTCCGAATGGCGAGAGCTAAAAGAAAAAGAAGGCTCCAAGGCTGACGCGGAGCTCGCGTTTCTGCTGATGCGATTGTAAGTAACATTGTAGGGTTTCCCTCACGCTACCGCCTCCCAACATTCAAAAAAAAAAAAAAAAAACTAACTCCATATGCGCGCAAAGCTTGTCTCCCCCCGCTCCGCCGGTCGCGCAAAGCTTGTCTTCCCCCCCCGCTCCGCTCCGCCGGACATCGGCGTAAAGCTTGTCTCTCTCCCATCCCCCCCGCCCCCCTCCGCCGGTCGTCCGGTAAGCAAATTCCTTGGGGAAACACTGCAAAAAAAAAAAAAAAAAAAAAAAACAACTCCATACGCGCGCTAAGGTTGTCTCCCCCCGCTCCGCTCCGCCGGTCATCGGAGTAAAGCTTGTCTCTCTCTCTCCTCCATCCACTCACCCCCCCCGCTCCGCCGGTCGTCCGGTAAGCAAATTCCTAGGGGAAACACTGCATTGGAATGGTTTCTCTCTCTCTCTGTGCATGTTCTTACTTTCACTGTGTTAGTCATTGTTTGTACTGCCGTTTTTTCGACTTTTGTATTCGTTGCGTTCGCCTGTCTGCTAAGCTCAAAACAACCGCGCCTGGCTTGACGGAGAAACCAGGGAACAGCTGAGCATCTTTACGACAGTGCACTTATCTTATATTTGCAAAAATGTGAGGAAATATGGCATGCACTCACTTTTGTTGCTTGTGGTTTAGACATTAATGCTTGTGTTGAGTTATTTTGAGCGGACAGTTAGTTTACACTGTCATATAGGAGCTGTACACTGACTACTTTACATTGTATCGTCCCGTCACACTACACACTACTCCCCTCTATGAAGTGTGCACCTGGTGGAAGTGCACATAAGGCTTCGAGTGTGCAGGTTACAAACGTGCAAACGTGGAGAATTGGGACAATGCGGGTTATGTCATTGCCTTGCACCTCTGTGTCGTAACTGAGACATAAAAAAATGAAAGGACTGTCTCTGCTTTTGCAATCTTTACAGCTAAAAATGAAATTGCAACAAGCAACCATTTGAAGATAATAAAGTTCAGGAATGAAATTTTAAGAGGATTGGGCATAGAAGAGTGGGTTGTGAAAATATATACCCAAAACACATCTAAAATAACTAAAAAAAATATTCATGTTGTTTGCCTTTCATTAATGATACCACCTTGTTGTGACATCGTTTTCTTTAGTTACAGAAAAAGGGTATAAAAATAATGAAGACATTTGAGATTTTTCATAAATATTTGCTTATTGTATTTTTTTTCTAACAGGTAAAAAAAGAAACAGAAAGCATAACTAATTGTTTACTTTTTGGAAACAGCCACTTTAAGACAAAACAAACTCAACAGATAGAGATGCAAAACATTCTTGCTGCTTTCAGACATTTTAACTTGCAAATACATGAAACAAATTCAACAAGAGCAGATAGAATAAAACTAAACCAGCTTCTTACTATTTAGGGAACACTTTTTACTTGTTAAGGTGGTCCACCATTCTCCCAAACAGATCTAGCATTTTATCCACTTGTCCCTGAGAATTGCCCAGCTAGGCTCTGTCCTGGTCATCGTTATCTTTCTGCCTCCATGTTCCCACACCATTCCCTAAGGCCAACTTCTGCACTCTCATCCCTCTTCCTCTTCCCCTTAATTCAATAATTTTTATTGTTTCACTGCAGGAGAAATACATATATTAAATATATATTTAAAACGTATTGCTTTATGTTTAATTACAGTCTGTTTAAATTGTTTACAGCTATTAACTCACTCATAGCCTTGGTGGAGGCATACTGTGCCCAGTGGGAAGGTTGAAAGTCATTTCATCCGTCCCAGTAAAAGAAAAAAAAGTTTAATTGTTAGAAGTAAAAATAACTACCATATTCGCTTTAAGAAACGAAAATTGGTGATCACGCTTTTATTTAAGGTGGAAGTACGATTTCAAATGTTGACTATAGGTGTTTTTAACACTCAAAACTACAATAAGTTGTTTTATGACTTGTACACTTGGACTATTTTCACCTTTTTGCTCAAGACATCACATGCAGCAATGAATTGTGAACAATACACTAACACCGAAGTGCAGACCTCTCCCTCTGGAGAATCGGGACACACTATGCACTTAAATCCTTAAACCCCTCGGGACACAAGGGGTGGAAGTACAAGTACTGGGACCAGGCCGAAGTGTCATATCTTCAGTGTTTTGCCATGAAAAGGTACGATAATATATTTACTCAAATATGACGGTTGTACTCACTTTTGTGAATCCCGTGTATGTGTTGCATAGAGCCCATATAGCTTTGGTGGCAGTGGTAATGATAGAAATAGTCTTCTACTGTGTGTTTAATCATATTTTTTCATGTTTCTTTTGCAGCCTTGTCCAAGATGAGCTACAAAAAAAAGAAAGAAAAAGAAATGCTATTTTCTAACAAAAAAAAAAACATGTAATTGGAAAATAGCTGAACTAAATAGAGAATGCAACCAGGCTTTTAAACCTGGGTGAACAAACGTTGACCTTAAAATGACTGAATCAGTTGTCATTCCAGATCAGCTTAGTTGCTTCTTATGATTTGTTGCTCACGCTGAAAGACTGGATTTTGAACTTTTCTAAGTTTTTAACCTTTGTTTCTTTATCTCTTTTTTTTGTGAACAAGCAGCATTTTCGTGAATCAAAGGTCAACTTGCCACAAAGCTTTAGCCACATTCTACCACTTTTTTTTCTGGTTCAAACGGACACATAGCTGGAATAAAAGCGATCTTCCCCCGCTGAGACTTTGACAAAAACCACCCGAAATCTGATTGGCAGCTAGTTCAGACTGCTTTCACACAGCGACTAACTTCAAACAGCATAAACATAGGAGGAAACACGCTGGGCTTTCCAGCTGTTTTTTTCACCACAGGATTCACAGGTGAGGTGGCAGAGCGCCCATATGGAAGAGAAAGGCAGAAATATGGAGTGAGGCGAAACAAAAACTGACTGGGAAAGTTCGTGTTAGAGGACTGTAAGCATGTGGCGGTCAGAGGCAGATAACCGCAGCAACAGTGGTACCTAGAGGTGTGTGTGTGTGTGTGTGTGTGTGTTAGTATTTGGGCAAATGTATGTGTGTGTGTGAGTGTTTATATAAGAGGATGTCCTCAGGGTAAAGCAGAGCGAAAGGAGATGGATCGAGCGTGACAGGTCGCCACATCAGCAAACTCAACAAGGAGAGGAGAATATGCCATCTGGGAACTCAAGAGGGGAGGGAAATTCAGATAAAATCAGAAGAAAGAAGGAGACATTTTTAGATCTGCAAAAGGTTAGAAGTTGAATATGGTTCACCTGCTTGGATCTTTTCTGATAAAGGAAAACTGTAGCAGGACCAATAGGTAATAAGTTGAAGGAAATGGGATATACATTAATGTCTCAAACCTGTACAGAGCCGTGTTAAAATGATGTATGACCACATGCGAGACAAACAACCTGGAAATTAAATGGAAAAACAAATAAATAAAAAGCTGCCAAAACCCAACTCCATAAATATGTATACCTTTATATCAGAGGTGTCCAGTCCTCCACTGCTGGTGTCCGGCAACCTTTATATGTGTGCCTGGTCCAACACTAACCTGGCCATCCAGAGTGATGATGTGCAGCACTCTCCGTTCTGCACATTATCAATCTGGGTCAGCTTCTATCAAATCCGTTTGGGGAAAGGAGGGACAGACAGCAGAACTTTCCAAGCTGATTGGGCGAAGCGACTAGGGCTGGACGATATAGAAAAAAGATATATCGATAAAATAGAAATCCTAATGGATCGATATCGATAATTATCACCAAATTCAAAACATATATTTTAAGTTCAGCCCTGGTCATTTTATGCTGTTGCTTAGCAACTTATTTTTAGATACAGAACACACAAACACTGAATTCAAGCTCAACCCTTTATTCAACCAACTTTTTACCAAAACTAAAAGTTTTAAAAAAGAATAAAGAACACGCGCTCTCTGAACCCTTTGAAGGGGGCGGAGCTTGGTTCCTGGGTCTGCATTTGTGATTGGTTGGGAGAATGTAGTAACTGTAGTATTAACATACATGGCTAAAGGAAAACTTTTATTCTATTGAACTTTCTATTGACCCTTTTTTCTATCATCGATATACATCTATCAATTGATATACATCATTATTGAATTATCATCCAGCCCTAGAAGCGACACCTAGTGCCCGCCTACCAAAGGCTGGTTTTAGCCAATCACAGGGTAAGCAGCAGCCGCCATGAGGAGCCACAACAGGTTGGGCTGGTCAAGGCACGCTTATTTTGATAATGACACTTGTGACAATCGTGGATTCTAATAAAAGAGATGCGATAGCCACAGCTGCACCTGCGTCCTCCTGCCCTGCCGTATTTATGTTGCTTCAGCACCTCTGGTTCTTGCCACAGATTACACCATAATACTGCGACGTGATTGGCCGACACGTTTTGGGTCTGTTCTCAAACGGCTGAGGAGAGAGCGGGACGGGATGGATTCTCGTGTGTTTCTGAACACACAAATACCGCGAGAATTCAGCTTTCAGGCAAGGTTGGTCCAACACTCCTGAGTCAAATGATCCGGTCATTAGCCGGACTCTGGAGAACTTGACAGCAGGGTAAGGAGCTAATTCAGCCATTTGATTCAGGCATATTGGACCAGGGACACATCTAAAAGTTGCAGGACGCTGGACCTCGAGGACTGTTGAAGCATCTTTTGGTTCAATTTCTGTATTCAGTGTTCTTTGGTACGAGTTTATCACTAGGGCTCAACTTGACTCTGTAATATTTGCCTCCTCTACCTAGAATTTTTTTTCTAATAAAACAGACTGGGGATCTCTCTTGTTAAAAAACTTTAGGTGACCCCACAGATCTTCTGCCCACCTTAATTTGGGGTGTATTCACACCTGCCACGTTTGGTCCGCTTTAAACTGATCAGAGCTCGTTTACCACCTCGGTCCAGACCTTTTGTGCAGGTGTTTGGTCCGGACCAAACAACCGAACAAAGACCCACTTCCAAATGGTGCTGAAAAAAATCCAAATCTCTCTCTATCTTTAACTTTTAAAAACTGACGGTTTCTGGGCTAAAATTGACCAATATGTGAAACTATTACTTTTATCCACCTAGACAAACACCTCAGCCTCAAAAGGTCAAGTTTGGTTTTCATCAGCCACTCCTACTAGAAACATTTCATTATACATTTCTACTCAATGTTTGGTTTATTTATTTATGTTTAACTAGACCCACTAACATTAACGGCAGGTGTGCATCAACAACTTATTAGTTTAAGGGTGTGCACACGTAGGCAACCAGGTTATTTTTTTTTATCTGTTTTATATTTTCGGCTTTAATATTTCATCTTAACGATATATGTCACATTATATGAGGAAAACTTCTGAAATGTTTCCGTCAAGGTCTCAGTTCTTAGTTTCATCTCAAAAACCTGACATTTTAACATGCTTGCACTTTTGACTGCAATTGCATTTATATAAATCATCAAAAACACTAAAACAGCAAAAATAAATCAAGGCTCCTGTGGGTTACAGAGACGTTTTTACGGACTGTGGATGGTCGGATGAGACACTTTAGGTGATGAATCCTGAATCCACACGACTGGAGGAGAAGATGCTGAAATGTCTCTACAACATGTTAGATGAAGCGGCAAGGCAGATGGCGGTCATTACCTCTACAGGAAATGCACAGTCATTCACATGCCAGACACTTTTCTGATTCAATCAATCGAAACTAGGCTTGATGATGAGGTAATTTGGTGAGATGATGGTTTAACCGTGTGAGGTGTGTTACACTTTACTTCAGAAAAGGTAAATAAACTCAATGATTTGGCCAGCAAACAGTCTGGGACTCCATCCTACTGAACAGGGATGGAGGAAATAAAAAATGTATCTGACAAGGTTTGCAGAATGGATCTGTGGGCTCATTTAGGCGAAGGTTGGAACCAGAATGATGAAGGATGGAAGAAAGTTTTTTTTTTTTTCCACAAAACTGATCGATTACATAATTTTTCTCAACTTGAACCCCAAAAACAGATGAACCATTAACCGAAGCAGTGTCATTTGATCACATTTTTAGAAACCTTGAATGTTTAGCTGGTAAATAAAATGTGTATTACAACTGTGATTTGCTTTTATTTACTAAAAATAAACACCTGACTGTGCAGTACGGTTATATCCTAAAACAAATTTGAACATTGTGAAAAAGTTAAATATTTTTGTCACTTACTAGAAAAAGTGAAACTTATCTCATATACAGTCATATTAAGTAAATTACAATATAGGTTTCAATAAGGCTCATTTGTCAGATTAAAAGTACCTTTTGAAAACATTAAGCATGTACTTTTCATTAAGCCCACATTTTGTATTACTAATGTATTTTTTAACCAGTTTGATGTAATATTCTAATCTTAAATGTTGCGTTTTTACTATATACAAGCATGAAATCATTGTTATTAACAGAAATAAGGGCTTTAAAACATCAGTCTGTAAGTAATTAATCTATATACAGTTTTTACCTTGGTTAAATTAATTAAACTAATTTGTTTAAACTCGATTCATAAACAATAACGCTCAATATAGCACGTTTTCAGCAAATAAACAGCTCTATGGTTGTTTCCAGATGTTCTAAAAAAATACCATTTGCTCTGATTGTTGCACATCGCCAAAAGTCTGTCTGATGGAAACAGAAACCCACCTTCCCTAGTCCATCGCTGACAACAGATGGCTGTTTTATTCTGGGAAAACAATTTTTTTTTGCTAAATGTACCGCATGAATGGATCGTATGAAAATCCAAATGTAATAAAATAAACACTGCATAAAGTTACGCTCAAAATTATCCTAGACTCTGGCAGATCTCAATTCAAAGAGATTTTCATTCAATCAAGAAGTAGGAAGAAAGAAAGGCTGGTATGTTTCAATGCATAAGGACACTTGATAGAGACAAAGATAAAAAGAGAGGCATAAAGAAGGATTTACAAGCGAAAGCTGGAGAGAGACAGTAGCTGGCTGCTCATATAAAGCTGTATTCTGGCATATTAATGGAAAGTGGAAGGAAAATCTTTGCAGACACCCCAAGACAAAATTCCTGGGGGTAACTCTGCTTCGTGATGGCCTCTCTATGACTTGGTAGTCCTTAAGCCTCTTTGTAACCAAATCGGTGGTATGATTGGGGTCATTGTCCATTTGGAAGACATATTTGTACCCAAGCTTTAACATGGTTGATCTCTTGCTTCAATATTTTCCAGATAATGTTCGTTCCTCATCATGATGTCTATGCTGTTAAATCCACAAGACCTTCCAGTAGCAACACACACAAATTGCTCCCATTTCGTAACGTCACAGTTGGAATGGTGTTCTTGGTTTTGCAATCTTCCCTGTCCTTCTTCGTCGGTCCATTTGGCCTTTTGGGAGGAAACTCAAAATATTTCAGCAAATTCATACAGTTTAAAGGGCAATTCTACCAAATAATAAGGAAATCTGTCAACTTCTGAATCGCCATAGTCACAAAAAGATTCAGAAAGATAAATTTCCCACTCCTTCCTTTAGCATTTAGAAGTTATTTTGTTAATCTAAAACAGGAAACAGTTTATCTGATTTAATTTTAGAGAGAAAAGGAAATAAATCTAGTCTTTTTATAAAACGTATGCAAACATCTGTTACAGTCTACAGATTTGTAACTTAGAAACAGCTAAAAGCTAGAATTGTGTTTGTGGGTCTGCATTTAGAAATGTATACATTTATTCCACCTTAGAGAAATTTTAATTGAGGAAATACAAACGCGAGGCAGCTGATAAACCGACTCCGAACTGGGTTGAGAGTCAAGCTAAAAAAAAAAAAAAGGTGATAGGTGTTCATTGACCTTCACTGACAGCTATTCAAAGGGAAAGACAAGGACCAACATAAAGTTGTTTGCCTCCATTATATATGTGCCGTGTTGTGTTTAATTCGCCAATAAAATCAATTAACAGTTTCTCATCTGACTGATTGGAGCTAATTAACATGATGCTAATAGCTGCTGAGGGAAGTCTGACACGTCTCGTCAAACATTTGGAGTCCAAGGACAAAACGGAAGGGAATTTATGTTGTGCAGATCAGAATAAAGGAACAGCCGGCGCGGTGCACCGCTGAGACACTTCACTGTATTGCCTTGTTATTTACGCCCCCAGCAAGTGCTGAGACAGTCAAAGTGGTGGGTGTATTATTTTCTTATGAAGCATATCTTGCTTTTTCTGGAGAACGGTAATGGAAATTTCCGAGCATCAAAATAAATTCCAGCAGATATTTGATGAAACGGGCAGATCACAGACCAAACCCAGCCTCCCCAAATCCCTACGTCCGCGTTCTGAAAAGGTGTCGTTGTTGCAGCCTGATTGAGGACGGGAGGATTTGTGAGGAACGAGGGGGTAGGCGAAGCATTAATTTTCACTGTTTCCATTTTCAATTCCCCCGAGCCGTATGGGGTGGCGTCAAGCTGGCAAGGGAACAAATAACAATTTGACGACAGAGACCAAAGCTCACAGCGACAGATAAGAGAGAAAAAAGTACAATGTACATGAGAGAAAGCGAAGGGAAACGAGGGATAAGAGAGAGAAGTTGAGTTATTTCCAGAACTGAACATAATGTGATTAGATGCTGGCAACAGGAGAAGTGTGAGGACGGTGGCACTACCTTGAATGACGACACATTAATCAACCCGGCACACATACACAGAAACACAATAAGAAGTTTGTTTAGGCAACAAACCTAGTTTTAATTTTCTACTGTCCGTCAATCTGATGACTTTTTTTTTATTATTTCTAGCCATGGTCTGTTCTACTGGAATAGAAATGAAGCACCTTCATTAGATCAAACAAATAAAAGGCGCGTATCAAAAAGTAAAACTCCTATTTTATAGATAGATTACACAAAGCTAATGAAAACTTGAACCTGAGCAGACAGAATATAACATATTTAAAAGAAGAAATTAAGACAGAGACGTGAGCTTAATGAAAAATATGCCCATGCACTACTCAAACCTTGCTTTGGCCTCCTTTTGCATGAATTAATGCATCCATGCAGCGTGGCATGGAGGCGATCAGCCCGTGGTTCTGCTGAAGTGTAATGGATAGTTTTCTCGGTGGGTTTCAGGGCCAATCAAGCACAGTTCCACCACTAAAGCAGCTTTTGGTACCTTTGGCAGTGTGTGCCGGTACCAAGTCCAGCTGGAAAATAAAATCAGTGTCTCCATAAAGCTCATCAGCAGAGGGAAGCATGAAGTGCTCTAGAACCTCCTGGTAGATGGCTGCACCCAACATCAGCAGATGAAATCACTCCTCAAATCATCACTGACTGCAGAAATGTCAAACTGGGCCGTCATGAAACTTTGATTCTCCGGCTTTTCTCCTGTCTTTAGGAAACTAGCTTTTTAAGTGAAATTCAAATTTTACTGTCATCTGAAGAGAGGACTTTGGACCACTGAGCAGCAGTGCTCATTTATAAAGCTTGGGGCCTGAAGCGTGAATACTGCACTTTCCATGCAAAGGCTGTGATCCATTAAAAAGACAAAAAAAAAAAAAAAAAAAAAACTTGACAGGAAAATGTGCAGTCCTCACGGCAACTCTGACCCAGGCGTACGCTCGTTTTGGAGACCGCGGAAACTGGCAACGCAGATGGTAACGTGGTGAATTACAGCCAGACTCCATGATGATTCCGTTCAGACGTTCAATTTTACTTCATATCAGACTTTAATCACAGGGTTTAACATCAGCATTCAAAACTGTAGTGTCATTCATGCTGGCGCTGGTGACACATAACTATATAAAAGGACCTTTCAAATAAATAAAAAAACGGCCATAAGACAACTTAAATCTTAAAAGTCCGCAGGACATTTTATCGGGGTTTTCTATCATCACATTTCTCTCCCTGATGACCCCCAGAGTGACACGGCCCACAGATTAAAAGCTAAATTCTGACAAGGTGTGCGGCAATTACTTTAAATGATGTAAACATTCAAATACGCTCGTTTATAATGCTGCACAGTGGATGCATTGGAACTGCTGGAGAACCTTGCGAATGGGAGAATTAGGTGGGAACGCGTTTGCAGGGCTCCAATATTTCCTGGCCAGTGATGATGACTGGGCAATATACAGCTTTAGATGGAAACAATGCATCCTGCTGCAACCTACAGGGGACAGCGGCCAGTCATTCTGTCGATCTGAATGCAAAGCCTCAGCAGAGTTTCAACACAGAGCAGTCATCCGACATACAAAACAGCAATCAGGTTTACTTCTTAACAAGTTATTTTTAATGTGGACAGCATCTGTGTTTTAACTCTGATTTACACATTTAATAAACGCCTCTCTGTGATTTTTTTTTCTCTCCTTGGTTGAAATTTCATTATAAAAAAAACAAAATAAAAAAAGATCAGATAACTAATTTAAATACACATTACCATTGCTGAGGTGCTTTGCATTGACCATTTATGGTATATCCTTTTCTTTTCTCCTTTTTTTCTCTTCTACATCCTTGTTTTAGTGTCCATATAACATGAAATATTCCCCGCATAAATTATAATAAAGCTACTCGCATGTATAAATCAAGCGGAGCACTATGTCGACAGCAGTAAGGCTCCGCTTGTTAAAGTAAAATCTGTTGGGCTCTTTTTGGCATTAAGACAATTGTTATTGCCACATTGCCAGACAGGACACTATTAAAATAAATAAAAAGAACCTGGTATATTCAGGTGCAGCTCTGAGCTATAAAAGGGAAATTGTGTGCTGGCACAGGGTTTTATAAATCACTTTTTTTTTCACGTACTTGCACTTTTAGTATGGATACTACACAATGTTTTATAAATGAGACCTCAGGTCTTTTTCTCCATAGCCTAGGTAAAACGTTTCTGGTGCCGTCTCTGGTTCTGGTTCTGCCTAAAGGCAACAAACTTGTGAACTTCCTCAAATTCTTGAATGGGATTAGCTTCACATTCCTCTCAAGGCAACAATTATCCCAGTTTCTTTGGCACCTTTTCCTACCACATTTTTTCCTTCCACTCAACCTTCCTTTAACAGGCTTGGATAAAGCCCTCCAAACAGCTGTTGTGATTTACCCTCCTTGTGGAGCACGTCAGCAACCGTCTGCTAGACATCCGTCAGGTCGAGCCTTTCCCCCCATGATTGTTTAGGCATATAAAACCATTTCTGTAATAAAATCCATTTTATGGGCTTTATGTAACATTCTGAGTTTGTGAGACACTGAATTTTCTGATCCTAACAAATGTAAACCACAATAGTGGTCAAAAGGCTTTCCATATACACCCCTGTTTGTAAGGAACCTATGCGTTTTATTTTATAAACTGAATTCTCTAAATAAATTACCTAGATTCTTTGTAAGTTAAAAGTACAGACTCTGTCCATCATAAGGTTCCGTCTCATCTTGTATTCTCTTCATGAGAATATCTGATTAGCAAGAAAGAGAAAAAAAGAAGCACGAAAAAACAAAGAGATTGTAGAGAGACTATTTAACAGCTAATCAAAAACAGGAGAGCTGTCGATGTGCTCGGTGGACATTGGTCATTCTGCTGCAGTGCAGATGGGCCACGGGGAAGGGGAGAGAGATGACTCTGCCTGTCAGGACCCCCATCTCAAGCCCAGCAGGAGCGTCAGCCAATAATCGAAATCCCAGCCAGGGGTCACTGGGTTGCAGAGTGTGTTTGTGAGATGTGCGTGGAGATGCATTAACCACCCCAAAAAATAAAAAAAATAAATAAAAAAAATGGTGCTTTAAGCAGAAATATGAGGAATATGAAAAAATAAAGAGTTTGTGATTTAAACACGGCGTAAGCCGATATACCAATCCAAGCAGCAGATGGAGAAGACTTTATAGGGTCTGTTTGTGTGGTCATGAAAGTTTTCCAATGAAGCAAAAAACAGTTTACGAGGCGCTTTTATGTGAGCAGCAGGCGGCAGATCTGATTCTAAACGTTTGCAGAGCTTTAAGGCTGTCGTGAACGAATATCAGAGAAGCTGCTGCTGGGGTTGGATGTGGAGACCCCTGATGATGACAGTAAGCTGCTGCTAGGCTCAGACCCCCGGTCAGCTAAGTTTCTCTGGGCCGAGTCACTCTGCTCAGGCTTAAAAAATAAATAAAAAAATAGATTTGACACTTGGCTTTAATTCAGCTGCTAAGATTAGCTGCTGTGTGTTTATGCATTTAAAGTGAGGAAAAACAACTGCTCAGCGGTCACATTTCGGATTGAAAAAAAAATGCAATTACAGTATGTTAAAGATAGCCTGCCAGCATTTAAATTTAAGTCATAATCCCCCAGAGGCATAACACACATTAACTTTAGACAGCATAAAATGTGGAACGTGTAGACAGCGGCCATTAAAATGGCAATGTGACCAAAACCATGGCTAGTTGAAAGGCACATGTTGCACCATTTGGATTTTTAGATTGAGATGCTTAACTTCCAAAGACAAAACTAAATAAACTGACGAATCCTGGAGTCTTTGAGCCACAATGAAAACTCTTGGGCCAAATCGGGCTTTCACTTGATGAAGTCATTCTTTGTTGTTTTAGATTCATGCTTAGATTTGCTGTAAAGCTGAAACAAAGTAACATAAGCCCACAGCATGATGCTCCCGCCTCCATGTTTCACAGTGGGCATGGTGTTCTCTTTTGGTAATGTGCAGTATTTCTTCTATTTTAGCCCTACATTTAAATCTAGTTTCTTCAGGTTATAAAATTCTCGTACACAAATTTGGAATATTTTAGCCCAGCCTGGGTAGGCAGAGAAGTGAATTGACCCCAAGCTGTTACAGACTGATGGGTAGAGGGACAGATGGATTGGAGGATAGCTGTGCATATTGTTTAAAACAATAAAGCAACCACTGGCTGGAGCAAATTACTTTTAGAAACTTAGCTATTTATGTAGAAGATGGCGCTGTGAATAAAGTCTGGATCTGCAGATAATTTTCTTGTAAAATTTTCTCCTTCCATACCTATTCCAAACCTGGAAAACACTCAAATTCCATAATTTTCTGCTCTGCGTAGGCACCTTGTCCGAATCCTATAGTTATGTTAATACTAACTACCAGTTCTAACTCCTACTTTTGTTTTACAGAACCAATTTTCTATTCTCATTTTTATATAAGCAAACACTGACAAGCTAACATAAATGATGTTCTGCTGAAATAATAACCTCTTCTTCTGCATGTCCTGTAGGTCCATTGTATTTCTATTAATAATCATCACCTACAGCACTTACCTGTTGTTTGGCACCTCTATGTAAAGGTATAATAATAAATTCACTTTCTATTGCAGTAGCACAATGACAAAGAGAAAACTTACTACAGTTCCCCAACACTGGGTTCTAAAGATTTTCATTTAAATCCCTCAGTACCTTCCTGACTTTGTGAAATAGCAAGATAAACACAGGTCCTGGTCCAACCCTGATAGTCAAACTTCAGTTTGTTTACCTTAATTATGGCTAAAACTATATTTATTTATTTTTCAATTTGATTTACTTCGGTCAATAGTTTCCTTATTGGGGTATCTGTTGTGAGAATTGTTCTCTATTGGCTGTGGCGGGACCTTAAAAGGAAAAAAAGACGGGGAAGAATGGGAGTCCTCTCTGTCACGTTGCATTTTCGTGTTTCGGCCTGTGAAATTGCTTCCGATAAAGAAAGAACAAACAAAAAAAAAACTCATCCTGCACATTAAACAGAATTAATACAAAAGTGGCTGCTCAGTGATGGCTGCTCGGTCAGCTACATCGTCTCAGTTCTGTGGTTCATAAATGTGCCACTCTAGCCCCCAAACAAGTAATGTCCAAACAGTACCAACATTTTCTTGCTGCTCCCAGTGTGTCTCCGAAAATATTCAGGTAACAGTTCTCCTCATTTCCATCATTTTGTCAGACAGCCATCATGCTGCCATGTTTGCAGCTGTATCGTCTGCACTGTCCACAGCTGTTGATGTTAGATTAATCTTCACCCATTTTTGTTTCCCTGTAATACTAGTTTAAGATATCTTTTTTGTCTTACACATCTTTGCCAAGAGTGCAAATAAATCTATATGATAATGTAGACAAAGTAAAGGTTGATAAAAAAAAACACAACTGTATGAACGCAAGATTACTTGGTTACATTTAGCAATTTAAATAACTATAGGGTCTAGTTAACACTTGTTTAAATGTAGTCAGTGAAGTGAGATCAGACATCCATACCTCCCAACCACCCCCTAATCAAACAGAGGAGGATGTGCTTGGTAATAACAGCACATTTGCTTTGTATTTTAAACAGGAGCTCCTCAAAGACATTTGAGCGAACACCAACATTGTCAGCTGTTGACTTGCCTCTGGTGAAGATTAATGCTGCTTCTTTACGTTCCTGAAGTGGGAAAGCAGAAATGGTATTTTTAATGGCCTCTTAATGGAAAATCTTACAAGGGTGATACAAGACCAAAGGCCAGCTGCTTTGAATGCAGCGTGCGCGTTCAAAAGATGGATAGAGGAGGAAGAGGTGTTCATTTGTGAAGGTCGATCCGACTGAAAGCCCGAATCCATTTGGGAATGAGGTGAGAATGCACAATTGTTCACCACAATCCCGCCCGGCCGTGGAGCTGGATTTCACGGTGGCCGCCCTCCACGCAGGGACCACATTTCACACTTTGAGCCATTGCCATGGATACGACACAAAGACATCGGTTGGTGGATGTGGCACTTAACTTTTCTGCTCTGCGCCCAAGTTAAGGGCGAGCGTGGCCGCACTTACGCTAACAAAGAAAACAGCAGAATACTGCGGGACAAAAAGTCTGCCAACGCAAAAGGCTCGACCGATGAAAACGCCTCCTCGACGCGTGTGGGTTTGAGTGACCTGACCCTGGTTTGTTTGCACCTCCTCTTACCTGATGGATGATCTCAGACACCGGCAGCTGGTCCACGTACGAGTACATCTCCTCACGCGCCTCTCCATTCGCAGAGCTGCGAAGAGACAACGGGACTCTGTCAGTATTTATGCAAGAAAGAAAGAAAGGGCTATGAAACACGCATAAGAGCAGGGGAGAAAAGGTGTGAAGACAAACAGGATTTCTGGTGATGGCCTTTGTGTGAAATCAGATGAAAATTTCTTCCTTTTTTTTTCCAAATCCAAATTTCGAGTACAATGCAAATTGTAGTTGACGATAAAGATTGATTGATTGATTGATTGAAATCAACAGAAATCAAGTAGATAATCTTTGTGTAATCAGGATACATCTACTCCAGCAGCTATTCAGTCCTGGAAGCGACAACAATCACAAGTTGGGGGAAAAATAAGAAATAAATATTTGTTTTTGTGATACAGCACTAAAATCTATTCAGCAACACGCTTAATACCCTTTTAATGTAGCTTTAGGAGTACTGGAGGAGCGCTAAGCTTCTGAGCCCCACTGAACTGCCCACAGAGGGTTGCGCTCGCATCTGAAAGAGGCTCAAATACTGCATACACACCAAAAATAAATAAATCTGGAAAAATTTGATTTCAATAAAAAATAAAAAAAAAAGAGGTGGAAACGAAAACACCTTTTTCACTTTTACGCTGCGATTAAAAGATTGGACATTTTCATCCTACTTCTTCAAAGCAAGATGCTGTGAGGCAATTTTCCAGAAGGTCCTTCAGTTTATAATGTGAACAAAATTAAACTGAATAATTAATGGGTTATTAATCCCTCCCCATGGTTTCCCTATGACCACCCTTTAAGTCAAATTTTATTTTGGAGGAGTTTGTCGCAGGGAGCCAAATTTACTGATTAGTGCACACGATAAGTGATACTAATGACACGGCATTGCATGATTAAAATTGCTCTCATGCAGCTAAAACTCCTATCTTTATCCAATATGAAGAGCCACAGTTATCCACTTTACATGATTAAAATACAGTTACGGCTAATAATAAACATTATCAACTGAGCAGCAAATTGCACGTTTAAAATGAAAATGTGCCATGACTGTCCGAGGGTATATACTTGGAAATTCATTATCCAGCAGTAGAGGGAATTAAAATATAGAATTATGAAGAGATAAGGTTGTTGTCATAACTCAATAAATGCCATGTTTTGTTTATTATAACCATTCTCCATTTCAGATACGACCACAATTTAAATAAAAGCAAAACACAAACGATATGCATCCGAAGTCCTTTTTTAACTCTGAATGTCAGAAAAGCCATCATCATCAGCACTTAAACCTGGTAGTATTTATAAACTCAATCACCAGCCACTTTCTTAGGTGCATAGACCTCCTCAGTTGCTTGACGTGACACGGCCTATCAATCAACCCTGGAGGCTCGTCAGTAACTGGCCAATCAGCAAACCCAATTTGCCCCAAAGTGAAATGCCTCTAACTTGCAGAAGCTACACACCATTTCCCTCCGACAACGTTTTTTGGGACTTTAAATAATGAACACACTGCAGTTTAGTCTGTGAGGCTGATACCCTGTCTACTTTTAAGACTAGGCTATTGCAACGAACTTCTCATTGGGATTCCTGGCAGGAATTTAGAGAAATTGCAGTACATTCAGAATTGCGCTGCCAGGATCCTGATGAGAGTGCGAAAACAGGAACATACTGCCCCCATTCTCCGTTCTCTTCACTGGCTTCCCGTCTCTGCCCAGATCGTCTGCTAAATCTCTCTGCTTACCTTCCAGGGCCTGCATGGTAATGTAACATCTTTCACCTTCTCACCCTTTACTGTCCCTCATGCGCTCTCCGTTCTTCCAACACTGACCCTCAGGACTCGATCCCGCACCATGGGAGATCGGGACTTTTGCTGCGCCGCCCCTCGGCTGTGGAACAATTTGCCTCCATGTCTGATGATTCTACAGACACATTTTAAACCAGGCCTTTAAACCTTTCTTTTTACCCAACGTTTTCATGGCCTTCTTTAAAAGCTTTGTTTTGCGTTCATTCCTCTTGCATTTAATGGCCTCAGAACCTTTACCTGTGTCGTTTATTAGCATTTTAATGTCCCTGTTCTTATTTTATTAGATATTTTTCTATGTAGCACTTTGCCATTTTTTTGGAAATGTAAAGTGCATTACAATTAAAATGTATTATTATAATTATTATTAAGCTTAAAACTTACCTTTTTGATAACACTTAGAGTGGTTAGGTTATCCTCAGCTATCTCTGTAGCTATGCTGCTTTTAGGCTTAGGCTGCTGGAGGATTAGCTTAGGCAGAGACACACCAAACCGTCAGATCAGATGATCCGTACAGATTGTTTTCCTGACCTACTGGCTGCGTAGAGGCTCCCACTACGGCCCACCGGGCTTGAGAGATCAAGTATTCACGTGAGTATATGTACAGGAAGTTACACTACCATAGACAACCCGAGCGTAAACGCAAATCAACTTTAGCTGCTTGAAAGAGCTCAAATAACTGTCTAATCCGTTCTCTGTACATCTGAGCTCCTACCATGGGTAAGTACACCGTTTACTGAAATGTTTTATTATTTATTAAGCCGTCTGTTTTCTGAACAAACCTACAGTATATGGCAACGAACTCGGCCAGATATTCTGTGCAGTTTACCGTGCGGTGCAGAGATTTTACTTTGTATTTTCCCCAAACGTGTCTCTTTTCCCGTCTGACTCGTGACTTTTTCATCAAATTGCTGCGTAGCCACTAGTGAATCTGCCCGGCCCTGTTTACTTCAACCAGATGTAATTGCAACAACTTACATACAATCCTATAGTTGGATCAGACACTAATTCGAGCTTGATGTGTCTCTGCCTTTAAGCTGCTGGAGGACATAATGACCACTTTATTTCTCTCTGCTGCTTTCTCCCACTGTTCTCCAATTTTTCTTTATTTGCTATAATTTCAACTTTGAACCTCATGTTCTCTGTTTCTTCCTTATCCTCAGTAGCCACATCTGGCTTGGTGTTCTGTTTAGCTGAGACAGCGTCCTGTAGGGGGAGTATCAGCTGAGCTACTTCTGTCAACAATTTCTTCTACCGAAATGTGAATGCTGCAAGTCTGGATTGTTGAAATCTACTGGCTTTCCAAAGATAGAAAGCCATTTAACCAATTTGATTAACTGAACTTAATTGCATTGTTTGACAGCTAGAGTCAGTTGAAATGTATGTAATTGACTACATGATTCAGTTGCATTGACTTCTTTTTTTTTGGTGAAATGTCTTTGGTGTTGTGAATTGGCGGTATATAAACTGACCTGAAAGCTTTTATTGGTTTGATGTTTCTTCCTTTCAGCATCAACAAGCAGGTTGTAGGATACATGACTGGCTTAAAAGAAAGCATGGATTTATTCAGCCTTGCATCAACAGTCTAGGATGGCGGTGGTATATTGGTGTGGAGAATATTTTTAGGAACACCTAGGGGCCGCTTGTTCCCAACTGAGCATTTAAATAACACATCCTACCCAAGTATTGTTGCAGACCATCTAATTTCATTATGACCGCAGTGTCCCAAGTCACAAAAGTCTGACCATCTCGAACTGGTTTCTTGAACATGACAATGTTTTCTTTTCTGCACACCAATTACCTCCACAGTCACCAGGTCTCAATCCAACAAAGCAACTTTGGGAGGTGATCAATCAGGAGATTTGCATAACAGATGTACATCCAACAGATCTGAATAAGCTGAATGACTCTCTCATGTCGATATGGACCAAAATTTCTGATGGACGTTTCAGAAATCTTGTTGAATCTATGCCATAAAGAATTGAGACCATTCTGAAGGCAACAGGGATACAACCCGATTTAGTGGATTTTGAGTGCATTTATGCAATGACCATAGCTTTCTAGAAGTGTTTGCATCACGTGTCCCGGAGCCAGACCTACAACAGGGATTTGTCTGTTTTGTATTGGTAGGCATTGCTTGCCATTTCAGTCATTATAAAGCTCTAAATTGGCTCATTAGATATTCAAGCAACTATTAAGATGTCATCTTTTTGATATTAGCAGAAAGATTTAGCACAAAAAAAGTAATAAATACTCAACTTTTGCTTTATCTGTGTATTTAAAGAAAGCAACACAAACATTCTGATGAGATGAACACATATGTAGAAGAGCAGGTATATATATTCCATCAGGCCAGACCCAGATGCTAGTTTTTTTTGGTTTTTTTGTCCATGAGGGAGACACCCCATCTGTTTTTAGGACTAGGCCTAAAAGTTTCCTTTTTGACAAAGTTTATAGCTCGGTGTATTCCCGGATATCTTATGTGCCTCTACAGATTTAGGCTGCTGGAGGATATACAGGCCATTTTTCCTCACTATGCGATTTTCTCTAGTCACCCTTCATTTATACATCATTTATTGTTATTGCCGCCATTAACCAAGTGCAATCAGAGTTTCTCTCTCGCCACAGAAGCTACACCTGGCCCACTGCTTCTGCTATTAGCACTGTGTCTTTTCCTGGACACAGCCATAAACAAAGCTATAGCTGCATTATGTGTTTATGCACTTTGGGTTTCTTTCACATAGAAAGCACTCCTGATTAGGGCGTGTGTATTTTTTCTGCTTCCTTCGTGTATTTTTTTTTAACGCTGAGATGGCATGAGCCAGGTTCTGCTGGAGATCCTTGCTTTCTTATTAAAAGGGGAAACGTTCCCAAGTAGTCATTTGCAGCTTACTCACGCGAGATTGCTGCAAATTGTTGGCACAATTGACAGGGCTTCCTTGGATAATTTACTTCCTACCAATTGAAATTAAACAATCAACTAAAATTGACTGTCTCATAATCTGATAGCATGATTGTACCATTTTCAACTGGAAAGATTTGAATTTAATTTGGACCAAAATAGATTCTTGGATATTAATTGGACCTGCATGTTTCATAAAGTGCCTCAAGAATGCATCTGCTGGGATCCAGAACCATTTAAAGATACTGGACTAAATTGTTTGCTGCATACATAAAGCATCATTTGCAACCCATACATTTCATTAACGCTAAAAATTTGGAACAAGATATAATTAACTGATATCAACGTCGTTTGGTGGAAGTTTAAATACTGAATGCATGTCCTCACAAAACTGTTGTTAAAGGAGCACACATAACAAATCCTAATCAGAAAATACTCCCAAACAAATGTAGTCCTCTTGTAGTAGTAGTGTTTGCCAAACACAAAGGATTAGAAAAATTACGTGACCTGATTTCTCTCTGGGAAAGATTTCCATGGTGAGTAAGAACAAATAGGCTTAAGGACGAGAGCAATTGAAAAGTCGGGAAGGATTTGAGGAACAGCCCAAGATGGAAGTTTTTCTTTCATGGGATTTGTTGACTATAACAATGCCACAATGTATTACTATTCTTGTAAATAACTCTGCAGTAGGTATGTTATCAGATACAGTTCTTCATAGAGGAATTTAATCTAACCTGGATTACTTTAACTCACTTCATCTGCTGAACCTTCTCAACTGAACTGAATTCCCTTTATTTGTGATGAGTAAAACCCAAGACTCACTTTTCTGATATTAAAGCACAGCTTGAACGGACCCCTCTGAAATCCTTTCCATGTCTGAAATCAAGAAATATGTGAAAAACCAAGAAAAACCAGAGTACTAGAAGACAAGAATAGAGTTTAAAGTTGTAGAAGAGTGATGACATTACATACAAAACATTAAACCCGGGAAATAAATTATAACATGAGGAAAGCAATTAAACCAAAATTTACAATCTTGTGAGTAAGAGAGAGAAGATGTCTATGGTGACATGTCCGGTGAGGATTAGGATGTCAGGAGAAAAGTTTTCTTGGAGCAATAACTTGAAGATCTAACAAACCGGCACCCTTCCCAAGGATTCAAAAGCATTCTGTGCCAAGCACACTGTGCATTCAGGAAAATGTTCTGGTTCTGACCAGCAATGTTAAGGACTACACCTATTCTGAAAGAACAGAGAAATTTGATCTCTTTGTCTGGGCTGCTAGAACTTAGCGACATGCTGTTCTTGTAGCCCTGGTTTAGAGGTTCTTTTAGTTTGGTTTTGATTTTAGTCATTCAGGCAGAACATTTTTCTTGTGTCATGTCCAAGAACTATTATATCTAAATACTGCAGTAGGAGGAAACTATGAGAACTTCCCAAGAGTTCTGCACTTGAGTTCTTGTAAAGTATTAAATGTCCTGGGCAGAATTTCGTCCTTGTTCTTGCTACCTCCAGTAAAAGAAAGATTCTCTGCTGTTATGGAATATGTATTGGCTTCACTCTGATGCACACATATCAGCCCATTATCCCTTCCAAAAACTGATTAGTCCAGGATACTTTATATTGGTGAGCTGTGTAGGGAACATGTAAAACATGGAGGGGGTGAATGGAAGCAGCTGAAAGTCCCACTTTTCTACACATAATCAATTTTTTTCCCATTGATTTCTGATGGTTTAACTGCATTGCATTCATGCAGCTGTCAAAACATTCTTCTGAATGCTCCTTCACCATCCCACTCATCCTTCATAAGTCTTTTTCTACTGAGTATTCTCACAGCTTGATGTGGTTTGTCCCAAAAAAACAATTTCAAACTAATGCTACACACGTGGTGCTTGAAAGGGAAGTTAAATAACAATAATAATAGATAAAAAGTCAGTATGGTCATTTGAGCTAATTAATGTTGGAAAACATGAAAAGCAAAAAACACAGTAAAGAAAAACACACAACAGAAAAAGAAGAAACGTTATACTCTCAAATCTCTTTGGTGGGTGGCCATGACGGTTTGGCTGCTGACTCCACACTTATGCCAATTTTGTTCTCAATTATCGTCTTATGGTTATCATTTCCCTTTGGGACGAGATTCCAACTGTTTTGTTTTCTTGGGGAAAAGGTGTTTTAAACAGAGAGAAAGTTTTATGCGTAGGTGAGGAGAAATCCGCTCAGTTCAACTACTGACATTCGATCACACCCACTTTTCCTGAATAGCAGGATATTTGGAGAAAGAGCATTCACTTGTGTTTAATCTATGAAAAAGGCTATTGTAATTACATTTTTGTGATTCATTACAAGGCAAAATATATTTTCTCTGCAAGTCATATCCGAAGGGTATGAATGCGCTTCCAACCAATTGTTTCTTGTTGACTGAGTCGTGCTCTAAAACGATAGTAATATAATTGAATTTTCTGGTTCTAAAAGAGAAAATTAGTGATGAAATGATAAAATTCTGACCAACTTCTATTATAATTTCAATATGGTGATAACTGGTTGGGCCAAGAATGGGAATAGAATATTAATCATCAGTAATAAAGTCATATTCCTTGAATTAGAAAATGAAACTTGTTTGTCAGATTAAAAGTAACTTATGAAAATAACCTTTAAGCATGTATTAAATATAATTTTCATTAAGCTTATATTTCTGTATTAAAAACATTTTTATTGTTCTGATATAATATTGTAATGGTAATTGTTGTCTTCTAATAGCTGTTGGCAGAAAATCCCCATAATTAACAGAAATAGTGCCTTGAAAACAGTCTGTCCAATTAACCTATATAATGTGTTTCACTTGGTGAATTTAGTTACTGAAACAAAGAACTTTTCAATTATATTCAAATATATTGAAAGTCATTTTATATAAAAAGCTAAATTAAAACTTCAAGACGTCTCAACTCCACAGACTTGTCAAATACTGCAATAGAAGCTTGAAACTTTTCTGTGGCACGGCCGTTGTCGTTGAAAGCCTCTCTGAAACTGAGCCAGGCGCAGAAGTCCCAGCTAAATGTCACAGTCGAGAGGAGGTTCAAATGACCGACTGTCTTTCATTGAAAGTTCAAGCCAGCCAGCCTCTGACGAAGTGGGCCAAAAGCCCCTGTGAGCTGCAGCGACTCTCCTCCAACCTCTCACAGTAAAGCAACCTGCTTGCTTCTTCTTTTTGTTTCTTTCCTCACTTCTGAGTTATTAGTCCCCAATGACTTTCTTTCAAGATGTTGCCCTCTTGCCCTTCTCCTTTATTTGTTCCCGTTTGATCGCCCCCCCCCCCCATATCTGTGGAGTCTCTGACAGAGAAAAACGGGATGAGCCGACAAGCAGGGCGGCGATCCCCCGCTGAGCCCTCCATGAGCTCCGAGCGCTTTCTGCCTTTAAATACACCGCAGCCACTGTTACCCTCCCCTTTTAACTTAGCTTCCAGATCTGAGCGCTAATTCAGTGAATATTATTGTTCACTTTATTCTGCATGAAGATATTTCTGGGAAGGATTTCTCCAGCCTCTAAATGATCCTAATAGACGTGGCCGCCTCCAGCTTTGCTACTGCTGCCGTCTTTAGGCCTAACTAATTTCTTTGTACCGTCTGCCCCGCTAAAAGCCCAGCCAGTATTTGTACACTCGATCCAAAGCTGCAGGTCACAAATTACATTAGGCTCACATTATGACTCAATGGAGAATGAGTTTACGTGTTATTCGATACTTGTAATTATTCCGGGAACTGTGTAACCTGTAGTGAAATGTGTTGCAGTCAAATATCTTCTGTAGCTTGAAGTGAATTGCGGTGGAGAGGATGTTTAAATGGACATAGGCGTAATACCACTAAGTGTCATTCAGTTAATGGAAGACCCGGTTGAGTAAAAGGATCCAGAAATGTGCCCCAGCTAGAAAATGAGTTTCAGTCAGGGATCTGCAGTGCTCTGCTTGTCTATGTGGCTGAACAGGCTGGCAAAAGTGGACTAAAGCAGCACTACATTTATTAAAAAAACCTGGCTGTGTGAGCCGTATGTAATCTTCTCTCTGTGGGGACTCTCAGAGCACTCTTCAACCCATTTTCTGGTCTTATGAAACAATATATTTTAACAGTAGCTATAGCATCTGGTGAAAGGGTCACCAAAAAAAAAAAGCCCATCTCATTTACTATCGGCAATCTCATGGTGATTACTTCAAGAGATCATCCTCATTTGTTGGCAAAGGTTACAACTCCGCTTTTGTCAATAATCCTGATTAATGTTACACAAAGTTGCAAGGAAAATACACGGTTCATACAGGTTTTCGCTTATCCTGTTAATTGTCAATGGATGATCAGAAAAATGACATTTCACACCTCGTTTTGATATAAAACAAGCAAAATACGGACAGATGCCTAAAGCATTACTTTTTAAAAAACTAATGCTTTGACGTTTCCTCCCACCATTTCTTACAAAAACAAATGTAAAACAAAATGTGCACATATCTAACATTCTGATGAGTTTAAAACAACAATATGTATGATATAAAGTACTTTTATTTTAATCGCAGTTTGAGGTGGATGGTGAAAATGTTGGTGCAAGATGTAAAAACCTACTTTAGACCAAGGCAATGTGTGGAGAGCTTCTTTTTTTTTTACTAAACACATACCAAGATGTTTTGTTGCCAAGTTTTTTGGGAACACTAAAGAAAAGTGGGAATATACAGGAGCTGAACAGAATCTGTCACGCCCCCTCTAGCATGCACTAGTAAATGATCAATTAAAAAATAACTCCACAGCAGGAAATTTATCTCTCCATTCTACCTACAAAAGTGCTCCTCTCAACACATTTAATGACCAAAATGACAACAAATGACAGAATACCAATGTAGGCGGCCCACTTGGTGCCTGGCTGCTCAGTCAGCTCAATCATCCCATGGTTGTGGTTCGCACATGTACTGCCGCCCCCCCCCCCGCATGTATTTTTCAGGCCAAAAATGCAAAACAAGACGTGCAAGGTAGAAAGATGAGACCTTTTAAGAAATGGTGCTTTTGTTTATAACCAACAGGCTAATTAAGAGCTGATGGACATTTAATTGGCCTAACATAGAATTTTGGTTGTTTGGGACATGACTTTTCCTGTCAGAGTACAATTCATACTTACGGTATGTTTAAATACAATTTTGTTAATCTGCTGTATTTTTTGGACCATAAGGCGCACCGGATTATAAAGCGCATCAAATATTCTTCCCAAGTGTGTAATAATCCTTCTCCCCTTCACGTACACAGCTCTCTATCCGTCTCTGTGGGGAGGACAGAGTAGCTGGACTACACTGCCCTGTTTCTAACATAAGGCCATTAATTTACTAGTTTTATTGTCGTTAGCGTGTACTCCAGGCATGGGCTGCCTAAAGGCTCCCACATACTCGGCGTATTGTGCGCATACTGTGAGCTTGGCTGACTCTCCGCCGATGTTTTACCCTTCATAGTCGAGCGTACTGTTACCTACATTTCTTGTGGCAAATTCCCACACTTTCTGCCAGTGGGACGAAGTGGCAAAGCGGATGCTAAGACGTGTGATTAGCTAGCGGAGCACCTAGAGCCGTTTCTTTTCCAGCAGGCTCCCACCTGTCAGTGAGAACCGAGCGGGACTGTGATGCTTCGTCCTGCAGACCGCCTGCTTGGAGCAGCTCAGTGTATCAAGCTCGGTGTCACATATAAAACAGTTCGATGTAACGACTTCTTGCCACCGAGAAGCGTACGCGGTCATAAAAACTGAGCTCTGCCCATACCTGTATGCGCGGAGTCCATGCAGAGTCCGCCTCGAGTTCGCATGGACCTCCACGGAGTGAACTACACCAGAGTTTGTGGGGGCCTTTAAATGAATGCACTCTAGTTTAGACATTACAGTCAGGCAGTGTTGTAGAGAGCTCAGGGGTCCAATCAGGTAGTGACAGTGTACCGTAATGCTCTGAATATCAAGTGATCGGAGCGGCTTTGTTGCTTACCAAAGTTGTACTTACACATTTTAACAGATTTTTGAGCACATTGTACCACTTAAAATCAGTCAGCAAGCACAACGGTGATCAGATATAAAGGCGCAGCATCAATTTTTGAGATATTTAAGGATTGTAAGGGTGCCGTATAGTCCGAAAATTACGATAGTTATAATTTACTATATGGAAATGAGTTTATGCGACTCCAATCAATTTTATCCACCAGCACAAAGTTGCTTAGTTATTTTAACTTAGTCTTTGGTCAGAATTTGTCATATTTCAAGACCTACATATGCCTTTATGGCTTCAGAAAAAACGCTGGATAGGAATGAAACACCAAGTATGGGTGTGAAATAGTGTAACAGTTGGCATAGGGCCAATTTGACCTTTCTTGTTAATGGAAATTGTCTCTATCATATTCTTTCTGAAGAATAGGTTTAAAGCAGCAGGGGCGTGATTCAACATTACACATGAACAACACAAGTGAAGATGATCCAAGAGGAATGCAGTAACATAACATTTTTAAAAATAACTGCATACCCCCCCCGACCCAATTGAGATTATAACCCAAGAAGTCTTCCTGCTAAATGAGACACGAACGCTTAATTTAGCGATTATAGCCTCAGAGAAGAACATCAACTCTATTGTGTATCAGAACAGATTTAGTTTATAGTTCATTAAAGGGAAAGCTAATTAAGCCAAGTTAAAATTAACACTTTTTAAAACCCTTCAATGTAGATTGTACACACATTAAAATAACAACCTGTGATTGCTGTAGTTTGCAGCATTTCAATGCCTTAAAAACAGCTATTTTTAGTCGAATTTCAGTCAACCACTGAAATACCAGAGTTCAAGCTAAACCTGGCTAAAAATAATACACGTTTTCACCTGAGAAAAAGGAGATGTTTGTAGATAAGAGGAATGGTTTGACCTTATTTCCCTAAAGTGACAAAAGTTTTGGAGGTTTTTTTTAATGTAAACCTGAATATTGAGTTTTAAATTCCCCCTGGCAGCGCAATTTACTTGCCTACATCAAGGCCTTTATGGATCTGTCAAGGTGTAATAATGGCAAATTTCGTAAACCAGGACTACAGCATATTGAAAAAATGTTTTATTATTCATTAATCCAAAAACACGATGCAGGAGGCCTTTTAAAACATTACCAAAGTTAGTTTAAGACCTGGGCTTATTTTAAGGCCTAAAATTAACATTTTAGTTTAAAACTTTCAGATTGTTTCATTATTTTTCTTTTAAAAGCACTAAACTAAATCAGGAATTTCTGCCATGGCAGATACACTGTACTGGTAGGTTGTTAGTCTCCATAGCCCCATTGGGAGCCCCTAATAAAAGTGTCTCTTTCCGCTGCCCCAGTTCAGATTTGGAACCAATAAAGAACCATTTTATCAGGATCAGAGCCACACCAGTGGTGAAAATAATCCTTTTAGAGCTGGAACTGGTGATGTAAAAAAAAAAAAAACAAGCAGGTCAAAGAATGACTAAACTGGAGCTTGGAAACTGGCCATCAGTCACGTTTGCCTCGAGGTAAAGATAAAGGTCAGTTTTTAATCATGAAAAATCAGTCTTCTACACCCAAACATTAGAAAAACTTGATTTGGTCAACCCCGCTCAGTTGTACTCTGTGCAGATTGCGTTTCGACCGGCCTTGAAATGCCTGGAAGAGGGAAATGCCTCCTGGAGGTGGCTTCAACCCCGTCCCAGTTCTTTTTTGTGACATTGACACTTTATAGAAATCTGGAAGAAATGGGTGGGAGGTTTATAGCTATCATTGTGAGGACCAAAACTTGACAGTAGACCAACGTTGTGTGGACAATTGGCATTGTGAGAACATTTTGCAAAATCCACACCATGCAAATTGGGCTAATGCTTAGATTTAGGGCCAAGATGTAAATTGAGTTAAGTTTAGGGTTAGGTATGTACCCGTGACCTTAGGCTTAGGGTGGGTTTCAGGGTTAGGGCATAGAAAGTGATAGAAAATGAATGGAAGTCATTAGAAGGTCCACACAATGAAGTATATACCAAACCAACTCTGTGAGAGTTCAAATTTACAGCCGAATGAGCCAGCCAAGGCAGGAGTAACAAAAATACTTTAATGGCGCAAAAGATTTTTTTAGCTACAGTGAAACGATTTTTTAGGTTGGATTTTGCATAATTATGCTGAGAGATCTTTGGTCAGATTTGAGCGGCCTTCTCCCCCAGCAGCCAGCTGTTCCCCCGGCGGCTCCAAGTCTGAAAGGCAGACAGCAGCTCTGCCTTCTACCGCACATCGTGGATGGATTAGCAGCGGTGAACACATTTTTGAACCAAACACACAAAACTTAACAGCTTCCATTGTGTGTAAAATAAGAGAAACCCTCGATAAATCCATGGATCTGATACAGCCTGTCTGCATACAGAAAGATCAAGAGTAATTTTTTTTCTTTTTTCCTTCAGGCGTGGTTCAGTTTGACCCACCAACCCTAACCCCCATGGTGGTCCTTAATAGAAATGTTGTCGCTCTTCAGTTTTTCTGAACTTTCTCCTAAAAAGACACTCCACATTTCTCCTCGGCCAAGCCCTGAAAAGCAGTGTGGTAACGTGAAAACTCTGCTCCAGTCCACTTGCTTGGACCCTGCTCCGGAGCAGAGCCGGAGAAACCTGGGCTGTTGCTGAAATCCTCGCAAAGCGTGCGGAGCGGCGTAGAGCGCACTAACCAAGACGGTGGAAACAGGGCTAATAGTCTTCAAGGTGTTTTTGTTTTTCGTCTTTTTCATAATTAATCCCCATTTTCTAAAAGACATGCAAACCCCCTAATAAATTTAGATGTAAAGGATTTTTTTTTACTATTTTACCAACAGGTTTAATAAATCCTCTGAAGTAATTTTACCGCTTTAGAGCGGCCGACCAGAGTTCTGACTTAAATCTAACAGAGGATCTGTGGAGCTAAAGATTAGGGTGATGGGAAGAAAGCCTTCCAACTTTCAACCCTTGATAACAGCAGATTCATGCGAACAAGCTGGTCAGCAATTACAAAAGGTGTTTCATGGCTGTAATGCTAATAGCTAATTATCCGTAGATTACTGAGAAGGGTCTAAACAATCTGAGATGCCATATTTTAATAAAACAGTTTTATTTCCTTTAAAATTGACACACTGTTTAAGTTAATTCCCTTTCTTTTGAGAGAAGCCCATCTCATTTACTATCAGCAAACAAACCTCTTAAGTTAAAATAGAAAAACCTTGACTCTAAATGTGTCATGTATGTTTAATATTGGGCTTAGCTGTACTTTCAGTGAGTAGATTTGGCTTCCACTTGTAACGTTTCAGCTGAGTGCAAAGCCAGCTTTTACATAACCAACTTAACCAATGGGTTGCCACACCACTCATCAGTAATTGCTTGATTTATTGAAGTACCTGCAAAAACAACTAATTACCTGCCTGCTGCTGGCCAATGGCAAATAATTCAATGCCAAAAGAGGAAAATTGCAGTGTACCAACCGAGACAATGAAAGGAAAGACCTCAGGTTTAATCAGATTCAGTTTGTACCAAACACACATTTTTTTTTTAGGCCTAAATACCATTAAACATCTTTAAAACAAACGCTCAATTATGGATTAGACGTCATCTGGGGCAACAATTTTAAACCCCCGTAGAGGATTTAATAGTCCTACAGTTAGAGATCAGATCAATTCAATTACTCTGGAAATAACGGGGTTGCCGGTTCAGGATGTCCACACACATCACTTACTACAATTTAACCCTGAGCAGATGCAGTCCAGACGTCTACAGCACAGTGAAGTCCCTGCTGGATGAACACCTGAACGAGCCTGACGCTGCATGAAAAGCCAAAAAAAACTCTTCGCAGCAGAGAGGGGCAGCGCCTGCTGGTCCTCGGTCCGTCGAGCATCAGATGAATTAAGAGGGTTGCTGGAATCTTGCATCAGAAATGAAGATGCGTGTCTCTGTGTGACTGAATCAAGCCAGCGGAGCAACAAACTGTGCCGCCATTCTGCTTGTGGCAGGCCTAATGCGTCGGACTTAATCGATAATAAAGTAATAGCGAGTAGTTGTGCGCAATGGCTATCTGGCCAGGGGCCAGAACAGTCATTGACCAAAACTCGCATTGCAATTTGCCTTTGATTAGTAGCTCGGCACATTATAATCCTTACTACCCTCTGGCGGTCTAATTAAACCCTGTTTAATGAAATTATTAAGAGTGTGTGTGTTTAATGTGTATGTGCTGAATGTTTGTGATTGAACTTTTAGTTAAAATACAAAGACCCGACCTCCAAACTAATGAGCACGAACAGCTGTCTCATATATGCATTCATCCATCAGTGTATGCATTAATATATCAGTGTACGAGTTATTTGAACTCTTTCCTTGTGAACTGTGTTGAATGTGAGACAAGTTTAGGTTTAGGAGGAAGAAAACAGCCTCATTTATGAAAGCTCTCCACAGCCATCTAGTGGCTGAGCTTGTTTATCACAGCTGCTAAATTTTATTTAAAAAATGAGGCCCATTCCCCAATGGAGGGCGCCAAAAGCCATCAGTCAGGCCTCTTAAGCTGCAACTCTCAGTCTTCTTTATAGCAGACACGAGAAAGTGTCCTGTTATAAACTCTATTCCTGTCTGAACTAATGCTTTTGAGTGCTTTAACTGATGAAAAAGCTGATCTAAATGACCTTTATAATTACCTGAGGCACTCCTATCATTGGTCAGTCTGACAATCAAGAGTTGGATTACACATCCAGTAGTTTTACTTGACCCCGATGAGAAGTTTACTCTTCCGGAAACGGGCCACTCAACACGTCATTAGTGGAGAAATCAATACAGGAATGGAGTGTGCTCTGAACTAAAATCAAAGTCTCGTTAAGTTTGGAGAGAAACATTAAATGAATTTGGCCCACGGCACTTCAATTAAAAGGAAGGGAGGGTGGCCTAAATGAGACTTTTATCCAGGTTGTCCCACTTCCAGAAGCATTTAAAGTTAGAGTAACAAAGTTTTTCTACACTGAAGAAGATTTGTGTGAAAATGTGCCTTGAAGTTTATTTTGAGGTTTTAATGATTTAAATTGCTCGTTTTCCCAGGGTAGAAAGAACAACAAACAACTTTAATTATTATTATTGTTTAATAATAATAATAATAATAATAATAATAATAATAATAATAATACTACGATTATTGTTGATAATAATAATAATAATAATAATAAGTACAAAACTAAATTTATTGGTGATTTCTCAAAACCACGCAGGATAAAAACAATACATTTGGCACACATTCACCCGAATGTTTCAAATAAGTGCTACAGAAGATGTTAGAGCATTAACTTGACAAAGCCAAGGCCTAACAACTTCTTGATGATTGGCTGCAGCTGGTATTTTTTCTTTGCCAGCAGAGAAAGGATTTGCTTTACAGCATTCGTTAGATTGACACCAATATTCAGAACAATACACCAAGTCCATGAACTTCAAAGCCACTTTAAGATTAGCTTCAGGATCTATAATTGTTCTTTACGCCCCATAATCAAGTGAAACGTCCTGAAATCGGCTGAAATAAGCCACCCGTATCACACCCTTGATCTCCCTCCAAAGGTAGCAGTAAACCTGTAGCCACTATGAACTGTAAGCGCCAATAGGGGATTTCAGAATGGGTTTGATGTAGTGTTACGAAATAAAGCAAAGACGGCAGCTGCAGTGAGAATCTGCCTGCAGGTCGGATGTACGTCATGATCTTACATTAACCATCAGAACCGTATGCAGTTTTACTGTATTTCAAGCACTGAAGGCATCGTGACACCATGCAAACTGAACCCAGTCCAAAGCCCCAGCCTTGCGGGAGGGGGGGGGGGGGGTAAATATAATTACACTACACTGTAATTACGCAATTATTGTTTCTTTTCCCCAAACTATAAAGACGTGTAAATAAACATAAACAAGAAGTCTTCTTCATTTTAAGATGAAATATAGAAGTAGTTATCTTCCTTCTACACATTGCACTGTAGCTTGTGGCCTCTACTTCATTCATTCTTCCAAAAATAATAATAATAATAATAATAATACATTTTTTGTTATTGTGTGTTCTGGTAATTTGAGCATGACTAAACATGTCGCCTTTAATATGGCTATAAATAGGCTTGCTGCATTTGTTTTTTTATTTTGAAGGTGTGGGGGATTGAGGGTGCGTCAACCTGGTTGGGACACAGAAGGGGGTCCACGGCTAAAAAAGTGTGGGAACCTCTGGCTTAGGTGAATGCTGCCGGTTTTAAGCCACGCCCCTTTGGTTCCCCAGCATCACAAGACACTGTGTAATTTTCACTTGCCTATAATTGCATGAACTGTTTGTAAGATCTGCCATTTTTGGAACTTGTTCTCAGACGAGCCGAGAGCTGAGATTATAGACCACATTTTGTGCTGACAGGATCAGTTCTTAAACACTGCTGGCCTTTCATTATGCTCTGGTAAAAGGAACAAATGCTGCTTTAAATGCTGTGCTTAGCAGCACTGATCAGACACCAGCTGATCGTGACTGTGAACCATTACACTTATTTAAAAAAGGTGTTAGTAAATTAAGCAGAAGATATTAGGACGTCTGTCAGCAGGAATGCTAGAAGATGTGTGATCTGTGGAGTTAATGCGTCTCCCGGAGGATCAAACAGTTCCTGGAGATGTTAAGAGTGACCTCCTGATCTGGGTCCAAGTTCCCGAACCAAGAAGTGCCTCCATCAGCAGTCCTGGATGAGCAGCAGAGTGCCTTTGGAGGAAATTCTCCAAAAGTCATAGAGATTAAATAAATGTAGTTAGGATGTTGGGAAACTTAAAGCTGCGGTGACATCGGTGTCCCTGACCAAGAGAGAAGCGCTGCAAAAAAATAAAACTTCACGGTCAACTGAATTTCCAGCTGGAGAGCGCTTTTAAAGTCAGATGAGAGAAAAATGTAGCTTACTGCCAACAATGACAAGAAGTACAGTGGCTGGCAAAAGTATTCACACCCCTTCATTCATACTTTTCCATGTTCTGTCACATAACTAGAAACATAAATATATTTTATTGGAATGATAATCTCAGTGCACAGAGAGAATATTGGGGAGCAAAGAGCATCGTGAAGTCATAGGAACAGGCCAGACAGGTGAGGGATAAAGTTGTGGATAAGTTAAAAGCAGCCTATAAAAAGGTTTCCCAAGCTTTGAATGTCTCACGGAGCACTGATCAGTCCATCATCTGGGAATGGAAAGAGTACGGCACAGCTGTAAACCTAACCAAGACAAGGCCGCCCACCTAAACTTACAGGCCCAACAAGGAGAGCACTGATCAGAGATGTGGCCAAGAGGCCCATGGTGACTCTGGATGAACTGCAGAGATCCACAGCTCAGGTGGGGGAGTTTGTCCACAAGGCAACGATTAGTGGTGCACAAATGGGGTCTTTAAAGAGGAGTGGCAAGAAAAAAAGCCATTGTTGCTTTTTAGCCAATATGCAAAACGCTATGTGTGGCAGAGAACTAACACACATGATCCCCACTGTCAGATATGGTGGTGGCAGCATCATGCTCTGGGCGTGCTTCTCTTCAGCCGGGGCCGGGGAGATGGTCAGAGTTGATGGGAAGATGGATGGAGCTAAATACAGGGTGATCTTGGAAGTTCACCTTCCAGCAGGACAACGACCGTAAACATAAAGCTAGGGCTACAACAGAATGGTTTAAAACAAAACTTATTCATGTGTTACATCTAATCGAGACTCTGTGGCAACATCTGAAAACTTCTGTTCACAGACGCTCTCCATCTAATCTGACTGAGTTTGAGCTGTTTTGCAAAGAAGATTAGGCAAACATTTCAGTCACTAGATGTGCAAAACTGGTAGAGACACTAAAAGCAAACCTTCGTTCTACAAAGTATTGACCCCGGGGGGCTGAATACTTCTGCACAATGCTCTTTTCAGTTTTTATTTGTAAAAAAAAAAAAAAAGAAATCATGTATAGTTTTCTTTCTACTTCACAACTGTATACCACTTTGTGTTGGTCTTTCAGATAAGATTCCAATAAAATATATTTATGTCTGTGGTTGTAATGTGACAAAATGTGGAAAAGTTTAAGGGGTGTGAATACTTTTGCTAGCCCCTGTATGTCTGAAGGAGTCAGACATACAGGGGAGTTTTTCAAACCTAAGAGCACAGCCCGTACTGTGGAGCGCGGCGGTGGCTGCATCATCCTGTGCAGGCGTTGCACTACCAGGGATGCACATAACATTCGCTAAAACAATGAGCAGGAAACTCTTCGATATTATTTAAAATCAACACTTAGAGCGTTGAAGAGTTCACATCAGAAGCTTGCCGATGGCTGTAATAAAAATAAAAACGCCAGGTCAAGGTGCAGCCAGCTGAACGAGGAATTCAACCTAAAATTTAGGGTGTAGGCACATATTTGATCTTGTACGTATAAATTTGACACAGTGTGTATCATGGTGACCTGGTTTGGATCAGAGAAAATCAAACACAACTTTAAAGCTGTGCGCCAAGATCTTAGTATTCCAAAACTGCTTTAATTACACACCGATTTCACTCTGGAAAAATGGTTTAAATCAACCCAGAAAAGCCCATGATGACCCAGGATGGGTAATATTGAACTAAAGGAAATAAGCGGTCCGTTATTTAGGGTCCCCTGACTTAGCCTTCTAAGCTACAGAGGAACTGAATGGAAAGAAATCGGCAAACGTGTGTAAACTGCATCATTTTAGTGTGGAAAAAAAGCCATGACTTCAGCTTACCGGTCCTCCACTTGCTTGATGGGGTCTGTTAGGTTCACGGTTTCTGTGGTGATCTCGACTTTGCGGACGCTACCGAAGAAGTCTGTGATGAGAACGCTGGCCGGATCCCTCTGGAACAGGTCGGTGCGATGGCCCGGGGTGGACACGCACTGACTCTTGGGACAAACTTTAAACTACGGAGGAACCACAGACTTCAGATTAGTTACACGAGAGACTTTTCCATTACAAGCATCAGAACAAAACAGGGAAAAACTACAAGTAGATTTTTTTTTTACATTTATATTCAAATGACGATAATAAGCTATTCAGACCAACCTGCCTTCTGAGAAAAAGTAATATCCCGTTAAACCCAATAACTAGATGTACCACTGGTGACGAGTCTTTAACACCAACGCTGAGGAGCCTTAGCCCACTCCCCTTAGCAGGAATGTTTTAATGTAGCCACGCTGGAGGGTTTGAGTAGGAAGGGCGTGTTTTAAGGTCCTACTGGAGTATCTAAACTTCGGGCTCTGATATCATTCAGTCATTCAGAGGCGGCCTTGCTACAGGGCTTTGGATCACTGTCCTGTTGTAGAACCAAAGTGTGGCTGGTCTTAAAGTTCTGTACTGATGGCTGAAGGGTTCTGGTAGAGAGAAGAATTCATGAATCTATCAGTTTGAACTCCGTCACAGAATATTTGGTCTAAACTCTTGGGATCAAGATCTTTTAGGGCAAATGTGAGACGGTCCTTTGGGTTCTTTTGAGTGAGCAGTGGTTCTGGCCCCAGAACCCTCCCATAAAGGTACTTTTGCTCAATCTCCCTTTCTTAGTGTTAAATTTTGCTCTCTGACTCAGTAAAGTCATGATTTAACAAGGTGGCGGGGTACTTGTTCCCCAGAGAGCCAGGTTGATTTTGACATATTTTCCCTTAATGAATAAAATTCATTTTAAAACCGCTTTTTTTTTTTTTTTTTTTTTTTTTTAAATCTACTCAGTTCGTCTTTATGCAATAGCCAAAAATGTGTTTGATGATCGGAAAAAAAAATTCAAGTGTGACAAAACAGCAACAACTGAAGGACTCTTTTTCATAGTGATGCATGAGCAAAATCTGTTTAAACAAAGTTTGATGTTTCTGCAAATTATCTGCAACTATTCTGCTGCTGGGGCTGTTGGTGTCGGAGACACATCCCAAAAGTTTTTCCGTCAGTGAGTTGAGCAGTTTATCTGTCTATTTGAAAGGCGGCATAAAATCATTAACCCGATCCGAACGTCATCCCTGCTGGCCAAACAGGACTCTAAGCGTCCCAACGCTTGAATATGAAATCAGCTTCTTTAAAAGGGGCAAAGCTTTTCAGGCTGGATTTAAAAACTTTAAAGGCCTTTTGAGAAAATCCATAGCATTGATCTTTTAATTCCAAAAAAGAAAAAAAAAAAAGGGATGAGAACAAAGAGTCCATGTACAGAATCAGAACAACCAGAACGTTTAATTAGCATTAGTCAGGGAACACAGAGTAACGACGTTGTTTCCCAGTGGTCCCTGGGCTCGATGGAGCTCTGCAGGAGTCCCAGACATGAAAAGAGAGGACACCGCTGAGTGTGGACTCACGACCCTTCAGTCAGGTGTTAAACGCAAGCAGCCATCACACTTTGTTACACATTCTGTTTAAAGTGAAGGAAAGTCCAGGAAGACCTGTGTGACTTTCATCTGACTCCTTTTGGACCATTCAGAGGTAGGCAGATACGGTCACACTGCCTTAAATCAAAACATCAGCTTAACCGAGTCAAACAGGCACGTTCCGCTGCAATGTCTCTTTAAATAATGAGCTTTTTTCAGTAACTGCAACTGTTTTAAACCAGCACACCATAATCTAGGCTCATTATGACCTACATTCCACATTTACGTAGAAAACTGTTCCAGCTGCAACTTTGACCCATCGTTTTCCTTCCTGACCCTGTCCTCCCATCACTGTGACGCCTCTTGCTCCTTCAGGAAATCAAGGAATAGCTTTAGGGACTTCCGGCGGCACGAGGGTGGCGATGGCTGCGTGAAAACTTCTCTCCTGACCAAACTGCCATAAACCCCCATACATCCCAGGAGATTTGCTTAGCAAAATTTCAATAGTTGATACTAATGTCGGGGGGAGACGAACGGGGCCCAAGTATGTCGTTAAGGAGCAAAAAAAAGGACACTGACATGGAAAACACGGGTGGCAGCAACGAGGCTATGCTAGGCGAGACGGTCTCATTAGCCTCCATCCGTAACGTTATAGGTGAAGCCATGGCTAGTGCTACATCTGAGCTGGAGAACAATATTTCTCAACAGTTTTCAGACTTCCGGAGTAATATTCAAGAGGACATTAAAAAACAACTTGGCGAAATGAGAACGGATATTAATCTGAAGATGGAGGAGACCGTGAAGAAAATTGAAGCGGTGTCGCAGAGACTGGGGGAAGCTGAGGAACGGGTAGGAGAGGTGGAGACATTCAATACGGAAGTAAACGAAGTTTTAAACCAAATGCAGAAAACTCAACTCCAACTGAAATCGAAATTAACCGAACTCGAGGGACACTCCCGCCGTAATAATATAAGGATCTACGGCATAAAGGAAGGAGCCGAGGGCACCTCCATGATAAACTTTGTGAAAAACCTCATTCAGACTGAACTGGGTGAGGACATCGGCCCAGACGAACTGGAGCGCGCTCACAGAGCACTCGGATCCAGACCAGCTGATAACGCCCCCCCCGAGATCAACAATCGTTAAATTCCTAAAATACTCGACTAAAGAGAGGATTATCAGCGCAGCGTGGAAAAAACCCATCACAGCTGACGGCAACAGGATTTTCTTTGACCATGACTACGCAACGGCTGTTATGGAAAAAAGGAGGGAATATCTGCCGATCAAGAAAGTACTGAAAGAAAAGGGAATTAAGTTCCGCACACCGATGACAAAAATGCGTGTTTTTCTGGACTCGGGGACAGTTCTATATGACAACGCGGATCAAGCCGGAGATGACCTACGAGCAAAGGGGTTCCCGATCCCACCGAGACCCGAAGGCAGATCGAGAGAGACGGCACAGCCACGCTCCAGCTGGGAGCAGGTGACTTGTCCCCGACGCAGAGACGGCAGGGGTTATCATCAAAGGATCCGGGACAAACTCCGCAGATTTCAACCAGAGACTGATGCGGACGCCGAGGACTGTTGATCCACACCGTTCCCATGGTAACACCAGCTTTCCTAAACACCTGGTGATGTTCCCGCTTTTGTTACTGGACACTGGACAGCGACGGTAGGCTGAACTCTTCAGACCACCTGAATAACATTCACCTGTTATCTCATCTAAACGGTCCGTCACAAAATTTAAATGCACTCCTATATCACTTGTAAGTCATAAAGAGTACAGTAGGTTCCTTAAGTGCACTATTGAGTATATCCCTTTTAAACGTGTAGTTTTCAGCTGAATGCTAGGCCGGACCTTCTCCACCAGGTTTATTTTACTTGCAGTGCCCTTTTTCACAATACAGTATACTTGTTGATTTCCATAGGCCGAGTTTTTTTATTTAACTTTAATTTCAAAATAAGGCAGTAGGTTAGTGGTTTTTAAATGACAATCACCCACAACTTGAGGGGGCCCCGCAACTTAGCGGCTGAAACATCCCCCTACACAAGAGGTCCAGGAAAAACCTCTTCGATGGAAGACCATTGTTTGTTCACTGTCATGTTCTACTGTTGTGACTGTGTTGTTATTTTTGTTCTTGGTTCTTATTTGCTGTTCTTAGGGGAGGCGAGTGAATGCTTAGAGAACACTGGTCCATAACTGAGTAACAAGGAATACAAGGTTATCACCCTAAATGTCAATGGCTTGTCGACTCCTGTCAAGAGAAGTAAAGTGATATCAAAAATAAAAAGGGAAAAGGCACAAATTATATTCTGTCAAGAAACCCATTTAACAGATCAGGAACATGAGAAGTTGAAGAAAATGGGTTTTAGACACACCTACTATTCATCCTTCAAAACAGGACGCAAGAGGGGCGTGGCAATTTTGATGCCAAATAAGGTTCACTTTGAATTTCAGTCAGAGACCAAAGACAAGGAGGGCAGGTTTATTATGGTAAGAGGCAAACTAGATGACAGAGATGTGACTCTGTTGAACGTGTATGCTCCTCCAGGCAGCAACAAAACATTCTACAAGAAGATATTTGATTTAATAGCATTCCAATCAGCTGGAGTCTCAATCTGTGCAGGTGATCTCAACATAATTCTAAACCCAAAGTTGGACACTTCTAATCAAAAAAGGAAATCCACCCCCACCGAAAGATGGGTTAAAAGAAAAATTAAAGACCTAGGTCTGATAGATGTCTGGAGGGATTTTCACCATCAAGAAAAACAGTTCACTTTCTACTCAAGCCGTCACAACGTACACTCAAGAATCGACTACTTATTCGTGCATAACACAGAGAGGCACAGGCTTAAGGAATGTGAAGTTTCCCAGAGAGATATATCAGATCACTCCTGCGTCCACTTAAAACTACATCTTGATACTAGACCCAAAACGACAACGTGGAGATTAAATGTAAACATGTTAAACAGTCCTGAGTTTAAAGAGAAAATAAAGAAAGAATTGAAAACCTATTTGGATGATAATGACGACGGAAATGTGAATCCAGTGATGCTTTGGGATGCCGCCAAGGCAGTCTTGCGGGGGAAAATTATATCAGAATCTGCATTTATTAAAAAAATGAAAACCCAGAAACTCTTAAACCTACAGAAAGAACTAGCAGAACTGGAACAACAACATAGTAAGAGTAAAGATCCACATTTACTCATACGGATGAGACCACTCAAACAAGAAATAGACAAAATTTACTGTGATGAACTGGAAAAAAATCTGAGGTTTACAAAACAGAGATACTACGAGGCAGGCTCCAAAGCGTCCAAACTGCTGGCCTGGAGGCTGCGAAAACAGCAGTCAGAAAACACAGTTTACAAGATAAGGGATCCTACCACTAAAACAGTTACACATAAACTAGAGAGTATAAAAAAAGCTTTTGAGAAATTTTACCAGACCCTGTATACTCAACCCTCCCCATTTGATTCAGCTAAAGTAGAAGAGTTCTTGAACCGACTAGATCTGCCCTCCCTGGGGGAATCACAAAATGGAAAATTAATAAAGGAAATATCAGTCGAAGAGATCGATGAGGCGATCTCCTCCCTGAAGTCTTCTAAGTCCCCAGGGACGGACGGGTTTCCAGGGGAATGGTATAAATCGTTTAGGGAGCAGTTAATTCCAATGTTACATAAAAGTTTTAATTTTACCTTGAGGGAGGGAGTCCTACCTCCATCTTGGAGGGAGGCCACGGTCTCAGTGATTCCAAAAGAGGGTAAGGACCCAAAGGAATGCGGATCTTACAGACCTATCAGTGTTTTAAACCAAGATTATAAATTATTCACAACTATTCTAACCAAAAGAATGGAGGAAGTGATGCCTTTTCTGATTGATGAAGATCAAACCGGGTTTATTAAGGGCAGACAAACTCAGGATAACATAAGGAGAACCCTTCATATTATTGAACATATAAAAAAGGAGAAAATTGGAGCTGCCCTACTTAGTATGGACGCAGAAAAGGCATTTGATTCGGTGGGGTGGGAATTTCTCTATGCAGTCATGGAAAAATTTGGTTTTCATGAAAAGTTCATTAAAGGCATTAAAACATTATACACATCCCCCATAGCCAGAATTAAGGTAAACGGGGACTTGTCAGGAACTATCCACCTACAACGTGGCTGCCGTCAGGGCTGCCCAGCCAGCCCAGTGCTCTTTAATTTCTATATCGAACCTCTTGCTCAAGCCATAAGACAGAACCCCATCCTGGAGGGCATCACAATAAAAGGCATAGAACATAAAATATGTCTTTACGCAGATGATGTCTTGGTCAGCCTAAAGAATCCAGAGTCGGGTATTCCAAGATTAATGGATTTCCTGTGTTTGTATGGAACCCTGTCAGGCTATACCCTTAATGTCGATAAAACACAAGCCTTGACATTCAACTTTGTCCCATCGATGGATCTTAAAAACAAGTATAAATTCAACTGGGACTCTACCTTTATTAAATACCTGGGTGTGAAATTAACAAAAGATTTAACACAGTTATTCTCAGAGAATTATGTAAGTATTAATTCCCGGATAAAGGAAGATCTGGATAGATGGACCTCCTTACCCCTAGAACTGGGTAACAGAATTCTGACAATTAAGACAAATATCTTACCCAGATTACTCTATTTGTTTCAGTCCTTACCCATTTGTGTCCCTGAGAGTCAATTTAGAGACTGGGATAAGTCGATATCCCGCTTTATCTGGAATGGCAAAGCTCCCAGGGTCAGATATAAAACTTTACAGCTGCCTAAATGTAGTGGGGGGATGGGCTTGCCATGCCTTAAAGACTACTATTTAGCGGCACAAATAAGACCACTGCTGCTCTGGTGCAATAAAGACTATTTTGCGAAATGGAAAGAGGTGGAGTTATCACTGTCGGACAGACCTTTACAGAGCCTATTAGCAAACCCAATCATAGCTAAACAATATGATATCCAGAGCCAGTGGGTTAGATTCTCTATAGAAATTTGGTTTGGCCTGGTGAAACAACTTAATATTCAGAAAGAGATTAGAATTTTAATGTGGCCAACCCTTGACCCAGATTTTAAACCAGGTATGAGTGACGGAGGTTTTACCCAATGGGCGAGAAAGGGACTCTCCACCTTATGTCTTCTAATCGAAGACCAGGATTTCATAGACTTTAAAACCATCTCGGACAGATATGGTCTCGCCCGGCAGGATTTCTATAGGTATCTCCAACTCCGGCACTACTTCGATAAGAACATTAAAGGACTATTAGAGCAAAATATATCAAGTATCACGAAAATGTTTTTCAAAGCCTATAATTCAAAACTGTCCAAAAAGATTATTGGTGATCTGTATAGACATATATTGGACCTAAGAGGCCACTCGACAAACTATATTAAAGAAAAATGGGAAAAAGAATTGGGAACCGTAATTACTTTTGAAGACTGGACAAATATAATTGACACCCAAATCTCCACTACGTCCTCACAACTGTGGAGAGATTTCTCCTGGAAAAATTGTATTTGATTTTTTATAACACCAAAGCAAAAGTGTAAACAGACTGGACAACAACCTGTATGCTGGAGAAGTTGCGGACATGGTATGGCAGATCATACACACATATTCTGGAGTTGCCCCGCTCTTAAACCCTTCTGGAAAGAAGTCCAAAGCACAACCAGAGAAGTCTTGCAGTACAACTTTGATTTTACTTGCCTGTCATTCTACCTAGGTAACATGGACGCTGAACTACCAAAGAAAGACAGATACCTCTTAAAAATTTTCATGGCAGCGAGCAAAAAAGCCATAACAAGAAGATGGCTTAATATGGAACCTCCCACGATTAATCAGTGGAAAGCCATAATTAAAGACATTCAAACTATGGAACTGCTAACCTTTAGTCTTAGATTACAAAGGGACAAAGGCAACGCCCTCTGGGAAAAATGGAATATCTACACCACAAGACAAGGTGATAGCCTTCCTTAAGGCTTTGTATATTTTGGTTTAGGAAAACAATGACCATAATGCTATAATCAGTGGCGACTTACTCGCAACCCCCTGGTGTCGGTTGTGTGTTCTTATGTTCTTAGGAATGTGTGTATGCGTATAAGTACAAATATGTTCGATTAATATGTCTACTTAGACACGTAAGGGTATGTGAACTCTTGCACATTCGTGCTCAGATGCACTGGCTTATATGTACATGTTTATTTTCTGTTCTTTCCATTTTTGTTGTTTATTTTCTCCTTCACCATTTTGGGCACATAGTGGTCAGCACCTTAATAATTGCCTGCCATCATATACATACCCTGACAGTCTTTGTACTGATGATACACATGTTCTGTGCAAAAAACTTGAAAAATAAAGTTATAAAAAAAAAAAAAAAAAAAAAAAAAAAGGAATAGCTCTAGACCAGAGGATGCTTCAGATGCATCCCTGCTGCACGACAGCAGAGATCAACAGCTGAGTCAGCCATCATTAGGGAACTTCACAATTTTAGCCTTTACAGAGAGGTGGGAAGAAAAGGAAATCCACATTAGCTGCGTTTCCATTACAAAGGTGTGCAAAACTTTGTCAATATAAATTTTGAATAAGAAAAAAAACAACATCCTTTTGCAATTGTTCATTAAATAAATGCAATTTAAAAAAATTACACGTGAATAAGATTGTTCAACTTGTAGCACCACCATCCACCATCCTTGTATTTCCTGCCGTCTTCTTTGTCTTTTTCGTAACATCTTTTTTTTTTTTTTATTAGCATGTTGGGCTGCACAGTGGAGCAGTGGGTAGCGCTGGTGCCTTGCAGCAAGAAGGTTCTGGGTTTAAATCCAACCCTGGGTCTTTCTGCATGGAGTTTGCATGTTCTCCCTGTGCATGCGTGTGTTCTCTCCGGATACTCCGGCTTCCTCCCACAGTCCAAACACATGACTGTTAGGTTAACTGGCTTCTCTAAATTGTCCTTAGGTGTGAGTGAGCGCGTGAATGGTTGGTTGTCCTGTGTGTCTCTGTGTTGCCCTGCGACAGACTGGCGACCTGTTCAGGGTGTACCCCACCTCTCACCCAGTGAACGCTGGAGATAGGCACCAGCAACCCCCGCGACCCCATGAGGGATTAAGCGGTTCGGAAAATGGATGGATGGGTGGATATTAGCATGTTGCCGTTAAGCACATTTATTTTAGAAATTGTGCATTTGAGTCCCGTTAGCCACAAGCTTTGTAGGGGACACAGCACACATGGAAGAAGATATTCTGGTCAGGTGAGACCAAAATCTAATTGATCTGAAAACATACACTGCACATCAATTTAAACACAACAGAGCAGCAGCATCCTGAGGAGATGCTTTTCTTCAGCGTAGACAGGAAAGCTGCTTAAAGTTGATAGAAAGATGGATGAAACCTAAATACAGGGCTGATTAAAATTGGATTGTACCTTTATATGAGCACACGATCAATTCATCCAATCATATTTTGTGTTTATATGCACCTGTCTTTATTCAGTATAGAACCACTCTGACATGCAGCTATCAAATTCCCCTAAAAAAAAAAACACACAGAATAAGAAGTACTTCCATTTTTGCTAAACAACAAAAAATAGCAAACAAAGCTGTATTATACAAGTATGTTTGTCTTCCGAGCGCCCAGGCTGGACTTGCACGATGTTCTAATTACGGTCGAAATGTTACTGAGTAAGCAACAATTTTGAGCTCTTTTATTTTTTCGAACTGAAAGGTTGCATCAGGAGCCCCGACAGTTTTGCTTCTCGACGCGTTTCCTCCACTCACCAACGCAGAAATACATCAAGTTTACATCAGCCACACTGGGTCAGTTTGCCTCATTCAGAATAACTTGATCCTGACAAGCATTTGTACGAACGTTGATCTGATCATCAGTCGACATAAACCACTCTTCTCATTTGGGTTACAGTTTCAGCCCGATTGAGCTTGATCCGATCATAATATTCCGATTGGCTTGTTTACATGACGCATTTTTATTCCAATCAGCCCTACTCTGATTACTGGTGTTCATGTAAACATAGCTAATGAGAATCCCTGTATAATTAAAGGTTAAATAAAAAAAAGAAAATCTGTCAGAGGCTCCAAACACTAGAGGCTGGAAGTGAAGGTTTAGATTAAGTCATTTTTCTGTTGGACTGGCTTAGTTAAAGTCTAAACCCAAATCCAATTGAGGAAACGTGAACCTTTAAGCCACCAGTATAACAGACCTTCAGCTTTTCGTGAATAATATGGGCAACAATTACAGTCTCTACCTGTGCAAAGCAATTTCATACAAATTTCATCCATATTTAGTGCTAGGCGTGTACTCATGGGAACTAAATACAAATGCATGCTGCACTTTTCAGAATATATTAGTAAAATAATTCACACCTCCTTGGGCTAATCCACTGCTTTGTGTTGGTCTATTACATGAAATCCCAATAAAACATATAGTAGTTAGTGGAAGGAACTAAAATTAACAGCTTCAATGGGTATGAATATCAAAGTACTGTAAATTACACACTCAAAAGGTACATCATCAAATATTAAGGCTCAGTAGTTCGATGCCTTTCATGACTTTTTAAAATCCTGTTGTGATGTTCTGTTGGACTGAGAGTTTTCAGATGAAGGAAAATCAGCTGCAGCCATTCATAAAACATAAAACAAACCCTCACCAGGTCGTTCATGTTGGCTTTGCTCGCAGGGTGGATGTCTTCCAGGAACTCCAGCAGGTAGAAGGTGTAACGGTCCATTAAATGGACTCCTATCGCCAGATCTGGCTGGTGCTGAAACACAAACAAGGTAAAAAAATATATATATATTTATAAGGTTTCCAAAAGACTTCTTCATTTTTAAATATTGCTGAGGCTTTACCCCAAAGATCCCCTTCATTTAGTCAACAATCGGTGAGTAAAATACTTATTTACTGTATGTTATAGCAGCGACAATTGCTGTCATGTGGCACCGATACCTGAAAGCATCGCTACTGCTGCACTAACTGTGTAAAGCTCATGTGCTAATGAAGGAAGAAGCTGCCAGTATATTACAAACGGAACAAGTGCTGAGTAATGACATCTAAAGAAATGTTTTAATAACGCTGCCTCGCTTATCTGTGGGGTAAGAGTGATGTTTGCTATGTAGACAGGAGAGAGTAAAATCAATCTTTGCACAGGAAAGGCCCGCTGAAAGTGTTCATTTTTATGGTTCTACCCTAGATCTATGCCCTTAAAGTAAATTAAACTTAAATAAATGCGCTCTGGATTCTTACAGGCAGCAAAACTACATTTTTAAGTCAAACTAAAGTTGATAAAGGAAAGGTTTTATTCACATGTAGCCCTTATAGCACTAAATCATCCGGTATACTGTAATTTCCCTGCATTTCATGTAACTACTAACATAATGTGTCTTTTAGTTTAAACCAGCTGTAGCTATAACAGCAGTGTCTCAATAAAAAAAAAAAAAAACCTGAATGGGTCCAAAAAATAAAATAAATGAACAAATTTAGGAATTAAACTATGAAGCTTTAAGTGAGTCTACTGAGACAGTAGCAGAACAGTCTTCAACAGTTTGGGGCTACATATAGTGACCAAAAAACAATGTATTTGGGGGGGATTTGTGGTGATAGACCAACACGAAGAAGTGCAGAAATGTTAAGATGAAGGTTTTCAAACTTTTCTGACCTCTTTTATTTTCTTTAAAGGGTATGGTTTTGTTAGTTATGGCATTTTGCATGTATGCTAACACATTTATTTTGGTCCCATCTGACAACCACCTTGCCTCAAATGTTTTCTGTGTATTGCGCATGATTTATGGACAAACTACAAACTGATTACTTTAACTTTATTTCAACAATTCTTTGCTATCAGGAAGTCCACAAAATGCAGTTCAAAGCCTACAGCTGATCCAAAATGCTGCAGCAAGAGTTCTGATGAAAATTAACAAGAGGGGTCATAGTTCTCCAATTTTAGCTTCCCTTCATTGGCTTCCTGTTAAATCAAGAATAGAATTTAAAATTCTTCTTCTAACGTATAAAGCCCTTAATAATCAAGCTCCATCATATACAGGGTTTCCCGCAGCGCTATCTTGGCGAGGCGGCCGCCTCGCCAAACTCACGCTACCGACTCGCCAACATTCCAAAAAAAAAAAAAAAAAAAAAAAAAAAAAAAAAGTGACGTTAACAGGCGGTTTGTTGTTGTTGCTTTCGCGCGTGCGTGAATGGCGGGGAAAAAAACACATGGATACCCTCCGCGAGTCGGTCCGCGGACAACGTGTCGTCCACCCCCCCCCCCCCCCCCCCCCCCCCCCCGCTCTGCGTCGGTCCGCGGACAACGTATCGTCCAACCCCCCCCCCCCCCCCCCCCAGTCGGTCCGCGGACAACGTGTCGTCCGCCCCCCCCCCGCTCCGCGAGTCGGTCCACCTCGCATAACCAAATTCCTGCGGGAAACACTGATATATCAGAGCTCTGATTACCCCGTATGTTCCTAACAGAGCACTTCGCTCTCAGACTGCAGGTCTGCTGGTGGTTCCTAGAGTCTCTAAAAGTAGAATGGGAGGCAGATCCTTTAGCTATCAGGCTCCTCTCCTGTGGAACCAACTCCCAGTTTTGGTCGATGAGGCAGACACCCTGTCTACTTTTAAGACTAATCTTAAAACATTCCTTTTTGACAAAGCTTATAACTAGAGTGGCTCATGTTACTCTGAGCTACCTTTATAGTTTTGCTGCTATAAGCTTAGGCTACTGGAGGACATCAGGATCTATTTTTCTCACTCTATTGAGTTCTACTGTCCTTCAATTAAGCATTGCTTGTCATCATTTCTGCTTATAACTTTTTGTTCTCTCTCTTTTTTCTTCATAGTAGGTACACCAATCTGTATAATCTGACCCAATCTGTATAATATGGTTGAACTTGACTTTGTAAAGTGCCTTGAGATGACATGTTTGGCACTGTGAATTGGCACTATATAAATAAAATTGAACTGAATTGAATAGAACAATTCCTTGCTGCTACTCTTCCATATTTGTGGAGCATGTGAGTAACACAGTAGTCTTCAGGTCAATAGATTCTCCAAACTACGCTGTGGATCTCTGTAGCTCCTCCAGAGTCACCATGGGACTTTTGGCTGTCTTTTTTATTGAGGATCTCCTTCTCCAGTCCATTAGTTATGGAGGATATCATTGAATGGATATTGAATTGGGGAAAAAATTTATTGCAATGCAATGATGGATCGATATTCTTCCCCACCCATCCCTATGTATGATGCAGGAAAGTAAGACAAGATCAGTGTTTTACAGTGCAGAACCAGTAATTCTTGATAAACAGGTGATCCTCCATATAACTAAACACTCACTGGCTCTTTTTCAAGCACTTTATGACTTTATTTTTTTGTTACATTCCCCAGCAGGAAAGGAGGAGTTCCTGAATTCAATAAAGACCATCCCGGGTGTCAGAAACACTCCCAGGTTTCTTTAAACTCGGGCCAATAAACTAGACTAGTGAGAGGAAGACCTGCCAAGACTGCTGGATGATTTAATTTAACGCTGTTATGAGAGAAAACAACTCACCGACAGAGAGTCTTCCCCGACCTGACTGCTGGCCAAAGCCATGATGTTTGGAGAGTAAAACCTCTCATACATGGAGGCGCCCTGACACGTGTCAATGATGAAGAGCAGCTCGTTGTACCTGGACAGAGACACAAAATGATCAAACTCGTTTTCTAATAAACCCCGATCTGAAAGCACACAGCTGGCATTTCACTTGTCCATTTGCTCCAATAATAAAAAAATAAATAAAAACCCTGTTATCACAGAAACCTTCACACTGCAGTTACCATGGTCACTGAGTAAAAGCATCAGCACCATTCAGTCCCGCCAACACGCCTACACGCCATTTCACCTCCTTCCTTCTGCTCTTCCTCTCCTCCAAGTAAAAAAAAAACCCTCTTCCCGTCATTCAGTCGAACATACATAATGAAATCAAGGCGACTGAATCAAGCTGGTTTGAGGACAATAAAAGGAGGCGGCAGTGATTAAGCAGTAAAAGGGAGCAATTATCACATCAGCACCAAAGCTGCCGGGGCTAAACTCCACTGTGGCGCAGATACGTTCTGCAGATGAAATCAGCATACAGTTCCACCTATCTTATGCAGTCCTACTATAATGCAGCTGTTTATGATGCGTTATGTTAGTAAAAAAAAATAAAAAATAAAAAAGCCTGCCGACTGCTCCTGCTTGCCCAATTCCAAATCCAACGGGGAGAATAAAGGCAAATTAACAAACGCAATCATTTAGGTTTATAAGCCTTTCCAGCGTTAGTAGATAATCTGAGGAGAAATAAGTCGAGCATTGATTTATTGGTTCATTTTTTGCTATAAAGCTGAAATAAATTGAATTTTAGATCAATTTGAACCATTTAGTGATGTACATTTCATTTTTATAAGGCTTTTCAAAATGAAAATCACAAATTGCTTCATAGCTAAATTAAAGAATAAAAACATTAAATATATGAAGTTAAAATAGAAGAAAGCTAAGATACAATCAAGTCAAACCAAACAAAGTGATATTTTTATTCATATTTAATATACGGCACTAAAACAAAAAGTGTTTTCTTGAATTTAAGTACGTTTTTCTTTTCAATATAAATCTCATAATGCTATAGAGTCGGCTTTTGTCTCCTCAAATGGTGCAAAGTTTGCAAGAAAATAAATCTTTTGGAGAGGTTGTGCCCATAATAATAAAAAAAAAAACTCAAATCCTCTGTGTTAATGCCACAGTTTTTGCTCTCACTGGAAAAAACAAGCCTTATTTTTCACTCTGCAATCTAAACACAGAAAAATATCAAAATGTAACTCTGCAACCAGTGGCAATCCCATTGCTCCACCCTGAGGGACCAAACTTTATCCTCCATGCTGACAACGCTCGCCTCCACAGAGCGGGATTTACCAGCCGATTGCCTCCAGAGGATGGGATGACCTGCCTACAGTCCTGACCTTAACCCCACTCACCGTTTGTGCCAGAGCGCCCAACACAACCACTGTGGCCGAGTTGCTGCAGATGCTGCTTGAGCAACGGGATGTCATCCCTCAGCAGTGGGTGACCAGGCTGGCGACCAGCATAAGGAGCACAGCTGCTGTGATTCTGTATGATTCTTGCATTTACTGCTAAAGTAATTGCATTATTAAATTGATAAATAATTAATGCCTTATGTCTTCAAACTATCCACCAAACTAGGGTCAATGTTTGCCGTTGCCAGACGGAAATTGTTAGGGTCACCATTCAACCCACAAACACGCCTTTTCTTACATATGTGGCACAGTTTAAAGGAGAAGAAAGAAGCTTTCCAACTCGAGTCTATTCTAGTGCTCAGTGACTCCTTGTCTATCGCTGCCTAGCTCACCCCAGATCTCACTGCATGTCGTATTTAGGTGCATGACGGCGAGGATGCAGAATTTATGCAGTTGGACTCTAAGAAAAAAGGTTAGAAACCACAGGTTTTACTGATGTACCTAGACGCAACACAGTTACCAGCAGAACTGGCTACTACACCTCATAATAAAGCTAGTGTTTGCCGTGTTAATTCAGTTCAATTTTATTTATATAGCGCCAATTAATGAAACATGTCATCTCAAGGCACTTTCCAAAGTCAAATTCAATCATATTATACAGATTGGGTCAGATTATACAGATTGGTCAAAAATTTCCCAATATAAGGGAACCAGCTGATTACATAAGTCCCGACAAACAGCATTCGCTCCTGAAAGAGCGTAGAGCCACAGGGAGAGTCGTCTGCATTGTTGATGGCTTTGCAGCAATCCCTCATACTGGACCAGCATGAAGCGACAGTGGAGAGATAAACTCCCCTTTACCGGGAAGGAAAAACCTCCAATAGAACCAGGCTCAGTATGTTAAATAAAATATGATTAAACGGTTGCTCCTAACTATCTGATCTTGTTTAATATAAAGACTTTGTTCCACCATTTTGTAATGAAAATGTACACACTTTTAAACTCTCAGAGGCGTTACAGCTCTTTTGCTGTGAAGTGAAAGTGAAACTACTTACTCCTACCAAAACAGCGAAACGTTCTCCATGATGTGAAGTATGACAATCGTAACAGACTTTATAGCAGACGGCTATTAGAAGGCAGAGATGGAAAAACAGGCTATGCTTCATGTTACAGACGTTCAAGGTGACAGAAGGCAACAGGTTTAAAACCGTGAGCAGAAGGCGGGTTGCCAGGTTTTACGCTGCAACACATTTAATTGGCCCTCGGGGGTGAAAAGAGATGCTAAGAAGTCAGACCTAAATAGGAAAACCAAAGCTAAAGCCATTTTACCCGTGTCATTTTTGTTCAAACACCGGTGCCGCTTTACAGGCCATTTACCTTCTTTTCTGCCACATTTGCTCAAAAGCATCAGCCAGCTCCACGTTGCTGATCTCCTCAGAGTCCTGGAACTTCAGGAAGCCATTCCCACCGTGGCCTGGCGATGGAGCACACGTCAAAAAAATCAGATTCTTTTTTCCTTTAGAGGATAAACATAATGCTAAGATATATTTGCTAGTAGCAGAGAAAAACAGAACAGGAAATAAACATAAAAACAAGAAAAAAACATCAACCTTTATAAAAATAAATACACACATAGTTATGCACATGGTATCTTGGAAAAGTGAGTGCACCACCCAAACGTTCGTAAATATTTTATTGTATCTTATGCTGGGACAACTCTTTAGTCAGTGTTCAGCTTATATAACCATATAAATTTGCTGTCAACTCAATATAACTTAAAACACGCATTGATGACAAAATCGCTGGCAACAAAAACTGACCACCAAGGTCAAATGTCAAAATTGTGCCCAATTAGCCAGTTTCTTAAGATTACTTCAACAACTTGACAGCCAGAATGCCAAAAGGTTTGCAAGGCTGTGATTGCTGCCAATGAAGGATTATTTGATGAAGGCAAAGTTTTTATTTGTTTTTAAATGGATCTAAAAAAGAAGAAGAAGAAGAAGAAAAAAAAAAACTTTCATTCCTTCAGAGGCTTAATCACAAAGTGTGAATATGTTTTGTATCAGTAAAGCCACCAAAAAGCTATTATTTCTAGAATAAAAAGTTGACATTACGATGTTTTTTCCGTAGATACGGGAGCATATTTCCTAAGACGAAACTCATCTCAGGTGTATTTATTAACCTGAATTGGCTCTGATTAAACTGCAAATTAACCTTTTTGGAAAGAGCAGACGAGACGTCTCATATAATACCTGCAACGTATCCAATCTAAAAGGCTGGTAAAATAAAACGGTGGACAGACAGGATTAATTAAAATGTCCGCTGAACTCTGCGAAGCCATTTCCTTTTTCATCCCCCTGCAGTTGGGCTTCTTTGATTTAGCGTGATAAACTAAAAAGGTATGAAACAAATGTTGGGACACGTCCTCCATTGTATGTTGGAAGAAAACAAGGTGGAATAAAGAGGAAAAGGGCACTGAACAATTTAAAAACAAGAGCATTACATACTAGAAGCTCGACAAAGCACATCGAGGGATTCTTATCTTAGGAACGAGTCTTATCTTTAAGCAAAGTGATGCAACGATCTGCTTTTCCTGTCCAAAACCAACTTCCTGTTTTCTTTGATTTATGACCTTCTCATTCCAACTTTGACTGATTTTTTTACTGTTTTATTCCTATAAGAGGAAAAAAAAATACAAGGCAGGTTTGTTGATAGAGGCAGTTGCCTTGAGTGAAACAGAAAATAAAGGGATAATTTTACTTTTATTTAGGCATCGAAGCTAGCTGTTTGCTGAGTTTTCAGATTCAAGGGAATTAATAAACAGAGGAAGAAAATAACAGATTTCATTGGATTGGACTTGCGGATTACCGATCACAGGAGAATAAACCTAAGACTAGAAATCAGTTTTGGTGATTGGTCAGTCCGCTTATTCCGAGTAGAAAACCAAAGGGCTTCATTAAATGATCCTCAGAATGGAGTTGTCACTGTACTTCAAAAAATGGCCATTTTACCTTTTTGACTGCATAATGCAGATCTATGCATGTAGATAGGTAGTTCAATACATAATAGGAGCGGAAATAAATAACTACAAAATGAAATACCTGTGAGGTATATGAGGATGTTGCTTCGGTCGTCAGACAGGAGGCGTTTGGAGCGAGGGGTGCTGGGGGGAAGTCGGCCAGTCAAGACGCGCAGGAAGTTCTCCACCGTCACCTGAAACAAACAGGAAGATGATTTCAAGCCTTGTTTCAGGGTTTTCAAGCCAGTCTGGCACACATTTAAGGCAGAAATACAAAAATGAACAATGGCTTTTTAACAGTTCTTGTCTAATTCATGAGACTTTATTCTTTGTCATCATTACTTTACTAAAGAAAGTTTAGAACAAGGTTCTATAACATGATCCCTTTCTGTCCGCAGTCCAAAACTCGTTCAAAGCAACAAAGGTTTTAGGACCTTTTGAACCAAAGAGATAACTTTTTATTTACTTATAGGAAATGTGTCGTCATTTTTTGAAGAACCACCATTTCATTTCTACGTTTAGGTTTTTAATCAAAGTAAATTTTTTGCAAATAGAGGATTAACACATTTTCCTCTATAGGATGTTAATATTTGTGGAAAAGTGTTTATTTTTAAAGTATCTAAAAAAACTACTGGTACTTTTAGTGTCATTCTGTTGAGGAAATTCAATGCAATTATACCACAAAAAGACATGCATTATATTATATCTACATTTTAAAACTTTAGTTGATTGTTAATCATTTTTAACTTTGGTTATTAGGAGCCCTTGTGAAAGGTCCAAAGAGCCACTTGTGGCTCCGGGGCCACAGGTTGCAGACCCTGGCTTGTCGCATGTTCTCCTTCTTTCACGTCACTCTCTTGCCTCTTATTGCACATCCACGCAGAGCAGTGGCTGTTAGCGCTCCATAAAGACCGTTGTTAATAGCGGTGCTGCTTTCTTCTTACATTACTTGGTCTCACTACGATGTGGTCTTAATATTGTGGGCTCCCGTTGCTCAACAGCTTTCTGATAATAGCAAGGAGAGATGGCGGCCGGTGGCCGTTTTTTTTTTTCTCTTTTTAAAACAGAACCCCCAAAAAATCCCATTCAGCAAAAAATAGGAATTGAGCATCAAAAGCTGCGGTGTGAACGCAGCCTTACTGTCCAACAGGTTTACAGCGTGCGGGTAAACTTACCTCGTAACCACGGTAATCCACCTCAACATCGTCCCCGTACACATTAAGCTCCATGTTCTTGTGGCTAAACACCGTGGCCGGTTTGGGATTTCTGTGGTTACAAGCCATGTCGTCAGCCAGCATCAGAACTATGTGACTGGAAAAATAGAAAGCAGAAATGACACAAATACATTCATATATTTAAGAATAAGCAAAAAGTAAAGTTAAGCATGTTGAGTAATTTATATTGATAGTAAATGCATTAGTTTTTTTTTTCTCCATTAAATTTATTTTATGCAGAAAATAAACAGGAAGCAGGGTTTACTTTGTACTTTTAAGTTTTGGGAAAACAATAAACTGTATTCCATCTCTAAACATTCATGATAACAAATGTCTTAATTATACTCTCTACCCACAACGTTTAACCATTTTTATTGATGTTTTTTAACGATATCCTTCTGACCCTAATGCTTTTGTGATGTAAAATCCCATCAATGGTTGGAGCTAAAGGGTCTACAGCTCCCACAGGTACAGGTCGCCAGTCTATCGCAGGGCAACACAGCGACAAACGGGACAAACAACCATTCACGCACACACTCACACCTAAGGACAATTTAGAGAAGAAGCAAATGAACCTAACAGTCATGTTTTTGGACTGTGGGAGGAAGCCGGAGTACCCACGCATGCACAGGGAGAACATGCAAACTCCATGCAGAAATACCCAAGGTTGGATTTCAACCTTATTGCTGCAAGGCAACAGTGCTACCCACTGCGCCACTGTGCAGCCTGCACCACTGTGCAGCCATTTCATTATCTGTAAACCATTATCTGTAAACCATATTCATCAAAGGGAATAAAACCTTGAAACATTTCACACTATGAGTAACAAACCTATTTAGGAGTTGCAGTTAAAGTGAACAAATAGCTTAGGGTTGCCAATAACCTTAAAAATACTAAATAAAAAATGCAATCTCTTGCAAATTCTGTCAAAAAAGTGTACTAAAACCATAATGGTGTGCACGTTTGTATAAAGTAAATATGAGAAGCTTTATGCATATTTGAGCTTTGCAACTATGCAAACAACTTTTCACATGTTTTCCTGGAAATTGGGGGAATTAGATTACCCAAGCAGTTAATCTTGGTATAATTTAAAAGGAGTTATCATGTTCTTTCAAATAAGACGTTTTTTAAAAAAATATAAATAACTGTTTGAACATTTTTCCAGCTTTGCTTAATTGTAGTTTTTCTGTCAACATCCCCAATCAGCAGTCGCCCCTGATTCTGTATCTGTTAGCCTGGATGGTACCTGTCAGGGATGCCCAGCCTCTTCACGCTCCTGTACACAGACAGAGAATTGGCCACATGTCGGTAGTTGAACCAGAACCTGGAGGTACACACCTGTTGGTGCAGAAGAAAAGGTCAGATCATCAGGAAGAAACGTGTTCGTGTGCTGCTCCCACCATTAATGAAGAGAATCAGCCAATAAATACTGACCAGGACAGCCCAGTTGTTGGTATGACCGCTGCTGAAGAACTGCCCTGCTGTATTCTTAAACAAAAATAAAACAAAAATGTACATATGTCGTGTGATTTGGGTGTTTCATAGCTAAAAGATCCAGTCAGCAGTTAAACAGGCTTTATAAAGAGACATAACAAGCTAACCGGAAGCAAGTTGTCTGCTGAAATATAACTAAAAATACGCAAATAAAGCAGGAAATTCAAAGATAGAAATAAGACCAAATACTCACCTCGATGTTAATGCAGTCCGTAACTAAATACGTTACGAATAAGCTTAGTAAAGCAAGGAATTTCATTGTGCAGCGCTGTCAACACTGCCTTGATATCGAGGAAGTAAAAAATCCACCCGGTGAGTACTTCCTGTACAAGAATTTTCAAAATAAACGTTCGGACCTGTTTTTAACAAATTTCAACTAAGTCCTTCTCCAGCTTTATTTAAAAAGCCAAGAAAATTACAACAAAAATAATAGAAAACTAAGAGCCTCAACTCAAGCGTTTATTGGTCCCTAAACAGACCTTGATTTGGGAAATCACTACTGTTGCTCCACACCTGGATTCTTTTTTAAATATCCATGTTTGAACATGTATGTCTTTTATGCATTAAATACTTGGTATTTATTATTAAAATAAATAACTAAATAAAACTAGAAACCAATATAATACTTTAATTTACAGCCCAATCTTTGTCACTTCCAATGATGTACAGGAGATAAATTAAAATCTCATTGAAGGTTCATTTGTTGTAGTAACTCAATTGTGAAACACATTCCATAGATTGCATTAAACAAAGACTGTCGTTTTCCAGCCTTTGTGTTATCAGGATTTTGCACTTAAAGGTTATGAAAACACATTTAGGATTAGAATTTAAAAAATAAAAAAAAATTAATACAGGCATGTAGACTTAATGAAAAATATGATTAATACCTGTTGAAAGGTTGTTATTTAGTTACAAAAGGTGCTTTTAATCTTTAAAAAAGCATTGTTGGAATGCATATTCAATTTTTTTTAGATTTATGTTTCTTTACAGTACTTAGGAAACTTGTTTTTAAAATGTTTAAGCATCTGAAAGATATATTTTTGTTGATTTTAGATAAATTCTATTATGCCTTCTAAAGTTCAGAAGTCAATATTGGCTAAACAGGGGACACTTTAAAACAACTGAAACACATGAAACATATAGTGGACCAAAAGGCCCCCAATTCGATAAAGGAACAAGGTTTTCAATAAACATTTACAGGTGAAACGCAAATGAAATTTAATAGAGATATCTATAATTAGTTCAATGTCCCAATTCCCTCCTAAAACAGTTATTATTTAAATATGAAGACCAAACAAATTAATTCACTGCTTATTCAGTTGTTTCAGTTCCATTTTGGAGCACCTCAATACATTTTATCTGTCAGCCCTAACCATCAAAGTCAGCTGGCAGAGCCAACGCTGCTATGGACAAGGTGATCAGTCTGCAGCAACACTAGAGCAGTTTAGCCAATCAGGTCTATTTGACGAGCCATGCTGATTTTCACATAAATAAATCCAGGTTTTAATGAATAATTTACAAATGTTGTTATTTGGCAAATTTATATATATATTATTGGCATATTTATACAATTTCTGATGCACATTCTAATGTACTTCATATGATTTTATTTAAGTGATTACACATATAAATATTTTTTTGCCAGATTATATAGTTCTGTATATAGGTTGTTAGTAGATCAAATTGCTGACAGGAATCTGAGATGACCATGCTGAAAGTTTTAATAAAAGTAAGACAGAAAACGTATGGGTCTTGAACAGACAAAAGGAGGAACATGGACATGAACATGGAGCATAGACAGGAAGAGGCAGTAAAATGGTAGAATCCAGCAAGGAGCGATGAAAAACCAGGAACTTGAAAACAGAGGCAGGGGTGGAAAATAACGAAAAAATCTGGTGAGCTAATCAGAGAAGATGTGGAACAACTGAGGCAGAAAGAAAGCAAGGAAGCTGAGAGAGGGAGACTAAGGAACACAAGGAAAACTGAACTAAGACACAAACAGACTACTAACCAAGGAGAAAGAGACTGGCACTGGTCTAAGAAAATAAGACAACACACATTGAGAAGTGAACTAATGAATAAACCAAACACAAAGGAATTAACTAGTATGGAAACACCTTACTAACAATGATGAACAAATAGAAATTAATGGAATATGGTAAAAGCTAAAATAAATAAACAACAAGGAAACACTGAATGCACAACAACAAATTAGATCAAAAACACAAACCCCCAAAGATCTTAACATGTGGAGGAAATAAAAAACTGTATTCCATGATTACTCTTAAAAACGGAAAAGTGAGAGTACATACACTCCAGGGAAGAGAATTAAGTCAGAAAATAGCAACTCAACTGAACCTGTCCATATCAATAGTCATAGCAATAATGGAACTGGAACTGTTACAATAAGGCTGACTATCTTACCATCACACACAGTAAGGAGGATGGTAGGGGACATAAATCAATGTCCAAGGCTCACAATGGGAGAATTGTAGCAAAGCAGAGTGGCTTGTTATGGTCACAAATTCTCCAGAACATCCGTTGGACACCATCTAGATGCCGATTGATTGTTTGCATTGCCTGTCCTACCATCACAAATGTAAACAAGAGGCGTTTGATCAAACATATCTGGCACTTTGACTGGGCTCGTGTGGTTTGGGCAGTTGAGATTCAGACTGAGCTTTATGACCACAAACATTTCAGGTTGGTCACAAAACAAACTACCGGTATTACTTGGGCTGCAACTCAGTAGATGAGCTAGTAGATAACTTTCATTCTAAAGTCTCAGACATCATTGACTGCATTGCTCCAGTTAAAGTGAAGGTTTTTTCCGGGAAGAAAAAATCTCCTTGGAGAAATGCTCCAGCAGTTAGAGGTGAAAAAAGGGAATGTCGAAAAGCTGAACGCAGGTGGAGAAAGAACAGACTCCAGGTTCACTACGACATCTATAAAGAGAGACTTTACAGATATAACTTACAACTGAAAAATGCAAGAGAATCTTTCTTCTCAGAGATCATCAAGAAAAACATTAATAATGCTCGTGTCTTATTTGCCACAGTTGACAGGCTAACAAATCCTCCTGTGTCAGTGGCTTCCGAACTCCACTCCACCAGGGCCTGCAATGAATTTGCTAACTTCTTTACTGAGAAAATCCTAAAAATTAGAGGATCAGTCTGTACATCCACACCAGCTCTAGAACCAAAGCCGTATACAGCAGGGACTTATCCTGACAAAATGTCCCAATTCAGCCAAATAACCTCCTAAAGCTTAGAGGAGATCATTCAGCAGCTAAGTTCCTCTTCATGCTGTCTTGATGTTCTACCCACAGTTTTCCTTAAGAAAGTTTTACCTGGCATAGCGTCTGAGTTGACTCAGATAATAAACACGTCCCTTCTGTCAGGTGTTTTCCCCCAGTCCCTAAAAACAGCAATTATCAAACCACTGCTGAAAAAGAACAATTTAGACAAACTACTACTCCAGAACTACAGGCCCATCTCAAACCTCCCCTTTATCAGTAAGATTATTGAAAAAGCTGTGTTTCAACAATTAAACACCTTCTTAACAACAACCAGCCGTTTTGACGTTTTCCAGTCTGGCTTCCGTGCTCACCACAGTACAGAGACCGCCCTTATTAAGGTGTTCAATGACATCCATATAAATACAGACTGTGGAAGAACCACCGTGCTGGTTCTATAGGATCTCAGTGCAGCATTCGATACTGTCGATCACTCCATTCTGTTAGAACGCCTGGAGAACTGGGTCGGCCTCTCTGGTACAGCTCTCCACTGGTTTAAGTCCTACTTAAAGGACAGGGACTTTTTTGTATCAGTAGGTAACTTTACGTCAGAGATGACAAAAATCACATGTGGGGTTCCCCAAGGGTCCATCCTGGGTCCCCTCCTCTTCAACATCTACATGCTCCCCCTAGCTCAGATAATAAAAAACAACAACATCAGCTACCATAACTATGCAGACGACACACAGGTCTACATCACCATGTCACCAGGTGACTATGAACCAGTTCAGGCACTGAGTAAATGCCTAGAAGAAATCAATACGTGGATGTGCCAAAATTTTCTTCAGTTGAATAAAAACAAAACAGAAGTAATAATTTTGGACCAATAGAGGAGAGATCAAAGGTTAGCACACAGCTTCAGCTGCTTCAGTTAGGAACCACTGATCAGGCCCGAAATCTGGGAGTAGTGATGGACTCAGACCTGAACCTCCAAAAGCATCTAAAGACAGTTACAAGGTCGGCTTTCTATCACCTGAAGAACATTTCTAGGATTAAAGGACTAATGTTACTGCAACGGTGTTTTCACAGGTCTGCCTAAAAAGTGGATCAGACAGCTGCAGCTGATCCAGAACGCTGCTGCCCGCGTCCTCACTAAGACTAAGAAAGTAAAGGTTCTAAAGTCCTTACACTGGCTCCCTGTATCTCAGAGAATAGACTTTAAAATACTTCTGTTAGTCTATAAATCCCTGAATGGCTTAGCACCTAAATACATCATAGACTTGTTATCAGTGTATCAACCCTCCAGACCACTCAGGTCTTCTGGCTCCAGCCTTCTCTGCATACCTAGAACCAGAACTAAACAAGGAGAAGCAGCATTTAGTTCCTATGCTCCACTTATCTGGAACAAACTTCCAGAAAATTGTAAAGGTGCGGAAAGCCTGAGTTCCTTTAAATCAAGATTTGTTTCAGATTGCCTTCAACTGTTCTAGTTAACTGAATCACCACTTTTTTGTTCTTTTTTCTATCTACATTTTATTCCTACTTGCTTTTATTCTGTTTTATTTTGCTATATTTTAATCATGTAAAACACTTTGCATTGTCTTTGTACTGAATTGTGCTATATAAATAAATTTGTCTTGCCTTGCCTTGCCTTGCCTTACTGTGTGGAAATACACCCTCTGCCCCCTGTTAGGAATGAGGATCTCCTTGTTCAAGCCCGGATTAAACATCAGCAGTCCACTGTTAGCAAAGTCATCACACAGTGGACTTTATCCTTATTCTTCCAGAGCTGCTGAGAAGGTCACAGAGGTGTGATCTGGTCCAAATGTTTTGTTTCTTTTTATCAGGTGAAAGCTTAAACTGTGTCCTGGTTACTGCTGGAATAAGCATTGCTCTTGGTACTTTTACAGGTATCCAAAGCACTAGATGTGGTCTGTTGGCAGTTTTAAGCTGTGTTGACAAAGCTTATAGTTAGAGTGGCTCATGTTACCCTGAGCTACCTCTATAGTTATGCTGCTATAGGCTTAGGCTGCTGGAGGACATCAGGGTCTATTTTTCTCATTCTACTGAGTTCTACTGTTCTCCAGTTTTGCATTGTTTGTCGTCATTTCAGCTTTTAACTTTTTGCTCTCTCTCTTTTTTCTTCATAGTAGGTACACCTGGTCTGGCGTTCTGTTAGCTGTGACACCATCCAGGGAAGACAGATCACCACTATTACCATCTAATGTAGAACAGATCACTGGATCAATGTGTGCTTCTGTGCTTGTTTGTCTGTCTTGTTGTGCCTCTGCTCTGTCTTCTCTAACCCGCAATAGGTCGAGGCAGATGACCGTTCATACTGAGCCCGGTTCTGCTGGAGGTTTTTCCTTCCCGTTAATGGGGAGTTTTTCTTTCCACTGTCGCTTCAAGCTTGCTTGGTAAGAGGGACGCTTCTCCAGGAGTGAATGCTGCTTGTCGGGACTTTGATGCAATCAACTGGTTCCCTTATATAGGAAATGTTTTGACCAATCTGTATAATCTGACCCAATCTGTATAATCTCATTGAATTTGATTTAGGAAAGTGCCTTGAGATGACATGTTTCATGAATTGGCGCTGTATAGATAAAATTGAATTTAATTGAATTGAATTGTTGTGTGTGATGGAGCCTGGATGAGAGTCAGCCATCAAGCTTCCAGAAGAACAGTGAAAGACCCATTATGCCGTGGCCTCTTTCTTAATCAAAGACAGTGAGAACATTGTTAGCGTGCATGACATGAGGAACTACTTGAAATACCGTGAAAACTTAGATAACACTTTATATTACGGCTTTTTATTCACTTCTTGAATAGGGGTTTCAAGCTGTAGATATTAAGTGCTTTTTCTATCTATTTATAAAGCATAACCATGACTTTGTTTGATTTGCGAAGCCAAGAAGTTCAAACATATTTAGAGTCTGAAACACCTTTGGGGGCCACTGCACATATGGTTACATGATGTTACTTTTTGAAAATAAAAAAACCGTCTGAATCTAACAATCAGCAAAATAACCATTCATGAAATATAGAAAGATTTTTTGTTTATTTTTCTGAACATGTGGAAGAATACACAGACTGCAGTATATATAAGTACAGCATGAGAGGATGAGAGGACGAACCAATTTAAAGGCAATAATCGAGGATCAAGATATCATATAAATGGATTTAAGTTAAGACAGAAAAATTAAAGATGTTCATCACTTCCGTTGTCATTGGGTTCATTTATTTTTGCCCAATTCAGGCTATTATATTGACAGTTTTTGCTTTATTTATGTGTAATTTCTTTACTTTCATTAATTATGCCGCTGCAATGTACTTTTTATGTTTTTTCTTTTATTGAGTTCCATCATGTAGAGCACTTTGAATGCTCCTGTTGCTGAAATGTGCCATACAAATAAACTTGCCCCGCCATGTTTAATTATCATGTCTGTAACAAATATAAGAGAGAAGATCCCGTTTGTGACTTGTTCAAAAATATCTGCTTCAGGCTATTGCTTCTTTGACAGGTTCTGCTGACATTTTGGAATAATTACTACTTCATTATAAGGTCTGAGTGGTTCTAATTCCAAGCAGACTGCAGATTTAATTTAGCCGATCATTATTTGGATAGCAAACCATACAGACAGCTTTGGATGAAAAGAAAACAACCTCCTGTCCGTCGATAAAAGGCTTTGCGATTAGGACTGACTTAAATACCAAAGGACGTATGTTGCAGCTGAAGCATCCTTAAGTATCTGATTGTCCTGTAAGAAGAACCTATATAAAATGCCTTCATGCAAGGCTGATGTAAATCTGCAGACCCGAGCAGAAGGACAGATTGATGAGCATGCAGCACCAAAATCAGCTCTGACAAACAGCAGGGTGGGAGCTCTTAGTGCTCTGAAAGCTACTTTAATCCCTGCTGCTGCTTCCGCTACTTTTTGACCCACTGCAACACTCACTTTTCCCACTCACTGCTCATTATATAATAGTGCAGTCTGTAAGGTGCATCTCAGTTTATTGTCTTAATTTTTACATCACACTTGTGAATGCATATTAAGACAACACCATCGTGGAAAACTATAAGATATCGACCAACGTTGTGAAGGCTTGAGCTTTGAATCTCCACATGACTGCCGCAGTCTGCAGATGCCTGATGGTGCCACGTTCTGTTCAAATAATTATGCACAAGTTGAAACCCAACAAGAATGTCCACCCCTCGTATTATGTAGGCAGGAAACTGATTCTGTGTCCCAGATGAAAATGAAAATAAAAGTTTTGGAGCAAGACGTGAGTATAGGGAGGGAGCCGGTCTCCTTGGAATCTTTTAAAAGACTTTTAAATGACAGAGATGCCGTCACATTAACATGTAGTAGTTTTAACTGATTATTTTTAATTATATTGGGAAATCTGTTGCTTCTGACGTTTGATACTTTAACTGGTTTGTAATTGTTTATTTTTTATGTGTGGATGAATGAATGAACTGACATGTAACCCTGCTGCCTTTTTTGGCCAGAACGCTCTAGTAAAAAGAGATTTTTTTAAATCTCAATCAGACTTTTCCTGGTTAAATAAAGGTAAAATAAAATAAAAAAAATAAGTATAAAGCCCAAAACAAAAGCAGAAAACCTTGTGAAGGTGCTGGCTGTAGTTGTTAAAAGGGTGACATTACACACGATGAAATAAGTCTCAGTTGAAAGGTAACCCAGAGAGGAAGAAGCCATCGCTCAAAAAGCAACACAAAAAGTCAGATCACAGTTTGAAAATTCCCACAAAGACAAGGACCTTCATTTTTGGAGACGTTTCCTGTGTTTGATGCAACGGAAACTGTAGCGTTTGGCAACAATTACAGTTTTATTTGGAGGCAAAGGGGAGAACAACGTCCCATCTGTGAAATACGAGAGTGGCAGCATCATGTTGTCAGCCCATTTTGCTGCAGGAGGCACTGGTGGACTTCACAAACTGAATGACATCCTGAAGAAATAACATCATCTAGAAGTAGCTTCTGATGGGTCAGTGCCCAGCATCTGTGTTAACTGCAAGGCACACCTGTGAATATGCTTCAAGGCAACACCAGAGAGACGCTGCTTCCTAGTGTGACATCATGGAAAACGGACTGAACGAGCCACAAGTGCAGAAACAGAATTGTGGATTCCCAAAAGTCTGGTTCTTCCTTGGGTCCAGTGTTCCTCCAAACCATCACATCCAAGTAAAGACACCAGGAATCTCCAGGCAGGAAACCAGTCAGGGAGGAGATGGGTTCTGCGTCCCAGAGATAAACAGGTTGTGGATTGAAAAGGAGGAATCAAAAGCAAAAGACCTTGTGAAGATCCTGGCTAAAGTTGGTCAGAGAGTGCCAGTATGAAAGGACTACCGCATCGGCATGGCAAGGCCCCTCTGAGAGGAGGAGGCTATTACGTTAAAATGAACTTTAAAACCAGATTGCAGTATGCAAATGGACTCTGGGACCAAAAGGGTAACTTTTGAAAACACGTTCTTTGGTGTGGGGGACGCCTGAGAGCCTGAAAACACAGGCACACAAAACACACAACTGTGACGTACGGGGGCGGCAGCGTCATGTGTGAACGGCTTATTGTTGGTATCCTCAGGAAAAACAACATTAGGGGAAAACTGGTCTTTCGAAAGCACAACGATTTTGAGCAAACCTGCAAAAAGACAGCAAAGTCAATGTTGAGCATTCAGGAGAAACGGGCCAACATTTCAGCAAATTACTGAGCGACGCCTCTGCAGCTGCATATTACCTTGTTTAACTCTCTAAGACATTTTTATAAGTTAAGATAAAGGCTACATGTAGGTTATGTTGGTTCGATTTCTTTTAAAGCAAGTGGCGTCACAGAGGAAGAAAAACACCGAGTTTCATCAAGTTTCGGTGTTAACCGCAAATGCCACCAGGGGGCGTGGCGTGCGCTGTTGCGCATACAGAACCTGTAGCTGCCGTCGGCAGAACGCAGACCATCCAAAGCGGAGCTGCGCGCCGGAACCCAAGCGCTACAGAAAGCAAGACGGCCGAGCCGAACCCAGCCGAGCCGAACCCAGCCGAGCCACGCATCCGGACCACTGAGAAGGAGCGGGAGCAGGCGGAGGAGGAGGAGGAGGACGGCGCGGTGGAGTCACCTGCAGGAATCCAGTTGTGAAGTTCGCAAAGATATGAGGGAAAAAATGCGCTGAACGGAGACCCGTCACGAACTCGGTTCCTAACCAAAGATATCCTGAGACAAATCAGAGGGAAAGCAGGTGGGGAGACAAAATTCACCTCCGACAAGTTTTTTTAATCTTTTTTTTTTTTAAGAGGAAATCCTGCTGAAGATGAATACCAACGATGCCAAGGAGTATCTGGCACGGAGGGAGATACCTCAGCTGTTTGAGGTGAGAGATGGAGCTGACATGATGTTTTCCGCCACAGGATGAATGTCTGACGCGTTGCAATGTGCGCTGGAGAGTCTGAGCAAAAAGGAGCTGACATGTCATCTTTTAGTGATAAACCTGAAAATACTCCGGCTGAAAGCTTTAATAACAAAGGGCATAAAAACTATAGTTTAATGGGGACTTTAATGTATAACGGTAAGCATCCGTATTACATTTAACTTATTGCAGATCTTTTCATTCCTATCAGGTTTTAGCTGATAAATGTGAAAATAAATATTGTTTCTGCAAAAATGCACGCATATTTTTTTTTGTAAATAAATAAATAAATATGTAAGTGGTAATCTTAAATGTTCTCATCATTAAGTTCTGAGCTTGCATGAATATTTATATGAAATTCCTTCTTCTTTTTTTTTAACAGGATAGTAAATTAGCTCCTAATTACTCGCACTGTGTTGTGTGGCTAATGTTTGCAAGCAATCAGTGCAATCGCTGCTGCTTATTTGCTGTCAGTTTAAATTACGCTAAGCAGCGAAGCGGCACATCATCATAACTACTATTTTGGTGCGTTCAGCTGAAGCTCGGTTGCACTGTTTTCGTCATCAGTCTAACTCATAATTGGATGAAACCGTTTTCTGGAAGCTTTGCAGGATGCATCGGGGCTCCAGGGGAGGAGGAGGAGGGTGGAGATCAGGAAGGAAGTCCCAGAGGAGAGTGTTGTTTTGGAACATTTTAGGGGAGAGGCAAACTTCACATGTATAAAGTTCGTTTTCAAGTTTATCCCATATTGCTGATTTCTCCTCTTCTAAAAGCAGCCATAGAAAAAATCATCAGGGTCCTGCCCTGGCTCGTCAGGCTGTGTCCAAATTTCACGGACAAAATCAGATGATTGGTTCCCCTTCTGGAGCTCAGACAGCCGGCAGGTTTTAAGTTCTAGATCTCATTAGTTGTTCAGCTCCCACAGTACAGCACCTCACAACAACGACCAGCATCACCCCTCAACTCCTACACCTCATCATGTTCTCTTCGACCGTGTTCCCCACAGAGTCTGCTGACGGGTTTGATGTACTACCGGCCCGATGACCCGATCGAGTACCTGGAAGGCTGTCTGAAGAAAGTCAGGGAGCTCGGCGGCACGGATAAGGTGCGGTGGGATACCTTTGTGGGCCAGGAGAGGAAGTCCCTTCCTCCGCTCAACGGAGGCCAGTCACGCAGGTCCCTCTTCAGAAACGGTGAGGCTGCAGAACGACGCAGGAGAAAGTAAAGATTTGGTCACTGGCAGCTGAGTCTGGAACATTCAAGGTCTTTTTTATTTGAATATATACACAAACGTCTGCAAACGGCTTGAAATTTGACATATTTTGTGACAAACCGTCTTTCATTATGTGAGAAACCAACACAAAGAAGCACCTAATTAAGAAGAAAGAAATGATACTTAGGTTTCAAGATTTTAACATATAAAGATCTGAATAAATATGGCATGCATTCATATTCAGCCCCATGGAGTCAAAGCTTACAGTGTCACATTAAGGGCAGTAATTACAGACACCGGCTTTTGCATAATTTACTGACGCAAGTTTTTTTTTTGCGGTTGTGTCTCAACCAGTTCTTAACATCCTGACATGTTTCCCTACTTGTCTTTGCAAAACAGCTCAGGCTCAGTCAGACTGAAGGGACAGCTCCTGTGGTCTATAAGTTCCTAATTGGGTTTAGATCTGGACTTTGACTGGGCCGTTCTCACACATGAATATGCCTGATTTCAAGCATTTCCTCTTAGCTCTGCTTGTATGTTTAAAGCCGTTGTCCTGCTGGAAGGTGAACGTCTACCACAATCTTCAATGTTTCGCAGCCTTGAGCATCTTTCATGTCCAGATTGGCGTGTATTTAGCTCCATCTTTTGTTACATTACTGGCTTTCCTGTCTCTGGTGAGGAAAAGCATCCCCACACTATGATACTATCACCACCGTGCATCATTGTGGAAGATAAGTGTTCAAGTGCTTCATTCTCATCTGACCAGAGCACCTCCTTCCACATGTTCGCTGCGTTCCCTGCATGGCTTTTGGTATATGTTTTCTTTTTTAAATAGAATATTCAGACCGTAGTAATGGAGTACACAGACTATTAGTTGTCTTGTCAACAGATTCTCTCGCCTCAGGTGTGGACCTCTGCAGCTCCTCCAGAGTTACCATTGGCCTCTTGCTTGCGTCTTAGATGAATATTCTCCCTCTGTAGTCTGCAAGTTAAGGTGGACGGCCACATCTTGGTAGATGTGGAGTTTTCAGATGGTAGATTGAACAGAGCTCTGTGAGATGTTAGGATGTTGTTTTCTAACTTAACTCTGCTTTAAACGTCTCTCCCCGACCTGCTCGGTGTGTTCCTCGGTCTTCATGATGATATTTGTCCACTAATGTCCTCTAACAAAAGTCCGAGGCCTCCACAGAACGGCCGGATTTACACCGAAAGGACACGACACACAAGTGTGCTGATTACTTTTTAGGTTAAGTTTGGAGAAAAAAAACGCAGGTTGAACTGGAGTTTTTTAGTGTTATCAGCATAAAAGGGGGTGAACACACATGCATACCCAGCATGTCAGATTTTAATTTTGTAAAAACCATGTAAACCATGTACATGGAGATGGGGACTAGCCTCCCTTGTGATCCCTGTGATATGCAATGGATGGCTGGATGAAAACCAGGCGTCATAGTCCTGCCTCTTCACAGCTGTGTGCATTTATTTACTGTTCGGTCTCTCATATAAAATTAGAATAAAATACATTGAAGCGTGTGATTCTAACGTGACAAAATGTGACGAAGTGACAAAAGAAGGTTATTTTAATTCAATTGATAGCAAATCATGTCTTTCCTAACACTGATAAAACGTTAAAAAAAAACTCATCATGAAACATATGTTGTTTTCTTCTTTTTAAAGAAAGCTAAAAGACCACATCCAATTGCTCTCCAACACAATCACCGCCAAAGCAGCCCAGTGTTTTGACAGTGAAGGGGGCTGACATTTGCACAGCACCTTAAGGAGTTTGTTTGCAGATCCGCTGTTAGAGGCCCTCAGTTTTTCTTTGAAGTACAGGAAGGAGAATACTTTTAGAGTATAATAAGATGCTTTTTCCGCCGGCTCTAATGTGCTGTGTACCCATGTGCGTCACCACTCTCACTCCCTGAAAAGTGCCGAAAGTGAGACACCTGAGCTCTTTCTGCAAAAATGATCTTTTTTTTTTTTTTTTCCTTTTGTTTGTTTTTAGAGAAGCGTTTTCTGTTAGGATATGATGTCCAGTGTGCAATTATTGCTAACATGAATGCACTTCCTTCACGGAGCTGTTGCGGGGGATGATCATGCACGGTTAATGATTGATCTTTGAGACGATTTCAAAAGGCCGTCCATTCAGTTATTAATTCCAGTTATGACCCTGCACAGCTGTTTCTGTTACAAAAAAAAAATAGAGCATGCAAAACGTGGTCAAAATTTGCAAAGCAAAGTCAAATTTGTTTATGTTGGCAGCAGCGGTATGCTAATGGTATTTCTATAGCTTTATCCTGTTATTTGAACTTCAAAATCTTTACATGTTTGTGTTTGAAACAGCGGCCTACGAAGAGAACCTGTGAGAGCCCGCCTGTGAGCAAGTAAAACTTTTACCTGCACTCACACGGCTCCTGCCACAAGACTCCACAGCGAGGTGGAGATCGTACAAATAAGAGAAGCAGTGGCAGGCAGATATACGATTTAAAGATATCGCCTGGAAGAAGGCTGAAAACATATGCAGCTACACACAGCAACCGCCTGATGAGTGTTATTGATAAATGTAGCTTGTGGCCGAAACTCATATCTGCCATGTTTCGAAAGCCCGAAGAAAGGACGCTCTGCTCTGATGTCTTCATTCCATTGCTACCGATCTCCTCACCTCTTATTTGTGTCAGTAGTGGTCGGAGCAGCAGAAGCAAGCGGAGCGCTAAGCCATGAGTGTTCCTGCTGCAGCTTCACGATCCGAACCGTCCCTTTGGGTTTTATAAATTAAAGCAGCTTCAGTTTCCCTGGAAGAGATTGCATCAGTAATTTCTACTCAGTTCAGTTTACTCATGTAGCGCAAATCGTCATGTCGAGGCACTTATATTCCATATAATTGCCGAAGTCAATTATATGGAAGCTTGCAAACAGATTGATTAAAAAGTTTTTTATATAATGAAACCCGGCAGATTGCATCGAGTACTTTCATTAATATTGAGAAAGTTGTACGATCAAGGCAAAGAGTGCTTTGTTCTGTCCATCTTTCCCTTAACTTTCCCTTAACAGTTTCCTTGTTCCTGGACTCCCCAGTACAACGCTGCCGGCTGTCATTTCCAACCATCGAGATTGTTTATTAAGATGCCTTGTTTTACAGCTTACATAATGTTTTACTTGTAAGCCAAACAGTTCAATTTTAGTCTCACCTGACTTGAGCACCCCCCTCTGTTTTCTTGTCTTCCTATTTGGTTCAGGACAAAAGGGTGGAGGGGAACATTACTTGATTTTTTTAAAACAATCTAGCAATCTTATTTCTCTTCCGTAAAGTCCAGATTTGTTGAGTGCTCAGGTTTTAGCTGTGCTGTTAACAGATTCTCTCACCTGAGCTGTGGATCTCTGCAGCTCCTCCAGAGTTACCATGGGTATCTTGACTGCTTCTCTGAATAACGCCTTGTGAGGCGTGCAGTTGTGCTGTACTCTTCCCATTCTTGGACGATGGACTGAGAAATGCTCTGTGAGATGTTGGGGTATTAATTATGACCTAACCATAATTATCTGCTTAATTATGACCCAACTTCTCCACACCTTCCTACCTGACCTGTCTTCTCTTCATTGGCTTCCTGCCCGTCATCCCATTGATTTTAAAATTTTATCGCTCCCCTTTAAAGTTTGAAATGGTCTAATCACGCACCTTGAAGAGTACGCCAGTTTCTCCTCTATTTTCCAAGGTTAAAAAACAGAGGTGACTGAGCGATACCTTATCTCTGTATGGTCGCACCGTTGAGCCCAAAGAATCATTTACATGTCTTTTAAAAACGCCTCTCTCTTCCCTTTTAGGTTTTTGCTCTTATTATGATTATCGGGTTAACCGTGAAGCACTTTGATTAACTTTTGTTGTTCTTTTGCGTTCTATATAAGTACATTTGACAATTACATTGCTCTATAAGGCCTTCACAGTAATACTGAGATTGGTTGATTCTGTTTATTAATTAGGTGAATGGTATGTATGGGTAGCAGATTAAAAGAGAGTACATCTGCAGGGCATGCATTTCGGGTAATAATTTGTAAAACCATTTGAAAACGTCGCACAACCCAAGCCAGGTGTTCACCCGCACTGTGTAAATGTTGAATTTAAAATTTCAAGTGTTTGAACATGATTATCATTTTCACATTTAGGGGAAAAAGGGGAAAGGTGTGATGGAGAGGAGCATCGCAGCCTAGGTGCGGGGCTGGAGTCATGTTGCATGAAGGTGTTATGCTGCAGGAGGGACTGGTGCACTTCACAAAAAATATTGCATCATAATTAAAAGACAGTTTAAGAAAATCTAGAAACAAATGGGTCATCCAGTTAGGGGTTAATCTCACTGACTGATCTCAGTGGCAGTAACAAATATGTGGGCTGAGCTGAAAAGTTGTGGATGGATACTCAACCCACAAAGATTTAAATGCTACAAAATACCATAGAAATATATGTAAACCTCTAAATTTAAGGAAAGTTCTAAGTAGTAAAAATAGTTCTCAAAGTTTTCTGCCATCAAGCTGATAAAAATGTTGTCAGCCCTCCCTGGTGTAAAAAAACAGGAAACGTTGAGTCAGAATAAATATCAGTGAGGAAAACAAAAAGTTTGGTTAAACACTAAATGTCTAATAAAATGTAGAGTTTTGTGGTTGTAATGTGACAAAAGGTGCAAAAGTTCAAAGGTTACCAATAGTTTGGTACGTTGTGTAGGCTTTTTGTTTTCTAGAGCCTTCAGAACATAATTTAGCCGAAGCGAAATTATCTGCATCAATAAGTGGAAACAGCTCCAGATTCCCTGGGGCGGATTGCATCAGTAATTTCCATCTTTATTAACTGCATTAATGTTGTGAAAGTTATATAATCAATGCTTTAATCACCAGAGACAGCAGGATAATTACCAACCCTAATGAAGCAGCTCTGTTTGCATATATAATTAATGTGATCTCCCCTCTAATTTACCGTTAAAAACACAACTCATCAACTCCTAAAATGACTGACAGGACGAATGTGGCTCCTGAACGCAGAAAGCCCAGTTGTTCATCAACGCACAAATAAAAAAAATAAAAAATCAGATGTCCATGCGCCTCATTAATAACCGTGTACTGTGCTTGTCTTTTTTGCCGCAGTGTTGCCCGACAGCCCCAACTTCCCCTACAGACGCTATGACCGCCTGCCTCCCATCAGCCAGTTCTCCATCGAGAGCGACTCGGACCTGTCGGAGACGGCCGAGCTCATAGAGGAGTACGAGGTGTTCGACCCTTCCAGGCCACGGCCCAAAGTCATCCTCGTCATCGGTAAAGGAGCGCTGCAGTCTGAAGTCTTCAGGGAGGAGCTTTTGTTTCCCGTTAGATAAGAAGCAGCAGATGCGTGTGCGTGTTGGTGTGCGCGTGTGTCTTTCTCTTTGGACGTTGTCCGGTCCTTTTATATCAAAGGATTTAAAAACTAAAATGTGTTTTTTGTTTAATTTGCTGGTGATCTAAAAATACGACGCGTGGGTAGGAATCTACGATCTGGGACGGTGCGTTTGTGAGAGCGCGTGTCTGTTTCCTGGTATTCAAAACGTAACGGCACCTCTCGCCGTTTCTATCATCAAAGTAGATCTTGCTGCATGTCCCACAGTGTGTTTGACACTCCTAATCTGGTTTCCTTGGCGTGCCTGCTTCAGGCTGTCAAATAGTCTTATTTATCTTGTTAATCATGCATACCGTTTGCACAGCAGAAGTAGTGAACCTAGTTTGGCTCAAACGTAACTTTAAAAGTTTATAAAAGCTCAAGAAAAAGGACTCCAGCCTCTTCTCAAAGCTCCCGTTTAAATGGACGCTGCTTTCAGGGGGCTTTTCACGCTCTCCGTGGAGAGGCTGCTAGGTGTTTGTCCTCGCAGCAACAAAGCCAGTCCCTGTCTCCTCCTCCTCTGGGCCCTGGTTCTGAACGGAAACGCAGCGTGGCAGCCGCTGTCGCCTCCGCGGAGGATCACGGGGAAAGTTTTGTCTGTCAGGTTTGCAGAGAGATGTTAGGAGGATGTTCGGACGAGACCGGGCCAAGAACTACAGCGTGCTGCCTAACAGAAAACATGGCTGTCTGTACCCATCTTTACATAGACGTTAGAGAAATACCTCTGTACTCCAGAGAAGATCGTTTCTCAGTCCTCTTTGCAGAGGCTCTCTAGATCATCTAGATTCTTGTGCCGTCTTCTCTTCAGCTTAGGTCCGTAAGATGCTTATTTAAAATGTCCTGGCAATTTAAGGCCTTTGCGTTGATATGCACTCCAACAAGGTTTCCAGGCTTTTAGCAAAATAATACAAAAAAAAACCCCACAAACATTCTCTTTTCTGATTTATGATTCAACCTAAAATCATTCATATCTCTGGCCGATTTAGGGTTTAGTTCATATTTTCATTTTTACAAGTTTACCGACGTTAAGGTTTTGGATGGGTCCAGATTAGAATAACATCGAGAATCTATGTAAAGATTACAATGATGGCAAATGCTTGAAGCTCAATACCACTGAAAAACAGGAAAAGTTTGATTGACCTTTTTACTGATTATAAAGAGATAAATGTTTTCTTTTCAAATTGACCCTCGTTTTATGTTTCTGAATCATCTTTTGGGAGACGTCTGTCTGATTTCCTGACAGAAACACACTTTTTGTTTAAATTACAATTATTTTAAAGGAGACATATAATGCAAAATCCACTCTTCTAGCCCTTAAATGTATTTATTTTTGGTCTCTCTAAGAGTGCGGAAGAGTTGAATTAGTCTGTCCTGGTGCTGCGTAGATATCTTTATGTTCTGTTCGGGTCATATTTTCAATCTGTTCAGTTTTCTCTATTCTCTAGTGCGTTTGTTAAACAATAACATCGCAATATTTGCTGCGGAACTGCTAAACATGGTCATGGACTTCCCGCAACCCAATTTCGTGGATCCGCCGTTTTTATTTCTTGAAGCAATCTTGTAGTCCGAGTTCAAGGATGCCCGATGGGTGTATTAACCCACACAATTCATGACACCGTCCCCCAGTATACTACAAAAAATGGCCAAACGTGGTGGAGTAGAACGCTCTACGACCTGCAGGGGGCGGGGTGTGAATGACTCCTTTAGATTTAAAGAGACAGCACCAAAATCAGTTGCTCTCAGACTTCAGAACAGGGGCAAAAATAACGAGGAATGCAGACCAAAGCTTTGCAGTTCCACTTTATATAGAGCAAAACTTCAAGTGAAAAGGAAGGATTTAAAAGCACGATATGTCCCTTTAACTCTAAATCTGTCAGGGGTATGAAAACATTTGGTCTTAACTGTAAATTTGTCCTTAGTAGATTTTTAAGCTACTTGACTGCAACCAAGCCAGTTACAGTCACAAAGCTCTACAGATGTGCGGTAGAGACTCGGGAAGTTATTGTATCATGTTGGTCATTTATTGCCTTGGAGTTAAGAGGCAATTTTTTTCCGCCATCAATGCTGCGTTGTGTGTTCATGGTTTATTTAGAGTACAATGCAGAGTTAACTTGTTTGATTTAAGGATACGTTTCTGACAAGGCAACCTGGCGAACCTGAACTTGTCTCTTACAGCAGGTGTGACAAACATGCTTCAAAAGCACTTTTATGTCAAGGTCTCAGGGCTTATTTAATTCAGGCTTTATTAATATTCTCTAATAGTTTTTTATTCCCTTTTGTTTATCTTTTTTGGGTTTTTCTAATTTGCTTATTTGTTTCGATAAATGTCCTGTGGTGAGTTCAGTGACTATTTGTTCTGTTTAAAAAGCGGTTTTTACAGTTCTTAGAGGTCTTTTCCCAGGCTCATACTCCCTGGAAGAATTTAGACTTTTAATATCGGATTTCCTGTTCCGCACAACGTTTCATTTTGTTCTGTAATCAAATCGTTAATTTATCCACTTCCTGTTTATTTTGCATTCTCTGTGCCTTCAACTACTACCCTGCCGGTATAGTTTCCGAATCTAGAATAAACGCCGCAAAAACCACCTAAAGTAGTTTCTAAAACAAATTTGAAAAGCTTTTTTTTTTCAGGTAAAATATTTAGGGGTGACAAAATATGTGGTCAGATACACTTACATGCCGATATTGATTTTTTTGCTGTTGGTAGTTAACATGCCGGTGTATTTTTGGAAATAAAAGAGGTCGGCCCAGTCTGTTAGTCTTGTAAAACAGTAAAAGGCCCTATACATGTGCATGTGTATATATATATATATATATATATATATATATATATATATATATATATATATATATATATATATATATATATATATATATATAACATTACAGAAAAAATACTGTAAAGTATGTTGTGCAACTATGCAGTTGCACAATAACTGTGTAACTGCGTAGGGTGATTTGGAAAAGGTACAAAACATGCATTTTTGCACAAAAAAAAACGATTAGAAGAAACTAAAAGAGGAATAAAAGAACAGCAGGGATGACTACAATGATCACATGTCTATTTGTTTGCATAATTACTGGGAACTTAATTAGATAATTAAGTGTGCCTTTTCACTGACACCAGATACTGTAGCATACATAATCTGATCTCCAGCTAAGCCGGACTACTGCTGGTATCTTGAAAATATCTTGAGAGTCACAGTTTAGAGATCCCATAGCTATTCAGAGCACACACGTGCGACTGCTCTCCCCCTATATTGCAGGCGATGTTGCTGTAGGATTGATGGTGTTTGCACGATGGAAGGAGGAGTAAAGTAGTCTGTTTATGTGGCTAATCATATGTGGCAATCAGTATTTTTGAAGTAACTCCTTTGCATTTCTGCCATATTTGCTTTGAAAAACAAACACGGGAGCATGGCCCTGCAAAGCTTGGGGTCTTGTCCCTTCTTTGCATGTCATGACATTTCTGCTTGTTGCGCTGTTCACTGTTGCACCCTCAAGTGAAACGGTACTCTAACCCTAACCCGTAGGGCAGTTTCCATCTGATACCAACTGATCAGGAACCGAGACAAATGTAGCTGAATGATCATAACTGAAAGCCCAAACTCATGCTGTGGTTGGTCTCTGATCACCCACTTGCAAATAATGTTGGTCTCTGAAAAGGATTAACAGGACTGGGGAGAACAGAAGAGATCAGGAATGAATTTAGGTTTAAGAGAGAATAAGTAATCTAGGTACTCATCTCCTGCGCCGTTGCCCTGGTGCACAACATCTTATCTTCCATCCCTGACAGCATTCTCCTATTACAAAAGCAAACTGTCCTTAAAATTAGTTAAATACACACTTAATTTGCTCTTAGCTGAAGTAAAAGCATAGAAAATGCAAGTTCAAGTTGATGTTGAGTATAACTTTAGATCAACCCTGTATGTGTGAGGCTGCAGGTTTGTTCTGATCCTTGAACACATGAACAGTCCATCATCTGTGTTTTTCCTGATCGTGGGAACATAACCAAAGCCCAGTGATGTGTAGCAATAACACTTCACGTCTGTTTTGAGGCTAAGACCGATCTCCTTCAACAAAATATGACCTATCTTATTACTGTTTTACCACTTATATGGCTCAGAGCTTTTTAGAGTCTTCATAGTATACCTAATTAGGGGTTTAACATTTTAAAGATAAAGATGTAGCTCAGCTTATTGTTCTAAGAGAAACTATTTATTTACTCGTAAATATGCTGGTCCGAAAGACACTCACATAAACTGGGCTTGCCTTATGGGTTCTTGGAAAAAAGGTGAGTCAAAATCACATAAATCTGAGTGCAATCACTGGCTAATAATGTTTTTTTTAAACCCATGCTACAATATGCAGAGGCTCTGTCTGCACTTTACAAAGTCACTTATATTAAATTAGAAAGGCAAATTAATTTAAAAGTTGTATGTCTAAGGAAACTCAGCAAATAGCATCGAGTCATGACTCACTCCTCCTGGATGAGCATGTAGCAACAGTGGACAATCGCTTGCATTGTGTCATTGACATTGCAGCCATCCCTCATACTCAGCTTGCATGTAGCGGCGGTGGAGAGGAACACTCCCCTTTAACAAGAAAAAAGCCTCCAGCAGAACCAGACTCAGTGTGAAAGGTCATCTGCCCCGACCAACTGGAGGTTTGAGAAGACAGAGCAGAGACACAGAAGTACTGGACCAGCAATACTTTCTAGATTAGAGAGGGTAATGGCAGATCCAAAGGTGGATGTGTCTAGGATAGAAACAGTAAAACTGATAAGCTTTGAGTCAGTTTTTACGTATTGAGGATGAAAAGAGAAAACATTAGTAGCAGTAAAAGCTCAGCCAACAGTCCTGTCTAGGAGAGAAACGGGGTTAGACTCTGAGAGACAGGGCAAGCTGTATCATCTATAAGATGAATTTGTTGACAACAGTAGCTCAACTGTGGCGTTAATGTCCTCCAATAGCCTAAGCCTATAGCAGCATAACTATAGAGGTAGCTCAGGGTTACCTAAGCTACTATATGCTTTGTCAAAAAGGAAAGTTTTAAGATTAGTCTTAAAAGTAGACAGGGTGTCTGCCTCACGGACCAAAACTGGGAGTTGGTTCCACAGGAGAGGAGCCTGATAACTAAAGGATCTGCCTCCCATTCTACTTTTAGAGACTCCAGGAACCACCAGCAGACCTGCAGTCTGAGAGCGAAGTGCTCTGTTAGGAACATACGGGGTAATCAGAGCTCTGATATATGATGGAGCTTGATTATTAAGGGCTTTATACGTTAGAAGAAGAATTTTAAATTCTATTCTTGATTTAACAGGAAGCCAATGAAGGGAAGCTAAAATTGGAGAAATATGATCCCTCTTGTTGATTTTCATCAGAACTCTTGCTGCAGCATTTTGGATCAGCTGAAGACTTTGAACTGCATTTTGTGGACTTCCTGATAGTAAAGAATTACAATAGTCCAGCCTTGAAGTAACGAATGCATGGACTAGTTTTTCAGCATCACCCCTGGACAGAATGTTTCTAATTTTGGCAATTTAAAAGACATGCCCTGTTTGAAAATAACACCAAGGGTTTTTACATTATTACCAATTAATGCCATCCAGATAAAGTGATTGACTAAGCTATTTCTTTTTCAACAAATTTGGTCCAAAGACGACAACTTCTGTCTTGTCTGAATTTAAAAGCAAGACATTTAAAGTCATCCAGCTAACACTGAGTGAAGGTCTGGTTGCCTCCGATTTAAGTCTGTTTGTTGTCATCCAGCTGAGTTGCTGTATATAAACGCAGTTAATGCCTTTATTCTTATAAATGGCAACAAGTGAAGACTGGGTAAAAATGAGTAGTGAAAACATAGACTGAGGACAACTTATGATTGCTGTTTCTTTACGAAGTCCCAACAGTGGGTTGGATACACCCAGTGTGTGAGGGATAGAGGGATTGTGAAGACAAAAAAGGTTAGTTCAGTTACGTCACTGCACACCCCACTTCTCCAACGAGAAAAAGAAGTTTTGCTTTTCAGACAGATGAGAGTTGTGAAATCTCAGTTGCTTTAAATGATTTGTCAACACTTTAGCTTTTAACTTAAAACCCTGACAATGAACAACTAGGGATACGTTTACACATGTATTCTCAGTTTTTGAAGTATAATGGTTGAATTCATTGAAACCTTGCTCCCAGAATATGTCTCATCTAATTCATGCTCAGATATTTGTTATTTATCTGATCTCAGGTTTACCTTGTGAAGATAAAGGGTAATAGTTTGTTTTTGTAAATACCAGAAACTCAAGATGAAAATTTGACATGGACGAAGATCCAGGCTGTGCGTTTATGCACACATGACAGTAACTCAAAAGGCACCTTTTTAACCATAATAATATCACGATCTTGAGTAAACAAGGTGTTTTCTCATGCAAGCTGCTCTCTAAGCAAAATTAGTTTGAAAATGTTTTGTGCTGAGAAGCAGTTAAGCAAGCTTACTAATAATTGTGCAGTGGGTTGCACAGTGGCAAAGTTGGTAGCACTGTTGCCTTGCAGCAAGAAGGTTAGGGTTGAACCCTAACCTAGCAAGACCCCCGGGTTCGACCTGGGATCTTGCTGCATGGAGTTTGTTCTCTCTATGCATGGAGTTGGTTCTCTCTGGGAACTCCAGCTTCTTTCCGCATTCCAGAAACAAGACTGTTAGATTAAGTGGTTACTCTAAATCGCCTGTAGGTGTAAGCGTGTGTTTGTGTGGATAGAAAATGGATGGATGATTTGGAAAAATATCCCACAACAATGAACAAAAGTAAGCAGAGTAGTTCTTGGCTTTACCTTTCTCTCAAACTTACTTTTGACTCAGAATCAGAATTTTGAATCGGAAATAACACCTGTTCTCACCCAGTAATGTCAATTCACTGACACGGATAAACAAGATATGGATTATATACGTTAAATAGAATCAAAGAAGGCGTTTTTCTGGCGTTTATTCAGATTCTGATGCATTCGCTTAGACTTGAAAGAAACAGTTGCTGTTTCCTCATACATGGATTCAAACCTATTTTGGGGGCTCGTCCAGGATTCCTAATTTGGCTCCGCCCCCAGACAAGGCAAAGGCAAGGCAAATTTATTTATATAGCACAATTCAGTACAAGACAATACAAAGTGCTTTACATGATTAAGATATAGCATAATAATAAAATGCAGATAGAAAATAGAATAAAAGCAAGTAGGGATAGAATGTAGTAACAAAAAAGAACATTAAAAACAGTAAAACTGTTTAACTAGAACAGTCAAAGGCAATTTTAAACAAATGCGTTTTTAATCTTGATTTAAAGGAACTCAGGCTTTCAGCACTTTTACAGTTTTCTGGAAGTTTGTTCCAGATAAGTGGAGCATAGGAACTAAATGCTGCTTCTCCTTGTTTAGTTCTGGTTCTAGGTATGTGGAGTAGGCTGGAGCCAGAAGACCTTAATGGTCTGGATGGTTTATACACTGATAACAAGTCTGTGATGTATTTAGGTGCTAAGCCATTTAGGGATTTATAGACTAACAGAAGTATTTTAAAGTCTATTCTCTGAGATACGGGGAGCCAGTGTAAGGACTTTAGAACTGGGGTGATGTGCTCTACTTTCTTAGTCTTAGTGAGGACGCGGGCAGCAGCGTTCTGGATCAGCTGCAGCTGTCTGATCCACTTTTTGGGAAGACCTGTGAAAACACCGTTGCAGTAATCAATTCGACTAAAAATAAACGCATGGATTAGTTTTTCCAGATCCTTCTGAGACATTAGTCCTTTAATCCTGGAAATGTTCCTCAGGTGATAGAAAGCCGACCTTGTTACTGTCTTTAGATGCTTTTGGAGGTTCAGGTCTGAGTCCATCACTACTCCCAGATTTCGGGCATGATCAGTGGTTCCTAGCTGAAGCAGCTGAAGCTGTGTGCTAACCTTCGATCTCTCCTCTATTGGTCCAAATATTATTACTTCTGTTTTGTTTTTATTCAATTGAAGAAAATTTTGGCACATCCACGTATTGATTTCTTCAAGGCATTTACTCATTATCTCAGACAAGATAATGATCTGCAGCTGTAGAGAAAAAGAAAGTATCTAGAATCTATATGGGTTGAATGGAGACAACATTGGAAAACTTAAACCAGAGTGACAGAACATTAAGTGAGATGGTTTTACTTTGTTAGAGCACACCTATTTTGAATCCGATACAGATACAATGACCTACACTGTGTTACACACAAAAAAACATTTTTGTGTGGCGCTTGCAGCATCTTTTATCTGATCTGTTTTTAAAGCTTCTTTCTGGTCTGAACCAGGTACCTCTGCTTTATTTTTTATACCGTCTGATACAGTTTGACAATCTACCAACCAGGAGAGCTGCCAGATTAAAACTGTGCCAAAAGGAGAATAGATTTTACCCAATCACAGCGTTTCTTCCCCAGAATGTACCAGAGAATCTATAATCATATTAGACTTGCTCTTAAATCATATCCTCTGAATTATATTTTATCTGCAACATAGTGTAGTCTCAACCAAGAAAAACTCTAATAGAGTTTTTCTGTTACCTGGAAATCAAACCCAACTCTCAGAAAAGGGAGAATTCAGGTTTTCAGATGGCTTCACTCAGCATGTAAAAGGATCTTTTTTAAGTTTCTTTTTTTTAAGTTTCCCTCAGGCAGTTTTACCCAAAATATCAACTTTACACGCCGCCAACACCATTCATGTTACTGAAATATAATCGTTTTATGTTTGAAATTCTGCTTCCTGTCGATAAGAAAATGTTTACACCATTAATCAAATGATATTCAGTGAAAAGAGATAATTTCTTACCAAATGCAGGATTTTCACACATACCTGTTTCTTTATGCGCGCCCACACACGTAATGTTTCACACTCGCCCATAAAAACACACACAGACGCGACAACAAACCTCCCCAAAACATCAACACATCTCTCTCTCTCTCTCTCTCTGTGCTTAGGTGGCCCTGGCAGCGGCAAAGGAACACAGAGCCTGAAAATCGCCGAGCGCTACGGCTTCCAGTACATGTCTGTGGGCGAGCTGCTGAGGAAGAAGATGATCCATAACGCCACCAGCAACAGAAAGTGGAGCCTGATCGCCAAAATCATCACCAACGGAGAGCTGGCGCCGCAGGTAGCTGAGAAGCAGAGAAGGAGAAGTGTTAGCAGGGGGGGGGCGGGTGAGATGGACAAATATTTTGGGAGAGATGAGCCGCATGTCCAGACACTCGGGTCAGGTTGTTATCACAGCACGCATGCAACAAGGAACTAATTGGCAGAAGCCGCATCGCAAGCATGCTGGAGAGAGAGGATGCTTATCTGTCTTATTAGCCTCCGTCTTTCTAAGAAAATTACTCCGCTTGGAAGAAAATGAGCACCGAACCCCTCCTGTGCTTGTTTACTCTTCCCTCTTTCAAACACAGTACCTACAATAATTATGATAGAATGACATATCCCCAGTTCAGCTGCTAGTCTGGATACACATCGGAGGATCTTGTGCGAGGCTTTATCTGTTAATACGTAAAAACTAACTCAGGGCAACTTCTCAAATGATAGAGAGCAGACACTTTTAATAAAAACAGCTGCAGCCAAGATTAAGCCGACTTCTGTTAGCCGTCACTCTCAGCGAAGCTCAGCAGAACTAAAAGACAGACACATGACAGACACCTTACCATTTCATTTAGTTGTTACAATTTCAAACTGTTCTGAATAGTCCCTCAAAGACAAAAAAAAGGTTTCTTTTCAGATCTCAGTCCAGCTTTAAACTGAAGAAAAAGTACCAGAAACCTTTTAAACATTAAAGACATCACAATGTGAAGCACCAGGCTGTTTTGGTTTTGCTTTAGAGCTGTGGAGTTTTTGCTGGGGTAGATCTGAGAACGGTTCTGAAGATCATCCAACAATCACAAGGTTTTAAACGAAAGCTGCATCGTATAATTTAAAAACTCATACATGAACTGTTTTTTTTTTAGGTTCAGCTCACACAGATCAAAAGCGCTTCACTTCATGTTCATAGCTAAACGGGGACAACAAATTAGAGCCCCGACATAAACTAGCTCAAGGCCAATTAGTAGAAGCCAGCAGCTCCTGTCGTTCATTTGGATAATTTCATCGCCTGATCGAATTCAAAAAACTGCTGTCAAATGAGGATAAAAAGCTATCCCATGTGAAAAATGTAATTTATCTTTGATCATGTGTCATTTAAGTGTGACAAAGAAGCAAAAGAGAAACAAATCTATAAGGCGGCAACTACTTTTTTTTTTTACAACTCTGCATATGACCATTTATTGTTCTTCATAAAAGGCAAAAATCATTAGAGTTTAAATCGTTAGAGATTTGGTGAGTATGAATAAGATGCAATGACTCAAAACCAACTAAGTAATCAATAATTTCTGCTCTTATTACATGTGAGCTATAAAATATGCGATGTTAGATATTAAATCAGCTTTAGTAAATCTGCTTGTGTTTTATTGAAACCACTTTTGAGGATGTTTCTACAGTGCAGACCTTGTGATGTGTTGCCTTCGCTGCAAGGTTGTAACACCGACACAAGCCTTGGACCTCGTAAACAAGACGCGTTTTAGCTCGATTATTTTCATGAATCATCCCTAGTAACACCCATACGCGTCGTTCATCATCCTTTTCTTGGCGTGCCCTTGCTGCAGTTCAGTCCACATTTCAACTGAGAAGGGGGGGAGACAGGCAGCAAAGTAGGCCAATGAGCAAACATAAATCAAGAAGTGGCTGTTAGGCGTTAAGTATAGAAGTTTAGTGTTGTCTACTGGTAGACACATGTTGCATTGACTACTGTTAAATTACTGCATTAAAGGCCAAAGAATTACTAAGCTCCAACTTTATGTTTTTTTTTCTACATTGTCCTTGCTGTTTCCCAGAGAATTGTCTAAGATTCGAGGGAAGCTGCAGTGCCTTGTATTCAAAATTCTTTTCCCAATTTTAGAAGAAGAAATCTTTATTGGTCATTGCAATTGTACATCCCAATGAAATGTGTCTTCTGCATTTAACCCATCACTTAGGGAGCAGTGGGCAGCTCCTTAAAATCCTTAAATTTTCTCAAAACTTGATGGTGCACCTTATATATTATTACCCTTGTGCTTACTGACCGATTTTCTGTGATACAACGTGCTCAAAAATCTGTTAAAATGTGTAAGTACAACTTTGGTTAGCAACGAAGCTGCTCTGCTAAATGGATATTAGGAGCATTACAGTACATTGTGTCACTACCTGATTGGACCCCTGAGCTGTCTACAAGACTGCCTGAAACAGGGCAGTGTAGTCCAACTACGACAATATTAAGACCACATCGTAGTGAGACCAAGTAATGTAAGAAGAAAGCAGCACCGCTATTAACAACGGTCTTTATGGAGCGCTAACAGCCACTGCTGTGCGTGGATGTGCAATAAGAGGCAGGAGAGTGACGTGAAAGAAGGAAAAAAAGCCACACGACCGTTCAGACTGCGCACGCTTTGAAAAATATCCCATACATATCCCAATTAGTAGCACATATGGAGATGGCACAAATCAGATTTTTTATTTTGGTGGGGGGTGGGGGCGGGGGGGTTGAAAAGATGGGAATTGGGCCGGTCACACTGCCATGAAAGAGACGGATACGGGTCACACGTGGGTAAAAAAATGGGATTTGGGTGGCATTTCCCTGCAGTGTGAACGCAGCCTTAGAGACATTCTCCAGTCAACCTTACTGAGCTTGAGTTATTTTGCAGAGATTCAGAGTCGGTTGCAGAGTCCAAAATACTAGATACATACCCCAAAGCCCTGAAGCTGCAAGTAAAGATGGTTCTACACAAGACTTGGGGGGCTGAATACAAATTAATTTTTCAGATTTTTATTTTTAAAATAAGTTGAAACCCATGAATATGCCGTTCATACAATTTGCATTTTCGATTGCAATGCAAATTGTAATTGACAAATAAAATTTGATTGATTGATATTTGGGGTTGTAACGTGGCAAAATAGGAAAATGTTCAAGAGGCGACCTTTGCAAGGCCCCACACAGGCTTGCTTACTCTTGCAGAAGCTTGGGTTATGTTCATCATATATATTTATTTTCCTGAATGTAATTAAAACTGAAACTGCGCTCAGTTGTTGAAAATAATCCTGTAACGCTGAAAGCGTAGATGAAGCGCCACGTCATTTAGCCAAATGCTGAACCTCTTCTCTCTTAGAAATCCCACCAGTAATATGAAAGGAGCATCTTGCACAATTGACAGCTCTAAAATTAAAGACTGATAGCACAATTACTTTTACAGTCTTGCTCTTTTTTTCCTCTCTGTTGCTGTGGAAGCTTTTCTACACTCAGCTGTTAGAATAACAATCCAAAGCTATTAAGGGATGACAGAGCATACGTCTACCGCCATCCACAGTGTATAGGTTTCAATGCAACAAGCATGGTCTTTAGATCATTTTGAATCTCTGCATGGGTGGCTTGGTCCACATTCACACAGCTCCCATGCAGACCAAACGTACAAACTAAACGTCTCCGTTAGTCTGGCTATTTTTAGACCAGAGCATTGCATCATGCATCTCTGACATACTGCAAATTACTTTCTGCCCAGAGAGATCCGTTCGAACATGTTGACCTCTTCCAGCCATGAGGAAGTAAGTGATGCTAAAAGAAGTTGACATTCTCTGGCTTCAGGAAGTCTTCACTCAGCTGCAGTTAGAGCCATTAAAGAAACATTTGGATTTAGATGTGTTTATCATTGGGAATTTTCCTGTAGCAAGTCGTTGTTTCCAATGACGTCCTTTCCAGTGCCAGCACGCACGTCACACGATGTTTTTCATTGATGTCCAGCACAAAGTAGTGCACCATTTTCAACACTTTTTACACAAAAATAAAATATTGAAGTAAAAAAAAAATATTCTGATGCCCTTAAATAAAATTCTGCAAAACCAATTGCCTTCAGAAGTCAACCTGTGTATAATTTAATCTAATTGTAAAACCAGCTGTTGTCTGACGTTTGTTGGAGAGTACAGGTGGCCACGCATCAACATGAAGAACAAGGGACACTGCAGACAGGTCCAGGGTTAAAGTTGCATTCAATTCAATTCAATTTTATTTATATAGCGCCAATTCATGATACATGTCATCTCAAGGCTCTTTCTAAAGTCAAATTCAATCAGATTATACAGATTGGTCAAAACATTTCCTCTCTAAGGAAACCCAGCAGGTTGCATCAAGTCTCTCCAAGCAGCATTCACTCCTCCTGAAAGAGCGTAGAGCCACAGGGACAGTTGTCTGCATTGTCCCTGGCTTTGCAGCAATCCCTCATACTGAGCAAGCATGAAGCGACAGTGGAAAGAAAAACTCCCCATTAACATGGAGGAAAAACCTCTGTCATAACCAGAACCAGGCTCAGTGTGAACGGTCATCTGCCTCGACTGACTGGGGCTTAGAGAAGACAGAGCAGAGACACAGAAAGCACACATTGATCCAGGAATCCTTTCTATGTTATATGGTAAAAGCAGATGATTTGTCTTCCCTGATGATGTCACAGCTAACAGAACGCTAGACCAGGTGTACCTACTATGAAGAAAAAAAGAGAGAGAACAAAAAGTTAAAAGCTGAAATAACAACAAATAATGCAAAATTGGAGAACAGTAGGAGAACTCAGCATAGTGAGAAAAATAGACCCTGATGTCCTCCAGCAGACTAAGGATATAGCAGCATAACTACAGAGGTAGCTCAGGGTAACCTAAGCCACTCTAACTAGAACCTTTGTCAAAAAGGAAAGTTTTAAGCTTAGTCTTAAAAGTAGACAGGGTGCATAAACGTTAAAAGTGGAGTTAGGTTAATAATTTTCAAAACTTTGAACTTCTCACAGAGCTCTGTTATGGGAACTGCAGGAGCTGCAGAGATCCAAGCCTTAGGTGGGACAACTTTTAGTTGTGAACTCGGCAAATCTTGTCTTTCAAGAAAGAGTAGCGAGAAGAAAGCCGTCATAAAAGCAAAGCCAAGAGAGATCCTGTTTGCAGTCTACTACAAGCCGTGTATGGGAGACAGCAAACATGTGGAAGAAGAAAAACTCCATGAGAGGAAGAAATACTAACATCCATATTTATCCTCACAGTTAAGCATGATAGTGGCAGCATCATGCTGTGGAGATGCAGGGAGAGTGAGGCTGGTCAGAGGTAATATAAATGGAGGCAAATGTTTCAAGTGGCACAATTTTGTTAAATGTTATGTTGTTAAGGCTTCTTCTGTGACTTAAAACAGCATACACAGATTACTGGTATGCTACCAGGGGGGAGTTTACTGGACAAGTTTATGGATACAAACAAGGATTTTGTTTTTGTTTCCATCACATGCTGCATAAATTTAGTCTAAAACAGCAGCCCACTGTATGTAAAACCATCAGCTGTTATTTAGTAAAGCAAAGTGTTTTTATTAAACCTTTTATTTAAAAAAAGATCCCTATGGGCTTTACAGACGGGCTGTACTCCCCCATCTTCACGTCTTCCTGTATGCAACAGGTGACATACCATCTTCTATGTCTCTAGCTCTTCATTTATTTCTGTTTAGCTGCCATAAACACCCCAACTATTCTTCAAGATTGTTCAGGATACTGCGCGCGGCCATTTTGGAAGTGTGATGTCAATTGTTTCTTCTCTTTTTACTGCATTTCCACTGGCTATGTTGAACACGTTATGAAAATGACCCAACAGAATATAAGATATGTACGTAGCACCTGGAGATATTAAATCAACATTTTCTGCACTCCAAGAGACTCCGAGTGCACACCAAAATGTATTTAAGCGCTTAAAAAATGGATTTTGCATCATTTCTTTAAACATACAGCCAGAGTTACGATGGAATAGTTCAGGTGAAATTGTACTAATGTGTTTGAATAATCTAATTAAAGTTCAGCCCAAAATCTGAGGTAAACTTTGAAAAATATTTTATATAGTCCCTCTTCAACACAGTTTAATGTGTTTTGCACAAAATAATTAACAAAAACGTCAGTTTTTAGACTCGTTAGAGACACACCCAAAATACTTTCTACTTCAATTACAGGGACAGATGGTTCAACTAATGGGCTCAGGAGGTTTGAACAAAAATTCATAGAATAATTTTAGATTTTTTATGAAATAAAAATCACAAACCTTGTATCATTTTAGTTACACTTCACCACTCTGGGTTGGTTTATCACAAACAAGCAGAATAAAATACATTAAAGCTTCTGGATGCAGTATGATAAAGATTTTGAAGGTTCAAGGCGGATGAATTTTTTGCTAGGCAGTGTAAATTGTTGTTAGCTCATTTATAATCTGTTGCTGGTTTCTATCCCTGAGGAGACCCCCCCCCATCCCCTTCCTTATTTGTATTGATCAGAAAACTAATGACCTCCCTGCAGATATGGCAGAAATCTAGTTTACTGCTTTTCTGACTTTAACGTGTTAGGCATTGGTTGAAGGTAATCATGAATCATGTTGCTTTTGTTATTTCCTTCAGGAAACCACAATAACTGAGATCAAACAGAAGATAATGAAGATCCCAGATGCCAACGGTATCGTCATAGATGGCTTCCCTCGAGATGTTGGACAAGCTCTGTCCTTTGAAGACCAGGTGAGTCTCTCTTTCTCGGCCTATTTGCCCTCTAAAGGTATTTTCATCCTTGTGTCAGATGATATTTCCAGCTTTACATTTACAGTCGCCCTAATAGGATTATTCACCACTGCAGGGTTCTTATCACACATGAATTTCATGGAGGTTGTTTTAACTCTCAAGTGCAAGAATGCAGCTGCTATTCTGCAGAGGCCAGTCATGGTGTCTTTCAGCACCACAACATGTTAAGAGTGATTGGAAAGAAGGCGTTTGACTTCAATGAATATGAATGCTGCTTTATTTGCTTGTGACCAAGTTGTGAGACTATAGTTTATGTGTGATAAAACACATGCATGCATAAACAATTTAGAAGCCTGTAGTGATAACTGTGGTCTTATAAACCTAAAATTTGACATACTAAATTTAACACAACTACAAACTTTTTAAATCTGTGGTTTAAAAGTAGGTTTTGAGTCCAATATGATGCCAAGATATTTACATTCATTCACAAGTCCAGCTTTTCCCCAGCCACATAAATATTTGCCTCACAATTTAGAAGTTTTGATTTAGAAATAATATTCCTACAGTTTTACTTACATTTAGTTTTAAGCAGGATTGGTTTAACCAATCTCATACATTAGCCATGGACCGTGTAAGTTTCCTGGTTACTTGAATCATGTTTGTACCATGTGTATAAATAACAGTATCATCTGCGTACATTTGAATAAAGACATTAGGACAGACTGAAGGGAGGTAATTTATTTATAGAGCAAATAACAACAACCCCAAAATAGAACCTTGGGGAACACCTGTTGACAAAGGCAGAGAAGATGAAATGTATTCTCCGACTCTGACCATGATCAATGTGATAAATGTTATTTTATCCATTTAATTGTATCTAAGGAGAAATTAAATTGACTCAGTTTGGTCAATAGTATTTTAGGATTTATAGTGTGTCAAATCAAGAAATACAGCACCAGCAGCACCACCCTTATCCAATAAATATTTGTCATGTTTTCTACAAACAAAAAAAAATTAGCGGTCTCCTTTGAGAGCCGAGCTCTGAGCCATATTTTAGACACTGTAGGTATAATAATAATAATAATAATAATAATAATAATAATAATAATAATAATAATAATAATAATAATAATAATAATAATAATAATAATAATTGGTCTATAGTTACCAATGAATGAAGGATCTCCGTTTTCATAGACTGGAAGGACAGCTGATGCCTTCCAAACACTGGGAAATACTGCCTCTGAGAAGGATTGATTTATAAGTTTGGTTAATGGAGTTGTTAATGCTGAACTAAAATCTTTCAGCGTGAAAGTATCCATGTCTTTTGGTTTGGAAGGTTTATGTGATCGTATTGTCTGGCTACCAATTCACACGCCTAAAGTATTTTATAATCCATAACCCTTTTATGAACCTTTGGTTCTGTTTTTGGGCACAGTGTTGTATAAACCTGCTAAAAATACTAGAGGAAGCTAATTATCTACGAACAGAGTCAAAGTTACACAATGTACATGTGATTAAAAAGGATTCTGCTAAACATAAATAAATATATTTACTATCTTAACAAAAGCAGTTTAACAACCTTTATTAACTATTAGCCCCTTGGTCTGTAGGATATATAGTTTAAAGGCTGGAGCCGGCAGCCAATTCCAGAGGGTATTGATCCTCAAAACCTGAACTTGAAACCTTTGCCGCATTTCTTCCCTCTTCTCTATTTGCTCATTTCCTATCTGTCAGTAAAGGTCCAGAGTGCCACAAGGAAAAAATGGAGGTAGAAATCAGAGATGGGGCAAACACCTTTTCTTGGCACCGTAGGTACAATATTTCTGGCTGAGTCCATAGTAAAAACTAACTTTCATTTCAGAAATCTCTTGCGTGATACTGATTCAAAGATACACCTAACATGACAGCACTGATTTACAGGAGAATTGTTTTAGTACTTAAAGCCTTTAACTTTTGAGCCCTGATTTATCGTTTGGTATAAGCAAAATGTGATTTGAGGTTTTCTTGCTGAGAAACGGTACAATTTTCTGAAAAAGAGAACATCCAAATAGTTAATTTGTATAACTTTGTATGTATGTGTTTATCTGTCTTTGGGTCTTTTTTTTATTGGCTTTTAACTGAGATAAAGTATTATTCTTCTGTACAGGCTGGAATTTCTTTTGCTTGTGTCTGAAACTGAAGTAATAAACGAGTCAGCGTGCCTTCATCGTCACATCGGCTGTTTCGTCACTGCTTGTGCGTCACGTCCCATATCAGCGCTGTCATGAGTTCACACCAGTCCCACTCATGATGGCTTATGTCAGCATGTTAGAGATGCTGCTTATTACCAGCTCTGCCCCTCTTAACTCACTGTCCATTAATTTAGTCGCCCTATAATCAGCAGGTATCCCTAGAATGAGCTAGGATGCTACAGCTTGTAGGTGTACAATTTTTATTTGCTTTAGTGCAGCTGTGTGCTAACGGCACATTCTTTATTATGTCTTCAATAGTTCTCTTTTAAGAGAGGTTGAGATTTGGGCTGGTTGTTTTGGAGTTGGGCGGGGTCTACGTTGTTTTTGGGCTGGATACTGTGAGTCAGATCTGCAACCCTTTTTGAGATCAGTTTTGCCAAGTTTGCTTATTATAAGCAATTTTAGGCTTGTATTTTCTAAAGTCGCTTGTAAAATTTATGAGTTGCAGGTTGCGTTTTTTTTGGGCTTGTTCTATAAAGTGAAGGTGCTTATTTGGCCTTGGAAAAGCCGCGGTGGGTATTAATATTGTATTACAATATAGTATGACGCTAGTTGGGATTTTTTTGGTGCTTGTTTTCATAGAGCTGGTCGCTTGTTTCTCTCGCAAGATCTGGCAACAGCATTTGAGATCCCCTTGGCTGCACCTGTGACTGGAATCATTAAACTGTTGTGGTTACCGACCAGACATTATATGGATTCATAACACACAAAGCAGTATATTTAAAGAGTTCATTACCATTAATGTTGATACTTAAGGTTTACAGCTTGAAGACCCAAAACTCTTTCTCAGAACAATCCCATTCTTTTAAACAAAGGCAATTTATTTTAGAGTAGAGGTTAAACTGGTTCTGGGTTGAGATCAGATGCTAAGAAATAATAACATAAGAAAAGCAAAAATAACCTAAACTAAACCATGCAAGATGGGCTTTGCTAAGATAAGCTAACATAATAAAGACTGGGGTTGCATAAAATAAGCTAAACTAAACCAATCTAAAAGAAAGCCAAGATGGTTTAAGATGGTTAAGCTAAGAAAAGTTAAAAATAACATAAGCTAACTTAAGAAAAGCAAAAAATAAGCTCAATTAAACCCATGTAAGACAAGCCGAGCGAAGATAGGTAAGGCCAAGATAAGCTAACATAAAAAAGCTGAGATAAAGAAAGCGTAGCTAAACTACGCTCAAACAAGCTACGATCAGGTAAAAATTGAGTTTAGATAAACACAAACAAGAACTGAGCTTGTCATTGGAAACATGTTTTTTCCAGCCTTTTTTGCTAAAGTGGAACAATTAAAGTAATTTTTGGCAATTGTTTTGTGACATTCAATCATTTTAGGAGGGAGCAGGTTTGATCCACAGAGGGCCTGCCTACTAAATGTGCGCTATAATATATCATCTTTGCTGTGACAACATGTAAAAAGGCCTGTTAAAGTGGGCTGCCATAGCTAATCAACTGGATGTATACGGTCTGCTTATGTCAGCTGAGGATTGATGCAAAGAGCCATTTCTTTTTCAGGAACTACATTACGTATTCCTTCTGTGACACCAGATAGTGTTCAGGCATACAAATGCAAGATGCATGAAAATACGCTCCCATTCAGGGACATATCTGCTAAGATTTGCAAGTCCTAAACCCCACATTGCTGTTACAAATGTAAAAATCTAAAGTAACGCACAGTCACACTATTAATGACATACATTGAAGAATTTGATCCTGAAAGTTGGCTTAGCTGGTTAGAAAATTAAAATAATTTTTCTTTAATTGTTTTACTAAATTCATTATGTTTTATGAACGCACGACTGCAAAATGTACTGTCACTTTCAGAAGCAGTGAAGTATAAGCTAGATTCTCTATTTGCATTCATTATACAGTAGAGCTTCCCATTTGGCTTCACATCTTTATTTAGCCGTCTCTCTCGCAATGTTTCTATTTTGGTTCATTGTCACTCTTCACACTGTATTCCTTCTTGCAGACACCCAGCCCATTTTGTGCCTTTAACGAGTCGTCTTCAATGCTCAGAAACCCGACCTAATAATGAAGTGCATGCCTTTGCCAGACTCACTATGGTTGGACTTTGTGAAAAAGACTTTTTGTGCTCTTACGTCGAACATCTGTAAAATGGGGAGCTGTCCTTCCTGCAGAGTGTGTAGGGGGGAAAAATGTGTTAAGTATCACTTTTGGGTTTTGTGGTGAACTGTCAGTCTGTCCAAGATGTGCCTCGCCACTCATGTAGTGATAGCTGGAAAACTTCAGCCTCCCGGTATCCCCGAACAGGATAACGCAATACAAGATTAAACGCAACTCAGTAAGATAAAGACAGAGCAGTCAACCTCTCCACCAGTTGCATTGCTTGCATTTTATTGCATGTAGTGATTTTATTGCTTATCAGCTCACTGTCTTGCAGGCAGGTAATTCGGCTTCTGACCCTCAAGACCCATACAGCATTACATAGGGGGACATTTTTTACAGTGGGAAATAGGACTGTGCATAACAATCGATACAAAGATTAATATCGATGTTTTTAAAAACGATTTAATATCGATATTCTGGCTTTCAATATCGATATACCTCCCAACCTCTAGGGGGCGTTATTACATCGCACCATTACTGTTCACAGTGAGGAAGTGCAGGTGAGACGAATTAGCGGAATGGCCGACAGGATTTTAGAAGCACCTTTGTCCCTAAAATCAGACGTTTGGGCACATTCTTGGTTTCTGTGATACTTTAAATGCATTGAACATTGAATATTGAATGCATTGTTCAATAAGTTGAACATAAATATATTTGGCTGGTTTTGTTGATTGAATGACTTTGAGCATTAATTTGAAAGTAATAAATATCGATATTGGAGTCAAATCAAATCAAGCTGAGCTATATCGAGAATCGTTTTGTATCGGCTCATCCTAGATGATACCCAGCCCTAGTGGGAAAGGATAACACCATTTCTTTGCATTATAAATGGATAGCAGATCATTAGCTGCACTTGCCAAATTGCACAAATGCATTTCCCCTTAAGGGGAAAGGATGTGCAGCAACAAGCAGCAAATAGCTAAATTCACAGTAATGATGTGGATTATGATCTGGTGTCCTATTACTTCTTTATCTCATTAGACGAGTCTAATAAAAGAGAGCTTTTGATATTTGTAGAGCATATTTATCAGGATAATGAGAGCATTTAGCAGCCTTCTCCTGGTGGTTAGAGGGAACCAACCACATATAAAAAACATCAACACTAATATATTACTGATCAGAAACGGTTCCAAACTCCCTGAAAAGTGTGTTAACGTTTTCAGTAAAACCAACAATCAGAAACTGTTTTAATGAACTGAAAGCAAACTGCCATGTTTTGTTGTCGAGGCTTTTAAATGAAGATACACTAACAAATACAGATAGTATACAATTAAATGAAAACTAAAGAGCTGGTTAATCATTTTTGTGCTCAATATGAGCTGTTTTAAAAGGAAATAAATATCATTCCAAAGTCTTTCTTATGTACATTACTGAATATTACACATTTTGTCCCCTCAGTTTGGTTTTCTGCTGCTGCTGCTGCTGCTGATGCTGTATAGTAGCCCACAAAATATGAAAAAGGTGCATGAAGGTGCAAATTTGAATGGAAAATACGATTCAGTAGCATGCTGTGCAGATATATCTGAATGTATGAGAGGAGAGAGAATCTTACAATCCCTCAGGAGAAGATTCTGAGTGCAGGAATACAAAAATCCTAAAGATTTAAGTTTGCTTCCTTGCAGTTACTAAATGTTTAATCATGTTTTCATTTTAGTCAACTTTTTAGCTTACATGAATGTCCTTTTTTTGCCCTCTTTATAATTCTACGGGGAATTAAGTAATAATGGAACAGAAACCTGCAGAGGAGGAAGAGGAGCGGAAAAAAGAGGAACCTGACGCACGTGTCTACGAACTGTAGGAGGAAGATGGAGTATGTGGATGAACTCGCGTACTCACAGAAAATGTGTCCCTGACAAGATTTGATTGCACCCCCCCCCCCCCCCCATTTGTGACAGAATAGTAAATAGGTCACATCTTACAGCAGACATTCATGTGAGGTTCCTGCCCTATGAACTGCTGTGAGTTACTGTAATATATATTGATGGTACATTTTAAAGGTACACTTCAACTGTCTGAACCCGAGAATTTTTTTTTCCTGGGACTTTCATTTACCTGGACTGATGTTTTTTTTTTTTCTTCTCGTGAGCGTTTTCACTGTGGAACAGGATCGTAACACCAGCAGACACTGAGTGGGAGCGCCTCCCACCACCAGTGTCTACATAGGTCTGACTCAGCTGCTGAATATCACTTATTAGCTGTGGTTTTTCAGCCATAAACCTATAACTGATAAGTTATTCTATCTCAGCTACTTCACATTGTTACATATATGGATTTGCTGAAAGCTCAATGCTAGCAGGACTTTGCTGATGCGGTCTTCCTCGTTCTCTTGATGGCATGAGGGGAGATGAAGATAGACAGCTCCGGTCTGGATTACAACCAGATGCTCTAGCCATAATCCTTTTTTTCATATAACACTGTGAAAGTGAATTAGATCAGAGGAAATTTGTAAAGTTCACTGAGATTTAAACAATAACAACCGAGAGATGTATAACCAGCATATGTAGCAGCTCTCTTAATAGTCTCTTTATGATCCACATGGTGTTTCTTTAGGTGTGTCTCAGTACATAAATAGTTTAAAACCCTGAAAAAAAGATTTGCTCGATTTTCCCCCCAACAGCTGACTATAAACTGATAATTATGATTTACGGTTAAAGGAAACAGAAAGTATGAACTGTAGTCTGTTTTAAACTGATAAAACTAACTCAATGTGGAGAAATTTATGCCAATTTGACACATTTAGCACAACCTTCTGTCAACATTTAACAACAAATTAAAGCAGATAGGATAAGTGGCAGAGGTGGATACAAAAGTTATTTAACAGAGAAACCCAAAACTTACAGTACAGAATTTTAAAATCCAATAATAATAATAAGCTGGAAGCAGAAAAGACAAATAAACAGAAACCAGGCAAAATAAAATAAAAATAAAAACTTCTGGAAGGCTTGAGATTAAACAGGTGCTACTTTTACACTCTTGAAAAACACTTGACCAGTCCCCTATTATAATGGTATAATTCATATAGCAGTGAATATCTCCCTGTCATGGCCCTGGTTAGCAGATGTGGGTCCAGTTGCTTGGCAGCAAATTAATATTTAGTCTCCAAAGTTGATTTCCTTTTTTCCTTGAAGCAGGAAAATAAGAGCGGCAGTAAAGATTTCAGAGAGTTTGGCAAGAACCAAACTGTGACGTTCAGAACATTTTCACGGCACCACAGCTTCACAGACATTTTCTTTACTCCTACCTACATGTGACTAACACGCATTACTTTCTGAGGATCTAGGTCACCTGGTTATAGGCAGCATTTTGCTTCAACATGCGCACATTTTAATGCGATTAAAAGTTGCTCTTCCTGAGACACATGTTGCACAACAAAGTGCTGCCATCATACTTTGTGCACTATTCAGCCCAACGCCAACACAGCTAGCTCTGTGGACAGCAGCCCTCTCCAACATCTAAGTTATATCCCTGTCTGTGTGGTGATTGGACCTCCTCTCGCTGTTATTGTGAGGTGATAACATCTTGGCGTAACGAGAGCTCCTGTGTTGCCGCTGCTCTTTCCCCGCTCCGTGTTATGAGACAGCAGATTCCTCTCAGAATGAGCGCCCTGTGTGGAAGCCGCCCGAGGGAACAAAACAAATAAACCAGATGATATAGTTTGTGGCTGGAACACGTACAGCACAAGGGAGACAATACCTCTGCAGTTAACCACTGCTGCCTCATTGATGTAGCTCATAAATTACATATTATCAGGGGAATATTAAGCAACTCCAGCGGTTTAAAGCATAAAGCAGATTGAATGTGATTAAGCATAGTTTTACCTCCTCAACTCCATATCTGCAGAGTGCAAACAGCAAAGATAAACACATAGAGACAAACATTCAAGGAGCCTGGAAGTCAGATATTTAACCCCTCGTCTCATAATTTGCTAAATCACACTTCACAAGCAATAATCTCTCAAATCTAATTTAGTTGACGTGGTTGTTTGTATCTACTCGGTGTTATTGGAATTGCTGCTTGAATTGGTTCCTAAAAGGGTGATTGATGGCTTGCAGATGGACCCTGAGGTGAGATAAGGTACCAGGGGACGTTCGCTGGAGATGAAAACGCACAGATAACACAGGCTTGCACTTTTGTTTGCAAGCGTGTCCAGGCGACCGTGCAAAAACAGCTCGTACAGTCACTGATGAGTAGACAAGAGCTGATGCCCACTTGGCTGTTAACGCACACAAGCAGCAGGCCTCGCATTTGCAATCAAATAAAGGGACAACTGGTTATTAAAGGGTGGTCTCTGAAGCTCAGGAGCAAAGCAGAAAACAAACAGCGCTGTCCCAAGACGAGACGAGGCACTGACGGGCTGTCAGATGTGAGAGAACGAGTGGGAGTGGAGGAACAGATAAGAAAAGATAAAACAGCATGACTGAATGTTAAGGATGTTAAACGAAAATATACACGACTTGTACTAGTACAGCGCTTTATCAAATCTGACAACCCCAAACGCTTCACACTACAGTCATTCACACATTCACACCCTGACGGTGGTGAGCTATGTTAGTAGCCACAGCTGCCCTGGGGCAGACTGACGGAGGCGAGGCTGCCATACAACGGTGCCGCCACCACCACCGGCAGGCAATGCGGGTGAAGTGTCTTGCCCAAGGACGCAACGACTGAGCAGGGGATCGAACCGGGAACCTGTCAGTTACCGTACAACCTCTCCAACTCTTACGCCACCGGCATCAAAGTATGGATTAAAACGGGATTCAGGCTAAGGAGAACCAGTTAGGATTGTTGGTTGTTTGGACTTTGGATCTGTGACGGCTGGTAAAGAAAAAAAATCTATCTATCTATCTATCTATCTATCTATCTATCTATCTATCTATCTGTCTCTCTCTTCATATATATATGTTTTTTTTTGTGAGGGGAGCCCTAGAGGTCTGAGATTGCCACAATGAACTCTACTTACTCTACATAAATCTGTCCACAGTCACTTGGCTGCTGCTGGATCTTTAAGTCTGGTCGGTCCAGTTCCAGTTCCTTTGTCTACTTTTTTTTTCTTCCAAAAGAAGCGTCGTGAAATTAGTATTTTGTAAATAAATGACCACCTTTTCTTTTGTTGCGTTATTCTCTCCGATCTTGTTGGTATTGTAGTTTGACTCTTACGTTTGCACCACGTGTGAGGGACATTCACACCTGTGCATCTGAACTGTCAGGAGTGAGACTTTGACATGTATCATGAATTATTCAGATTGGATGAGGAATGAAACAAAACGCTCTGATTGGTAGAGTGCTTCACCCGGAGGAGAATCTTTAAGTGACCAATCAGAGACCAGCATGAAGTCACATGGAAGCCAAAAGGTATCACAGACTTATAGACGCTGACTTGTCCGGCACTCATCAGCGTTAAGATATTACAATTAGGAGGCGTACACAAAAGATAACACCAAATAAACCCATAATGGAATGGGAACACTGAGAAATCTGAAGTTAGACACATTTTATGAGAGAACAGATGGGATAATTACTTTTTATTTTGTATTTTCTGATCACTAAGATGCTTCAAATGTTATCTCTGGAGTGACTTAACATCAGGAATGTGTCAGTCGTAGTTCATGTTGTTGACATGTTTGTGTCGCTCACACATCACTCATCTCCCCCAAACTGTCTAGTTAACTTTGGCAGGAAATCCCTTGAAGGCTGTTGTTATCCCTGTTTGTCCTAGCCTTCTCTACCACACTTTTTCTCTCCACTTAACTTTCTGTTAATGGCTCACCCGTCTCGTGGCAGACTGTCTGCTGTACAAATGTCAAGCTAGCATTCTGATCCATGACTTTGAAAGCCATAACATTTCTGGATTGGAACCCTGGTGTTTTCTTTACCTCCCAGTTTTACTTATATGAAGCAAAAACAAATATCCACTGGCCAGAGAAAAGGAAAATCTCACATAAAAAGTAGATTTTATGTGGTCAGACGGGAGAATCCAAAACACCTGTTGATCTTGTGTTTAATCATGACTCAACATTAGACAGGTAAAATCCCTTCAAGAGCCAAAAATAAAATAAGTATAAAAAGATTAAGAATGATGGTTTTCTGTCTGATAAAATATTTGGGGAATTTTGAATCTTCTATGTTTCAGCCTTGATTTGTATTTTACCTTTCAGAGTGTTATTATTGTGGACCAAAAACAAAGAGGGAAAAGCCCAAATTTCCAGCAGTGAAGCGGTTATCGTTGTAGTTTTCTGTTGCTAAGAAACGCCTTTGTGTCGATTGACGATCCAGCTTGATATCTGACATATTCGGCACGCTCAGCTCAAATTAAGCCTTGAGCAAATCTCTGGTGTCCAAAAGTAAAATATGACCTTCCACTGAGTGGCAGATAACATAGCACAAAGATGGGAAGTGATAGTGTGCAGGTTGTATGTTATTCTAAGTATTTTTCCCTTATAATCAAATCATAGTCGGTGACTGATGTAGAGTGTTTCTATAAATGGAGAGGAAGATTTAACACAGAAGATGTGAGGCATATCTGAAGGTCAAGGAAGGGAACTAATTATATTCTCAGTTTAGGTTCTTTTAACTCAAAGATAATCTGTAATACTACATGTAAATACATATAACCCATTTTCAGAGCGTTTTGGAGACTGAAATTGTCAAGTGCTTACATTTCAGCTCTCCAACTCAATTTTCTAAAGAAAAACTAATAGATTTGAGCTTTCTCAAGCAGAATTACAAAGATAGAAAAATGTCCTGAAGGTTCAGCTGAAGACTCAAGTGGAAACTCCTCTCTTTGTCAGCAGCAGCTCCACTGCTCTCAGGGGCTGAGACGGAGGAAGAAAGCCTGGAAGACTGTCTGCTGGGATTAAAATACCCAGACACTCAGAGGAAGTAACAAAGCTAGACTGTCTGGAAACCTTGTTTTCTGCCTTCTTTCCCTGCTGCAAGAAGGTCCCGGGTTCAAATCCCGAATGAGAAAGATGATCTCAAAATAGAGTATTTGAAAAATAACATTTTCCTGTTTTTGTTTACATGTTTTTATCCAATTATTGATACCCTTCTTAATTGATACCCTCCTTAAGTCTTTGCTTTGCTCATGTTGCTACATCACACTCATTCTGCCACCCTCTATCAACCCTTACGGGGGCTCAACAGTAATATTGATGGGTCAACCTCAACCCCCCATTCCATGTTGGGACCTTTCACTTAATCGGCAGGCGTAAAGAAAACATTTCTGTTATGTGGTAACTACAGTGGATTTGGAATCAGATGTCTTTTCAGCTACATGGGAGAACAAGATCAGAAGGAGGCATTCTCACATATCAAAAAACCTTAGTTTTATAACTGGGAGACAGATTTAGCTAAGCTGAAGGAGGTTTGAAATATCCAAGAGCCATCAATATCAAAGTTCAGCCTGAGAAGGTCGTTGGTTCTTTTGGTCTCTCAGCAACCAGAAAAAGTGGGCCTAGGTACAATTTGGAAGTGTGCGTCCTTCTCATACCTGGTATTCCTTTAGTGGGCATACAGTGCATATTGTTTCCTATGTGCAATTGTCATAATTGCCATACAGTATTTATTGAAACTTGAACAACAATGGCTGCTCACCATAGCTGAGAGGTGCGATCCAATGGTTTGCACTGTGAGCAGTGATGCATCGCAACATTATGTTAATTTTTTTGTAGTTACTTGCTTGAAGTGCTGCCAACATGTTTTGTGATGGAGTTGTAACCTAGATTTAAAGCCAGCCTCATCAGTCCTGCTTCAAATACTTGATGACCAAACCCAGTCATTCATGTGCTAGTCCACCCAAAACTCCAATACCAATAAGCCTCCTCCTTATGGGAGTTTTTTGTAGGCTGTAGTGGGAAAATTGATGTTCTATCAGAAAGAACCTGTTATCTTCTTATTGCGCACAAGAAGACCTCAACAACATCCTGCAAATCCCGATTTTTGTATATTTTTTTTTGTGTAGTGTGCTTTTAATCCTTTGTGAAAGGGTCAGCAGCAACAATAATAACGATAACGGTGTATCGATAACAATTAAGACTAATGTCTTTCTGGTTTAGAATCATAGCAAACATGGACCCAAGATCATTAGTAGTCTAACCAGCTACTAAAAAAATTAAACTTTTACGTCTCAAACACAAGGTTATAATAAAAAAGTTTGCCACTGTTTGACTTGTGATGTTTTGGCAATGCAACAACTTAGCTGTAGTTTCTTATGTACTTTACCTCTTTTTTACCTTCTCAAACTTTTTATGTTGCATTAAACAACAAATGTCAGCAAACATATTAGTGGTACTGAGGGCCTGAATGCGGGGTGCTTAAATATTTAGCCAACACCTATTGCTCTTCAGGCGATTATTTGGGAGATGCAGATTGCGATCTGTGCTATTGCGATAACGATAAATTTGCGATATATTGTGCAGCCCTAGTCAGCAGAACATACAGTTCATTCAGATTTATGAACATTGATATGGGGCCACAAGCTGACATACTATCACCCTTTTACTTTCAGTGTAAAAACATGCTGTGATTTACTGTATCAGACGGATTTTATTGAAGTTTGATTTCCGGAACTGATAACAAAGATGTCAGAAAAAAGCTGCAAAATGACAGAAATGCTGAAAACAGAAACTCCTTCAATGTAGCAGCTTCCGTCTGGACAAGACATCCTTCTGTGACCTTTAAAGGGTTAAAAATGATTCACTGACTCTCACACTAAGTGTTGCTTTATGCATCATACGGCTCTTTTCCTGAAAGGTTCGCTTCTTTACTTTCAGTCCCATATTCCCCAGCTCTGGGATAACCGTGTGGTCCTCTGAGGACCCGCTGCATCCATTTTCATTACTCACCCCATGCCGGCTCTTTGCCCTTTAAAGCATCAGAGCGGCCATTCATGAGCTCCCTTTATAGCTGCCCGGAGAGACCGTCCACCCCTTCATCCTTTCTTCGAGGCCTTTCTCAAACAGAACCAGAGGGGTGCCAACTCAGTATCACCAGTCATGTCAATCTGCGTCTGTTGAAGCCTAAATCCATTGCAGACACTTTACTAAAATGAGAATATTTGACGTCAACATGTAAAATTCAAAGATAGGAATTTATTAAATTTACAGGCTTTGTTAAATTATTAAATTAAATGTATTAAAATAGTTAAATTAGCTGTTTTACTTTGTGTTAATACAAAAAACACTTATCTGGAGTAATGCAGGTGACGGTTCTAGCTCTTCTGCACATTTCTTCCACTCTTCAGAAAAGGAATAAAACATTATGTTATGGCAGAAACCAATTACAGCATACTGTGAGAGCACAGCGCTTAATTTACCTACTCCCACAAGACAGAGTTTCCACTTACTTAAAGGGAAGTTACAATGAAATAAGAGTGCAGGCCTACTACCTCCTCATGGCGATATTCAGGGAAAAACATTTGTTGTATGTCAGGTTTCAGGTACACACCCTGTCTCAGTAAAACATTCAAAAAACAGGTGAGAAGAGACTATTTTTGGTAAATAGGTAAATATTTGACCTAAAACTGTGTCGTTTTAATTGAATTTGTTTATTAAAGTGGATTGAAACATCATATGGAAAGCATGGTTTCAATCAGAAAACCTTAACAGCCATGCAGCTCCATCTTAAGAGTTTAAAATAAAGATTAATATTTCTATTAAAGTGGGATTTTATGGCCTAAGTTTCTATCCTGTTGTTACTCTTGCAGATGCCGCAGACTCACACTGGGCTAAATAATGGCCACAGAAAACTAAATATTCAAATATTTGTCAAAGATTTAATCAACAGACCAAAATTAACAGATCCTATTTAGGAAGAAACATGAATTCCTGGATTTAGATAAGGTTTGCTTATTGTCCTCATTTTGTTTCACATGAATTAAACATTTCCAAGCTGCACAGAGGTGCAATTTGTGGCACTGTGGCCTTGCAGCAAGAAGGTGCTGGGTTTGAATCCAGGCCTGAGGTCTTTCTGCATGACATTTGATTGTTCTCCCTGTGCACGTGTGGGTTCTCTCAGGGTACTCCGCCTTCCTCTCACAGTTCAAAAACATGACTGTTGGGTTAATTGGTCTCTTCAAATTGCCCGTAGGTATGAATGTGTGCGTACATGGTGGTATGTCCTGTGTGTCTCTGTGATGTCCTGTGATGGACTGGCGACCTGTCTGAGTCTGAGTCTGATCTGAGCTGTTTATCTGGAAATTAATCCAGGGAATAATCAATCCATTCAAGACATTTACTCAGACAAGCAAGGTGGGTTTTGGAACAAATTCAGTTTAAAATAAAATATGTGATATGAAGTCATGTGGCTTTTTTATAGACCAAAAAGTTAAGAAAAGAAGCAGTCATGCTCTTAGATATTTACCCTATGAATTCCCATTTGTAGATGCAGTATCTTTGTTTGGAAGAGTGATGGTAAGCTCCTACAGAGCTTGCCGATACACCTGAGATCAGAAATTATGTTGCTGTTACAAAGACATGCTGAATGATGGATGCTGATGAAGGGGGTCTCAGATTGTTTATAGCCACAGATGGAGATGCCTGATGGATACAGATCTACTGAGAAGCAAAAGGAGCAAAACTAAATTTAATTAAAAAAAAAAAACACCTGATAATGCAGCCTTTATTTAGTAGTTTTCTGTTTGTTTAGCAGCAGCAGCAGCAGCAGCCTTGAAACCAATTTGAATTTGCTTTGTGACCTCTTATCTGTTATTTTGCAGAAAGGTATGTAGATAGCGCTCCAGTGAAACTTATTTATTTATTTAAAAGAGGAACAAAAACAAACAGCCAGAAGCGTACTGAAACGCTGCTGTTAAATTGTTTATCTTTTTAATTTTCAGCGAGTGCATTCGGCAAAACATCACTAAGAAGGTAGTCGTTGAGGTGAGGGTGACGTCAGCTCTTACACGCACCTTATTAAGTCGGATTGTTTTTTTGTTTTTTTGGGAGCCTTTCTTTGATTTCTAGGCCGTTACAAAAATACCTTACCGACTCGACCAATGAGCAAAGCAAAAATAACCAAGCATGCCGTTTATCTTCCTCCTCTCATGTGATGTGAGGAAAAGATGTATTTTAAGTATTAATAACCTCTCAAAACAAACACACTGTTGGTAGTATGCTACGCTCCACATCAGCAGCCTAATGTGAGAGAAATATATGCTTGTGTGCCGGGTTCCTATGGAAACTGAAACTTTAACTGGAAACAGTGGCATGCACCTCTGCAGACGCCATTCAGGCTATTTTTGTCCGTGGCAGTGTGTCAGATCAGATGCAGACTGTGGAGTGTTCATCGCATAAATTTCATGTAAATGCATAAAACAGGAAGAAACCAAGTGACACCGCATGAATAGCGATGAACCACTCTGCAGGGCAGGCTTTTTGTGAAAGAAAGTTTCCTGTTCCGTTGAACTGGATGAACAGGTGTCAGGGCCAGCCTCCTGCGCTGTCTGCACAGGTAACTATTGCTGATAGATTAGGCCCTGTTTACACGACAGGGTTTCCTGGTGAAGACGAAAAACAGTTTGGTTGCGTTTGTACTGTTCATTTACAACACATTTTTTTTTACAATGGCGCTGTTTGAAAACGGGTTTCAGAAGAGGAAAAGATAACTTTTAATCAAGGGAATCCCTGGCTGATGCGCTGTAAGACAGAGATGCCTTCTTTGGCACGTTCACCTGTACGAGGTGGAAATTTCACACGCACGGAATAGTTTTAATTCCTTTTGTTAGAGATTATGAGATTACAGAGACTGGACTGCAAAATTGGTTGCCATGAAAATTACAGATAAACGGACTCTGGAGGCACAGAGTCTGACATACTTGGATTGCAAAGAATGACCGATTAGGGGAAAATGTGTCAGCAAGGCCACGTTTGCATTATAGCATGATCTTCTCCACCAATGTGATGAATAGAACACTGATATCATGCTGGGCCCCAGAATGGGGGTCCTATTTAATGTGTGTGTGAGAGAATGAACGGCGCTCTGGCACCTGTTGCGTTGGGTTGTTGTGAGAACCCAGTACTGAAGCTGTAAACATCCCTCTGCCTTTTAGATTAAATATGGTAAAATATAGTTACAGTTTCAAGAGTATTTTTATTACTACAGAAGTCTACAATAGAAACACCACATTATCAGATAAAAGAGCCTGGGGTGATCGCAAACAGGTTGATTATTTAACCCTTTTTAGCTCAGTTTTGCGAAAGTGACATTTATTGCCATTTTTACTGTATATTTTACTTATGCAACTATAAGAAGGATTCTTTTCGGCATCCCACTTGTACTACAACCGTGTCTTTTCTAGAAAGAAAAACAGGAGATCTCTCAGCTATGAGCTCTAGTCTTTAGGGCAGTCTTTAAAAATGAAGGAAAGGGGCACAGTTTATAACTTTACCATCTTCAACCCTGACAGAGATGTGTTCTTTACTTTTGTATGAACCTCGCCTTAAACATGTTGACATTTTGACCTGACCGCTCCATGTTTCATGATGGAATGATGTTGACCTCTGCAGCGGCCCTCTCTGCTTTACTTGGGGGAACTATTCAGCTCACAGATTATAGCCATCATGCATGGATGAAGCCTTTTCCCAGCAGTGGAGAATTGGCTTTTTACACACGATTTATCTCTGTGCAGATCTGCACCCCAGACCTTGTGGTTTTCCTGGCCTGCACCAACAGCCGCTTGAAGGAGAGGCTGCAGAAAAGAGCCGAGCAGCAGGGACGACCCGACGACAACCCAAAGGCTATTGACCGTCGCCTGACCAACTTCAAACAGAACACCATTCCTCTGGTCAAGTACTTCCAGGAACGGGGCCTGATTGTCACGGTGAGGCTGCTGTTAACCACATCTATACATTTGAAAAATATTTTTATTTACTTATTTTCCTTAGCTATGTTTATTAGTCCCTGCTTTTTAAGAACATTGTTGTTCATGAGACAGAAAGTGACGACTTGGAGTTCAAGATTTATAAAACAAGGTTTGCAGTCCGTCTCGCAATGTGTTGTTGTTGTTTTTTAGTTGTGTTCAAATTACTTACATTTTTGTGTTTTAAAAGAAATCAAGTTGAACTTTTATCTCCATACAGTAAAATGCAAAGGGAAAATTAACATTTTATTCCAAATAGGAAAACTTTTGTAATGTAGATTGTAAAATGTGAGGAGAAGCCAGTATGTGGCTGCATTTTCCTTATAAAGTCAAAGATTTTGTCACGATTCAGAGACAGGTGGACCCAGTATTCAACCAGACAAGCAGAGGTTAGGTGAAAGAACATTTATTTACAAAAAGCAAAGCCAAAACGGGATTAAGACAAAAACAGGAAGACTGCATCCAATAACCCAAAAATAACAAAAAGCAGTCACTGACAAAACTATTAACAAAAACAGGGGACAGGCTAACTTAGAAATCCAGAGACAAACAGGGTCAGATAAACAGGCAAAGAAAGCTGGACTAGACTCACCATTTGGCACCAAAAAACAAACAATGATGCGGCAGATTGCAGGGGGCAGAGGCAGGTATAAGTAAGGGAGTGATCAGGTGAATGGAGTGAAACTAATTACTGACATGGGTGGAGCTAATCGGGAACAGGGAAGTGCTTGGGAGTAAACTGAAGCCGATTGGATGGTGACTGGTGAAGGGGAGTGACAGGAAGACAAAAGAATGCTGGCAGGTGAACTGAACTTAGACTGGTGACAGAAATGGTCTGAGCAGGCCGGATAAACTTATAACCTAAAACAAAATCAAACACTAAGACAGAACCAAAAATAGAAACTGAACTTAAGGCAGGAGAGTGAAGTAATTAATCAAATAACAAACAAAACCCATAACCAAACCCAAATCATGACAGATTTACTGTTCAAACAAAAACATGTTTAAGGATATGGCTTTGCTGTGGCTCTCTGAACTAATATTTCATTCTTTTCATCTCAACTTTATAGTGGTTGTCCCATTGAGATCAAAGATCTCTTTTAAAAGAGAGACTTGTTTTGATAAAAAAAAAAAGTTACAAACAGTAAGTAAATAACTAAGATATTCCACTCAAATTAAATAAGGTAATAAAATTCAGGTATTTAATGTATTCAAACAAGCAGTGGTCTGAAATAAAAAAAAAGTAAAAGCATTAATTGTGAATAATTACATTTCATGAAATGGTAATACTTGACAATAAGCAAAGTTTTTCAATTAGATGAAATGAGCGTATATGTGGATATTTTATAGAGTATTTGATACATTTGACCTTTTTTTTCATTTGAACAACAATGAACAATCATGACATATTTTTTGTATTTGTCACTGTACTGTGTTGTTCTGAGTGGCTTACATTATGTTTCTTAATTTGCGCCGCCCCTTTTTTTGGTACACAGATTCAAATAGGAAACAACACTTTCTGGTAGAATTGGTCTCAAAATAATGAATAGATCCGTCTATTTAAACATCAACCCTTTAATAGACACTTAAAATGTATGTTGTGTGTGTACGAGTTGGGCCCATCACCTTGGAAGTGGTGATTTAATCAACCTAAAATCTATATTTTGGAGCAATGGGGGTTTAATTCACCATGTTTTAGTTATTTCACGTAAATTCTACCTTCAAGATAGTGATAATGACGGCACTAATGAATCAGCCTCAGTAGAACATAAATGTCTGCATCTACGTAATCTCCAGGCAAATTTAGACAATATTTGACTCATCTGACGCCTATCTGATTAAAACGTCATCGACATTAGGGGGAACAGCCTGAGCACAAATGCCAGCTGGAAATTAGAAACCCGCGTAATTGTTTATCAGATGTGTGGCTGTTTGGCAGAACAGGTCCGTGTTGTCATTCTGTCTGAGGAGAAGGGTGCGACCAATCGCTGCATTTCAGTAACACAGCCAAAACGTAATGCGTCTTCTCTTACACGCGACCAGACAAACGAAAGAAGGGAACGTGTGAGAAAGTTGTCTGAGCTGGACACCTCTGGGGTCCCCGGCACTGTCGGCGGGTCGGTTCAGAAGCACATCGACCCACTCTCGAAATGTGCCTGCTGATTGCTAATAGGAGACGTTGGCTTCTGCAACACAGAGGCCAGTCACATCGATCTGCCTGCGTCTTAGGGCAGCCTACTCTTCCTCGGTTCTCAGGGAATAACGAACAACTCCTCCAACTTTGCTACTGAGGAAAAACAGACGTGATTTGCTTGTTTGTAGTTAAAGGTTTTGAGTCAAAGTGTGCATTAAAATCTACGTTTGCGACAGTGACTCTCACTGCAGCAACTAAAAATCTAAGAAATATTAAATATGTATGCTTGATAAAGGGTCCAATTGTAAAAGAAAATCCATTAAATTCACTTCAGTTTATTTATATAGTGCCAATTCACGACACACACTTCACAGTCAATTCTATCAAATCTTCCAGACAGATCCGTTTAAAAGTTTTCTATCTAGGGAATCCGAGCAGATTGCATCGAGTCACTGACTCGCAGCATTCACTCCTCCTGGATGAGAGCGTAGCCACAGTGGACCGTTGCTTGCAATGTGCCGCTTAATTTGCAGCAATCACTCATGACGAGCATTCAGTGAGAAGAAAAACATCCATGTTAACAGGAAGGAACCTCCAGCAGAACCAGGCTCGGTGCGGGCGACCATCTGCCATTTTCAATAAAAGATTTTGTTTGACTTGAGAAGTTGTCACAAGAAATCTCAAGAAGTGAAATGTTTTTGCTCTGCTTGTGATAACTTTGAGCTTACAACGCGTCCTCCTTAAAACAAGCTTGAACATCCAGACTAAAAGAAATACTGGGATCAGGGGTATTTAATGTCTATCTGCAGGACGAAGGACGTCTAATAGTTTTTAAATGTTACCTTTGGACTTCTCCAACCTGCTGTGCTCTGGGGGAGCTGCCATTGGTTGTCAATATATTGGCTGTGGCGCACAGCTTTCTGCATGCAAACACAACATATCAATACAGGTTTGACAGGTTCTGCTAAACTAAAACTGTCTGCTTTGTTATGTTGGAGAAATCGGGGCGGGGCGGGGAGACGGCATCAGGACCCGGAGCTTTTTTTTTACCCCACTCTGACGCTTGAAGGCCCTCTTGACATCATCCTCTTTGATCTAAGGTGCAGGCAGAGGTGGAGAGGAGGGTGTTAAAGTGTTGTTGGTGTGTGTGTGTGTGTGTGTGTGTGTGTGTGTGTGTGTTTGTGTGTGTGTGTGTGTGTGTGTTATTGGGGGTGAGGGGGTTGGGGGGGGGGTCTCTTTGTGTGTGAGAGAAGTGTGAAAGTCTGACAATCAAACTGAATCTCATAGTTGTTTGATCCAAGTTACGCTTCACCTCTAATGTTTGGTGGCAGGTGTTTCACATGAAACTAATCATGCAACAAACCACTGACCAATGCGGCGTTTTGTGGCACATATACATGGATGTTATTGGTTGTTTACTTCCCTGACCTGGCTGGCGTTACCCTGAGAAAGAAACCTGGGGTCCGTTCTTCGTACGTTGCTTAAAACATCCGAGATTAAATGAGACATCCAAGATGATATCATCATCCGGCTAATTGGGTTCTTCGAACACACCTGTTTTTTATGATTAGTATGGCTGGATTGAGTTATCTGAGATAACTGCGCGTTCATGCGTTGCTTTAAAAGGGGAAATGTGTCGATAGTAGAAACAATGATCAGCAACGCTGCTATTGGCTGTTCAGCATGGCCAAAGAACGCCCACAGTTTTTCTCCCAAGCAGAACACGAGCTTGGAAGGTTATGCTGAATTTGAGTCATTACTTAAAACGACAAGGAACACCTCAAAGTCTGCTAAAGCCAGGAGAGAGGGCTGGCAAAAAAGTAGCAGACAAATTAAATGCATAAGTGTCCATGGTAGATGTTTCTATCACTTTCTACAGTATGAATTTTTGCATTTTAATAATTTCATATTTACTTTGTTCTTTTATGTCAGAGACTCCACGGGACCCACTCAGACCCGGCGGCATGGGCGGGCATTGGGGGGCCGTGCCCGCCCTGTGAGCCAGCTGTGCCCGCCCAGGGGTCCGTTCTTCGTACGTTGCTTAAAACATCCAAGATCAAATGACACATCCAAGATGATTTCATCCGGCTAATCATGATCCGGCTAATTGGGTTCTTCGAACACACCTGTTGTTTACGATTAGTATGGCTGGATTGAGTTATCTGAGACAACTGCGCGTTCATGCGTTTGTTTAAAAGGGGAAATGTATCGATAGTAGAAACATTGATCTGCAACGCTGCTATTGGCTGTTCAGCATGGCCAAAGAGCGCCCACAGTTTTTCTCCCAAGCAGAACAAGAGCTAGGAAGGTTATGCTGAATTTGAGTCATTAATTAAAACACCTCAAAATCTGTTAAAGCCAGGAGAGAGGGCTGGCAAAAAGCAGCAGACAAATTAATGCGTAAATACTGTCCATGGTAGATGTTTCTATCACTTTCTACAGTATGAATTTTTGCTTTTTAATAATTTCATATTTACTTTGTTCTTTTATATCAGAGCCTCCACGGGACCCACTAGAACATGGGGACAAGTAAAAGTGAAATACAAGAATATTCTACAAAATGGTAGCCTTTAATTATTATACTTTATTTTAAAAAAGCACTTGTTATGTCAAGAGATCCAAATTTCAGTGCCATTCCTTAGACACAGAAGTAAAGGACATGTGCAAACTGGGAATTTTAACAAAAAAAATCTTTATCCATAAAAAAATTAAAATTTTCCTTTTCCAAGTCATCCACAGTTTACACGGCAAAACTGTATTGCTCCGTGGCTAGATAATCCAGCCATAGTTTTTTCTAATTAATATACGGCTCGACAGGAAGCAAGCCTTTCAAAGTAAACTAAACTTCACAATAAAATGGCCCGAACAAATCTTCTTACTGAATAGGATAAAAATAAAAAGCAAACCATCATACAAATAACTTAAATATTTTAGATTTATGGCTCCAACACCACTTTTTCCTCTTTAAAAGCCACTGTTAAATGATGTGTTTGTCTGTTTATAACAGCCACCAAGAAAATCTCTCTACTGTCGCGCTGCGCTCAAGGATCCTGTCTATTGCGCAATACGCGATTAATTCGAAAAACTCTGAAATTATTCTTGCACCTTCCGCAACAGGTTGCAGTCGTAAAAATGGACATGGCTACGGCAGACTTCCCTATCTCCTCCGCTTATACAGCCGTGATCTAATCTTGTTTACATGAAATAAGCCTGCTCTCCAGCAGGCTTAAACTGGCGCACATGTTGCTATGACAACAAGTGCAGGATGTCTTTCGAAGAACCAAACGATCCAAGATCATGCCAAATCGTCAACAATGAAATCCTGCTAACTGAGTTAGCGACGTACGAAGAACGGACCCCAGCACCGTATTTGCTCCCCAGCGACTGTAATCATAACGGAGAAGGATTTGCCTCGAATGGTTTGCAGAATAGCATGAAATGTAGTTCATTTAAGATGGCAGAATCCACTTTTAAACTCGAAAATGAATCTGTTTGACAGCAGTTAGATGGTTCAGGAAGTCATCTTCTTCAAATCCCACATGCCCCTAAAGATTCTGATCCATTCGTTTAAAAAAAGCAGATTATGCACCATTTAAAGACTTTCTATGTTATATACCAGGGGTCAGCAACCTTTACAACCCGAAGAGTCATAATTTGTTTAGAGTCACAAAGGCTAAGTGAGCCTCCAAAACCTAGTTACCAGTTTTTACTGCAAGAAATATGTTTAGATTTTTAAATAAAACAGAAAAAACTGTTTTATAAGCTTATTAAATAAAGAAAAGCAATGCATTCTTAAATACACTGCAAAAAGGGAACTAAAAGTAAGCAAAATTTTCTTTAAATGATTGTATTTGGCCTTGATTTGAGCAGGAGAGTTTAAATGATCTCCCAGTGGAAATAGATTTTTGCACTTAAAATAAGAACAACTCATCTCCATCATCTAATTTCAAGTGCAGATACCTAATTATCTTATTTTAGGGTTCAAAATACACATTCCATTGGCAGATAATCTTATTTTCCTGCTAAGTTTGAAGACAAAAGCACTGAATATTATCTACTTTTAGTTTCCTTTTTGCAGTGTAAGAGAATTAATCCATTTTATTTAATTAAACATTCAAGTTTATTTCATAGAAACGACACCAAAAACGCACGTAATATCAACCAGAAGACCAAAAAAAATGTATCCAACAAAAAATATTCCTTACATTATTGGTAAAAAAACACCATTCATTTATTACCTATTCATTTATTACCTATTGATTTAAAAACATTGCTCAATCCTTATCATATAGTGGGGGGACTGGAGAGCCACTTGCAGCTCCTGAGCCACAGGTTGCAGTCCCCCGTTATATACCGCATATATGTTTTGGAGTCTCTTATTTCTTCACCAGTTTTGAATCAGATTTCAATTCCCAGTGCTTTCCATTCTTCTACTCTTCGGTTTTCTGAACTCAGTCTTTACGTTTCTATCATTCTAGACCAGCATAATAATCCCTTTTGTCAAGAAGCCATTTCATTCACCAACCCTGTATTTCTCTGGAATTAGGAGCGAAGCCGAGTTGGTTTTAGTATTCATGAAGATTTAAGTTAGTTCTTGTGGTCCCCGCTGCTTGTGTCGTCTATAAAGGACTGAAAATATCTGTGTGACACATGAGAAAAACCTTTAAGATGTCACAGGATGGGAGGTTCGGGTAGCTGTGATGCTTTTATTGAGTCTCACATGTTTAGATTTGTCAGAAGAGACGGTGAAAGCAAAGAAACTGGAAACACAGACGACAACAACAACAGCAAGAATCTTGGTGTTTTTGTCTTGCAGTTGTATTTGTGCTGAGGGAGGATAAAGAAGGGCACGCGGTGGGTGGTATGATTAACAAAGAAGGAGCAGGTGTGAGGGGAGAGCAGAACGGAGAGCTAAACGGGACAACCCACTGACCAGAGTGAGGAAAACAAGAAAACAGAACAAGACACAAACAAACATGATATTTGGGAACTTAAAACTCAACATAAAATCTATATATCCTCACAAAATAATGTTTATAGCATGTTTTAGTACCGGGTGTGAAGGTCTAAGCCTGATATATAGAGATTTCCAATAAATATTCATACTCCTTTAACTTTTTCACATTTTTAACATTAAAAATAAAATGCAAACTTTTACGTAACAGCAAACAGCCTTAAATCGAAGTCTTTGTCAATTCTGGTGGCTCGCACTTGAGTCCTGGATATGAATTGTTGTGGAAAATATCATTAGTTGTTATATTAATCAGGCATTTTTATGGAAAGTAATAAGAGGTACTTCTGGCCTCTAAACTGTGTCTCCCCTCTGAGGCAGAAAACACACAGCTTACAGGATGTTTGTTTTAAGGTGTGAAAGCTACTTTATGGTTCTTGAGGTCATCTGGCTTGACCCCTGATAGGACATTTTGGGTACTAAATCAGCCGTACTGCATGAAAACCTTGAGAGAAGAGCCTCTTTATTTTGAGAACAGATAGAACCTGGAGAGACAGTGTCTGGGCCCAAAACCCCCAAACTAATCGGGAGGGGCTAGGCATAGAGATAAAAAGATGGGTTTGCGAAGATGTTAGACAAAGAAGCTGCAATGCCTTGAGAGAAGGAAATCGTAACATACTGAAAACTGAGCTTGTAAGTTCTCTTTGTCTCTTGGAATTCCAAATGAAATAAATATGCATATTTTAAATGTTTGCCTCTGATAAATTGTTTCTCCTTTACTATCAAATCTTAAACCAGGGTAAGACAGGCCTTCAGAAATAAGCAGGAGCAGGCCCATATTAATTTCAACACGAAACGTTTTCAGAAAAAACTGAGCGAAGGTCCGGTTGCTGTTGCGATGGTAAATGGACTGAACTTATACAGCGCTTTTCCAGTCATTCTGACCACCCAAAGCGCTGTACACTATAGCAACATTCACCCAGTCGCTCTCACTAACACGCACACATTCATACACCGAGATGCAGCTTGGTAAGCAACTTGGGGTTGAGTGCCTTGCCCAGGGGCACATTGACATATGGCAAGAGGAAGGTGGAATCGAACCCACAACCTTCTGATTGCCAGGCGACTGCTCAACCCATCAAGCCACAGTTGCCCTGATGACCCAGATAACTGAGAATCAGGCGTGTTGCGTTACAAAACTTAGATTCTCAATGAAATCCATCAATGTGATTGACCAACACAAAGAAATTTAAGGAAAATGTTTTTTTTTTTGTTTTTTTGTTTTCCTTTAGAGATATCTTAAGTTAGGAAACTACACATTTCCTTTATCTAGGCAAACATCTGAGAGCCTTTTTCTTTTGCACCTACAATAATTTGATCTTTTTTACTTTGTTTCAATAAAGTATTCTATATCTAGTTTATTGCTGAGCATATAAAACGAAAATAATTCACAGTAAATTATTTTTGCATTTTTATTTTAAAGAAAAAAGGTGTCTGCATTTATCCTTTTCTCACATTTGAACATATTTTGGTATTCTGAACAGTATCTGTCAAAAGGGGAACTAAAACTAAGTACATTTTTTTTAAATGAGTCCATTTGTCCTTGATTTGAGCACATAAGTAAGATTATCTGCCTATGGAATGAGTATTTTGACCCCTAAAACAAGATAATTAGATATCCTGCACTTGAAATAAGAAGATGGAGATGATGCAAAAACCTGCAAGATGCAACAACCTTATTCCATTGGCCGATCATCTTATTTACCCACTCAAATCAAGGGCAAATACACTCGTTTCAAGAACATTTTCCTTTCTATTAGTTCCCTTTTTGCAGTGTACCAGGACCATCCACATGCTGTGTGACGTATTCACGTCAAAACACCTTGTTCCGCTCCCATGACAGCAATGTCCTTAATCCCAGCTCTGCGATTAGCATTTTTTGAGACCTTATCGATGGCTTTCCCCTCCTGGTAATTGCTGTGGCGACTTTCATTGAAGCTGTCGGTCACAGCGAGCGGGGGGGAGGCAGGCAGCATTACTTGTCTTCATGCTCAGTCTCTCTCTGACTCAAATCTTCTCTGCAATCCCTTCCAGATGCTTATCAAATCATAAATATTAAAATATTCCACAATTTGTGTGGAACGACCAATGTCAAGTGTTTAAAAGTAAAAGTAGAAGGTTTTTACCGTGTTATTTGCAGCAGGTGCTTTTGTGAAGCAAGTGAACATAAAGGTTGAAGGTTTGCACGTTTACAACCAAGAAATTACCTCTTGCAAGCCTTCAGAATTCAAAGGAAATGGAAAATTTCACATTTTAGCATGAATAATCAGTGTTTTAACTTGACCTTATTAAACAGGTTAAACTGAAATTGAAATAATTTCCTGCAGCTACGTTTTTTCCATCTTTCCAAAACCTTTGTGCAGTTTCTAGAGGAGTCCACGTGCAGCAATTAAGACACTAAATCTATTATTATAGTGGTTTGCATCTCTTTAATAATGAAACATTCCCTTTTATGTTGCTTTTAAACCGTCCTATAAAGAATTAACATATTCCCTTCACAAATTAACAATTTTTATATCTTGTAGTACTTTCATTCTTGCTGTTGTCCCAGACAAAATGAGTAACATAATTCATGTTTTAGGTTTTCTGCACTTTAATAAATAAACATCTATAGAATTAGTTTCTTATGCATGTAAATAACCTTTAAATCTTTCAAACATTAAAAAACTTCTGTCAAGGGAATTAAACAGTTCACATTCTTACTAACAATCAAATAATAGAACTTGTTTTATTTAGTGGTTAAATGGCTAAATGGCTAAATATTGTATTTACTTTGACAAGTGAGTGATTTCTTTTTTTACCTTTTTAAAATTTTAGGCAGTTTGTGGTAAAAAAAAAACTTTGAATTTAGCATGACCACACTGCAAAAAGGGAGCTAAAAGTAAGTCAAGATTTCTAGAAATTTGCGTATCTGTCCTTGATTTGAGCAGGCAAATAAGATAATCTGTCAATGGAATGAGATTTTTGCACTTAAAATAGGAACAACTCGTCTTCGCTATCTTATTTCAAGTGCAGTATATCTAATTATCTTATTTTAGGGGTCAAAATACTCATTCCATTGGCAGATCATCTTATTTACCTGCTCAAATCGAGGGCAAACGGATTCATTTCAAGAAAACTTTACTTATTTTTAGTTCCATTTTTGCACTGCAAAAAACATCGATTCAGTGTAAAACAAAATTGTTGCATCTTTGAGAAAACATTTAACATATTTTGACAAATGAGGAAGCAAAAGTGATGACGTTCGCAAGGCTACAACAAGAACAATGGATTGGATGTTTTACAGAAACCTCTGCAGAAGCAGAAAGTCAATGTTTTTATGCAACTTGTTGGTTTATTTATGGTCCTTTAACTCACCTTGAACCTGATCTTCCTCTAACTGCACAGTTGACATTCACAGAGTGACTTCACAAACCCTTCACATTAATCATTTCTGGTATGTAGAACATAAAAACAAAACATGATCGTTTAAACTGTAACTGTTTGTAAAAGCAACATTTGAAGTCAACTCCTTCATGTAATAAGCCACAGTGAGGCGAAACAGCAGAAAAGAAGAACTGAAAGTAATTTACAAGCTGGTTCTTATGAAAAACGGGAAATAAAATTAAAAAAAAAATTAGAAAGTGTGGTTTAGACAGAAAATCACAGGGTCTGTGTCTGAATTGTGCCGTCAAAGGTTTTCATTTCAGCGAGACGTCTGGTTTGAATGTCCAAGTGTGAAGTTTCCTTAACCACCGCTGAACGCTTCTGGGATTTCTGTAAGAATAAAGCTGAAAATTAATTTCAATTTTCTTTATATAGCACCAATTTACAACACATGTCATCTCAAACTCAATTCCATCAAATCATCCAGACATATTGGTTAAAAAGTTTCCTATCTAGGGAAACCCAGCAAAATAAAATAAAGGCCGGTTTATAAGTAATTTAAATTAAATGTAGGACATGTTGTTCTCTGCCTTGGCTAGGTTTTGTTGGTTTGTAAATCACTGCAAAACAAACAAATGTTTATAAACCTTTTACTTGGTGTCATGGTTCCTAGTCTTTTGACCCACATGCAGAACACAGAATAGGCAGGAGGACGATTAAACAAGGTTTATTAAATTAATGAGAAACGATCGCGGGGATCTCTTCGGAGCCACAGAAAATGTAGGGACCCTCTGAAGCTCACTAAGCAAAGGACGAACCGCTGGGGAGAGTGAGCGGATGCTGCGGAGCACTGGGGGCCGAGGCTACTGGTGTGAGCAGCGGAGCAGGTGGCTGTTGCTCTGGGGGCTGCTGACGGGTGGAGGGCAGGCAGGGTTCCGGTGATAGGACTGCGGATCGGTGGTGACGGCTGACTGCTGGGCGTCGCGCCGGTTAAGCGCAGATCTTCACAGTTGACTCGAGATTGCAGGAGAGCGGGGCTGGACAGAGTGATGTCAGCTCAGCTTCAGGACTAGACAGTTCACGGAGGGACTCCGAAGCGGGAGTCGGAGCTGTCCACCACGTATGGTTAACACTCTGGCGACGAGGTGCCGTCAGCCGCTTCCTTTTAAAGCCGTCCCCGCAGCCGCGCTGATGTCGAACACCTGCGCTCAGCACCGCCCAGTTCGTCAGCAGCCACCTGTGAGAGGAAGAGAGCCACCGCAGCAACCTGACACTTGGTTTTGATTTTTTGTTTGTCGTTGAAGTGAAGCATGAAGAGAAGAGTTCAGGATTGGTGGAAAATACATTTTACTCAAACAGAAAACAGCACATTTTGTGACATTTAGAAAAATACCTAATCTGAGTTCTGCTAATTCCATCTGACAAAAGTTGTTCTTAAAATCAGAGAAACTATGTTTACTATGGGTTAAAAAATCTGCTTCGTCTCTCATCTACGTAAATTACCTTTTTAGGTAGTTTTACGCTCTTAAAGTGTTTCACTCCAGAGGCTCCAAAGTAGTAATTTCTTACATTTCAAAACAAGGAAACTGCCACAAAGTTGATTGAATTAAATCTTAGTCAAATGGTAAGATTGTTAAACCCCATTTATTTAATTCAATTATGATGAAAGCGTTCCAATCATTTGATTAAAACTCGTTCTCTAAATATATTCCTCCTTTCATGTACCTGTTGTGTTTTACTGCATCTTTTCAGCCCTTCATTCCACCTATGAAGAAACTATTTTAATTTGGCTGGCCAAAAATACTAAATAAAACATTTTACACTACAGTCTTGTCCTCCATTGAACATGTGAGCCATTTGTTTAATAAACCAGGCTGGCCAGGTTTATTAACCAGGTTTATTAACCTGGCCAGCCTGACTGATAATGTGTAGCACTCTTCGCTCCGCATATTAACCATCTGGTACGGCTCCTATCGAATCCTTTTGGGGAAAGTAGCAGAACTCTCCGAGCTGATTGGGTGAAGCGACACCTAATGCCCGCCTACCAGAGGTTGGTTTTAGCCAATCACTGTATCAAATTAAAACGTAACCAGCACCGTCATGTGAAACCACAACAAGGTAAGCTAGTCAAGGCACTTCTTGCTGCTCTTGTTTTGAAGATGAAATCCTGGATTCTTATAAAATAGATGTGACAGCAGCAACTACGCGTGCTTCCTCCTCCGCCGCAATGTTTGTGTTGGTTCGGCTGTGGGCTCAACCGCTCTTGCTTTTTGTCACAGCGGTATGTCCCGCCTTAAAACACAATACTGCAAAGTGATTGGCCCGAACCGTTTTTGGTTGGTACACAAACGGTTGAAGTCAGAGTGGTACAACATGGATTCTCGTGTGTTTGTTTAACACAAAAAATACAGCAACAATTCATCTTACGGGGAAAGCTTAATATTTTATTGGCACCGTGAGATGTGTTATTTTTCTCGGGTTATTGGGCAACACCTTTTCCTAGCTACCTGTAGAAGTGGGCCAGCTGCAGCAACGAGAAGCAATATGGTGATCTGAAGGACCTTTTAATGTCTTTAAAAGGCATTCCTTTAGGACGAAATGCTTTGATTTTGGACCAGATGTTTTTCACATTGTGATGTAAACCAAGCTGGAAGTTCACAGAGAGGGTTCCTCCGGTTTTCTATCGCGGTCAGGCCATGTAGCTCAGGTGAAAGTCCCTTTCCTCTCTGTTCCTCATTATGACCCTGATGATGCTCATTGGAGTTTACCTCCACCTCTTGTCTTGCTGGAGCAATAAGTGATCAGCTGGGACTTATAACTAACTCATTTTGAGTCAGTCTTCAGGTTTTACAAACAACCATTTTTAGGTCTTCTTTTTCTTTTGACTTATTGTCAGGTTAGATGGTATGAGCAGTGATTATATTGAATACCACAGAAACAAATCAGATCATTTTTAAATAAAAATATGAAATCTAATGTCATTCTGAGGCTTAATGCATCATTTCAACAGATGTAGGCTTCTAAATGTCTTTTTTTGTGAGGTAGAGACGCACCCCAAAAGACCTGCAGCTGCAATTTGAGCTAAAAGGTGGTTCTATAAATTACTGACCCAGTAGGACTGAAAGCAAATGCACAACATGCTTAAGAGTTTTATTTATTTGTTTTATCTGTAACCTTAACAATCCATAGAGCTATGTTTTCTATCAGTTGAGTTAAATAAAACCATTTCAGAGCTGAAACCTTTTTTTTTAAAAAGACAGACTTATAATCTTTGATAAATAACTATAGGAATTTATTGTCATTTTAAAATTACCATTATTGTCTTTCTATGTTTAGGTTTTAAAATTAAAATAAACGTAAAACCTTTGCAGAAATGCATACATTTTCCTCTATTGATATGTAAAAAAAAGCTTCCAATCTAATGTAGAAATATAGATATATTGTCATTCTGTTGAGGAAATGCAATTTCCCCATGAAGAAACTGCTAAAACGTGCATTTGTCATTGTTTGTATTTAAAAATGTTAGTTGGTTCTGTAGGATTTTTAGCCAGAAAGCTATTTAGAGCCATTGTGGAAGGTCCAAAGAGCCACAGGTTGCCCTATGCTATCACAACAAGTCCCAACAAAATACAATGAGTTTTGTGTCGTTGTGACAACATGTAGGAAAATTTGAGAATTATGGATATTCATGTTAATATAGATGGAGCTAAATGTTTACCCCTCCAGATATCCCCGCTTTGCTGCGGAGCAGCTGTGGCTCAGAGGTTAGACGGTAGAGGGAACCACCGGACCTGAAGGTCGCTGCTTTGCCTCGCAGACTGAACACAAAAAAATTTAAATGGCTTAGGGGGCCATTAAGCAAGGCACCAATCACCCCCACCCACCAGTTGATTCCCGGGGACTGTAAACACAACTGCTCACTCCTCTGTGTGTGCTTATTCTCTTGTGAGTCCTTAATTAATTGTTGCTTGGTGGTATCAGCAGTAATTAAAAAAGATTAAACAGAAAATATGTGAAACCATAAATGGCAAATGAAGATTCTTCGAAAACAAACAACGAAACATGAATATGGGCAGGTATATATACTATATATAGCAAAACTAGTAGACTGTAAGCAAGAGCATTGTCTTATTATTGCATTTATTTATAACACAGATGTAGGCTGGAAACAAAAAAGTTAATTAATTTGCAACAAAGTCTTTTGCAACAAAAATACAGACAGGAGTGACAACTCTGTAGGTTAGCTATCAGTAAATGTTTTACTGGGAGTGTCCCAATCAGGATTTTTTTCCAACCAGATACTAATTCCAGTTTTTTTAAAGAGAGCCATTCCTGATATGTATTCCAAGTCCGATACTCCATTAAAATCAAAGACACAGCAGCGTAGGACCTTTTGTTGCATTTCTTTATTTCACACTAGGGCAGATATGCAATAATTAATTACCAAGAGGAATTAACTGGAATCTATGCAAGCATTTAAATGTTTATTCTGCCTCGCAAAAGTTTTTCTTCCAGTGTTAATAACAGCTTTTTTAATAAACGGATGAATAAATTATGTGTGTGGGTCTTTTTAACGACAAGCTCACATAATAAACTCAGGTGGAACAGGTTGAGGTTTTGATGTATTGGGGAAAAAATAAAGTGAATTAAATCCTAAGTGACAAATGGTGTATATGAATAAATCGAGACAGGTACACGCTCCAAGGAAAAAGTATTTGCATCTGGTGCTTGGTAGATCATCACCAGAGTGTAAGAACTTCAAACCTCAAGAACAAACATAAGCGAGAGACAAAAAGAAGCAGGAAAAATTAATTTAAACCTAGCATGATGTTCACAGCGGTGGTTTTTAATATGGGCCATAAGGGTAGTTACCCAGGGCAGCAATAGAAAGGGGACCACATCAGCGGCAAATCAATTTGAGAGAAAAAATAAATCGACCTTTTCTGTAAGTTAGGCTCTAAAAAGGTGTTTTATTGCCTTTATGCATGAGCATGAATCGTGTTGAGTACAAGTCGTCTGCCAGCTGCTGAGTAAATGAAGATTAATGCGCGTGCTTGGTGCTGGACTGCACCAAGCCTCCAGAGTAATGTGGAGCATCAAGCTTTATACTACTGCCCAACAACCGTATAAAGCTTGATGCTCCACATTACTCCATACTTTTTTAATTGAGAAAGCTCTCTGGATAGGAAGCGAAAAGTCTTCAAACTTCGGAAAACAAGTCCAGTTGTTTCGTTTTTTACTTTTTTTGGAATGACATTCTAAGGGATGGACCTGTTTCGGGTGGATGACTGAGAATCTTCACCAGCAGCCAGGTTCCCACCAGCTTACTGGAAACACCTGCATCAAGTAGGTCCAAAGTCACCTTCTAGGTGGTCCTGAGGGATATTCACTACTGAGTCATCCTTTAATACTTTTATTCTGTTTTTAGGTCTTTTTGACTTATGGTCTTAAACATTTCCTCAGCAGATGAACTGCTTGTCTTGGCTTAAATGTCGTCTTCAGTGGCTTCTTTTGTTTACTTCCTCGTGTTTTGAGGCTGCAGTGAGCAATTGGAGGTATTTGTAACCTTTTGTCCAGTCTTCAAAGTTTTAGAAGGGGTCTATATCGATTGAGATTTGGTTTATCACCTCTATTTTTTGTGTGGCGAAGGTAATTGGTGACAAAAAAAGATTATTAAAGATTTCTACCAAGGTTTCCCACTTGCTGCGTGTTTCTGTAGAATCACCTTGAGCAAAACCAATTTCCTCTCCCTTTATAGCCGTAAATAAAAAAGACGTCTGCAGTCCCAGCTCTGGGATTTGAACATTTTGAGACCTTATCGATGGCATGAACCTGCTGTAAATTGCTGTTGCCACTTTCTTTCAGGCAATCAGTCACAGCGAGTGTGAAACAAACAGCATCTCTTGTCTTTGGGCTCGGTGTCTGTGTGGCTCGTCAAATCTCCTCTGCAATCACTTTGTTCGACGCCTCAGAAAACAAAAGGCTGTCAGAAACAGAAGCGCTCCTGAGTATTAATTGTAATTATCATTATTAGAATAATTATCATGTTCAGAGTCAAGACTGAGAATGTTCAAAATCCAAGGTGAGGCCTTCTATAACAAAACAATAAAAAGTATATATTTGTACATCTGAGACGTCTGCTGAGTGGTTTTGCTTTCTTTCCACTAAGATTTCTAGTCTTGGAAAAAGTTTGCCTCTTCTTTTTTTTTGGTATTTGAACTCCCGGTGTTATTTTATTTTACTTTGAACTAAAGAGAGAACAGAGCCTTCCAGTTTGCCGATTGAAAGCCTCATACAGCTAAATATAATCTTCAGGTACATTAAACTGCTCCAGTTTTACCATCAATCCCTCAGGTTTTAAGGCAGCAAACTCTTTTGTGTTGGATTAAGAGCAAATTTATCTTTTTCTGTCTGAGCTAATTTCATTCTGACTTCATGTTTCTGGAATCATTTGTCAAATGACTGCCTGCAGCTTCGCTTAGCTCCACACTGAGCTTCAGCTCCATGTTCAGCCGTTTTGTTTTTCAATCTGAAGTAAGAATGCTCATGCAAAACAAATCTGTGGCAGCCTGCAAAAAAACATTAGGTGAATAGTAAATATTTACTTAGTATTTTCTGAAAGCAATCAGTCTTCATATGCCAAAACAGCATACAGATACAAAACAGTGTATCGGGGATATAAAAGTTGCTATGTCATCAATTGTGTCTAAAGTTAAGCCTCAAATTATTCAAACCCCTGGTAGATTTAAGTTTAAGTAATGTTAAATTTGGCCAGGCTGCTTCAAGACATTCATTTTACTTCCTGTCAGAAGAAACATGCTGGTAGAGTTCTCATGGAGAATCTATTGAGGGAGTTGAAGATTAGGGTGATGGCAAAGAGGCCTCCCAAACTCAAAGACTTGGAGCCCATTAGCAAAGATTAATTGTCACAATACCAGAGGAAACATGCAAAAAGCTGCTCACCGATAAAGAAAAGGAATTGATTGCCGTAAAGCAAATAAAGAATTTTCCACTGGTTGTTAAAAAGGTTAAAAAGATAAATGAGGTTTTTCAGAAACTACACCCCTTGTGCATTGTTGGATCATCGTTTACAAGATGGGTGCATTTTGGGATTAAATGTCAATGTGAGTCTTATGTAGCAAACGTTGATCGTCCGTAGTCTCAGACTTTTTGTTTCATGAATCAGTTAAAGGCTAATTATTGATTCTATTTGTCAATAAAATGAAGCGAATAAACACTTCGTTCCCCACTTCCTTCCTAAGCCCCCCTGGCTGTTTCAGTCCTCTATTTCATATCCACATGTTGCCATTTCCTCCCTTTCTACTTCAGTTTTGTCCCCTTGATGAAACTTTTTTTAGAACCGTTGCCTGTCTGTCTATTTCTTCTGAGTAGTTATTGATGCATTGTGAAGATTAGTAGTCACAAAATGCTCCAATCTTGCTTGGAATCTAATATAAATGCATTATTTTCTGATTATTATTTTCTATGGCTTGTTGGATTTTCATTTTAAAACCTGTTCAGACCAGGTCACTTATTTAATGACAGACTGTGACCCAAATTAATGAATTAAATTGGACAATTGGCCAGCACCCTGCTCCTCAACAATAACATACTGTCAAATTTCTGACACAAGCAAAACAGTTTATTTCCCAGTGTTTGGTTTCCGCTTCACCAGAGGATATAATAGGAATTATTCCAGCTGCCAGTCTTAAAAGCTCCTTTACTCATAAATGCAATATTGTGCCTTTATTATTAGAGTAGCCTGCTTTATTTAAATGTCAGCTCTAGTGTGTGTGTAGCGTCAACTTCACATCACTAGCTGTAACTTGTTTATTGCATATCATCAACACTGAGCTGGAATGACTCAATGATCAACACGCCCCTCTATAAGTTAATTAATTTCTTGTTTTTTTTCTATTAAGGATTCCTAATTATGAGTTTCAGCTGGACAAATATACCAGAGATGGTCTGTGTTTTTCACAAAGTTTTCCATCTCAAACATTACATCTACAAATTACCTGCTGGTCCTTTTTCACTGATGACTCACGCACATAAAAATCTCCCGATCTTTGACAGCCACTACTGGAAATTGCAGTGAGTGGAGATAATTGAGTGTTGAGGCCACAATTGAACCCCTCCTGTGGTTCTGGGAAATCGGGCTGAGCTTATTATGTATTTCCTGCCTTAATTGAGCTCTTCTTTATGTTATAACCCAGCCAGAAAAAACAAACAAACAAAGGACGGCATGGTGGGCCCTTTCCTGAGACGTTTCTAAAGCATTTTATTATGCAATCAGTAACATACTAGTGTTGAAGATAAGCTAAAATTATGATTCAATGGTCACACCTATTCAGATGTCAAAAATAAATATGTCCAGTGAGACTGACAGCTCTACAAACAGCTTGTCGTGTATTTTTGACTTCAGCTTTTTGGGATCCTCTCTTGAATTTGCAATCGGATCATGAAATTTCAAAAATAGCTGTATGATGAAACCGATTGCACCGAAAGTATGAAAATAGCTGTAGAGTACAGAAGGAGATGGTACTGAAAGCTCTGTATGAAATATTTAAACCTCTGATTCATCCATTTCCTCAGATCTTTTTCTCCTTGTGGGATATTTGAGATTACAAATGTGAAACTAAACTTTGTGCCTTTTAAACTGTTTGCATAAATATTTAGTAAGTGTAAAATGAAAGCACTTTACAGTACAATACATACCCTCTTCTACTGGACTCATTAAAAAGTCCAGGGCCCCTCACTGACCAATTTGCACAAAAATGTTTACATCTGCAATAAAAGTTACTGCTGTTTGCACTCATTCCATATATCTTAATTCTTAGTTTATTTATGCAATTACATGATCATTGCTTTGGCATATTCCTGCATTCTAGTTCCACTGCTGCTGTATCACCAGAAACCTGATAACAACAAAAATAAAAAAAACATGCAGACAAGTCTTCAACCCCATAAGTCAATATTATCAGAAAGTGTTGCTCTAGTTTGGTGAGAAGTGCTGTAATAGCTTTATTTATGCATGTATTTCTGTTATAGCACAAACAATATGTAAAAGATACATGCTATTCTCAATTGGATCCCAGTGGTGTGGAATTCCAAGGGTGGCAAAAGTTGTTTGTGTCTTAAATTTTGATGGATACCTGATGCAAGACGATGCAAAAATGGATTTCATATATGTTGTGTCTTTTTGCATCATAGATTGAAAAAGTCATGCAATTTTGACCTCTTTGGCATTCCATATCGCCGTAATTGTCTTTGACTGACATATTCTTCAGCAAAGTGCATTAGCCTGCATGTGACGCCTTTACCAGGACCAGCGTTGCCAGATCTTGCGAGAGAAATTAGCAACTAGTTCTACGAAAACAAGCCAAAGACAACCCTAACAGGGGCCGCTTGTTGTTAACAGCATTAATGTATGGATTTATTATGCCACTATACATAAGCAACAGAAAAATCATGCTGAACACGTTTACCGTAAACAATTGAAGAACTAATTAAAAGAATAACGTACTTTTAAACTCTGATCAAAATAATCGCAATAACCAGGAAACGGGGGCGGGGAAAGCACAGACTACTTCCCACTTGTGTTTTTTGGTTTATTGTTGGGATCTGGGAGATAATAAAGGGGTTTCACTCAGAAAAAAATACCCAACATCACGTTCAAAAACAAACCCAAATAACCACAACCCACGACTCGAAGTTGGCAAGCCACTTTAGAGAAAATGAAGCCTAAAGTTGGTTATAATAAGCAGACTTGGCAACACTGACCAGGACGGTTCAGTAGGAATCCTGTTTATCATTTCAGAAGAAAAAACCTTACTCTGAGTGTGATTGCAGGAGATTGACAGTATCACTGCTGTTACACTGAAAGTGAGAATGTTCCTCTGTAAATAAGCTGATCTGTAATTAGTATCTCCATATTCCTGGTTTTTAGATCTGCCTGGTTTGAACTTGTTTTTATATTTGCTTTCATATACAGTGGGGTGCAAAAGGTGCACATGAGGACTGCCTTGGTGGATTACTTGTGAACAGTTGCTTATTTTAGTCCAATTGTGTTCCATATGATGAAAATAAACAAAGACAAGACAGTGTAATATGCACTAAATTTGCATTACAGGTACTTCCCAAAGTGCTAACATAGATTATACACCTCTCAGGACATATTTCCATCTATTCCTTCGTTTCTAAATCCCCCCCTGTGCTGACCACATGAAATAAGAGAAGACGTTAAAAAAAAAACATCTGAATTTATGAGGTTCGACGCCTGTTGATATTTGCGTTTATGTCCTGATTTTGCTCTGAAGCCATCTGGGCTTCAGCTGTGTTTCAGAACAGCACTGTAATATTACAATCGATTATGGCCGAGTCCAGCAGCTCCTTTAAAGGTTGCATGGCTCAGCCGTCATGTGGGAACAAGTTGTGGCTATGAAGGGAAGCGTGACAGAGAATGGCGGCGCTCGTTCTCCTGTGGAACAGATCTGTGTGAATAACCCTCACCGGAGAACGCTCTGCCTGTCTGCCTGACCCCCCCGGCTCTTCCTCTGCAGGTAGACGGGGGGGGGGGGGGGGGTTCTCCCACGCAGCTCACACTTAGATGCAGGCTCTCATTCTTCGGGGCAGTTACCATGGTAACCTCCATAGGAAGCTGGTTGTCAGCTAATGGCTACCCCTTTTTATACTTTTTCTCCTGACTGCCGACTCAGCTTTAAGTTTGGAGTTTCACGTCTGACGAGGACAAAGAAGGAAACTCTGTCATCGTTTCAGCTGTTTTCCTGGAAGCAGGAAGTCACTTTAGGCCTTTCAGCCAATGAAATGTGTCCTATAAGGAACACAACGATCTCCTGGGGGCAGATTAGTGAAGGGATGTCTGAAGTTCAGTCAGAAACCTCATTGGTCACGGCTCTTTTCGCCAGTAGTGATCATGCAGGGTAGGTGAGCCGGGCTTCTGGAGGCTCTGAAAGGGACCGGCTGACACGCAGGGGCAGCTAATTAATGTAAGGTTATTAAGGCTTCTGTTGTGCTGTGAATACAGAATGACCCAAGAGCGCAGCTTCCAGCGCCTCAGCTCATTTCAGCCCCTCATTCATCTGTCAAACTCGGCCTAAAAGTGCGTGAACAAAAGGACAAGCACAAAAGGTAATGTCAAGACAGTCTGAAACACCACGCTTAGGATAATTTTCCTTTCACTTGTTTCAGCTGGATGCTGATCGAGATGAGGAGGAGGTTTTCTGTGACATCAGCATGACTTTGGATAACAAGCTGTTTCCCTCCAAAGAACCCGCTGCTGGTAAGATCAGCTATTTATTGACTAACTGTGACGTGCAGTAATTATAAATGAATCGTGAGGCCCTATAAAAATGTTTCCTTTAAACTATAAGTGCATGTAAAGTATTTGATGACTATTTTCAGGGCAGATACAAACCGACTGGTTATGATGCACTAAGTTTTGTTACTCCAGCAGTTTTTTTCTCCCTTTCTGTAATGTTACAGCAAAAATGGTTGTGAAGTGTGTGTGTCCTGCCTCCAGTAGTAACCTAATTGTTGTAAGCCACTCTAACTATAAGCTTTGTCAAAAAGGAAAGTTTTAAGATTAGTCTTAAAAGTAGACAGGGTGTCTGCCTCACGGACCAAAACTGGGAGTTGGTTCCACAGGAGAGGAGCCTGATAGCTAAAGGATCTGCCTCCCATTCTACTTTTAGAGACTCTAGGAACCACCAGCAGACCTGCAGTCTGAGAGCAAAGTGCTCTGTTAGGAACATACAGAGTAATCAGAGCTCTGATATATGATGGAGCTTGGTTATTAAGGGCTTTATACGTTAGAAGAAGAATTTTAAATTCTATTCTTGATTTAACAGGAAGCCAATGAAGGGAAGCTAAAATTGGAGAAATATGATCCCTCTTGTTGATTTTCATCAGAACCCTTGCTGCAGCATTTTGGATCAGCTGAAGACTTTGAACTGCATTTTGTGGACTTCCTGATAGTAAAGAATTACAATAGTCCAGCCTTAAAGTAACAAATGCATGGACTAGTTTTTCAGCATCAGCCCTGGACAGATTATTTCTAATTTTGTCAATATTCTGGAGGTGAAAAAAGGAAACCCTGGAAACCTGCTTTATTTGCTCCTTTTTGTTCAGTTTTTAATCTATTTGGTTTTAGCCGTGGGAAAAACAGTACAGAAGCTGATGAGAGGTGTGTTAAACTACGGCTCTGCTTCCTGGTCTGTACCCTGGGTTGTCAGCACTTTGGAGAACTAATAAATCAGATTCCCAGAAAGAAGAGCAGCACCATCCAAAGTGGGATGGATGCCGTCTCTCCGGATCAGATCAAGTTTTCCCCAGAAAGTTCAGCAGTTATCAATGTATCCCACGTCGTTTTCAGGACACCACCAAGACAACCAGTGGTTGAATGACGACATGCGGCTAAACATGCAGCTAAACAATTTATGCATAGAGAATAATAATAATGAACTAACCAAACATTGAAGATATATATCTAAATTATTTTTTGCTTTTAACTAATTGCGGAAAGCCGGCGGGATCTTGAAAGCAATGTGCCGAGACAGAGGCGTTCTCTATTCGACCAGGTCAGCTGACAGCCGGTGAGGCGAGCCAACTGCGGTGCAGTTCCAGCACACATGCCCGAGTACATCCTAGCATTTTTTTGAATTAAGCTAGATGGCAACACGCTAAGCAGATATTTTGGGTTAACACAGCTAACTTACCGTCTAAAAACCTTTTAAAAGTGACTTTGATGTCACAGAAAGCGTAACATATCCAACGTTATTCAAAGCTTTTCACTCCTCTCAGTCATTGCTGTTTCCGTTTGAGCAATTCTCTTCAACCCGCAATGAATCGTGGGATAGAGTGGGGCGCGGCGGATAGACCGGACCCATTCTTCCAACCCGGGGAAACGAAGGACACATCCGTCGGCCGTATTTGAAGGAGCCTTGGAAGGAGTCGTGAAGTTGGGACTTTCTAAGGATGCTGCCCCTGAATTGAGACAATCCCATAAATATGGAATGTAGACACAGATTTAGCATAGAAATATAGATATAATATTAAAATTATATGGACTTAACATTTCTAGTTAGAATTTCCCACTAAATGTGAGAAAATTTGCCCTAAATGTGAAGAAAGTGTATTAAATAACAGAAATCTGACAGTGGAAATGTTTTTTCTCCAGATTTTTACCTTCAGCACGTCATAGCATTAGCAGGGCTGAATTGACATACAGGCCACGTTTTGGTCGATCACAGAAAAAAAAAGTGGTTAAAAGAGATTGCTTATGGTTAACGTGACAAAAAGTTACATCTGCAAAGTTGTGTACAGGCCTTTAGTCCAGCTAACAGGGTTTGAGCCAGACCACTGAAAGTAAACAGAAGAGCTGCTACGATAAACAGATTTAAAGTTATAAGGATTTCTCTGAGAACCAGCTGGAGCTTCCACTGTAATCCTAGAGGAAATGTTTTTGTGATTATGCTTTTAGGGCACACACAATGATCATTTTATAAAAACAGCATGCTTTTATTTAAATCAAAGTATTGTTTGCAAGTAAGAAGTTTGTTTAATACCCAACCCAAAGGTAGATCTTTTAGTTGAAGTTTCTTGCTTTAAAAGTGAAAAAAAACATTAAGACCCTGAAATTAACTTTCATACCACATTAAATGAGGACTGCTGATCCTGACCACTTTAGATGATTAAATGAAAGTCTGGCTGCTTGGAGGGCAAATATAAAGAAATTGTGTAGATTCCTGCCAAGTATTGACACAATTTCTTTCAAGCTTAATTGGCCGAGTATTTCCTCTATTGATGAGCTTCACCACATTCCTGCGAGGAAAGAAATTGACCCGTCAACCACAGACTTCCTGGTTAGCACACAGGCTGGGCGGAAAAGCCTCCAGATTCAGAGGGTTAGCTGTGAGAAACACTCAAGGTTGAAACGTCACACCCTGCGGGCTGTTATGTAAAATCTGATGAGCAGCTGCTCGCAGAGCCACGTTTCACGAAGTAAACGGCTTATGCAGATTTTAAAGGTGCAACCAGTCTGATTTCATGACTGATGGGTTTCATAAGATGGTTACCTAAAGGAAACAAATGTCACCTTTGGCAGTGGAATGAGTTGGTAAAATACCCCTGCTTGTTGCAGATCAAGGGTGTTTTATAACAAAGAGTGGGCGTAATGGTGTATAGAATATTTTACTATAGATAAATGAAGTGTCTTTTTGTCAACAGGTTGCAAAGACTTGCTTTTTCATCATTTTGATGCCATTTGCTATAAAAATCAAATGTCCAAGTGAAGAAAATGCATTAAACCTAAACATAAAAATACTGTTGGTTAAATAATAAAAACTGTTGATCTTTTAAAAAAAATGTAAACAAATTTCCTACAGTATACTATAAAAACAAGCTTTTGTTTCAATGAGATGTGTAACTTTTTTTTTTTTTTTTTTTTTTTTTGGTAAACCCCGTTGAGATCTGGATCTCATTTTCAAGGGGGACCTGGGCAGAAATCTGCTCTAAATAAAAATTTGTGGCTCTAAATAAAAATTTGTTTAGCTGGACCGAGGGTAAAAATGGCTCTGCGGGTTGTAAAGGTTGCTGACCCCTGACCTATCCCATCAAGCCATGCATCCCTCAGTCATCCACCCAAATCCATCCAAACATCCATCCATCATTATCATTCCATATCCATCCACCCATTTCTTTTTGATTTTTTGTTTTTCATCTTTTTTGATTTTTTGTTTTTCATCTTCTATCAATATTCATTCATTCATCCATCCCTCTATCATTGTTCCGTTCTTCCATCCTTTTGTCCATTACAGTTCAGTCTATCGTGCATTCATCCATCAATTATCCACCCAGCCATGGAGTATTTTGGCAGCTGTGCAGCAGTAATAGGTGTGGCTGACTTAAAACAAGTTAAAAACACCAGTAAAGCAGAACCGAGTCTAAAGGGGAGCTGTGCGACGTTTTTTCTGCTGCTGATTTTTATGGGAAGTCCTTCTGAAAACATCATGAAACTGATTAAAAATCTGATCTCTAACTTTTAATGCCTCTCTGTCAGACCCACAAAGCCTCATGGTGGATGACCAATGAAGCCGCCTTTCCCCTTTTGTTATGAAAGCTGCGCACTTCGTCATGGGCAGCTTTTGTAATTTAGCCGGGAACAGTTATTGCTCAGAAGGAGGCAGATTGTTATTAGGGGGTGCAGAGCTACCATGGAGGTGACAAATGACACCTCCAAACAGCTTTTGACAAGAACAGGTTTGGATTCAGGATGTTGGTGTTAACGGGATGCTGCTCCGTGCTACGCGTATGTGGGTGGGTTCAGCATACATGAGGAATCAGAAAATGAATGTTTAGGATAGAGCTATGTTGTAGTGAAAATCCATGTGAAATTGGTACTTTAAAATAACTTTTTTTCTTTTTAAATTAGATCGACCAACAAACCACCCAGGTATTCCGCTGAAAACCTGTGCGTCAGATTGTTTGGCGCACATAATGACACACAGGGTCCGCTCTCCTTTGAATCCTTGACAATCATTCATGCTATTTGACAGGAACCTGACACTATTTTCTTTTCTGCAGTCTGTTGCAAAATGCAAGTTTTACAGACTTAACAGGACTTGCAGCATTTGACGATGGATGGTAATAGTCGCACACGTTTAGCATTTTAGCATCTGCTTCCTAGCAGGAAGATCAGCTTCTCCAAGTCAGAGACCATCGTTCTAGACCGGAAAAAGGTGGCTTGCCCTCTCCATTTGGAGGGGGTTTCCTGCCTCAAGTGGAGGAGTTTAAGTATCTTGGGGTTATAATTCTTGATCATGAGGGGAGAATGAAGCGGGAGATCGACCGGCGGATTGTTGCGGCCGTCGCAGTGATGCGTACGCTGCAGCGGTTTGTTTTTGATGAAGAGACAGCTGACCGAAAGGCGAAGGTCTTAACTTACCAGCCAGTCTACGTCTCTACCAGACGTCTCTACCAGCCAGTCTACGTCTCTACCCTCAAATTTCATGACCCTATGGTCATGAAATTTGGGTCTTGACTGAAAGAATGAGATCCAGGATGCAAGCAGCTGAAAATAGCTCTGGGGGAAGCCTGGAAGCATCTCAGGCTTCCCCCAGAAGTGCAGTAGGAGGGGGCTTGGATTGTCTGAGCATCTCTGCCCCCATGACCCAGTCCTGGACAAGGGGAAGACAATGAGTACAAGTACGAGGTTCCTAAACAATATGTGCCCCAAATTCTGCCACAATTACTCATAAAAACTTCAGTGAAGGGGGAAATCCTTTTTTGTTACATTCGAGGCGGGACGTTCCTCTGGGTTTAAAATCTGGTGTCCTGCAGTAAATACAGATACTTTCTTTCTAAAGTGATGAATTAGGGCTAGACGATATAGAAAAAAAAAATATTTAGATAAAATAGAAATCTTATTGATCGATATCGAAAATTATCAACAAATTCAAAACATTAATTTTAAGTGCAGCTCCGGCCATTTTATGCTGTTGCTTAGCAACCTGTTTTTAGATAAAGACACAAACACTAAATTCAAAGTCAACCAACTTTTTACCAAAACTACAAGTTTTTTAAAAATGAAAAAGAACACGTGTTGTCTGAACTCTTTAAAGGAGGATGTAATGACTAGTATCAACCTACATGGCTAGAATGCAAAAGGAAGGAAAACTGTTGTCTATTGAACTTTTTATTGACCCTTTTTTCTATCATCGATATACGTCTATCGATCGATATATATCGTTATTGAATTATCGTCCAGCCCTATGATGAATAGACCGAGCTCATCTACAAAACTCAAATATGTCAACACAATGGCTGTCATCAGCGCTCTATGATTATGATTTAAACAGCTTTAAGCTGTTTTAATGATGCAGTTTTAAACTATATTTTGAAATAGCAGCGACAAGCCACATGGTCACACATGAACCTTGACTGATGATGATATCAAAGGGTATTATACTAGAAAAAATATTCGTATCTCTGCGATATTCCCATTTTTATGCAAGCACTAACTTTTGGACTCAGTTACATTTTTTGTTCCAGGTTTAACTTTTAGCTGAAGCCAAAGCTATCCACACCATTCTGTTATCTCTCCAAAACAAACAGGTTAATCTTCGTAATTTAAAAAAAAAATGCTTCATTAAAAGCCGATTTTCCCCTCGGGCAGGAGATAATTAGCTGCTGTCTGCCAGCAACGCTTTAATTTGTGGGTTTGGATGTTTGCACAAATTTCACATTGTTTTTACACTTAGATTTTGTCCACGTAGATTTTGAATATAAAGAACTGCAATATTCCTGCAACAAAAGCTTGGATTTCATGGAGAATTAAAATGAATTCTGTGACGCCAGATTCAACTTCACGTTTCAATGACCAGCTGATGTTTCTACTGTATCAGTCTGCTGACAGAGGTGGGACAAATGACAACATGAAATATAAAAATAGGCTCTGTGAGGACAAGTCGTCCTGCAGTATTTCAGTTGCTGTTCCCCAGAGAGAAGAAGACAGTTGTCCTCCAATCTGGCCGTCCTCTCTGATTATCGCAGCAGCAGGCGTTCTGGGCTGAAGTGCCGCTGACGAGCCCCCACCACCTGACACCACCCAGTAAAAGCAGCCACGTCTCCACACTGTCACGCCACAGCGAGACGACCTCTGACAGGCTGCTGACTCTTCATTCGGGAGCTCCTGGGACCGCTCTAGTCCACTGTATTCCAAAAATGACCAAAAATGAAAAAGCTTTCAGGCTTAAGCCTCCGTCTGAACATCTGAAACTCAATCTTTGCCTTATCTAGCATGGATTTGTTTTCTTTTTTCTTTTTTTTTTAAATTGGGAGGTGCTAAATTGCAGGCAGGGAGGTCTGCCAAAGGGAAGTGTTGTTTGTAAATCAATTTCACTGAGGAAGATGACGTGCTTTGCTGCTGTTTCCACACCGGAGCAGCTATCTGAGTTATTAAGCCGCCTTCAGGGGCAGCAATTCGCCTGCAGGTTGGTAGCTTTCACGTCTACATGGAACATGGATGCCAAGCTCAAATACAAACACGCCATCATATGAAACAATGTAAAAAAACGTTGACAGCCTATGTTTGCCAACAGCTATTAGCACCTTTATTGTCTATCAAACGAAAGACACGATATTTGCATTTTCCTCTTATCCCGGGGATAAAATAGTAGAAAATTCGTCAGTGATCACCTGCAAGCCTCAGGAGGTGTGTCTTCAAGCCACCCTGAAACCTGACTAGACGCCAATTAGGGCACAGACAAGACTGTTGCACTGCCACTGGAAGCTCAATAAGGACGCAGACGGGTTTACGAGCGCTTCGCTGAGGTGGAGGGCATGAGTGTTTGAGTGTTGCACTACTGTTCTCAGATCCTGTGTTTCTCCCTCACCTGCTACAACCCTGTTGGGTTTCTGTAGCCTGAAAAGGCCCGTTTTAATAAATGTATGGGTTTATTGTTCCGTTTTTAGATCCTACATGGTTTAAATCATAAAAAGCAAAATTTGCAATACAAGAATTTTTTTTTCAGGAGGTTGTCAGTATAATAGCTGAGTGTTACTGCCTCCTTGCACACTATCATCTCTGAATATCTAAATGCACATTGCTGTAGACAAAGCCTCAGATCATCACTGTTCAATAAGCGCCGTACAACCTCGTTATCTTTACCTGTGACTTTCCTGAACACAAAAAGAAAAAAAAAAACTTGTTCATTGCCTGTTATTTGTCAGTTTTTGCCTTCATCATGTGTAATGTGAACTGTAATGTGAACCGGAGCAGCCAAAGAGGAATTTTGTCGCGGTAACACGTGGTGACGAATAAAATATTCTATTCATTTCCCCTTTGGGTCAACAGCCATTGGTATTTAGTAAAAAGCTTTAGTTCATGATTTAATCCAAATGTCATGGTGGAGCTTTTTGGCTGTTCTTTAGTAGATTTACTAATTATAGGAGCTCTGTCTGGGATCATTGTCCTTTTTTTATACCTCGGCTTTGCTGTCGACTCATTTTTGACTTTTTAATACTTCAGTATACAGAGGAGCTGCAAAACAAACCATCACGCTTCACAAGTGGGTTGAAATTGGGGGATTTGGGGGTTTGTTGCTGTTTGTTTTTTACCTAACATCTCAAATTTGGTTTCATCTGTTCAAAGGAAATTGTTCCACAGGTTTGGTTTTTAATTTAGACATAACCTCGCCTGGCAACCCTTCCCAACGAGCCTTACTTTAATTCCTGAACTCTAACATTTATCATGCTAACGCTTTAGAGTCCGAGATGGAGCTCTTGTTTTTGTTCTTTGTTTTTTACTTTTGCAGTTTCTCTGAGTATTTTATGCTCTGTCCTTGTGGTAAATTTGCTTAGACATCCACCCCTGAGAAGTTTGGCAGTTTTCCTCTTGAAAGTAATATTCATACCGTAGAATATTGGACTTCCACTTGTTTACTTGGCCGTTTTCCCTCCACCCTGGCATTGTTATATAAGCCTGAATTCTCCAGATCAGCAAAACCCCAAATTACTGCTTTTCTAGTGGTGTTCAAGATGATAATGATACAGTAAATAATTAAAGTTGATCAGCAGCACCAGCTGCTACTTTCCCTGTTAAATCTTATGGAAGCAGGAAGGATGTACTTAGTGTTTTTTTCATACACTGCTTTTCAATCATGACTTTGGATTTGCTTAACAATGTATGTCGTGTGTTTTACGCTTTAAGTTGAATTTAAATAATTTTTTAAGCTGGTAATTACCGGATAATTTTTGCTGTGTCTTAAAACGTGAAGCGGATTGAAAGAGGATGTAGTTTCTGAAATGCCTGTCAGAGCGAATCCTGCGGGCTTTACGTGTTTGTAACTGGGTCGTTCTGCGTTCAGGTCCAAGTGAGCTGGATCTCAGCCTGCTGGGGGAATCAAGCAGCCTGGCGGAGGTGGCCTACAAGAACAATGAGGTAAGATCATTTCTCTCTGCTATGCGAGAAGATATTTCAAGCAACGAGTCAAACTGAAAACAGTGTTCAAATTTAATTATGACTGAAGCTTTTAACTTTAAACTTTCCGTAAGGACTTGACAAAAACATAAAAATAATTGCAGGAAATCCTTTAGTAAGAAGAGCCCCTGTGTCCTTAGAAGATATAAATACAGATGCTTCCTCTTTAGCTGCTTCAAACATCATTTTAGCGTCCATATTTTAATATCTCAGTGTTACAGTGTGGTTAGATTTTAGAGATCACCTACAAGATAAACCCTAATTTCCACATCCAGAGCTCTCATATGCTCCCTGCTTCCTACTGGCAGCGTAAAATAAATGACAGCCGCAAACTAGCTTTCAGAGAAAAGGTGTCAGTAAACTCGTCTCAAAGGCCAGATGATTCAGCGCGCTAAATGTCCTGAGATAGCGGACATTGTTGTGCAACGCCTGGCAGCCTTTCAAATGGGCTCCGTTCCTCCACACAATCCGAAACGCTGCCGCTGTCGGCGGAGCGACAATCCCCAACCTCTGCCTGATCTTTTATCCAACTAAATGATTCAAAACATCTTTCCTTTCCATCTTCTGAGCTCTTCTCTTGTGATTCTCTAATGGTGTTTTCTATCCAGGTCAGATTCCTTTCATATGTGCAGACTCCCTGTTCTTCCCTTTTTTGTCTCTGGGTCTTTAATTTAATTTAATGATTTCAGATCGGGGCATCTGTTTTTATGGAGTCTGTTTATTTTTGGATTCCCAGTAGGGTGGGGGTGGGGGAAGGGGGTATGGGGAGTTTGTCAGTGTGTTAAAAGCTCTCCTTTGTGATTCTCACCATCTGCCGTCATGCTTCCTGCTCCTCCTCTTAAATACTACATCCAGAAGCTTATTGCATTCAGTTTTTAACAACAACTTCCCATTTCTTTTCTCATTCCTGGAGGTTAATAGAGGCATGTGGTTTTCATAGACTAGAGTTTGAAATGTATTTACAGAAATCATCTACAAGGAGGTTTCTTGGAGAAATATTTGTCGTCCAATGAGACGTCAAGTCACAGGAGAAACGACTGGAGGTCTCTGCATTCAGGGCCAGTGGGGCCAGGCCCCACCAGATGTTGCTGTGGAGCTCTATGTTCACAATAATCAGTGGGACAGGATCGCTCTTTATAAACTAATATTGTAAAAAAGTCTGATCCCTTACCAATAGAATTCTGTTAGAAACATTTATGTCTATATATCTAAGTCTGCCAGAAAACTAACGAGCTCAGTAGGTTGAATCCTCTTGAGGCGCCTTGATATTGAGGCCGACCCACCAACGTTTGTTTAAATAATTACCATCTGAAATCGCAGTGAGCGTGCCCAACACGCTCTCTGTAGACGACTGTGGGGCACAAATCCTACGGCCCCAAGCTCGGATCATCCAATCAAAATACTGGATAGTGTGCGACCATCTAGGCAAGGCAAGGCAAAGTTATTTGTATAGCACATTTCAGTACAAGGAAAACGTAAAGTGCTTTTACATGATTAAAACATTGGAAAATAAAAACAGTATAAGAGCAAGTTTAAAAAAAACCAGTTGGAATAAAATTAGGAAAATTTAAACAAAATAAAAAATTGGAAAATGGAAACTAAAAGCAAATATTAATTTAGTGTTGGTTGTCCTTGCTAGCTCATCAAAGGATTGATGTGAATCTTTTCTGTTCAATAAATGAACAATATGAGTGAGCCTTTATTTGTAATTTTATTACATAAGCTATTACATTTAGCTTATGTAATATTGATTTTCTAGTGTGTGGTTTATGCTAATTTATCTGCTTAATTTAACAGTGATCAAAGTCAGGTTGTACAAATCACAAAAAAATTTGTTCCTTTTGGGCAGATTTGGAGATTTTCTCATTTCAAAAAAGCTATATAGTCCCGTCATCGGGTTCTGGGTTGGTCCTTTAATCTGTGGAAAATTTAAGGAGGCGTCTTTATCAGATACCTCAACCTCTTCAGCCGGCTTCTTCAGATGCAGAGGAGCAGGGGCTCTGCTCCAAAGCCCCCTTAGACTTCAATATAATGCAATTGTGGCAAAACAGTGTGACGGGGTTTTCAGAGATTACATCAGAACTTGATATTTCGCTAAATGTGACAAATTTCTTCAGATTTGGACCCAAGATAAATTTGAAGAAAAAAAAAAACAATATCTCAGCAGTTTAAGGCAGAGCAAGGCCTCCCTTCAGGGGAAGCCAATTTCAGCCACTCATATCCAGAATCTTCTTTCATTCAATCATGTAATTATTGTCTACAGCTAAAATGCCTCCATTCTCCAAATTTCATTAAAGATATATAGCTTTATAGGATTAATGAAAGAAATAAATGTAAGCAATTTTCTCCACCCTTTATTACATTTTCTTTTGATAAATGGGTCAAGTACACCAAAGGCATATGAAAGGGATATAAATAATGGGAAATCTGTATACTTCCGCAATATTTAGATATCTAAACATTCATCAACTGGATTGGTTTGGTGTTATGACCCAGATACAGGTAGGAGGCTGGCAGGCAAGCAGGATGAGGGCGAAATGGAAACATTATTGATGACGAAAGGAACTTACAACCTAGAGGTCAGAACAATGAGCAGAGGAAATCAGGAAGTGTTTGGTCTACAGATATCTAGACCCTAAAAGAAAACGGTTGCTTTCATCAGTCCACTAAATGTTGCGTTGTTTCTCTTTAGTCCAGTCAAATTGCTGGTTGGCTCAACTACGAGGAGTTTTCTTGGGGAAATACTTGTCGTCAAATGAGACAACAGAGAGGTCGGCAGAGGGACTGTTCAGACCTGATTCATAATCAGAGGAAAATACGAGCTGGTAACCTCCAAAGTCCATGGAGTTTAATCAACCATTGTGCATCTAGATTGGCTTCAAATAGGCGTCCTCTAATCATCACAGTCCTCTCAGGGAATCGCTAACCTTCTTTCATACCCCTGTGGCCGACGAACGGCTGACTTTAGTTTTGCTGTTTTCTTCCAGGTCTTGTTTTTGGTTTCTATTGTAAAGCATTATGGAATCGTTTTACCCGAGCAGCCCATCATCTTCTTCTTGTTTTCGCTTTCCCCAATCAAACTTTTCAGTCTGTGGTTTTTCTGAAAAAGGGTATGGACAGACCAATTTTACTCAGGAGTGCACTGTAACCAACATGTCCAACATTTGCGGCCTTTGTCCTGAAATAAGGGTTTTACGCCCGTTTTTCTCAGACTTAAATCCTCACTGATCTCCAACCTGCTGTTATTTTGAACATGCCTCTTTCAATAAATGATTAAATTACAGAAAATCAGCAGTATGCGTATTGTTACAATGACTGTTGGTTACACAGTTACTCTAGTACACCTACAGGTGAATTATTTGCTATGTAGAAATATAGTTTATAGCAAAACCAGTTACTTATCGAAGTTTGGACTCATGGTCTAGAGCAGGGGTTCCCCACTTTGGGAACCCCTGGTCAAAAGACCCATAGCAATGATAGTGGAAACATAAAAATAGATAAAATATATACATTTTGAACACGGGTGTTACTTAGGGTGAATACTGGACGGAAATCTGGTGACTTCTGTTGTGTGTCAGCTGTGAGGGAGCAGGATGCTTAAAATGTAACTTAACAGATATTTTAGCCAGCCCGCAACGCTGATGCTGTCTGTAACGCTGCAGCAGGGCAACTGGGTCACTAATAGCTCTTGTTGTGCGGGCATAATTACCAGGAAACGAGGTTTTTTATCCTGGGGGAGAGCCGATAAAAAAAATCAACCCAAAAAAAATGCAGCCGGCGAATCACAAAATTTGCAAGAGACTTTGGAACAAAACAAGCTTGACCCTAATAAGCGGACTTTGAAACTCGCCACGCAGGTTGCGTGTCTGACCAAAGCGCTTTTATACCCGACACGGGGTTATGATACTGAAAGCTTGTACCGTTTAAAAATTCAACTGCAACAGCCACCATTCAACCCTAAGCGGGCAGCAGTAAGATGAATTTAAGACAAACACTGCAGAAATAAACAAGTTCACATAAAAATGTTAACAATTGCTCGGTAACATGAAAGTTACGGAAGCGTATTGCTGCCACTAGACAAAATATTTTTTTTGTTGCTTATCTTGTATAAACATGATAATTATCTTGTATAAACGTGATCTTATCTTGTATAAACATGATAATTATCTTGTAAAAACGTGATAATTATCTTGTATAAACGTGATAATTATCTTGTAAAAACGTGATAATTATCTTGTATAAACGTGATAATTATCTTGTATAAACGTGATAATTATCTTGTATAAACGTGATAAATATCTTGTATAAACGTGATAAATATCTTGTATAAACATGATAATTATCTTGTATAAACGTGAAAATTATCTTGTATAAACGTGATAATTATCTTGTATAAACGTGATAAATATCTTGTATAAACATGATAATTATCTTGTATAAACGTGATAATTATCTTGTAAAAACGTGATAATTATCTTGTAAAAACGTGATAACTTATCCAGATGGTGGCGCTAGTATGCTTTTAGTCTGACTCATTTAAGACGAAGAAGAAGCATATGCGTCATCTACTCGAGAACTAAAATGGCAAATTTATGGGAATGGATCAAGTTTTACTTTATGCTCACTAGTAGTATCTACGGAAGCGTATTGCTGCCACTGGACAAAATATTTTTTTTGTTGCTTATCTTGTATAAACATGATAATTATCTTGTATAAACGTGATAAATATCTTGTATAAACATGATAATTATCTTGTATAAACGTGATAATTATCTTGTATAAACGTGAAAATTATCTTGTAAAAACGTGATAACTTATCCAGATGGTGGCGCTAGTATGCTTTTAGTCTGACTCATTTAAGACGAAGAAGAAGCATATGCGTCACCTACTCGAGAACTAAAATGGCAAATTTATGGGAATGGATCAAGTTTTACTTTATGCTCGCTAGTATCACCTTATTTTCAACGGAAATACGGAGACAGTGAGTGGCGGTTTTCCGTGCGAGACGTCCGATACGTCACTTCCTGTTACTGGCGAGTCAGCTGGACAGCGACTCGCCGACTAATTCGTACCAAATTACTCGTCTTTATGATTTCATGGAAGGCCGGGATCGTTTGTCCGGTTAGAGGCTGTCATGATAACGGGTGTAAACGAAAGGTTTATGTGGAGCAGGAGTGTTTTAATCATCGACCGCGTACAAGAGCTGTAGATACCAGGCGCCCTACTTTCTTCACCCCCAGCCGAAGAATGAGATATCCCTCCGCCTGTGGCTAAAAGTTGTAAATTTGAAGAAACCACCGAAACAATGGTATGTTTGTTCTTTTAATTTCGTGGGGAAAAAAAGCCCGATAGAAGACAACACGATGCCAGAAAAGTGGCCGGGCTACGAAGTTCCATTAAAATCTCCGTGGAGACGTCAAGAGGGCAGCAGACAGGTAAGCTTGGGAAGTGTACAGTGTTTACGTTTGTGTCACTCTTGATAAAACATATGCTTTCACATTAAGACAGACATCTTTTAGCTTTGTTCTGTCTGTCAATTATTATCTGAATATTTTTCATCTCTGCTGGTAGGTTTTTGGGGTTCCGTTTGTAAAGTTATACAATAAGAGATTTACAGCAAAATATTTAGCCTGTCATATGACATTAAAGGCAGGGTTCATTATTCATATTTTTGTTATTTATAAATCTATAAATAAGTCACAGTTCCCAGTTTAATATTTAAATAACAAGCTTAATATTTAGTTCCAAAATAAACGTCTAGTTTGTAAGCTAAACATTTAATTTGGAGTTCAATATTTCATTTGAAAACTAAATGCTTGGTTTGCATCTTAATATATAGTTTACAATCTAAACATTTAGCTGTGTAATTAAATATTTAGTTTGGAACGGTGACATTTATAAAATGTATAAAACCCATTTTTTCCTCTTATAGAACCCAAACTATTGCTGTTATATCTTGACTGTGTAACCTTACCAATGGTATCCCAGGTACTAGCATAGACTGTTTGTAAAAACTAGAAGGGATGTGTGATATGAATATTTCAATGAGTATGAGTAATGATGCAGGTGCTGCTCTATTAGCTTGGTGTTAACATAGTTTTAAGTAGTCTTGATATGTTTTATGCTGTTTGCTAAACTGATTGTGGTCTTGTTTTTGACAGATGACTGCCGCTGTGATGCAGAGGCTGACTGGACCGCTCCGTAATCAGTCACCTATGCAGAAAGATGCTGATACTACAGGCACCGAAGGATCACACCTAGGAGAGGAGAAGAACAGTGCATGTGTACTCCTCTGGCATACCAGAGGAGTGTCTCTGACACATGGAAGAACACATAATGTATTTGCCGGCCACTCATATTTCAGATATATTACCTGTCCAGGTGTACCCTGCCTCTCGCCATTGACTGCTGGAGATAGGCACCAGCACCCCTCGCCATCCCAACAAGGATAAGGGTGTAGTAAAATGGATGGTAATAAATTAGTACAAAAAGTATGAATAATGTTTTTATTTTTCTAATCAACAGATTGTGCAGCTTTTTAAGATAAAAGTCTGATCTTTTGTTCATTGATGGTGTTTAAGGTCATTCAAGTTTGGGTAATGTTCTGTCAAAACACCACCTCTTCCTGTCTGTGGATGTGAGCACACCATTCTATAACAGTCTAATCTTGAATGGCAAGTTGGATAAGTACATCAGGAAGATAAGTAGAAAAATATGGACGGTTTATAGTTGTCACTATAAACTGTCCATATTTTATATAAATATGATGACACCAAGTACTGTAATATAAATAAAAAAATAACTGTTCCTTTAACTTTGTTAAAAGGTGCAGTTTGCTGTGGCCAAAGGTCTGACTGGATTGTCCTGAACAGATGAGCTGTGCCGTCCCCAAAAGGCTGAATGATGGATGTTTCCTGCATCACAAGAATTACACGGCCTACAAATATGCCATAAGTGAAATGTACTACATTTAATGTAAACAAATTGCATTAATTCAATAAATGAAATACTCTTATCTTTTTGTCAGTTTATGTACATAAGATACACTTTAGTTCTTTACATGTGCTTAGGACAACATCCACTTGATCTAAATATGAATGAATGCAAATTAAATTAGCAAGTGAAATAGATTGGAAACTTTAATAATACACATTTAGTTGGACACAATTTATGTATATGTAAACATTTAAATGGTCTAAAACTAAGGATATACAATACTTGAAAAGTTTTAAAAAATTAAAAATAATTCCAAAATGTAAAACCTCAAGGTGCTACACAAAGAAATATTTAAAAGCAGAAATCCAAAACACATTCTAGTGTATTATAATTGCACTGATTTACAGTAGAATATAACTAATCAGGATCTTTTTGACATGTAAACTTCTCCGCTCAATCAGCATCCTCGTGGATGATCTCCTGCATGTTCTAAGGGGCTGCACAGACGAAAGATTTTGTTCATTTTATTTACCAAGTTGAGAGTTACAGTCTGGGGGATTATTGTCAAAACTCTGAGCCTCCTGATAACTCTTTCCACATGTATGTGGACATTTGCAATCCTCCTTGCTGCAGTTACATCCTCATCAGACAACTGCCCTCCTTTTATGGGTGAATGCTGGTAGAACAAGGTTAAATCTCCTCTCAAACAGCAGATCTCAGATGGTAAAGCCTCTGTCTGCCGTCACTTCATCACCAGGACAAAGGCACTCGAGAAGTCAGTGTTTTCCCTGCCACATGCACTGTTCTTCTCCTCTCCTAGGTGTGATCCTTCGGTGCCTGTAGTATCAGCATCTTTCTGCATAGGTGACTGATTACGGAGCGGTCCAGTCAGCCTCTGCATCACAGCGGCAGTCATCTGTCAAAAACAAGACCACAATCAGTTTAGCAAACAGCATAAAACATATCAAGACTACTTAAAACTATGTTAACACCAAGCTAATAGAGCAGCACCTGCATCATTACTCATACTCATTGAAATATTCATATCACACATCCCTTCTAGTTTTTACAAACAGTCTATGCTAGTACCTGGGATACCATTGGTAAGGTTACACAGTCAAGATATAACAGCAATAGTTTGGGTTCTATAAGAGGAAAAAATGGGTTTTATACATTTTATAAATGTCACCGTTCCAAACTAAATATTTAATTACACAGCTAAATGTTTAGATTGTAAACTATATATTAAGATGCAAACCAAGCATTTAGTTTTCAAATGAAATATTGAACTCCAAATTAAATGTTTAGCTTACAAACTAGACGTTTATTTTGGAACTAAATATTAAGCTTGTTATTTAAATATTAAACTGGGAACTGTGACTTATTTATAGATTTATGAATAACAAAAATATGAATAATGAACCCTGCCTTTAATGTCATATGACAGGCTAAATATTTTGCTGTAAATCTCTTATTGTATAACTTTACAAACGGAACCCCAAAAACCTACCAGCAGAGATGAAAAATATTCAGATAATAATTGACAGACAGAACAAAGCTAAAAGATGTCTGTCTTAATGTGAAAGCATATGTTTTATCAAGAGTGACACAAACGTAAACACTGTACACTTCCCAAGCTTACCTGTCTGCTGCCCTCTTGACGTCTCCACGGAGATTTAATGGAACTTCGTAGCCCGGCCACTTTTCTTGCATCGCGTTGTCTTCTATCGGGCTTTTTTTCCCCACGAAATTAAAAGAACAAACATACCATTGTTTCGGTGGTTTCTTCAAATTTACAACTTTTAGCCACAGGCGGAGGGATATCTCATTCTTCGGCCTGGGGTGAAGAAATTAGGGCGCCTGGTATCTACAGCTCTTGTACGCGGTCGATGATTAAAACACTCCTGCTCCACATAAACCTTTCGTTTACACCCGTTATCATGACAGCCTCTAACCGGACAAACGATCCCGGCCTTCCATGAAATCATAAAGACGAGTAATTTGGTACGAATTAGTCGGCGAGTCGCTGTCCAGCTGACTCGCCAGTAACAGGAAGTGACGTATCGGACGTCTTGCACGGAAAACTGCCACTCACTGTCTCCGTATTTCCGTTGAAAATAAGGTGATACTAGCGAGCATAAAGTAAAACTTGATCCATTCCCATAAATTTGCCATTTTAGTTCTCGAGTAGGTGACGCATATGCTTCTTCTTCGTCTTAAATGAGTCAGACTAAAAGCATACTAGCGCCACCATCTGGATAAGTTATCACGTTTTTACAAGATAATTTTCACGTTTATACAAGATAATTTTCACGTTTATACAAGATAATTTTCACGTTTATACAAGATAATTATCATGTTTATACAAGATATTTATCACGTTTATACAAGATATTTATCACGTTTATACAAGATATTTATCACGTTTATACAAGATAATTATCACGTTTATACAAGATAATTATCATGTTTTTACAAGATAATTATCACGTTTATACAAGATAATTATCACGTTTATACAAGATAATTATCATGTTTATACAAGATAAGATCACGTTTATACAAGATAATTATCATGTTTATACAAGATAAGCAACAAAAAAAATATTTTGTCCAGTGGCAGCAATACGCTTCCGTAGAAAGTATCCCCCTTGGGCCCAATTTATACAATTTATCTGTTAAAAAGTTGATTTTGGGGTGAGTTACTATTTAAACAACAGGAGAAACAACAAATAAGTTACATCACAAAGAAAATCAAGGACCAGGGAGGAAACACTACAACTAATAGAATCGAAACCAGCACCAGAACGAATAAAAATATCGAAACCAATACACAAAACATAGTCTAATGTGAGAAAACATGAACATCATGACACTTTAAAGGACATAATTAACCAACAGGGAATTCTGGAGAGTTTTCTTTCTTGTGTAGTTTACGTTATTTGATGCAATTTCATGCATTATTTTAATTTTATGTTTAATTTTTTATTATTAATTTATTAAAAAAAACATCTTATAATTTACCAAATCCTTTAAAGAAAAGTTAACTGGAATTCCATCCAATTCTGTGCAAAACTTGCTTTTAGGTCAGTCTCAGTTTTCAGAACATAAGAATAAAACTTGTTTTGAAGATCTACTTGCACAGTGTATTTTTTTATGCCCTCTTTTCACTGAAGCGTGGTGGCGACAGCCAGGAATAGAAAGGCGGGGTCTTTCTAAACCAGCTCTGGTTGTAGGTGACCGCTGTTCACCTTTCAGCCAGTGACCCGAATCTATCTGGCAAAACACAGTAAATATCTGGAGAAAAGAAAAACCCTGATAACAAGAGTTCAGATCCAGTCAGATGACGCTCGACTGCAACTGTCAGGATGAATTCAGCCCAAATATCTCAAATTCAAACAACTACGGCCGATTTTACCGCGTCCCGCGTGACAGAAAGGTCAGGAAAAGGACTGTTCAGACCTGAGAATTACTAATCAGAGGAAAATATGAGCATGTTGCCTTTGAGAAATGTTGAATCTACAGGAGATGCTCATCATCAGCTGCAGAAAGCCTCTCATTGTGCCATTATTTCATCAAATGCTTGATGGGGGGGGGGGGGGGGGGGGCTATGACCTGCCGCTTAATGACAGGCCCTTAAGAGCTTATTCATGTAAACTGGGACTCTGTTTGCTGACGATCATTAAATAGGCTCACATATCTGCATGCTTGGCTGTGGAGGCTGGAACAAACCCTGAATCTGCTCTACTTACAGGAAAAGCAAATAAACAGTCTGACATTTTTCATTAAGTTGATCTCCGAGCCAGAAGCTTCGTTACCTGAGAGCCAGTGTCCTGAGCGTCCCCCTGGGGCTTCACAGCCGCTTGGCGCTCGTTGTGGAGCCAGAAAATGACCTTTGAATGAGGCTGATCAATGATTAAATGATGTCATCTGCTTGTTATTCAGACACATTCGAAGCCCGGGCCGGGGCTGCTCTATTCATACAGTAAGTCGGTAATCCGTGCGGAGGTGAACCACAGAGAGGCTCGAGGGCGAGCAGAGTGCAAAGCAGCGAGGCAGAACGACTCGCAGAAGATAGAGGTGTCCCTGTGCGACCTCTTACCGCCGAAGTGGGAGAGGGACGCCGTCCGCGCCCCGTCTACCTGTAGTCGGGGCCTCTGATATGAGGAGGAGGTGGATTTCGCAATTGTGCCGTTCGAAAGGGATCGCAGAGAGAGGGAGGCGGCAGGAGAGGGCAGCTGGTTTTAATGTGCGCTGTCCAATCTCCAGGACGTTTATGTCAAGCTGTCGTCCACCTCCTCTGATTAACTCCTGATCAAAGAGCATCTTTGCAGCAGACATGCTCTGCGTTCCTGGACAGCAATTTTACAATGCCGTAAAGTCTTCACACTCTTTCACCAACCTTTTGCTGCAATTACAGCTGAAAGGGTTTTGGTGGTCTCTTGCATCCAAGTCAAGATTTTTTTTTTTCTTTAGTACCTTCCACAGATTGTGAATTACAAAAGTGTTTCACAAAGACGGAGAGAAAAATATTGAAAAGTATCGAAAACATCAAAACAGCATCACCTTTCGGAGGACCGTTTCTATCGAAGAAGTAACTCAAAACATTTCAGAACCCCTGGGTTGATTGGTCTCTATAAATTGCCCTTAGGTGTGAGTGGGTGCCTGATTGTTGGTTCTGTGTTCCTCTGTGTTGCCCTGTGATGGACTGATAACCTGTCCAGAGTGTGCTCCACGTCTTGCCTAATGGCTGCCGGAGATAGGCACCACCCCCACAACCTTGCGTGGCTAAGCAGGTACAGATGGGGATGGATGATTAAAGAAGACATATGCAAAATCTGTTTTTTTAACAGAAAAATTCCTTCCCGTTAATGGGTGGTTTTTCTTTCCACTGTCCCTTCATGCTTGCTCAGTATGAGGGATTGCTGCAAAGCCATGTACAATGTAGACGACTCTCCCTGTGGCTCTACGCTCCTTCAGGAGGAGTGAATGCTGCTTGTCGGGACTTTGATGCAATCTACTGGGTTCCCTTATATAGGAAAATTTTGACCAATCTGTATAATATGATTGAATTTGACTTTGTAAAGTGCCTTGAGATGACATGTTTCATGAATTGGCGCTATATAAAGAAAATTGCATTGAAATTGAAAATTTGAATTTTTTTGTCTCTAGAAGTGCGGGATGTTTTTTTCCATTTAGTCTCTCCAGGTGCTGCATAGAAATGTTTAGATTCTTTTTGGGCGATATTTTTCGAGCCGTACAGTTTTCTGTTTTTCTTGTGTGTTACATCCTAGCGTTTCCTGCGGCACTGTTAAACAAGCTCATGGACTATCAGCTTGCCAGTCTCGCGAATCCACCATTTTTATTTTTTGGGGTGATTTTGTAGTCCAAGCTGAAGGATGTCAACGCTACAAGGAGACAAATCGGTTGTTTATGACACCGTCCCCCATCATACAACAAAAATGGCTGAACGGGATAGAGAGGAACACTTTGCGACCTGGAAGGGGTCATGGTGTGAAATAAGTGCCTCCTTCAGATTTAAAGTGGCGGCACCAAAATGAGTTGCTCGTGGACACACCTCAGCACAGGGGTAAAAAGGGGGAACATGGGGTAAGTTAACAGGCAATTCAGACCAAAGCGTTGCTGTTCCACTTTATATGGATCACAACTGAAAGGCACACGTCCCCTTCAAAAAAAAGAAAATAATAAAAACAAAATTAGATAACATACATAATTAAATGTCACTATAAAGTCATATTCAATAAATTAGAATAAGCATTTCTAAGAGGCTCGTTTGTGAGATTTAAAGTGCCTATTGTAAAAAAAAAAAACTATCTTTAAGCCAGTACTAAACATACTTTTCATTAAGCTGCAATTTCTGCATGAAGATTTTTGCTTTTTTTTATCCATTCGTTGCAATATTCTAATCCTCAATGCTGTGTTTATATTAGCTGGGTTGGGGGAAAAAATCATAATTAATTGAAATAAAGCCTTTAAAACATCGTCAGTCTTTGTTAATCTATATCACTTAGTGAACTTAGTTACTGAAATAAATTAACTTTTCAATAATATTCAAATTTATTGAATGACTGTAGAAGTATTTTAGATATATCTTGTGAAAAAAGCAGGTTTTAATAACATTTCTTTAGCTGCTTTTTAAATGAGTCAAGACTCGAGACAATCTATAAGGAGAAAAAAATCTGCAGTGTCAAAGTCAAGGTGCAACATTCTGAAAGGAGCAATTCCCTCCAGTTTCTCCATCTGCTCCTTGTGTCTATGAGTAGATTCTGGTTTAACGATCTGAGGACTCGAGTTGGAGTATGTGGCTGTAATAATTCAGTAATATAGGAAGGAGTGTGACCTTGCAGGGCCCTGAAAGTTAAAGCTGGGGTTTTAAAATCCCATCTAAAAATAACAGCTAACCATCTTAAAGACGTTGAAACAGGACTGATGGGAGTCTTGATGCAGTTTCTCACCATCTTCAAAGGCTTTTGCATATTACACATAAAAAAGGTGTTCATATAACCTAGATAAACCGGTTGTAAACCTCTGTTCATCACTTAATCATGACAGCCTGACAAACTCAAAATCATTGGAAGAGCAGTTAAGATGAATGTCATCAGCATAAAGGAGCTATTATTAGATGTATTGATAGAGATAGGAAAGGACTTATTAGGTCAAAAATCTCTTTCACAAGAGCATCCTGGCTGGTTTCTAAACATTTGACATGTAACTATCAACACACTCCAACATTAAAACCTGAAAGGGAGAGCATTGAATCTAAAAGTAGCAGAAAGCTCTGAAAAGAGATTATAACATTTAGTAAAAACACATTCAACACATTTAAACATGTCTAAGGTCCTGAAGATTTCAGGAGATTTGTAGTTTTCTGACTGGATGGATGGATGGATGGATGGATGGATGGATGGATGGATGGATGGATGGATGGATGGATGGATGGATGGATGGATGGATGGATGGATGGATGGATGGATGGATGGATGGATGGCTGGATGGATGGATGGATGGATGGATGGATGGATGGATGGATGGATGGATGGATGGATGGTAGGTAGGTAGGTAGGTAGGTAGGTAGGTAGGTAGGTAGGTAGGTAGGTAGGTAGGTAGGTAGGTAGGTAGGTAGGTAGGTAGGTAGGTAGGTAGGTAGGTAGGTAGGTAGGTAGGTAAATAAATAGTATCTGGAGACATCCATTTTCTTAATTGGACTTAGGTCTGGATTTTGACCATCATCTATGCTTAGATCTTCTGTTGTAGCACTGGCTGTATGTTTAGGGTTGTTCCTGCTGGACCGTGAACCTCCAGTCTCAACTCTTTTGCAGCACCTAACAGGTTTTCTATTGGGATTTAGCTCCATCCACCTTCCCATTCACTCCCTGTCCCTGCTGAGGAAACAGCGTGATACTACCACTTCTAGTGGCTTTCTTTTTGCTACGATTTTCTTCTTGCCTTTCTTCCATAAAGGCCAGATTAGGAGTGCACAACTAAGCTATCTGGTCAACAGATTCTCCCACCTGAGCAGTGAATCTCTGCAGCTCCCTAAGCGTTGCCAGTGTTAATGCTCTCCTTGCCCCGCCTGTCGTTTCATGTGGGCAGCCATGTCTAGAAGGTTCGCAGCTGTGCCATACCCTTTTCTGTGGAAAGGTGTGGAAAGGTATTGCTCTGTGTTCATTAGTGGTAAAGTGTGTTGTTAGTGAAATAAATCGCTTATTTCTGAATGTCGCTCTCCCGTCGTCGCTGTTCACACATCTGCGGTGCTGAAAATGCACTGCCACCTGTCATTGTTATCCACATCATTTATTGAGAATGATTAATAAAAAAATCATTAATAAAAGTAACTAATATATAAATACTGACCACGACAAAAGTAAATTATCTGCACTGGTGCAAGGACACAGTTTGGCGCTCCGGTGCAGAAACAAACTTGCTTTGATAAAAAAAAAAAAAGGTCTTAGCATAATTATTTGACTTTTTATTGATTTTTCTTCCTTTATTATGACCAAAACAGTGAAGAAACTAATATTAGAAATAGTCTTTTGTGGCAAAATCTACGTACTGACTTAGTAAAATTTAATTGGTCAGTTTACTTTTCTTTATCTGCCGGTTGACCCTTTTTCCGTGAGCTTATTGTGACTGTGCGGTGAAGCTAACTAAAACTAAGAACCTGGACTTTTAAGCAGTTAAATCTGATTGAAACGTTTACCAAAAAGAGTAGAAATGAAGCAAATGTTGTCGCTTCACCTCCTCCCCTCGATGTCACAAACAAAGCGTCTGAGCCTGGGAATCTCGCTCCTCCTCACCAGCATTACTCAGACTTATCAGTAGCAATCAGAGTTGGGAGTTAACCTTGGTGTGTAGGCGTGAGACTTTTTTTTTCCTTTTATTATTGTAATTAGTTAGAAATAGGCTATATAGGCATATCTCTGTTTGTGAGAGCATGCGTCACAGCGTGCGCACTGGCCTATGTGTGGATCGATGCGCTGTTTCTGTGCACCATGCGCATCCTAGTAATGTGCCATGCTTGTGTGGTTGAGGAGCTGATCTGCAGGTCTGTGATACGATGTTGCTGTTTTTGGGCGCCACACGCATTAAGTCGTAGGACTAGTGTTAGTTTGGGTCAGGTGCGGTGATGGTTTGTGCGCCGCCTCCGATTATAATCCTGCAGATGCCCCAAATTCAAGTAAAGTGGTTAACAACAAACTACTTTGAGGGGAAAAAAACAATGAAAACAAGCATTTATTCATTTCAATAGCTGATTTTTTTTATTAATCATGGAGCGGTTAACAAGAACAGAGTGGCTGACGTCAACCCAGCACGCAGGCAATAGATGCAGAAAGGGCGGAGCCAATTCAGAACACATTGTTAAAACAACTGAAACGTCTTTAATAAAAGAAAAAGTCAAATAGCAGAAGTTCTCCATTAAAAACAGTTTTGTGCATCCTGGGTGTCTGGAGAGATTATGTGGCGGCCGTTTCTGACTGAGATTACATTCAGAAAATGAAACGATGGCCATGCCAGACTGTCACAGGTCCTGGTTTTATTTTGCTTCTATTATTGTAAAGACGTTCACAGGAACATAGAAGCTCATTGCTATTGTTTTCATCTGCCTGCATTTTCTCCACAGAGCGCGCTGCCATCGGTGCGCACTGCGCAGCGCTGTGGCACATTGCAGCTGCCTTTGGGACGATAATGACAGACTAATAATTAGCACAGTTATTTGTAGTTTTTATGAATAACACTGCATGTGTTATTTAAACACAACCCGACACTACATCGTTGTAACAATCGTGTTAACTGGACGGGAGTGATATTTCGTGCTTCTTATCTCGTTGCGCATCTAAATAAATCGCGCTGCATGTTTTTGCGGATGCTTTCCGGTTTCAAAACACGCAAACATTTGATTTTTGTCTCTGTCTCTTGACAGCAGGAGCACAACCTAAAGAAGAGACGGGGAGTAAGAGAGTACCGTCAAAGCTCCGGCCTGAGTGAATGTCTGGCTCTTGCTGGTCCATAAAATGGGGGGGGGGGGGTGGGGGGTGGAATGACCTCCCTGGCCCCCCATATTCTGGCACCAGTGGTCTGCATGCTTTTGCAATGCATTATCCACGCTTAAAAGTGGTGAATGGCATTTCACAGTCAGCTAAATCAGCTTTCATTTCTATGCAGACTAATGTTGAAAAAAGTTGCATTCCTTCTGGCCTAATTTTGTGCTCCATCAAAACAACCTTTTACGTAATATAGATGAGAAACTAGTTTGCCTCTTTAAAAAAAAGGCTGTGGCACGGTTTATAGCTGGTGTCGTGTTTTTATTCATGTGAGCGGGCGAACTGGCAGAGTTGCATTAGTTTAATTATGTGCTGAGGCTACCGTATTTGTGTGTCATATCTCATTAGAGAACAAATCCCAAATGCTTCAATAGCCTTCGCTTGGCTAACGAAACAGCAGCTACGGTAAAGCCACCACGGGCCATATCGTTAGCGGCAACGTTTCATTCACAAATGGACCCAGAGCTGAACGGCGAGCACGTTCACAACCAGAGCTTCTGTCAGCATCATATGCAGCCAGAGCAGCAGCAGCTGAGCTTTTAGCCGCAGGCTGTCTTCTGTCACAGCTCAGCCTCATGTGCACAAAAAAGAAAATGCATCAACTACACGAATCTTCTCCCATTTGTGGAAGATCTACATTGAGGGTCGGTTCTTAACAGCAATCCTTCAGATCAGAAGGATTTGGAAAAATCTCCAAGAGGTTCAGAAAATACTTTCCCTCCAATTCTTAATTTTCAAGGCAAAGGAAGCAACAAAAAGGGATTTCATGCTACGCCTTTTTTTAATGACATTATTAACCTCTTTCATCTTGATTAGGTAATTGTTTTTTAATTCCCAACTGAAAACTTTGATGGCAAAATATGAGACCTTCTCTGCCAAGACAATAAGTTAGGCCGCTAACATCCGTGTATTTATATGTTGCATGAACCTTGAGAGATGGACGTTAGATACCAGGTCAATAACACACCTGTTCTCAGCTGTCGAATAGCTTCACCTCGGTCTGACTGGGTGGAAAATGAATTTTTTTTAAAATATCTCCAAAGATTCTGGGTTGGATTTAAGTTTGGGCTGAGAATGTGTGTCAGAATTGCCTTGAAGGTTTGCTTTGGCTTGACACCATTTTCTCCTTTTATTCCTTGATTACAAATGATTTCATATCGATGTTGTAAATAATGGCAGATTATTTTCTGTGTACCCCGGTTCTGTGGACTTAAACCACAGTTTGAGAAACACCAGTCTAAGCCAGTCACCCTGGCTGCATGTTTAGGGCTGTTGTCCTGCTGGAAAGTGAACCTCCGCCTCAAGTCTATAGCGTCCAACTCATTTTCTTCAAGGATTGCCCTTTATTTAGCTCCATTTATCTTCTCGTCAACTCTGGCCAGCCTTTCTGTACTTGCTGAATAAAAGAAACCCCACATCATGATCCTGCCATCACCATGTTTCACAATAAGAATGCTGTGTCAGTTGTGCGCCACACACTGTGTTTTGCATCTTCTTCCATTAGTTTGCTGTGTCCCCTGGATCACATGTGGAAAACTGCAAACAGGACCTCTTACATCTTTCCTTAAACAATGTTTTTCTACGTGCTATTCTTCTACAAGGGCCAGAGTTTTGTTATGGACAACTAATAATTGTGGCATCAACAGATTTTCCAACTTATGTTGGGGATTTCTTCTCCTACGAATGTATCTTAAGTTTCCCATGATCATAGTAACTACAAATGAACACCACATATAAAAACAAAAAACGTTTAAAGCATGTACTAACTTTGCCCTATTCCACCACGTAAAATCCTAATAAAATATATTGAGTTTTGGGGTTATAAAGTCACAAAATATGGAGCTAAATTAGGGCCATAAAGTTTATTTGAAAACACTTCTTCTTGATACTGAAAAGTATTTTTGAAACTGAAAAAAATTTAAACTGAAAAGAAATGTTTAAAAGGTACTTTTCAGCTTCAAGTTTGTTTTTTTCAGTTTCATATTTAGTTTTTTTCAGATTGAAACTGCTGCCCTCTCGGTGTGGGCTTAGATGATATGGGGTGTGGGATGATAACAGAGAATATAGGTGGCTGAAGGAAATTTCCCAGGTGTTGCATTCAGGAACCCTGGGAACTAGAAATGTCTTTAAAACATCATCGATATTCTATGTTTATGTGTTTAATTTTGAAAAATAACATGCTTTATTGATCTCACATTTCTTTTCAGTTTTAATTTATTTTTTCAGTTTCAAAAAAGAAAATGTTTGAGCAAAGTTTATGGCACCAATTTAGCTCCATAAAAAATGTGGAAACTCTTATCCAATAGGAAGCAAAACAAATAAAATTAATCAAGGATTTAAAGATAACATACAAAACGCAATTAGATACATAAACAACTAATGGTGATTTTGACTGAGAATTTTGTCTATTGAATGTATTTATAATAAAATATCTAACAGAAATTGTAATAAAATACAAAAATAATTAGAAAATAAAAAGCTGAAGTTTAATACCAATTATGGACAGAAAATGAAGGGATTATTTGTGTAAGCCTCTGAGTTCGTGACTGCGTAGTCTCCATGCTGTATCTCTGCCACAGAAACGACCGGATCGGTGTGTCTTACTGTGAGTTTTGGCGTTCATGAGTGCATATTTTATCTCCATCACGTGGGAGTGCTGTGTGTGCTGTACATGTGTTTCTGCCTCTGAGTCACCACACCAGTTGGTGTACCCACATGACAAGCTGGCTCGTTACTGGCCCCCTGCACTCCTCCACACTGGCACCATTTATTTATCACCGACGGCGTCCAGCAACGCTTCTCCCTGAGAGGCTGCTCTTCTCCCCAACTCCAACCACTCTTTGGACTTCACAGTACCATGCATCCGAATGTTGAAATCACAATCTTTGCAGCCGGAAAGCTCTGTTTTTATTTGATCACATGCACTGTTTGGCCAAAACTATCGGGACACTTGAATTTTTGAGGTCAGAGTCTGGTGTTAGATGGGAAAGCCTGACTTGTAGTCTCCTCTAAACTGTCTCTATGTTACGAACAGTGTTCTGAGAACCTGATAATTCAGCCAGGCAACAGAGTTACGTTTTAAAAGGTTTATTGAAATGGATGAATAGCGGCTGATGATGCAGGCAGACAGAACTAGACTTGAACAGGTTTAGCAGGCAGTGACAGACCAGAACCAGAGATGCCAACAGGAGATGACCAGAACAGACGATGCGAGCCGAGGAACCAACAGAGGGGGCAGAGCAAGCAGCTGGACATCACTAACCTGACGCCGCCAGATAGATTTGCTCCGCATATCCATCTGGAAACCTTCCGTTGAAGTAATTTTGGGAAGGGGCGAAAATACTGGTTAGCTGATTGGCCTATGTTGGTGATAGACGGGCCAAATAAACCAATCAGATCAACGAAGCATATGACGTACTCGTCAACATTACGAGCAACGACGAAAACACAACCACAAGCCAAGCTACTCTTGCTGCTGCAGGTAAAGGCTCGTTAGCTCAGCAAAGAAATACTCTGTAATTCCGATAAAACTTGCTCGATAGCCACGCTAACGCTAGTTTCATCGGCTGAAGCCGCCATGTTCTTTAGACTGAACTGTCGCGCTTCTGGTTGCGTCACACCTCAACCCGCCTCGAAGCCAATGCTGATTGGACGTTCGTTTGGTGAACGGCTCCAAATTTTCTTTAACGGAGAGTAGCCAGACAGATCTGCGAGTGAAACCTTGAAAGCTCGCGAGATCAGGATGGTCTCACGAGGCTAGGACATCACAGGGAAAAAGCAGACTTCTAGTGGGACACAGACACTGGAAATACACATCAGTGAGGCCTGAACACGAGCAGGGAAATAGAGTCCAGTTGGCTGAGCACACAGGAACTGGCAGAAACACGGCGGCAAAGCACATGAGGCAAGACGAGACGTTCTGGCAGGGAGCGTTGAGTGATTCTATATAAATTGAATTGAATTGAAATGATGGTGCTGAGTGGTGGCCAGCAGGTGTGGAGCATGGCGCAGAAAAATAAACAATCCAAAACAAAGACAAAACCCAAATCATGACACCCTAAGGTGGTTCATTTATGTTCAGGTCAGAACTCTGATGTGGAGAAACCTGACTGGTCTGCACAAAGTTGCTCATTCATATCTGGGTAGTGATGTCCACTGAACGGGCCATCCTCAAACTCTTTGTCCCAAATGTCTTGTTGGTGCAGCATTAGGAGTTCCTTTCACTGGAAAGAAGGGACACAGCTCAACCCCTAAAAGACGACCAGAAGAACCACAATCCTTCCTCCAAAACACTTTCCGCAGTCGGAGAAGTTCTGTTCTTCTGGCAACCGCCCAACCAAGACTCGTCAATTGGATTACCAGCCAGGGAAGTGTGACATTTCACTTTCCACTGCTGAAATCCGGCGGCAGCAGGCTTCATACTGCTGCTTCCTACGCTTCGTGTAGCATTGGATTTGGTAATGTAAGACTTGGATGCAGCTGCTCAGCTATGCAAACCTGCTGAAGGCCACGTGAAGTTTGGAGAAGGTCGGTGACTCCTTCACATCGTTCACCTCTGGGATGTTTCTTTGCTGTCGCTCCCACTCGCTTTCATTTGGTTACAAATAGTACCTGCTTTTGACTCTGGAATATTTAACAGCGAGGTAATTTAACCGCTGGACTTGTTGCACAGGTGGCATCTTGTTATAACCATATCACTGGAATTCACTGAGCTCCGGAGAGCGACCCATTCTTTAATAAATGTTAGTAGAAGCAGTCTGCAGGCCTTGGTGGTGGGTTTTATACACCTGTGACTGGAATTAAGGGATTTGCTTTGTTGACCCAATACGTTTGGCAATATGGTGCCTGACCAGAGGTAGCCGTTGAGAGCAAAGCCGAAGAAAACAAAACATGAGCTGCAGTTCCTTTAGTGGGAATCTTTACCCTGGCACTCTTTAAGCCTTTTTGAGGATCTTCTTTTATATTTTTGTTGTTAGTTCTGACATTGTTACCACCTACTAGAGTGAAGTTGTTATTGCAATGTTTTTAATTGTTTAATTAAAATCGAGGGGGAAAAATATCCAGCGTTTTATTTGTAGTCTTCTCTTTTCTTCGTTTTCCCTCAACCCCCCTCCACCTCTTTTAGGAGGTTAGATCTTCAGAGAGTTTTCCTGTCTGTCTTGGGCTTCTATTTGTTGTCTGACTGTAATTTCTCCCTGCTTCATCTTTATGATGCGATTCTGCTTTGATAAAAAAGTTGTGCAGTCAAGCTTACATCCTAGAGTCTATAATATCCACTCTTATAATATAGACTGTGACAAGTATAAGCCTAGCTATCCACACAGAAATAAATAACCACACATCCACACACTCGGGAGGTAAGGGGAGACAAGAATGGGCGATTAACTTAGCATGCATGTTTCTGGCCTGTGGTATGAAGCTAAACTACCCGGAGAAAATGCATTAATGCACTCCACAACTCTATAAATGTAATTTAAGATTATTTGTGTTGCACATTTCAGCAGCAAGGCGGTTCAAAGTGCTTTACATCATGAAAACATAAAAAAACATCATAAACACATTAACAAACATTAAATTATATCAGGTGAAAACATCAACACACATCAAATATGTTGGTCAGTGTTCCTGTTATTATGGCTGAAAGCAGCTCTAAACAGGTGGGTTTCCAGTCTTGGTTTAAAGGAACTCAGTGTTTCGACTGATTTTGCAGTTTTCTGGATGTTTGTTCCAGATTTGTGAAGCATAGAAGCTAAATGCTGCTTCTCCATGTTTGGTTCTGGGTATGCAGAGATCTAAGCGGTCTGGAGGGTTGATACAGTAACAGCAAGTCTTTAATGTAGTTTGGTGCTAAGCTGTCAGTGATTTCTAAACTAAAAGAAAAATTTTAAAGTCTATTCTCTGAGCTACAGGGAGCCATTGTAAGGACTTCAGAACTGGGGTGATGGGCTCCATCTTGTCGTCTATTGGACCTTTAACAACAAACATGTAGGACCAGGAACTACGTGTTGAGCCATTCTGATCCAAAAAAAATCTTATTAGCAAAATATTAAACAAAACGGCAGTAGAAAAATATATATTAAAAGAAATCCATATACCTCACCATCTAATGTGTTGCTATAGTGAGCTGGTCTGAGAAAGAAGAAAGGGATCCAAAGGAAAATTAGAGCATTTCATTAGCAGCAGTTTGAGAATAGCAGATAAGGCTTTCCAATCTGTAATTATGCTTTTTATTTGGACTTATTTACAATACTTACCCAGACAAGAGCAAACAGAAGCAGAAAAAAACACAAAGTTGCAGTTTTGATGCAAATAACTTACCAATTGACCTTCTATAGGAGCTAACTGCTTGAGTCCCCAATACTAGGGATCTGCCCGGTTTAACTTTAAACAGAAAATTGCACATATTTGTTTTCAAACTTCCAAAACATACAAAAAAAAGTGCATCATGAGTTAGAGCAGGAAAATGTTGCTAATTATGTCACCCTGACCTCATCTGCATGGATTCGGTTTCTAAAGGACATCAAACAACTTTAACTTTTGCCCCAATAAAATTAGCATCGCTGTTCGAGGTCCCAGTTAAAAAAAACGAAAACCCTGTAGGTGTCGGAGCAAACCGAGTCATTCATGTTGGGAGAGAAGTTTTTAATTACCTCTTGTTTACAGATATGCTGATAAATCTTTTGGGAGTTGTGTTAGAAAGATGGGTTGAGTCAAATTAAAATTCATACATTGCTTCGCAAAATATTTTATTAAAAAAAAAAGTCGGCTGTTACCTTTTCCTGTAGAGCTTCTATTATGTTCAGTGTGCTGCTCGCTTGGGTAAAAAGCACAGGACCTATTGTCTGGAGCTACCTCAGACTGGTATGAGAAAATAAACTGTTATGCTTTCACTTCTGCACATAGCTGCCAGACGGTCAGCTTGCAGAGCCTTCGATGCATTATGAATGCTGTGTTGGATTTGTTAGACGTTGAGGGGGTCTTTTGCAGATTCAAATGCATTTCAGTGGGACGTGAAAGAAAAGGAGGAGGTGATGAAAGCTCATGTTGAAGTCTTTGGAGTGAAGACAATAGTTGTTTGTTTCAGATTCTTGTGAATGCGCTGCACAATCTGCACAGTTTTAAATGCCAACAGACTCACTGCTACAAAAAAAAAAAAAAAAAACTGATCTCACGCCTGTCGGAGCTCGCTGCTCGGATGCGTTTGAATCCTAATTTCTTCATTTTTTTTTTTTTTAATAGCTGAACAGAAATGACTAAGCACTTTACCATGAGTCGTTTTTAGATGTGGTTCATATCAATTATGAGCCATCAATAATTCAATTTCAGCGTTTGAGTTTTGTAAGCTGTTTTTCAGAGAAAGAATCACATTATGAATTAAATGTCATTCTTGTTTCTGCAAATGCAACATTTGTCATGGAGGTTCTTCACGCTTTCTGAGAAAAAGATTTATGAATGAGAGACAAATAGAAGTAGATCAATAATCGTATGCTGTGCAATTACAGGGGGTATAATAGGACACACGAGTCATGGTTCAGCAATCAGGTTTATTTTCTTCTCATATTTTTAACTGTTTGGTCAGTGTGTCAGCAAATAAAGACTAATAAAATACAAGATATTATGTTTCTCTTTACTTCCTTTAAAGCAAAAAAAAACTCCTCAGAAACAGTTATATAATAATCTGAAAGGTAACAGCTCTTTACATAGGAGGATTTGGCAAATATACTTAAAATAAACGCATCGGTTTTATCCACTTTGACCAAAAGAGTGCCCTTCAGACAGACACCTTTGTAATCATGAACTAAATATGTCATCTTTAGTTCTAAGAGGGACTTGAAAATGAACTCATGAGGTTAAGCTAAGCTTGTCTACGTGGTTGATTGTGCAACATGAAACCTTAACACAATTTTGCACAAACTTTACACCGAACGAGCAAAACATACGTTGTTCTCATGAAACCCGTTTTGAAGTTAAATGGCTCTGTTACGTTTTTGAGGTACTTTAAAAGGGGTCTAGTCACGTACTATTGAGTTTACGAACTTCTACGGCAGTAGCTCACTCTGGTTGCAATAAAATTATCACACCCTGTTGGCTTATTATATTCTATTTCTGTGTTCAGCACTTTGTTTTTGTTAGTAACCAAAGCAGTTTTATGTATATTTACCACAGCATGACTACGTAACCGGAAGTACGATAATGCGATGTGTGCAATGACTAAACAGGCAGCGGCAAAGGAGCCCACAGACATACATATAATGTTTTAATGACGTTGTGACTAAATACAATCATAAGCATATGCTCATTCTTACATGTGAAAGGTTATGCCAGTAGATCTGGTTTGTACGTTGAAGCCATTGGTACAAATCCACGCAGCGGTGGAATGAGGCATCTTCTCAGAATAGCTTCACTATGCCACTTCCAATATGGTGGCGACGTGCGATTCAGCAGATAGATAGATAGATAGATAGATAGATAGATAGATAGATAGATAGATAGATAGATAGATAGATAGATAGATAGATAGATAGATAGATAGATAGATAGATAGATAGATAGATAGATAGATAGATAGATAGATAGATAGATAGATAGATAGATAGATAGATAGATAGATAGATAGATAGATAGATAGATAGATAGATAGATAGATAGATAGATAGATAGATAGATAGATAGATAGATAGATAGATAGATAGATGCTTTCAGACAGCGCCGCTGCACTGCTGGCCGGCACAACAGTGTTCATCTCTACTGCCCAGTGCAAATTTTTTATTTGGGTTCAAAAAGGACTAAGTAAACACTATGAGGATGAGTGCTTGGTATATACTGTTTTATTTGAAGATGAATATGTGGTGTTTTTAATTTTCTTTTTATAGTCAAAACACGTGACTAGGCCCCTTTAATGCAGTCTGTGGTTTTATTGGCCAATTGCTTCGGCAGCATATGTGGTGAATACTTAGTGGGTTTGTTGTTGTTTTTCATTTTACTTTTGCTGTTTTTTATGTTTTGAACCAATTTGTCTAATGTAAAAGGTCAATAAATAGGTCTGTTGAAGCTCAGGAGACATAAAAAAAAATGAAAGCCTGGTTTCAGGCTCGCAAGCCGACTATTCGGACGATTTTACAATTAAAAAACTAAAGGGCTAGATCATGTCTGGCTCATACTTAAGGTAAACAGAATAATACAATAGGATGCTGTTGACCAGCAGTCCAGGGAGAATGGTAAATGGCTTGTACTTGTGTAGCGCTTCAAGGCTGGTTCACACGGCAGGCTTTTAAAATGGTGGGGGAATCCCTCACCTCACTTTCTGGTTGGCTACACGTCACATTGAACAGGCTTCCCGCTCGTTTGTCCTCGGGAGACACCCCACACACTAGGATATCAGGGCAAGACAATCCAATTTGTTGAATTTACCCGATTTGAGGTCAGAGCGGTCCCGACGTTCCACCGAGCGGACCACACACGGCAGGAATGGACATCGCCGCCTCTCGGAAGGGCAAGATCGGGGCAAAAATCGGGCTAAAAATCGTGCCGTGGGAACCAGCCTTCATCAAGTCCAACGACCCCAAAGCGCTTTACACTACAGTCAGTCATTCACCCATTCAGTGGTGAGGTATGTTTGTAGCCACAGCTGCCCTGGGGCAGACGGACAGAAGCGAGGAGAACGTTTTCTGACCAGTGGTCTGTCCAGTTCATCAGATGCACATTAGAGGAAACCATGAGGAGGAGCTCACATGTAGAGTCAAGGATGAGGGGAGACTAATCAATCCATCTTTAAAGAGGATTTCTTTGGGCGCTACAGAGACTATTCTAAACTGCACAAGCATGAATAAATAGTGATTCAAAAAAGCGTGAATAAATAATGATACTGGTGATAAAACAATTCACATTTAAAGTTGGACGCAGTCAATCAATAATCAAGCTTACGGTTAATGATGAATTATTGTAAAGCTGTCTGGATTTCTAGAAGGACAGAAGTAGATTAAAAGACAACAGCTAACATCTTAACTTTTCTCTTTTTCCAGCCTGATGAAGAGGAGGAGATTGGGTATGCTGAAGGAGCCACAGAAAGTAAGTTTATTTGATTTGGGTGATTATATATTTTTTTCCTTTACTTATCCTCTGTGACACTGAACACTTTCAGTTCTTTGTCATATCCCAGCTGCTGATTTTATTATAAACGGGCCTTTCTCTGGAAAGTGTTGTGTGGCTTTAACATTATCGACCACGTCCATGAATGTACTTCCCTCTATGACCTATGTGACTGTGTTAGTCTCTCTGCATCAACGGTATTGACTGGCTAATATTTGGGGAGACTCGTCAGTTCATCTGCTGTTGAACGCCAGTCAGACCCGATGTCCTCTCATCACCAGCAGCTGCGGCAGATTGACGGGGGAATAAACCCTGCAGCTTGGTCAAAGCTTTGCATGAATCTCAATCACAGAGAAGCTGTAATCAGCTTTTTTATTTATGCTCACGAAAAAAGACAAAGAAAAAAAAGACCATATTTCATACCTAAACGTGTGTTTAAACCTCTGTTAAATCACCTGGCAACTTAGTTAAAATTGGTCTGACCTTCATGGTAATTCTTCGAGTACGACTTCCATTTGGATGATTTACCGGAGTAAAGAAAAATCTTTCATGAATAAAGACAAAAAAACAACAACCGTGGATTTTGTTTTAGAAAGAAAGCTGCCAACACATTTAGAGGTCAAGAGGACATAGAAACAACTTTGATGCCTTCTTCGCTTGTCTTTTAGGGCTCCTGATTTCATGGTCATAGTTCAATATAGTACAAATCTGTAAAAATAAAAAAAAAAGCCTAAAATAAACAAGTACGAGTTCACTAGTGATGTGTATCACTAGTGAACTGAGTCACTGAAATAAAATAATGTCGGATTCATTCAATGGATCGGTATCGCACTGTTCATATGCACAATATCATTTTTGCTTGAGAGTGCTTATGTCAAAACACTTAAGTGATGCATAAAAAGAAACAAGTGTTCCAGTGCAGATTTTAATTAAAATGTTATGTCTAAATGTAAAGAAGTAAGAAAAAATCTATGTAAAACATGTCCTTTCCCAGAAAAACGTGTTGCTTTCTCACAGCCCACACCTGCCATCACCCCAATGGTCTGGCTGCTGACTCTCCACACCGGCTTTCTGCTGCAGCTTTTGCTTGAGAGTGCCACTCCACGTTTCTTCCCTCGAAGCCAAGATTGCTCATTATTCTCATTTCAAAATCCTGTGGCAAAAAAGTGTTTTTAAAAGACAACATGGGTGTGGTGGGTGATGAGAAATCTGTCCACTTAATTGTCACAACTTTACGTATAGTTGGATCTTCAGTGAAAGTATCAGTTTGCGTAAACTTTACTTCATGAGTAATAAGCATCTACATATCTAATCTGCACGTACCTACAAGAACAGCGATTTGTCAACAAAACAAATGGATTTCTGTGGTTTTACAGTGAACGTATTAACCCTAACCCTAACGTCATTTACTCTGGTGGTAGCGAAAAGCATGCAGCTGCTCCGTATATGATCATCAACCTGGTGCAGAGTCTGCTTGGCCAGGGTTTTAGTGCATCTCTGTGAAGGAGGGTGTTGCTTGGCAGTTCATTGGGTGCAGATTCATGCGTGGGGTCTGCGTGCAAACTTCAGCAGAAAGGCGCCAGCTGGGATGTAACCCCAGGTCCTTTATTGCTTTGAGGCAAAAGTGTCAACAGCTGCCTCATCTCAGTGTTTTGAAAAGTGTAATTTAACATTGCCCGTCTGCTTTTTGGGGGGGGGGGGGGGGGGGGGGGGGGTAGGCCCAAGTTCAATCTAATTAATTTTCATTTCATGTTAGTTTTGTTAAATTTTACGTTTTCTGGCACACACGCAAGAAAATATATGATTTTTGGACTCTTGTTGCATCTGAAAGACTACTATATGTATTCACTCAACCTGACATTTTTTATCACTGCTTAAAAATGTCTTAAATGACAAGAAAGTAAATTATTTGCTTTTTTAAAAAAATTGTGACCAAACAATGATCTCACAAGTTTGGTTTTGTGGCTGGTTCTGTCACGATCTCCAGGGGTTTATTTTGCAGTGTGAACATATCCTAAGTGTTGCTTTATTAGTTTGTATTAGTGCTGGTCGATACATCGATTTAATCTATTAATTCAAAACTTTATAAAAAATTAAGATTTAGTTCTTGGAAAATCTGGATTTTATTTTGCCAATGCACTAATTGGGTAACCTGACCCTAGCCAGACGGATGTCGCTCCGCCTAGCTCCACTCACATCCATCTGGGACATCTCCATAGGAATTGCCTTTATTGAAGGCTGAGCCTTATCAAAAATCCTTGCATATGATTGGATAAGCCACTTGTCTGTCATCTTTATCGACGTGCTATTTCAACCACTCACACCAAAGCCAACCCGTGACGCTGTGAGAGCAACGCAGGAAAAAACAAAACTCTTTTTTTTTTTTTTATGTGTTTGCGGCTCTAGTGGCATGCGTTTTATTGACAGTGAGCTAACAGGAAGAGGGGGGAAGACAGGCGGCAAAGCGCCGCGGGTCGGAGTCGATCCCGGGCCGACCGCGTCGAGGACTAAAGGCCTCCTAACATGGTTCGCACTAACCGCTCCGCCACGGGTGCGTCCGCCACGGGCGCGCCCCGGAAAACAAAACTTGCCAAATCCGGTCGGGAGAAGGGCGAAAACATGGTTTCCACCAACAAAAGCCTTCAGAGGCGTTCTCTGATGTTCTTTTAATGAAACAATATTAGGTAGATTGGACAACACGGAAGAAATAGCAGCATCAATGTTAACGCTTGCTTCCTCGATGCGAGCCGCCATTGTTGTCTGAATCAAAACAGTCTCACGTCACGGTCGCTTCTCCACTACGTCACATCTATGAAACTCCAGCCCTGCGTCCTGATTGGCTGGACAATAAAATTGGTTGGAGAAATCACTCTCTATGGGAGAGGTCCCAGATGGATGCGAGTGAAGCTAGGCGGAGCGACGTCCGTCTGGCTAGGGTCAGGTTACTAATTGGGCTTCCATGAAGAGAAAAGAATGCAATGCTGAATATATGTTTAGGAAAATATATTGTCAAAAACCATAATATTAACCATAATATGAGCCACTTTAATCATTTATTTATTTATTGTTTAAGTTAGTTTGAAGTTACACAAGTGAAGTGAAGCCTGTTCTTAGCTCATTGTTTAAAACCACCTGCAGCAAATTGTTTACAATGGCAGGGCAGCCATCTTGTTTCACAGCTGGAATTTAGTTGCATTTTGAATTCAGGTCAGCTCCAAGATGAAATGCTTGACATAAAAAAGCAATTTTTAAAATAATTTCTTTAATTTCTTTTTGTGAAACGAAAAGGAGGGGGGACAAAAACGATTAAATCGGATTTGGTATAGTAAATCTGAGATTTCATTTTTAAGCCATATCGCCCAGCCCTAGTTTGTACCTGTTTATTGTATACTGTTCCCTGTTTATTCTATGTAGCTTTTCTTTAGACCTGTGAGATTTTCCTCTTGGTTTGATGGTTTATTTGAATTTGGTTTCAGTTTATTCATGTTAGTCTCCCTCAGCTCCCCACTTTCACTCACCCGCATCTTGTGATTACTTTCACCTGCATGTTCCACTTGCCCGTCAGTATACATACTAACCTGTTTCTATTGTTCTCTGCTAGTTTATCCCATTAAACTGCCCATTTTTTTCTCATTCACTCCCTGTTTTCTACCTGTGGCTCTGCCCACGCTGGCTGTCCTGTTCTCTTGGTGTTGTGTGACCTGTATGCTCCTTTTGTGATCCTTAAATCCTTCAAATTATCACGCTGCTCCCAAGTTCTTGTCTACATTTTAGTGCTAACCCTCAATACATGACAGGTTTTGAGTTCTTTAGTGGGCCAGACTTGATTTTAAGCTCCAGAATGGGCAGATTTAGAGAAAGGTCATTAGTTTGATAATAAAAAAATGTGGCTATGATGTCACAAATCGAAAAGTGTCATCCAAAATGGCAACAAAGGTTCAAGGCTTGATCTACATCACGTGTTTAAACATTTTTTTTCCTCTCTCTGACAGGTTACTGCAAAGAACAGAAGAAACCAAAGGTCATCTTCATGATGGGTATGTAACCTCTATAAAACATTCACATGCCCAGAGCATCAGGACAGCCTTCCTCCACCGGGGCCTTAGAAGATTAAAACAAAACTGCAGCAAGCAGCTGTTGACTGATTAGCTAGCTCTGTGTATTAAAAAAGACACGTTCAGACTTGCAGTACAAAAGGAAACATTTCTGGTTCGTATCAGGTTCACCCTGGGATCCATTGATACACAACAGTTACACTACAGTAACGGTTTTGATCAAGAAAAAAAAACATGATCCAATTTGAATACGTCTACACCCTGCAGTTAAAACCAAAGCTGAAAAGCTTAAATCTCTTAATGTATGTTTAGATGTTTGAATGATTGCTATATTTACATGACGTTTAGGACAGCTTCTTATCACTCTCTCTCTCTCTCTGTCTGACATAGAACGGCACAATATCAGCTGGTGCAAAATGGCGATCACTACGGACTGTTTGGATGCAATCTTTGATTTTGCTTTAATATTTTTGGGGCTGTGCATTAGAAACCAGTTTACCAATAATATATATATATTTTGAGACATTGTCGGTACAGGCTTCCTCTCAGTGTTGATCATTAGTTGCACTCACCAGCTCCAGCCAGCGTCTTCACAAGGTCTTTTGCTTTTGTTTAAGGGTTGATGTGCACTTATAGCACCAAAAAACATCCATCACCAAAACACCATCTTTAAATATGCAGATGACATCGTCATGGTTGGGTTCATCGCTGTTGGGGATCAGACAGGTTACAGATAGAAAATCTGTTCCCTCAGATATTCAGTGTCATGTTTGCTGAACAGCAAAAAGACAAAAGCACTTCAGGAAGCACTGAAGAAGTCACAACCTTCTCCTCATAGATGGAGAATCAGGGGAAACCGTTACCACCTTCAGATTCAGATTCCTGGGCATCCACAAATTGTGGGACAAACATACTAAGGCCCTGGTAAAAAGCAATTTAGTCTTCCATTCCTCTTCTGCAGAGAGTGTGCTGACATGCTGTCCGTGTGTGGGGTGCGAAAGCTTAACACCAGAGCACAGAAAGACTAAATACGCCATAAGATGCCCTCTCCCTCCTCTGGACGACATATCCGTTTCCCGTTGCCTCAGGAAAACTTATCCCTGGAGATATTTCATATCTCACCCATCACCTGTCTGACTATCTGCCCTCTGGATGGAGCTTTAAGTCAATCAGGTGTCGCATCAGATTTACCAATAGCTTCTCTCCCAGGGCCATATGGTCTGCAAATAACCACTGAACACATTCCTCCCCTCAAACACAAACATTCAAACACACACTCAATCCACCTGGGCGTCCTACAGCTCTCCCTCCTTTAATCTCATCCATCAGTGTGTCAACTTTTTTATTAGAGTACCTAAACTTGTAGTTTTGTGCATATTTTTGCATGACTTTCTTTGTATTACCATTGTCCGTATGTACCCTTTCTCTTTAATAGTTTTATATTCAATATAGTGTTCTCTTGCGTGGAACTCCCATGATTTATTTGTACCTTAGTGGACAGTGAGTCCATTCTTTCTCAGAGGGAAACCCCGTCTCCTTCCTGAACAGTAATGAGGGCTAGACATCTCCATCTTGTTTATACCTCAATATAAAATCAAGCAGATTAACATGGCACCTTCTGGCACCTTCAGCTGTACTCAAGGATGAACCAGATTTCTGGATGCCCACAATTCTCATCTTTATAGTCCAGTCAATGCAACATCTTAAACGTGTACTTCACTATGATCGGCAATACAATCTAATTAACAGAGTGGCTTCTGATCAAATTGAGCCGATTTAAAAAGGGAGTTTGTTGTGGGAACAAGGACCTTTCTCTGCTATTTCTGTTTGAATAATAGATAAATGTTTCAATAACTGTGATTTATTAAGCAGAAGAGGCCACAGCTGTAGCAACTGGTCGCAGCATAAGGAGCAGTTAAACCAAATCCAGTAGCTTTTAACAAAAGGAGTTGGCCAGAGCAGGAGAAACGTATGAATTTTTAGTTATGCTTTCTGCATGAGTACAAATTGTCCCAAAATTAGGAAAACGTTAGCTGGAGTGGCCAACCACTCGTTAGTGGCATAAATACTGCTTGGTGACTCTTCCTTTATACCCAGGGTGACATTTTCCTCCAATTATCTGCTGCTGCTGCACAAGAAAAGCTTTTTCATCTGGCTCTTCATCCGTTTCTGAAATAGTCAGACAAACCACAGCCAATTAAGATCGGAGAGGATTTACCGTGTCAGTTTCTGTGAAAAGGGGTTCAAACAGTTTACCAGCGGGGTTGTCACACAGATCCCTCACGTGGATGCTGATTAAATATATTTTAAGTTTCTCCACGGCTGTAAACGCTGACAAGGTTTAATGTGTGTAATACCAGGACGTTGATGTTTTGTTGCCATTCCTGCACGCTTTACATTTGCCAAAGGGAACGAAGCAGCCGTATCTAAAAAGGAGTAAAACTCACTTCAAGTTTTGAGGCCCTGCTGTTCATGTAGCCCATCGCTGAGCTAGAAGGTATAATCTGTGGTATCTTTAATTGAAGGATTATCTAGTTTTATAAAGAGGTTTTCCAGTTTTTAATCACATTCAATCAAATTCTGTTCCACAACAGGCAAAAAAAGCCAACCTGTTAAAAAGAAAAGTCACTAAATTATGCTAGAAAAATAGAATAGAATAAACCTTTACTTGTTGAGAATATCTGCATTCTTCCGGCAGTAAAGAAAGTAAATACAACAGATGCTATACTTCTACTACAGGAAAACAGTATCAAAACGGCTCTAAAATTTAAATATACAGTGGTATAAAAATTATAAATTTGAAACAAAATATGCAAAGTAAATACAAATACTCTTTGGTCACCAAACATGGTCTCCAAAAGCTGTATATAAATGTGTAAAAATCTAATTTGATAAAACTAAGGGGACATTATGTTTTAAATAATATTGACCATCTATTGAACAAAAGTAACAGATTCTGTAAATTAGTAAAGCAGAAAATGGTGTCTACCATCGTTTAATGAAATGACAGTAGAAATAGCCAAGACCCCCAAGCATTAGAGTAGGGCCACACTTATAACTTCCAGTATTTTTATTTAAACTTGCAGGAAAATCTGGGAAATCTGTTTTCAACATGGATGTGCACAGTTTATTTACTCCAGCTTTCTTGGACTTCCAAATACCAGCAGCTTGGTTATCAGATCTCCACCAGGGTTGCTTTCTCCCTGTAGCGTTTCCCTATAAATATGAGATGTTTCTGAACCTCACCATAGGTTTTAGGTTTGCTGTGGAGGGAAAATCACCATCAGTTCATCAACTGCATGACTAAAAAGGGAAGGCGCTTTATGCTCAGATGCAGAAAACCATTTTGTGCAATTATTGTCATCTGGTGCAGCACTCTGTGTGGATATCACCTAAGGATGCAGTCAGAGATCATAGACAAAAAAAAACACTTTTTTACCCGTCAGTAGTGGTATATCGCCAGTCCTAAATATAAAAGGCCGGGGCTCCTGTTTGTGCAACAGTTATACTTTGCATTCAAACCTCAGCCTGAATAATTCAATATTCCCTCAATTTCCCAGTAACCGATCCATATGTGCAACTTGGAGGTGTGTGTACTCTTCTTCGCAGTTGGGAGCTTGATTCCTCAGTGAGCGCAGCGCACACCAATCTATGTGCAAACGTGCTGAGGATTTTTTTTATCTTTCTTTGTAGATTATGGATTCTCCATGTGTCATCTCAGCTGGTTAGAGAAATCTCTTTGGTTACACCCGCAGCAGTGCCAGAATGCATAATAGTGGCATTGCCGAGAGTGTTACAATGCATCACTTTAAGACCTGCCGACCCCGTTGGACTAATTATATTGTAGCCCAGTTATTTATTATGTCTTATTTACAAAATAATACTTTCATGAGGCTTTCACTGGAGGAAAAAAAAAAGCAGATGAAGAGATTTAGACAGGACTTTAAAATGCAGCAGCAGGCAAGTGAACATGGACGCCTGATGAGGAAGAGGCTATACAAATACTGTAACGATCGATTATGAACGGATCTATTTTTAATCAGTTTATTGTTGTCCTGCAAACTGTGACTTTTTTTTTTTTAAATCACAAGCTACCACTGGCTTTTTAACAGAAAACGTATATCAAGGCTCCCTAACCCATCAAAATAACTTTTTAGGCACATATAAAAGCAGTCTGTTAGACACTACTCTGATATAATTTAAAAAGTATAAAAAAAAAGGTTTTAGTCATTCATGTATGTAATTAGTGCCAACTGCATCATCTTTTTTTAAATCAACCTTGGTTTTAAATGCTGACCTTGAGACTTAAGCTGCATGTCTTCCCTTTTCCTCACTGCCTAGTTACTTTCTAATGACGGTCATTATGAGCCAATAGTGACAGAACAATCTAGGAAAACATCTTTTGATTAAAAGTTGTGTATAAAGTTTTTTCCTGTTTAAATTTTGCTCACATACATTCACAAAAGCTGGTGTAAAACTCTTCCCTGTTGCTTTTTTTAAGAAAAGGACATATTATGCCATTATGGGGAAACACTAATGTGAAATTCTAAAGGTTTTTATGTAAATTTCGCTTTGCGTCCGTCGCCTATCCTCTCTTCAACTCTGGTTCTGTTCCTCTGCTTGCAGCTTTTTTTTTCTCAGCAAAGAAAATTAGCATTTTATCCCTGTAATTGTCTTAAGTTTAAATGGGGACAATCCTGCTGCTGGTGAAAAAGGAATTTCAAGCTAGAGGCAGAGAGATAAATCCTTTGACTCTAATTAGGATGTAAAGGATTAATTGATTAGTCTATTACGCACAGATTATTGTTTGCACAGATGGGAAATTATTCCCCTTATGTAAGAAGTTTAAAATGTTATCTTTTATAGGCTTTTTAGGACTGATTATTAAAACCGCAAACTCTGGCATAAATAAGCCAGCACTGAAGAAGAAAGTCCTTATTTCGACAGTTTGAATAAGTCTGCAATTATATTGTCAACTTGTTTACTCTGTAAAACTACATTTACAGTAAAAGACGGACTGACTGCTATGCTTTGAATATTCCAATCATGTTTTTTTTTGTGAAATTGACCTTGCAACGACTCCCATTTCTGTTAAACACATTAAATAAGATGAATAAAATTTGGGTAAATTAAAAAGGTACAACTGTTGATTGGAAACCTTTTCAGTTTTCTCCAAACCGTGCCAGGTTATAGTCCGCCAGTTAAAATCTAGAAATTATACCATGTGTGGTAATGATATAAAGCAAAATACTCACTTTTTATCCATTTAAAATGGACCCTAGTTCTTTGATTTTTTTTTCTTTGTTTTCCACGCCTCAAAAGAGAGGAGGGGAAAAATACCTCAGATGATTTGAGAACTGTGTTGTGCAAGCGTGTCAAATTTATTTCTGCTTTGTGCAACATGATTGCTGAGAGGAAACAAAAATTATTGTTTTATTGTAGCTGTGGGCATTTACAGCTCAGTCATTTTTTTCCCAGTGACCTCAGGGTCTGCAGGACTTTAATGTCACCAAAAAACAAATTTCCAGTCTTCTTCGCTCAGTCAAAACTTCCACGCTGAACATGTGCCTCTGCAGGAGCAAATTAGCTGCTTTTCTATGGCGCGTTTAGTGACTTATTAAGACCGTAGATCTGTTGCTCACTGCCAGTCACAAAAGTTTGCATGTCAAGATAAAAAGAAAGTACACCCTCTGTTATCAGGACACCGGTAAAATAATCTTCCCAGTAGTGTATGTCCCAACAATGTATACTAAGGTCCTAATGTGCAACGCTTTAAACGAAATTGCAAACAGTCTGAGACTCTACAATCGATCAGTCAGAATGTTAAATGGAAAAGTCGAGGACATGACAAAAAAAAAACACATTTGTTTGTTTAGAGAGCAGAAAAGGTCTCTGAGTTCATGGCTTAGGTTCAGAAAATTGGATCTGACTGGGTCATTGGGCTTCTTGAAAAATATCCTTTGCACAGATGAGACCAAAGCAGAGGTGTTTGACCATAACGCACAGCTGTATGCTAGGAAAAAAAACAAATGCACCTTTCCGACACAAACACCTTATACCTTGATTTGGACTTGTTTCGCAGCACATTGGACCGCACACACCTTGGAGTTCTCCTCTGTTTACCAGAGGATTTTATAGTCAAATGCAAGGTCATCGGTTCAGAAGCGAATGCGTCAATTTCATATTTTACCAGCAAAGTGAGGTCATTTTGGGAAAGTTAGGGGTTAGATTTAGGACTAAGATGTGAATTGAGTTTAGGTTAGGTATAGAAATGAATGAAAAATGAATAGAAGTCAATGTAATGTCCTCATAAAGATAGTAAAACAGGGATGTGTGTGTCTGCACCCCGAGAGCATTCACTGTCAATGATCATCAGCACTAGTGACTACCTGAGGCAATCCAATTAGTGGAGGCAATAATCCCATCTCTGCTGCTTTAGACTCATTTAGATTTAAATATCCCCCGCCTAAAACATGAAAGAAATTAATGTGCAACGGAGCAGAATGAGGGAATTGAATTAGATTTGTGATTTTTTCTTTTTACCTCACATATTGGTGTCAACCTCCCTTGCCTTTTGGAAACCTCGCTCTTCTTCATCTCTCTCATTCATTCCTTCTGTCACTTTGTGTCCAATCACGGCCGGTGCTGTTCACACACACACGCTGGGATGTTTGAGCTTCTCAGATCTCAAGCTAGAAACAGGATGAACCCATCTGCTGAAACTAAAAAAAAAAAAAAAAAAATTGACTTTTCCATCTGCGTTTCCTAATGTAAATCAATTGGTTTTATATGATAAGGGAGAATTTTGCAGAACAGAGTAAACTTCGGCAGAATGGATGTAATTCCATATTTTCTTCTTCATTTAGCGTTAGCTTTCACCCCCAACGTCATCACAAAAATGCTTTGCAGAGAGAAAATCGTTTGAAAAACAATAATTTGTACCCCTAAGAACAAACGGAGCTATCTGCATAGTCTTAATACATAAAAAAGGACTACTGCAGTGGTTTCAAGTAGACATGCATATGTGATTCTCGCAGGAAGTTGACTTGATGACATTTCTATTAGCTTCCCCCACTGGCTTTAACTAGTTATAAAGCAATGCAAATTTATTTTATAGGACATTTCAGCACAGAGACAATGCAAAGTGCTTTACGTGATTAAAATATAGGAAAAGAAAACAGAATAAAAGCAAGTAGGAATAAAATGTAGAAACAAAATAAAAAAGCGGTACATACGCTCAACTAAGAATGATTAATCTCATTATGATTTTTTTTTTCCTTTAACGCAACCAGCAACATTTTTCCCCTCTTTTATTCTGTAAGGAGGTCAATAATTATATTAGGAGCGGATGCAACAAACTTACATACTTAATATCTTTCGTTTGAAAGCCCCCACTTATTAGGGACAACTTGCAAATCGTTCAGCATTTTTGTTGCCGTGTAGAGTAAAAATAGAAAATAAAGTTAGGATTCTTCTATTTGTCCATGTCCTTGCTGACAGAAGCATCAGCTTTTTGTTGACCTGTTACTCTCAAGAAGCTTTTAATCAAATCTCAGTGCTCTGCCTGTGACCTGCTGGCTGTTGGCAGGTTGAATCAGAGCCCTTTTTGATGAAAGCACAATAGACAAAATCTATAATCCCTCGTTCCCGGGTTTCTCATGGGGCTCTCCGAGTTCACGGTTGCCCCTGAGGGAGTCGAGGCCAGCTCATATCGGTCTGCTCTCTCTGAGGAAAAGGAGACGAGGACTTCTGTTTCTGAACCTGAGCAGTCGAACTCGAGGAGGATATCGATGAATATAAAGCACCGAGTTTTATTACTTGGCTCAAGGCTGCTTTTGATAAATCACTGCTTCACCCCGCTTCCTGGCCGTGTTCTACATTTCAGCCGTAATAAGCCCTGCAAGCATTAAAATCAGCAGTCTGCACCCTGCAAGAGACCTTAAACCAACACTAGACTGTACTAAATGGGAAAAAAATGTATTTATTTAAATGTAAATGTCGCCGCCTTTCGTTTTCTCACTGGTTTTTAATGTGTAAAATATGAGCCGCTTCTAAATGCAAGCAAGGCGCCATCCACTGTGAGGATGGTGACGTCCGTCTGTGTGGGAAAGATGTTTTTCCGAGACTCGCAGCCAGATTGTGAAATGTGAACCATGCTACATTTGAACAGGTTCCAGCTGCAAATTCAAGGTTTGTGGGATTTGCGCCGTCTTGTATTCGGGTACCAGAAATACAGCTGTAGGACACACAGGTTTATTTAAAGTGTTCAAAAACAGTAGCAACAATGGGAATGGGCAACGCGATGGCCGGGGAAAAAATTAGAGCCGACTCAAGTGGGAATGGTTAATGAGCAAGGCAGCCATGATGGATTTTGAGTACTGTGCTGATCAGGAACCTTTCACTTTTCAAGTCACAACAACAACCTGAAGGCATTTTCCTCTTGATTTACCGAAGCTCAGAAATTCCCTGTTTCTACTAAAAATGGAGAACACAAATTTTTATTTTATTTTTTATTTATCAAACGGCTTGATTGCAGTCAGTGGTTGAAAGGAAAGCAAAAGAACCAACTCTGTACGCTGATCATTAAACATATTGGTACGGGCAAGGGGTTGTTTTAAGGGAAGTGAAGAGGAGCGTGGAGAGCAGTTTTACTTTCACCTCCCCCGTTCCCTGCTTTCTGTTTTTCTCCCTAAATGTTTCCGCTCTTAAAAAAGAAAATGCCCAAACAAAGGGCAAGCACACACTCACCATCCATTTCCTCTTGTCTGCCTCCTCCATGCGCATCTCTCACCTTTCCATTCCCTCCACTTCATCCTGCCTCCGCCGTGGGCGTTTTCGTCACGGCCGCGGAGGACATTGACCGACCTCCGTCTGTGTCTCTCAGGTGGGCCGGGCTCAGGTAAGGCTCTGCAGTGCGAGCGGATGGAGGAGCGCTTCGGGCTGCGCCGCCTCACCTTCAGCGACCTGTTGTGTGGCGAGCTGCAGAGTCACAGCGAACGAGGGCGCCACCTGCGGGACCTTCTGGAGAGAGGAGAGAAGTTGCCAGAGGTGAGTTTAGTGCCCGATCCTCAACTTGCAAGCGTCTAGTTCTTGGATGACATAATTACTGTGAATGCAGTAGGCATTCACAGTTCTTGAGATCCTGTTTCTCTTTATTACTGTGAATGCAGTAGGCATTCACAGTTCTTGAGATCCTGTTTCTCTTTATTCTTTATTCTTCTTCTTCTTCTTCTTCTTCTTCTTCTTCTTCTTAGTGTTTATTCTTCCTAATGCGTTTTTACTGTTTAAAGTTTGATTCGCTTCTCCTCCTACAATTTTTCTCCGATTTCAACCATTCAACTTTTAAACTATTCAGCTTCTTCTGGAATCGATGGCTATATCTTTTTGTAGTTTTAACTCTTCAACTTTTTAAAATATTCAGCTTTTTCTGCAAATTTTCAGCTTTTTTTCTCCCATAGGAAATGAATGTAATTCACTGAAATTCTGCTCATTTCAGCTGCTTTTTGACAGCTTACTGCTTCAGCCTACTTTCAGCTAGAAACGCCATTCAACTTTTAAAATGTAGTGATATCTTTCAGCTATTATGGTATATTTCAGCTTTTTCATATCTTTTACCATTTTCATATAGTACCTCCTTAAAATAATTTTGGCTTTTCAAGAAATTCAGCAAATAACATGCGTTGCTATGGTCGTCAAGGAGGCAGTTATAGAGTGCGCACTCTAGAAATTCAACAAATTCTTCTTCTCCGAACAACTTCTTCTCAGTCACTCAATTTTCAACCTATCCACATAAATTATACATCAAAACGTAGGAATTTTTGTCTGGATTCAGGAAATGTAACCCTCATTGCTGTAGCATTTATAGATTTTTCGCAAATCACCTCAGAGCGACACAAACCCGAAACCTCCCCCATTCATTTCCTATGGAGCGGTTTTGAAAAATGACGCCTGAAAATTGAAAACATCACACGTTTTCGCATCGTCGCTACTTTGAAACCGTTTCATGTACAAGCATGAGACTTTCACACATGAATGTCCCGACCCTTCTGGCACTCATAAAAAAGGAATTGTTTGGATAACTGTTACGGTTTTACCGCAGGAACAATTTGTTCGGGAGTAGCGAATGTGCAAATTCCTGAAAACGCTTTTCAGCTGCATTTTCCCACATCATCCACTTTTTTACATCGTCGCTGTGCCTACACCGATTTTTGTACAAACATGAAAATGGGCACCATAGTCCTCAAAAGCCTGCTGATACTCATAGTGAAAGAATTATTTTGATATCTCTTATACTTTTTCAGCTACAGCGATTTGTTCGGGACCGTTTTTAGAGGATTTCTGAAAGTCCATAAAAATTACCTTTATATCATAATTTTTCACGCCTTTATTAAACTTTTTCCAGCAAAAACCGATAGCCTGTCTTCTTCCCCTATCCGTTACGAAATAAACGCAGAAAAAATTACGTCTCTACCATTTACGGATCAGGAGATATGGAGCGTTGTTCGGGGCAAAGTTCTCCATTATAATCCAATGGGACTTATTGTGAGCAAAGTCTCTGCACTTCGGTAGACTGGCCCGCTGCAGGTGTGAGTGAGTTTCCATGACGACGGAACTCTGAGGGCCAGAGGGAGAAGCTCCATTGGGATACAATGGCAACTTTCGACGCCCGCTGCAGCGGCTGTGATTAATGTAGGAATCTGAAATTCGCACAGTCACTTCCTCTTAACATTTTTAAATTTTCAAGTGACTTTCAGCCATGTGTCACTTTTCTGTCCCATTTTGGATTTCAGATGCTTTCCTATTGGGCCTTTGCTTCCAACAGGATCTGGCATGATGCCCAGACACGACATAATTGGCCAATACAGCACCACCCACATGTGGGAAATGGCGCTACTGACCATTTTGGTCAAATGTTGAGTTCTGGGCCCAGATGTGGTGAGGCTGAGTTGCTAAAGGAGGCCAATCTGACTTATGACCTTTGGTGACCTTTGGTGACATTAAGTATTGGCACCCTTTTTGAGGCACTTCCCAGTACAGGATTTGGACCAAACTGACAGAGTACACTCACCTGGTGATACTGAACACAACCCTGTTAGCGGCTAACGGTTAGCATGTTGCTAATTGGAAGTAGCTCTAGGAAGCTCGGACAAACTTCTGCTTTACAGAGTCTTTACCTCCTTTATACAGAATGCTCCACTATAAATTTGGGCCACGTCACGTAAAGCATCTCCAAGCTAGGAGGTGTCAAACATCCAATGCTTTTCAATGGGGGCGAAACCCCTTATACTCCCTAGAAATGCAGGCCCACATATGGCTACAGTATATTCAAGTTTGAAATTCTACTTCTGCTTTGTTAAATGATTCAGTGTTTAGAATGAGTTAGGAAATGTTTGGTGCCTTACCCTCAGTTTTTTCTTCTTCTAATCATTCAGCTATGGTTCTTTCATGTTCAAATTCTTCAACTCTTTCAAATTCTTCAACTTTTTCAACTTCTTCAACTTTTTCAACTTCTTCAATGCTTTTCAGCTATTTTTTCTCTTCTTCAAAGATCTTCTGCATCTTTTGCTCAATCATTCAGCTATCTGCATTCACAGTGCATTTTCGCAGGAAATGCAAATTTTTCTAGTTACTGTGAATGCAGTAGGCATTCACAGTTCTTGAGATCCTGTTTCTCTTTATTACTGTGAATGCAGTAGGCATTCACAGTTATTGAGATCCTCTTTTGCCTTTTTACTGTTTAAAGTTTGATTCGCTTCTCCTCCTACAGTTTTTCTCCGATTTCAACCGTTCAACTTTTAAACTATTCAGCTTCTTCTGGAATCGATGGCTATATCTTTTTGTACTTATATCTTTTCAACTTTTTAAAATATTCAGCTTTTCCTGCAAATTTTCAGCTTTTTTTTCTACCATAGGAAATGAATGTAAATCACTAAAATTCCGCTCATTTCAGCTGCTTTTTGACAGCTTACTGCTTCAGCCTACTTTCAGCTAGAAACGCCATTCAACTTTTAAAATGTAGTGATATCTTTCAGCTATTATGGTATATTTCAGCTTTTTCATATCTTTTACCATTTTCATATAGTACCTCCTTAAAATAATTTTGGCTTTTCAAGAAATTCAGCAAATAACATGCGTTGCTATGGTCGTCAAGGAGGCAGTTATAGAGTGCGCACTCTAGAAATTCAACAAATTCTTCTTCTCCGAACAACTTCTTCTCAGTCGCTCAATTTTCAACCTATCCACATAAATTACACATCAAAACGTAGGAATTTTTGTCTGGATTCAGGAAATGTAACCCTCATTGCTGTAGCATTTATAGATTTTTCGCAAATCACCTCAGAGCGACACAAACCCGAAACCTCCCCCATTCATTTCCTATGGAGCGGTTTTGAAAAATGACGCCTGAAAATTGAAAACATCACACGTTTTCGCATCGTCGCTACTCCGAAACCGTTTCATGTACAAGCATGAGACTTTCACACATGAATGTCCCGACCCTTCTGGCACTCATAAAAAAGGAATTGTTTGGATAACTGTTACGGTTTTACCGCAGGAACAATTTGTTCGGGAGTAGCGAATGTGCAAATTCCTGAAAACGCTTTTCAGCTGCATTTTCCCACATCATCCACTTTTTTACATCGTCGCTGTGCCTACACCGATTTTTGTACAAACATGAAAATGGGCACCATAGTCTTCAAAAGCCTGCTGATACTCATAGTGAAAGAATTATTTTGATATCTCTTATACTTTTTCAGCTACAGCGATTTGTTCGGGACCGTTTTTAGAGGATTTCTGAAAGTCCATAAAAATAACCTTTATATCATAATTTTTCACGCCTTTATTAAACTTTTTCCAGCAAAAACCGATAGCCTGTCTTCTTCCCCTATCCGTTACGAAATAAACGCAGAAAAAATGACGTCTCTACCATTTACGGATCAGGAGATATGGAGCGTTGTTCGGGGCAAAGTTCTCCATTATAATCCAATGGGACTTATTGTGAGCAAAGTCTCTGCACTTCGGTAGACTGGCCTGCAGCAGAGGTGTGAGTGAGTTTCCATGACGACGGAACTCTGAGGGCCAGAGGGAGAAGCTCCATTGGGATACAATGGCAACTTTCGACGCCCGCTGCAGCGGCTGTGATTAATGTAGGAATCTGAAATTCGCACAGTCACTTCCTCTTAACATTTTTAAATTTTCAAGTGACTTTCAGCCATGTGTCACTTTTCTGTCCCATTTTGGATTTCACATGCTTTCCTATTGGGCCTTTGCTTCCAACAGGATCTGGCATGATGCCCAGACACGACATAATTGGCCAATACAGCACCACCCACATGTGGGAAATGGCGCTACTGACCATTTTGGTCAAATGTTGAGTTCTGGGCCCAGATGTGGTGAGGCTGAGTTGCTAAAGGAGGCCAATCTGACTCATGACCTTTGGTGACCTTTGGTGACATTAAGTATTGGCACCCTTTTTGAGGCACTTCCCAGTACAGGATTTGGACCAAACTGACAGAGTACACTCACCTGGTGATACTGAACACAACCCTGTTAGCGGCTAACTGTTAGCATGTTGCTAACCGGAAGTAGCTCTAGGAAGGTCCTACAAACTTCTGCTTTACAGAGTCTTTACCTCCTTTATACAGAATGCTCCACTATAAATTTGGGCCACGTCACGTAAAGCATCTCCAAGCTAGGAGGTGTCAAACATCCAATGCTTTTCAATGGGGGCGAAACCCCTTATACTCCCTAGAAATGCAGGCCCACATATGGCTACAGTATATTCAAGTTTGAAATTCTACTTCTGCTTTGTTAAATGATTCAGTGTTTAGAATGAGTTAGGAAATGTTTGGTGCCTTACCCTCAGTTTTTTCTTCTTCTAATCATTCAGCTATTGTTCTTTCATGTTCAAATTCTTCAACTCTTTCAAATTCTTCAACTTTTTCAACTTCTTCAACTTTTTCAACTTCTTCAATGCTTTTCAGCTATTTTTTCTCTTCTTCAAAGATCTTCTGCATCTTTTGCTCAATCATTCAGCTATCTGCATTCACAGTGCATTTTCGCAGGAAATGCAAATTTTTCTAGTTCTTTATTCTTCTTCTTCTTAGTGTTTATTCTTCCAAATGCGTTTTTACTGTTTAAAGTTTGATTCGCTTCTCCTCCTACAATTTTTCTCCGATTTCAACCATTCAACTTTTAAACTATTCAGCTTCTTCTGGAATCGATGGCTATATCTTTTTGTACTTTTAACTCTTCAACTTTTTAAAATATTCAGCTTTTTCTGCAAATTTTCAGCTTTTTTTCTCCCATAGGAAATGAATGTAATTCACTAAAATTCCGCTCATTTCAGTTGCTTTTTGACAGCTTACTGCTTCAGCCTACTTTCAGCTAGAAACGCCATTCCACTTTTAAAATGTAGTGATATCTTTCAGCTATTATGGTCTATTTCAGCTTTTTCATATCTTTTACCATTTTCATATAGTACCTCCTTAAAATAATTTTGGCTTTTCAAGAAATTCAGCAAATAACATGCGTTGCTATGGTCGTCAAGGAGGCAGTTATAGAGTGCGCACTCTAGAAATTCAACAAATTCTTCTTCTCCGAACAACTTCTTCTCAGTCGCTCAATTTTCAACCTATCCACATAAATTATACATCAAAACGTAGGAATTTTTGTCTGGATTCAGGAAATGTAACCCTCATTGCTGTAGCATTTATAGATTTTTCGCAAATCACCTCAGAGCGACACAAACCCGAAACCTCCCCCATTCATTTCCTATGGAGCGGTTTTGAAAAATGACGCCTGAAAATTGAAAACATCACACGTTTTCGCATCGTCGCTACTCCGAAACCGTTTCATGTACAAGCATGAGACTTTCACACATGAATGTCACGACCCTTCTGGCACTCATAAAAAAGGAATTATTTGGATAACTGTTACGGTTTTACCGCAGGAACAATTTGTTCGGGAGTAGCGAATGTGCAAATTCCTGAAAACGCTTTTCAGCTGCATTTTCCCACATCATCCACTTTTTTACATCGTCGCTGTGCCTACACCGATTTTTGTACAAACATGAAAATGGGCACCATAGTCCTCAAAAGCCTGCTGATACTCATAGTGAAAGAATTATTTTGATATCTCTTATACTTTTTCAGCTACAGCGATTTGTTCGGGACCGTTTTTAGAGGATTTCTGAAAGTCCATAAAAATCACCTTTATATCATAATTTTTCACGCCTTTATTAAACTTTTTCCAGCAAAAACCGATAGCCTGTCTTCTTCCCCTATCCGTTACGAAATAAACGCAGAAAAAATGACGTCTCTACCATTTACGGATCAGGAGATATGGAGCGTTGTTCGGGGCAAAGTTCTCCATTATAATCCAATGGGACTTATTGTGAGCAAAGTCTCTGCACTTCGGTAGACTGGCCTGCAGCAGAGGTGTGAGTGAGTTTCCATGACGACGGAACTCTGAGGGCCAGAGGGAGAAGCTCCATTGGGATACAATGGCAACTTTCGACGCCCGCTGCAGCGGCTGTGATTAATGTAGGAATCTGAAATTCGCACAGTCACTTCCTCTTAACATTTTTAAATTTTCAAGTGACTTTCAGCCATGTGTCACTTTTCTGTCCCATTTTGGATTTCACATGCTTTCCTATTGGGCCTTTGCTTCCAACAGGATCTGGCATGATGCCCAGACACGACATAATTGGCCAATACAGCACCACCCACATGTGGGAAATGGCGCTACTGACCATTTTGGTCAAATGTTGAGTTCTGGGCCCAGATGTGGTGAGGCTGAGTTGCTAAAGGAGGCCAATCTGACTCATGACCTTTGGTGACCTTTGGTGACATTAAGTATTGGCACCCTTTTGTAGGCACTTCCCAGTACAGGATTTGGACCAAACTGACAGAGTACACTCACCTGGTGATACTGAACACAACCCTGTTAGCGGCTAACTGTTAGCATGTTGCTAACCGGAAGTAGCTCTAGGAAGGTCCTACAAACTTCTGCTTTACAGAGTCTGTACCTCCTTTATACAGAATGCTCCACTATAAATTTGGGCCATGTCACGTAAAGCATCTCCAAGCTAGGAGGTGTCAAACATCCAATGCTTTTCAATGGGGGTGAAACCCCTTATACTCCCTAGAAATGCAGGCCCACATTTGGCTACAGTATATTCAAGTTTGAAATTCTACTTCTGCTTTGTTAAATGATTCAGTGTTTAGAATGAGTTAGGAAATGTTTGGTGCCTTACCCTCAGTTTTTTCTTCTTCTAATCATTCAGCTATTGTTCTTTCATGTTCAAATTCTTCAACTCTTTCAAATTCTTCAACTTTTTCAACTTCTTCAACTTTTTCAACTTCTTCAATGCTTTTCAGCTATTTTTTCTCTTCTTCAAAGATCTTCTGCATCTTTTGCTCAATCATTCAGTTATCTGCATTCACAGTGCATTTTCGCAGGAAATGCAAATTTTTCTAGTTACTGTGAATGCAGTAGGCATTCACAGTTCTTGAGATCCTGTTTCTCTTTATTACTGTGAATGCAGTAGGCATTCACAGTTCTTGAGATCCTCTTTCACGTTTTTACTGTTTAAAGTTTGATTCGCTTCTCCTCCTACAGTTTTTGTCCGATTTCAACCATTCAACTTTTAAACTATTCAGCTTCTTCTGGAATCGATGGCTATATCTTTTTGTACTTTTAACTTTTAAACTTTTAAAAATATTCAGCTTTTTTTGCAAATTTTCAGCTTTTTTTTCTCCCATAGGGAATGAATGTAATTCACTAAAATTCCGCTCATTTCAGCTGCTTTTTGACAGCTTACTGCTTCAGCCTACTTTCAGCTAGAAACGCCATTCAACTTTTAAAATGTAGTGATATCTTTCAGCTATTATGGTGTATTTCAGCTTTTTCATATCTTTTACCATTTTCATATAGTACCTCCTTAAAATAATTTTGGCTTTTCAAGAAATTCAGCAAATAACATGCGTTGCTATGGTCGTCAAGTGGCAGTTGGTAGAGTGCGCACTCTAGAAATTCAACTAATTCTTCTACTCCGAACAACTTCTTCTCAGTCGCTCAATTTTAAACCTATCCACATAAATTATACATCAAAACGTAGGAATTTTTGTCTGGATTCAGGAAATGTAACCCTCATTGCTGTAGCATTTATAGATTTTTCGCAAATCACCTCAGAGCGACACAAACCCGAAACCTCCCCCATTCATTTCCTATGGAGCGGTTTTGAAAAATGACGCCTGAAAATTGAAAACATCACAAGTTTTCGCATCGTCGCTACTCCGAAACCGTTTCATGTACAAGCATGAGACTTTCACACATGAATGTCCCGACCCTTCTGGCACTCATAAAAAAGGAATTGTTTGGATAACTGTTACGGTTTTACCGCAGGAACAATTTGTTCGGGAGTAGCGAATGTGCAAATTCCTGAAAACGCTTTTCAGCTGCATTTTCCCACATCATCCACTTTTTTACATCGTCGCTGTGCCTACACCGATTTTTGTACAAACATGAAAATGGGCACCATAGTCCTCAAAAGCCTGCTGATACTCATAGTGAAAGAATTATTTTGATATCTCTTATACTTTTTCAGCTACAGCGATTTGTTCGGGACCGTTTTTAGAGGATTTCTGAAAGTCCATAAAAATCACCTTTATATCATAATTTTTCACGCCTTTATTAAACTTTTTCCAGCAAAAACCGATAGCCTGTCTTCTTCCGCTATCCGTTACGAAATAAACGCAGAAAAAATTACGTCTCTACCATTTACGGATCAGGAGATATGGAGCGTTGTTCGGGGCAAAGTTCTCCATTATAATCCAATGGGACTTATTGTGAGCAAAGTCTCTGCACTTCGGTAGACTGGCCTGCAGCAGAGGTGTGAGTGAGTTTCCATGACGACGGAACTCTGAGGGCCAGAGGGAGAAGCTCCATTGGGATACAATGGCAACTTTCGACGCCCGCTGCAGCGGCTGTGATTAATGTAGGAATCTGAAATTCGCACAGTCACTTCCTCTTAACATTTTTAAATTTTCAAGTGACTTTCAGCCATGTGTCACTTTTCTGTCCCATTTTGGATTTCACATGCTTTCCTATTGGGCCTTTGCTTCCAACAGGATCTGGCATGATGCCCAGACACGACATAATTGGCCAATACAGCACCACCCACATGTGGGAAATGGCGCTACTGACCATTTTGGTCAAATGTTGAGTTCTGGGCCCAGATGTGGTGAGGCTGAGTTGCTAAAGGAGGCCAATCTGACTCATGACCTTTGGTGACCTTTGGTGACATTAAGTATTGGCACCCTTTTTGAGGCACTTCCCAGTACAGGATTTGGACCAAACTGACAGAGTACACTCACCTGGTGATACTGAACACAACCCTGTTAGCGGCTAACTGTTAGCATGTTGCTAACCGGAAGTAGCTCTAGGAAGGTCTCACCAACTTCTGCTTTACAGAGTCTGTACCTCCTTTATACAGAATGCTCCACAATAAGTTTGGGCCTCGTCACGTAAAGCATCTCCAAGTTAGGAGGTGTCAAACATCCAATGCTTTTCAATGGGGGCGAAACCCCTTATACTCCTAGAAATGCAGGCCCACATATGGCTACAGTATATTCAAGTTTGAAATTCTACTTCTGCTTTGTTAAACGATACAGTGTTTAGAAGGAGTTAGGAAATGTTTGGTGCCATTCCCTCAGTTTTTTCTTCTTCTAATCATTCAGCTATTGTTCTTTCATGTTCAAATTCTTCAACTGTTTCAAATTCTTCAACTTTTTCAACTTCTTCAATGCTTTTCAGCTATTTTTTCTCTTCTTCAAAGATCTTCTGCATCTTTTGCTCAATCATTCAGCTGTCTGCATTCACAGTGCATTTTCGCAGGAAATGCAAATTTTTCTAGTTCTTTATTCTTATTTTTATGGGATATTCTTCCAAATGCGTTTTTACTGTTTAAAGTTTGATTCGCTTCTCCTCCTACAATTTTTCTCCGATTTCAACCATTCAACTTTTAAACTATTCAGCTTCTTCTGGAATCGATGGCTATATCTTTTTGTACTTTTAACTCTTCAACTTTTTAAAATATTCAGCTTTTTCTGCAAATTTGCAGCTTTTTTTCTCCCATAGGAAATGAATGTAATTCACTAAAATTCCGCTCATTTCAGCTGCTTTTTGACAGCTTACTGCTTCAGCCTACTTTCAGCTAGAAACGCCATTCAACTTTTAAAATGTAGTGATATCTTTCAGCTATTATGGTCTATTTCAGCTTTTTCATATCTTTTACCATTTTCATATAGTACCTCCTTAAAATAATTTTGGCTTTTCAAGAAATTCAGCAAATAACATGCGTTGCTATGGTCGTCAAGGAGGCAGTTATAGAGTGCGCACTCTAGAAATTCAACAAATTCTTCTTCTCCGAACAACTTCTTCTCACTCGCTCAATTTTCAACCTATCCACATAAATTATACATTAAAACGTAGGAATTTTTGTCTGGATTCAGGAAATGTAACCCTCATTGCTGTAGCATTTATAGATTTTTCGCAAATCACCTCAGAGCGACACAAACCCGAAACCTCCCCCATTCATTTCCTATGGAGCGGTTTTGAAAATTGACGCCTGAAAATTGAAAACATCACACGTTTTCGCATCGTCGCTACTCCGAAACCGTTTCATGTACAAGCATGAGACTTTCACACATGAATGTCCCGACCCTTCTGGCACTCATAAAAAAGGAATTGTTTGGATAACTGTTACGGTTTTACCGCAGGAACAATTTGTTCGGGAGTAGCGAATGTGCAAATTCCTGAAAACGCTTTTCAGCTGCATTTTCCCACATCATCCACTTTTTTACATCGTCGCTGTGCCTACACCGATTTTTGTACAAACATGAAAATGGGCACCATAGTCCTCAAAAGCCTGCTGATACTCATAGTGAAAGAATTATTTTGATATCTCTTATACTTTTTCAGCTACAGCGATTTGTTCGGGACCGTTTTTAGAGGATTTCTGAAAGTCCATAAAAATCACCTTTATATCATAATTTTTCACGCCTTTATTAAACTTTTTCCAGCAAAAACCGATAGCCTGTCTTCTTCCCCTATCCGTTACGAAATAAACGCAGAAAAAATTACGTCTCTACCATTTACGGATCAGGAGATATGGAGCGTTGTTCGGGGCAAAGTTCTCCATTATAATCCAATGGGACTTATTGTGAGCAAAGTCTCTGCACTTCGGTAGACTGGCCTGCAGCAGAGGTGTGAGTGAGTTTCCATGACGACGGAACTCTGAGGGCCAGAGGGAGAAGCTCCATTGGGATACAATGGCAACTTTCGACGCCCGCTGCAGCGGCTGTGATTAATGTAGGAATCTGAAATTCGCACAGTCACTTCCTCTTAACATTTTTAAATTTTCAAGTGACTTTCAGCCATGTGTCACTTTTCTGTCCCATTTTGGATTTCACATGCTTTCCTATTGGGCCTTTGCTTCCAACAGGATCTGGCATGATGCCCAGACACGACATAATTGGCCAATACAGCACCACCCACATGTGGGAAATGGCGCTACTGACCATTTTGGTCAAATGTTGAGTTCTGGGCCCAGATGTGGTGAGGCTGAGTTGCTAAAGGAGGCCAATCTGACTCATGACCTTTGGTGACCTTTGGTGACATTAAGTATTGGCACCCTTTTTGAGGCACTTCCCAGTACAGGATTTGGACCAAACTGACAGAGTACACTCACCTGGTGATACTGAACACAACCCTGTTAGCGGCTAACTGTTAGCATGTTGCTAACCGGAAGTAGCTCTAGGAAGGTCCTACAAACTTCTGCTTTACAGAGTCTTTACCTCCTATATACAGAATGCTCCACAATAAGTTTGGGCCTCGTCACGTAAAGCATATCCAAGTTAGGAGGTGTCAAACATCCAATGCTTTTCAATGGGGGCGAAACCCCTTATACTCCCTAGAAATGCAGGCCCACATATGGCAACAGTATATTCAAGTTTGAAATTCTACTTATGCTTTGTTAAACGATTCAGTGTTTAGAATGAGTTAGGAAATGTTTGGTGCCTTTCCCTCAGTTTTTTCTTCTTCTAATCATTCAGCTATTGTTCTTTCATGTTCAAATTCTTCAACTCTTTCAAATTCTTCAACTTTTTCAACTTCTTCAACTTTTTCAACTTCTTCAATGCTTTTCAGCTATTTTTTCTCTTCTTCAAAGATCTTCTGCATCTTTTGCTCAATCATTCAGCTATCTGCATTCACAGTGCATTTTCGCAGGAAATGCAAATTTTTCTAGTTACTGTGAATGCAGTAGGCATTCACAGTTCTTGAGATCCTGTTTCTCTTTATTCTTTATTCTTATTTTTATGGGATATTCTTCCAAATGCGTTTTTACTGTTTAAAGTTTGATTCGCTTCTCCTCCTACAATTTTTCTCCGATTTCAACCATTCAACTTTTAAACTATTCAGCTTCTTCTGGAATCGATGGCTATATCTTTTTGTACTTTTAACTCTTCAACTTTTTAAAATATTCAGCTTTTTCTGCAAATTTTCAGCTTTTTTTCTCCCATAGGAAATGAATGTAATTCACTAAAATTCCGCTCATTTCAGCTGCTTTTTGACAGCTTACTGCTTCAGCCTACTTTCAGCTAGAAACGCCATTCAACTTTTAAAATGTAGTGATATCTTTCAGCTATTATGGTCTATTTCAGCTTTTTCATATCTTTTACCATTTTCATATAGTACCTCCTTAAAATAATTTTGGCTTTTCAAGAAATTCAGCAAATAACATGCGTTGCTATGGTCGTCAAGTGGCAGTTGGTAGAGTGCGCACTCTAGAAATTCAACTAATTCTTCTACTCCAAACAACTTCTTCTCACTCGCTCAATCTTCAACCTATCCACATAAATTATACATCAAAACGTAGGAATTTTTGTCTGGATTCAGGAAATGTAACCCTCATTGGTGTAGCATTTATAGATTGTTTGCAAATCACCTCAGAGCGACACAAACCCGAAACCTCCCCCATTCATTTCCTATGGAGCGGTTTTGAAAAATGACGTCTGAAAATCCAAAACATCACACGTTTTCGCATCGTCGCTACTCCTAAACCCTTTAATGTACAGGCATGAGACTTTCACACATGAATGTCCCAACCCTTCTGGCACTCACAAAAAAGGAATTTTTTGGATAACTGTTACGGTTTTGCCGCAGGAACAATTTGTTCGGCAGTAGTGAATGTGCAAACTCCTGAAAATGCTTTAGAGCTGCATTTTCCCACATGATCCACTTTTTTACATCGTCGCTGTGCCTACACCGATTTTTGTACAAACATAAAAATGAGCAACATAGTCCTCAAAAGCCTGCTGATACTCACAGTGAAAGAATTATTTTGATATCTCTTATACTTTTTCAGCTAGAGCGATTTGTTCGGGACTGTTTTTAGAGGATTTTGCAAATTCCTTAAAAAACCCCTTTAGATCATAATTTTTTACGCCTTTATTAAACTTTTTCCAGCAAAAAACGATAGCTTTTCTTCTTCCCCTATCCGTTACAAACTAAACGCAGAAAAAATTACGTCTCTACCATTTAGGGATCAGGAGATATGAAGTGTTGTTCGGGGCAAAGTTCTCCATTATAATCCAATGGGACTTATTGTGAGCAAAGTCTCTGCACTTCGGTAGACTGGCCGCTGCAGGTGTGTCAGTGAGTTTCCATGACGACGGAACTCTGAGGGCCAGAGGGAGAGGATCAATTGAGATAGAATGGCAACTTTCGACGCTCACCGCAGTTGCTGTGATTAATGTAGGAATCTGAAATTCGCACAGTCACTTCCTCTTGACATTTTAAAATTTTCAAGTGACTTTCAGCTATGTGTCATTTTTCTATCCCATTTTGGATTTCACATGCTTTCCTATTGGGCCTTTGCTTCCAACAGGACCTGGCATGATGCCCAGACACGACCCAATTGGCCAATACAGCACCGCCCACCTGTGGGAAATGGCGCTACTGACCATTTTGGTCAAATATTGAGTTCTGGGCCCAGATGTGGTGAGGCTGAGTTGCTAAAGGAGGCCAATCTGACCCATGAACTTTGGTGACGTTTGGCGACATTAAGTATTGGCACCCCTATTTGAGGCACTTCCCAGTACAGGATTTGGACCAAACTGACAGAGTACACTCACCTGGTGATACTGAACACAACCCTGTTAGCGGCTAACGGTTAGCATGTTGCTAATTGGAAGTAGCTCTAGGAAGCTCGGACAAACTTCTGCTTTACAGAGTCTGTACCTCCTTTATACAGAATGCTCCACAATAAGTTTGGGCCTTGTCGCGTAAAGCATCTCCAAGTTAGGAGGTGTCAAACATCCAATGCTTTTCAATGGTGGCGAAACCCCTTATACTCCCTAGAAAAGCAGGCCTACATATGGCTACAGTATATTCAAGTTTTAAATTCTACTTCTGCTTTGTTAAACGATTAAGTGTTTAGAATGAGTTAGGAAATGTTTGATGCCATTTCCTCAGTTTTTTCTTCTTCTAATCATTCAGCTATTGTTCTTTCATGTTCAAATTCTTCAACTTTTTCAACTTCAACTTTTTCAACTTTTGCAATGCTTTTCAGCTATTTTTTCTCTTCTTCAAAGATCTTCTGCATCTTTTGCTCAATCATTCAGCTATCTGCATTCACAGTGCATTTTCGCAGGAAATGCAAATTTTTCTAGTCAGTGAGAATGCTATACAGCATTCTCACTTATTGTTTTCCTGTTTTTCTTTATTATTATTATTATTATTATTATTATTATTATCAGTGAGAATGCTATACAGCATTCTCACTTATTGTTTTCCTGTTTTTCTTTATTATTATTATTATTATTATTCCGTCGGCATGTAACTACTCCCACATACTTCAACCGATTTCAACAATTTTGGTGTCAAAACGTTCAGCTCCTTCCCGACATTCCTGCTATATCTCATCATTATTCTAACTTTAATACTTTTTAAAATATTTGTACTTTTTGTGCGTATTTTTCTCCCATTGAAATGAATGCAAATTCCTTCAAATTCTTCAAATTTTTTATATTCCTTCAAATTCTTGTAATCATTCTTATTGTTGAAATTGTTCAAATGGTTCAAATGGTTCAAATCTTTCAGATTTTTCAAATTTTTTCAAATTTTTCAAATTGTTTCAAATTTTTCAAATACTTCAAATACTTCAAATTCTTCATATTTTTCAAATTCCTTCTAATTCTTCTGATACAACTGATATTAATACTACTACTACAACAGATACTACTCCTACTACTACTACTACTACTACAACTGATACTACTACTACTGATACTACTACTACTGATACTACTACCACTACTACTACTACTAATGATACTACTGCTGCTACTGCTACTACTACTGATGCTACTGCTGATACTACAACAACTACTACTGATACTACTACTATTACTACTACTACTACTACTAGTACTACTGATACTACTACTACTACTACTAGTACTACTGATACTACTACTACTACTAGTACTACTGATACTACTACTACTACTACTACTACTACTACTACTACAAATTCCTTCAAATTCTTCAAATTACTTCAAATTCTTTAAAAACTGATACTACTACTACTACTGATACTACTCCTACTACTACTGATACTTCTACTACTACTACTGATACTACTACTACTACTACTACTGATACTACTACTACTACTGATAATAATACTACTACTACTACTAATGATACTACTGCTGCTACTGCTACTCCTACTGATGCTACTGCTGATACTACAACAACTACTACTGATACTACTACTATTACTACTACTACTACTACTACTAGTACTACTGATACTACTACTACTACTACTACTACTACTACTACTACAAATTCCTTCAAATTCTTCAAATGCCTCCAAATTCTTTAAAAACTGATACTACTACTACTACTGATACTACTCCTACTACTACTGATACTTCTACTACTACTACTGATGATACTACTACTACTACTACTACTACTACTACTACTACTACTACAGATACTACTACTACTACTACTACTACTAATGATACTATTGCTGCTACTGCTACCACTACTGCTACTACAACTACTACTGCTACTACTACTATTACTACTACTAATACAACTACTACTACTAGTAGTACTACTGATACTACTACTAATACTACTACTACTACAATTTCCTTCAAATTATTTAAAAACTGATACTACTACTACTACTGATACTACTACTACTACTACTACTGATACTACTACTATTACTACTACTAATACAACTACTACTACTACTACTGATACTACTACTACTACTACTACTACTACAAATTCCTTCAAATTCCTTCAATTTTTTTAAAAACTGATACTACTACTACTACTGATACTACTACTACTACTACTGATACTACTACTATTACTACTAATAATACAACTACTACTACTACTAGTACTACTGATACTACTACTACTACTACAAATTCCTTCAAATCCTTTAAAAACTGATACCACTACTACTACTGATACTACTACTACTACTACTACTGATTCTACTACTATTACTACTAATAATACAACTATTACTACTACTAGTACTACTGACACTACTACTACTGCTACTACTACAAATTCCTTCAAATTCTTCACATTCCTTCAAATTCTTCAAATTCCTTCAAATTCTTTAAAAACTAATACTACTACTACTGATTCTACTACTACTACTACTACAAATGACTTCAATGACTTCAAATTGTTCAAATTCTTCAATGTTTTTCAGCTATTTTTTCTCTTCTACATGGATCTTCTGCACCTTCTCCTCAAATCATTCTGCAGATTAGCATTCTCACTCGCTGTTGCATAGGAACAGCTTTTTCTAGTTATCAGTGAGAATGCTATACAGCATTCTCACTTATTGTTTTCCTGTTTTTCTTTATTATTATTATTATTATTATTATTATTATTATTATTCCGTACGTTTTTGTGCGTCTAACTACTCCTGCATACTTCAACCGATTTCAACGATTCTCGTACCGAAACGTTCGGCTCGTTCTCGACATTACTGCTATATCTCATGGTTATGGTACCTTTTATACTTTTTAAAGTATTTGTACTTTTTGTGCGTTTTTTGCTCCCATTGAAATGAATGCAAATTCCTTCAAATTCTTCAAATTTTTCATATTCCTTCAAATTCCTTCAAATTCTTGTAATTGTTCTTATTGTTCAAATTGTTCAAATGGTTCCAATGGTTCAAATCTTTCAAATTTTTCACATTTTTTCAAATTTTTCAGATTTCTTCAATTTTTTCGAATACTTCAAATACTTCAAATTCTTCAAATTTTTCAAATTCTTCAAATTTTTCAAATTCCTTCTAAATCTTCTGATACAACTGATATTAATACTACTACAACAGATACTACTCCTACTACTACTACTACTACTACTACAACTGATACTACTACTACTGATACTACTACTACTACTACTGATACTACTACCACTACTACTACTACTAATGATACTATTGCTGCTACTGCTACTACTACTGATGCTACTGCTGATACTACAACTACTACTGATACTACTACTATTACTACTACTACTACTAGTAGTACTACTGATACTACTACTACTACTACTACAACAAATTCCTTCAAATTCTTTAAAAACTGATACTACTACTACTGATACTACTCCTACTACTACTGATACTTCTACTACTACTACTACTGATACTACTACTACTACTGATACTACTACTATTACTGATACTACTACTACTACTACTACTGATACTACTACTAATGATACTACTGCTGCTACTGCTACTACTACTGCTAATACAACAACTACTACTGCTACTACTACTATTACCACTACTAATACTACTACTACTAGTAGTACTACTGATACTACTACTACTACTACTACTACTACTACTACTACTACTACAAATTCCTTCAAATTCTTTAAAAACTGATACTACTACTACTACTGATACTACTACTACTACTACTGATACTACTACTATTACTACTAATAATATAACTACTACTACTAGTAGTACTACTGATACTACTACTACTACAAATTCCTTCAAATTCTTCAAATTCCTTCAAATTCTTTAAAAACTAATACTACTACTACTGATACTACTACTACTACTACCACTACTACTACTACTGCTACTATTGATACTACTACTACTACTACTGATACTACTACTACTACTACTAATGATACTACTGCTGCTACTACTACTGCTACAACAACAACAACTACTACTGCTACTACTACTATTACTACTACTAATACAACTACTACTACTAGTAGTACTACTGATACTATTACTAATACTACTACTACTACTACTACTACAAATTCCTTCAAATTCTTTAAAAACTGATACTACTACTACTACTGATACTACTACTACTACTACTGATACTACTACTATTACTACTACTAATACAACTATTACTACTACTAGTACTACTGATAGTACTACTACTACTACTACTACAAATTCCTTCAAATTCTTTAAAAACTGATACTACTACTACTACTGATACTACTACTACTACCACTGATACTACTACTATTACTACTAATAATACAACTACTACTACTACTAGTACTACTGATACTACTACTACTACTACTACAAATTCTTTAAATTCCTTCAAATTCTTTAAAAACTAATACTACTTCTACTGATACTACTACTACTACTGATACTACTACTACTACTACTACTACTACTGATACTACTGATACTACCACTACTACTACTACTACTACTACTACAAATTACTTCAAATTGTTCAAATTCTTCGAATTTTTAAAATTCTTCAATGTTTTTCAGCTTTTTTTTCTCTTCTTCGTGGATCTTCTGCATCTTCTCCTCAAATCATTCTGCAGATTAGCATTCTCACTCGCTGTTGCGTAGGAACAGCTTTTTCTAGTTATTATTATTATTCCGTACGTTTTTGTGCATCTAACTACTCCTTCATACTTCAACCGATTTCAACGATTTTCGTACCAAAACGTTCGGCTCGTTCTCGACATTACTGCTATATCTCATGGTTATGGTACCTTTTATACTTTTTAAAGTATTTGTACTTTTTGTGCGTTTTTTGTTCCCATTGAAATGAATGCAAATTCCTTCAAATTCTTCAAATTTTTCATATTCCTTCAAATTCCTTCAAATTCTTGTAATCGTTCTTAATGTTCAAATTGTTCAAATGGTTCAAATGGTTCAAATCTTTCAAATTTTTCAATTTTTTTCAAATTTTTCAGATTTTTTCAATTTTTTCAAATACTTCAAATACTTCAAATTCTTCAATTTTTTCAAATTCTTCAAATTCCTTCTAGTTCTTCTGATACAACTGATATTAATACTACTACTACAACAGATACTACTCCTACTACTACTACTTGTACTACTACTACAACTGATACTACTACTACTGATACTACTACTACTACTACTACTACTGATACTACTACCACTACTACTACTACTAATGATACTATTGCTGCTACTGCTACTACTACTGATGCTACTGCTGATACTACAACAACTACTACTGATACTACTACTATTACTACTACTACTACTACTACTACTAGTACTACTGATACTACTACTACTACAAATTCCTTTAAATTCTTCAAATTCCTTCAAATTCTTTAAAAACTGATACTACTACTACTACTGATACTACTCCTACTGATACTTCTACTACTACTACTGATACTACTACTACTACAACTACTGATACTACTGCTACTACTGATACTACTATTAAAACTACTACTAATGATACTACTTCTGCTACTGCTACTACTACTGCTACTACAACAACTACTACTGCTACTACTACTATTACTACTACTAATACAACTACTACCACTACTAGTACTACTGATACTACTACTACTACTACTACTACTACTACTACTACTACTACAAATTCCTTCAAATTCTTTAAAAACTGATACTACTACTACTACTGATACTACTACTACTACTACTGATACGACTACTATTACTACTAATAATACAACTACTACTACTAGTACTACTGATACTACTACTACTACTACTAGAAATTCTTCAAATTCCTTCAAATTCCTTCAAATCCTTTAAAAACTAATACTACTTCTACTGATACTACTACTACTGCTACTACTGATACTACTGATACTACTACTACTACTACTGATACTACTACTACTACTACTACTGATAGTACTTCTACTACTAATAGTAATACTACTACAAATTACTTCAAATTGTTCAAATTCTTCAAATTCCTTCAAATTCTTTAAAGACTAATACTACTTCTACTGATACTACTACTACTGCTACTACTGATACTACTGATACTACTACTACTACTACTACTACTGATACTACTGATACTACTACTACTACTACTACTACTACTACAAATTACTTCAAATTGTTCAAATTCTTCAAATTTTTCAAATTCTTCAATGTTTTTCAGCTTTTTTTTCTCTTCTGCATGGATCTTCTGCATCTTCTCCTCAAATCATTCTGCAGATTAGCATTCTCACTCGCTGTTGCGTAGGAACAGCTTTTTCTAGTTCTTTCTTCTTCTTCTTCTTCTTAGTGTTTATTCTTCCTAATGCGTTTTTACTGTTTAAAGTTTGATTCGCTTCTCCTCCTACAATTTTTCTCCGATTTCAACCATTCAACTTTTAAACTATTCAGCTTCTTCTGGAATCGATGGCTATATCTTTTTGTACTTTTAACTCTTCAACTTTTTAAAATATTCAGCTTTTTCTGCAAATTTTCAGCTTTTTTTCTCCCATAGGAAATGAATGTAATTCACTGAAATTCTGCTCATTTCAGCTGCTTTTTGACAGCTTACTGCTTCAGCCTATTTTCAGCTAGAAACGCCATTCAACTTTTAAAATGTAGTGATATCTTTCAGCTATTATGGTCTATTTCAGCTTTTTCATATCTTTTACCATTTTCATATAGTACCTCCTTAAAATAATTTTGGCTTTTCAAGAAATTCAGCAAATAACATGCGTTGCTATGGTCGTCAAGGAGGCAGTTATAGAGTGCGCACTCTAGAAATTCAACAAATTCTTCTTCTCCGAACAACTTCTTCTCAGTCGCTCAATTTTCAACCTATCTACATAAATTATACATCAAAACGTAGGAATTTTTGTCTGGATTCAGGAAATGTAACCCTCATTGGTGTAGCATTTATAGATTTTTCGCAAATCACCTCAGAGCGACACAAACCCGAAACCTCCCCCATTCATTTCCTATGGAGCGGTTTTGAAAAATGACGCCTGAAAATTGAAAACATCACACGTTTTCGCATCGTCGCTACTCTGAAACCGTTTCATGTACAAGCATGAGACTTTCACACATGAATGTCCCGACCCTTCTGGCACTCATAAAAAAGGAATTGTTTGGATAACTGTTACGGTTTTACCGCAGGAACAATTTGTTCGGGAGTAGCGAATGTGCAAATTCCTGAAAACGCTTTTCAGCTGCATTTTCCCACATCATCCACTTTTTTACATCGTCGCTGTGCCTACACCGATTTTTGTACAAACATGAAAATGGGCACCATAGTCCTCAAAAGCCTGCTGATACTCATAGTGAAAGAATTATTTTGATATCTCTTATACTTTTTCAGCTACAGCGATTTGTTCGGGACCGTTTTTAGAGGATTTCTGAAAGTCCATAAAAATTACCTTTATATCATAATTTTTCACGCCTTTATTAAACTTTTTCCAGCAAAAACCGATAGCCTGTCTTCTTCCCCTATCCGTTACGAAATAAACGCAGAAAAAATTACGTCTCTACCATTTACGGATCAGGAGATATGGAGCGTTGTTCGGGGCAAAGTTCTCCATTATAATCCAATGGGACTTATTGTGAGCAAAGTCTCTGCACTTCGGTAGACTGGCCCGCTGCAGGTGTGAGTGAGTTTCCATGACGACGGAACTCTGAGGGCCAGAGGGAGAAGCTCCATTGGGATACAATGGCAACTTTCGACGCCCGCTGCAGCGGCTGTGATTAATGTAGGAATCTGAAATTCGCACAGTCACTTCCTCTTAACATTTTTAAATTTTCAAGTGACTTTCAGCCATGTGTCACTTTTCTGTCCCATTTTGGATTTCACATGCTTTCCTATTGGGCCTTTGCTTCCAACAGGATCTGGCATGATGCCCAGACACGACATAATTGGCCAATACAGCACCACCCACATGTGGGAAATGGCGCTACTGACCATTTTGGTCAAATGTTGAGTTCTGGGCCCAGATGTGGTGAGGCTGAGTTGCTAAAGGAGGCCAATCTGACTTATGACCTTTGGTGACCTTTGGTGACATTAAGTATTGGCACCCTTTTTGAGGCACTTCCCAGTACAGGATTTGGACCAAACTGACAGAGTACACTCACCTGGTGATACTGAACACAACCCTGTTAGCGGCTAACGGTTAGCATGTTGCTAATTGGAAGTAGCTCTAGGAAGCTCGGACAAACTTCTGCTTTACAGAGTCTTTACCTCCTTTATACAGAATGCTCCACTATAAATTTGGGCCACGTCACGTAAAGCATCTCCAAGCTAGGAGGTGTCAAACATCCAATGCTTTTCAATGGGGGCGAAACCCCTTATACTCCCTAGAAATGCAGGCCCACATATGGCTACAGTATATTCAAGTTTGAAATTCTACTTCTGCTTTGTTAAATGATTCAGTGTTTAGAATGAGTTAGGAAATGTTTGGTGCCTTACCCTCAGTTTTTTCTTCTTCTAATCATTCAGCTATGGTTCTTTCATGTTCAAATTCTTCAACTCTTTCAAATTCTTCAACTTTTTCAACTTCTTCAACTTTTTCAACTTCTTCAATGCTTTTCAGCTATTTTTTCTCTTCTTCAAAGATCTTCTGCATCTTTTGCTCAATCATTCAGCTATCTGCATTCACAGTGCATTTTCGCAGGAAATGCAAATTTTTCTAGTTCTTTCTTCTTCTTCTTCTTCTTAGTGTTTATTCTTCCTAATGCGTTTTTACTGTTTAAAGTTTGATTCGCTTCTCCTCCTACAATTTTTCTCCGATTTCAACCATTCAACTTTTAAACTATTCAGCTTCTTCTGGAATCGATGGCTATATCTTTTTGTACTTTTAACTCTTCAACTTTTTAAAATATTCAGCTTTTTCTGCAAATTTTCAGCTTTTTTTCTCCCATAGGAAATGAATGTAATTCACTGAAATTCTGCTCATTTCAGCTGCTTTTTGACAGCTTACTGCTTCAGCCTATTTTCAGCTAGAAACGCCATTCAACTTTTAAAATGTAGTGATATCTTTCAGCTATTATGGTCTATTTCAGCTTTTTCATATCTTTTACCATTTTCATATAGTACCTCCTTAAAATAATTTTGGCTTTTCAAGAAATTCAGCAAATAACATGCGTTGCTATGGTCGTCAAGGAGGCAGTTATAGAGTGCGCACTCTAGAAATTCAACAAATTCTTCTTCTCCGAACAACTTCTTCTCAGTCGCTCAATTTTCAACCTATCTACATAAATTATACATCAAAACGTAGGAATTTTTGTCTGGATTCAGGAAATGTAACCCTCATTGGTGTAGCATTTATAGATTTTTCGCAAATCACCTCAGAGCGACACAAACCCGAAACCTCCCCCATTCATTTCCTATGGAGCGGTTTTGAAAAATGACGCCTGAAAATTGAAAACATCACACGTTTTCGCATCGTCGCTACTCTGAAACCGTTTCATGTACAAGCATGAGACTTTCACACATGAATGTCCCGACCCTTCTGGCACTCATAAAAAAGGAATTGTTTGGATAACTGTTACGGTTTTACCGCAGGAACAATTTGTTCGGGAGTAGCGAATGTGCAAATTCCTGAAAACGCTTTTCAGCTGCATTTTCCCACATCATCCACTTTTTTACATCGTCGCTGTGCCTACACCGATTTTTGTACAAACATGAAAATGGGCACCATAGTCCTCAAAAGCCTGCTGATACTCATAGTGAAAGAATTATTTTGATATCTCTTATACTTTTTCAGCTACAGCGATTTGTTCGGGACCGTTTTTAGAGGATTTCTGAAAGTCCATAAAAATTACCTTTATATCATAATTTTTCACGCCTTTATTAAACTTTTTCCAGCAAAAACCGATAGCCTGTCTTCTTCCCCTATCCGTTACGAAATAAACGCAGAAAAAATTACGTCTCTACCATTTACGGATCAGGAGATATGGAGCGTTGTTCGGGGCAAAGTTCTCCATTATAATCCAATGGGACTTATTGTGAGCAAAGTCTCTGCACTTCGGTAGACTGGCCCGCTGCAGGTGTGAGTGAGTTTCCATGACGACGGAACTCTGAGGGCCAGAGGGAGAAGCTCCATTGGGATACAATGGCAACTTTCGACGCCCGCTGCAGCGGCTGTGATTAATGTAGGAATCTGAAATTCGCACAGTCACTTCCTCTTAACATTTTTAAATTTTCAAGTGACTTTCAGCCATGTGTCACTTTTCTGTCCCATTTTGGATTTCACATGCTTTCCTATTGGGCCTTTGCTTCCAACAGGATCTGGCATGATGCCCAGACACGACATAATTGGCCAATACAGCACCACCCACATGTGGGAAATGGCGCTACTGACCATTTTGGTCAAATGTTGAGTTCTGGGCCCAGATGTGGTGAGGCTGAGTTGCTAAAGGAGGCCAATCTGACTTATGACCTTTGGTGACCTTTGGTGACATTAAGTATTGGCACCCTTTTTGAGGCACTTCCCAGTACAGGATTTGGACCAAACTGACAGAGTACACTCACCTGGTGATACTGAACACAACCCTGTTAGCGGCTAACGGTTAGCATGTTGCTAATTGGAAGTAGCTCTAGGATGCTTGGACAAACTTCTGCTTTACAGAGTCTTTACCTCCTTTATACAGAATGCTCCACTATAAATTTGGGCCACGTCACGTAAAGCATCTCCAAGCTAGGAGGTGTCAAACATCCAATGCTTTTCAATGGGGGCGAAACCCCTTATACTCCTAGAAAAGCAGGCCCACATATGGCTACAGTATATTCAAGTTTGAAATTCTACTTCTGCTTTGTTAAATGATTCAGTGTTTAGAATGAGTTAGGAAATGTTTGATGCCTTACCCTCAGTTTTTTCTTCTTCAAATCATTCAGCTATTGTTCTTTCATGTTCAAATTCTTCAACTCTTTCAAATTCTTCAACTTTTTAAACTTCTTCAATGCTTTTCAGCTATTTTTTCTCTTCTTCAAAGATCTTCTGCATCTTTTGCTCAATCATTCAGCTATCTGCATTCACAGTGCATTTTCGCAGGAAATGCAAATTTTTCTAGTTACTGTGAATGCAGTAGGCATTCACAGTTCTTGAGATCCTGTTTCTCTTTATTCTTTATTCTTCTTCTTCTTCTTCTTCTTCTTCTTCTTAGTGTTTATTCTTCCTAATGCGTTTTTACTGTTTAAAGTTTGATTCGCTTCTCCTCCTACAATTTTTCTCCGATTTCAACCATTCAACTTTTAAACTATTCAGCTTCTTCTGGAATCGATGGCTATATCTTTTTGTAGTTTTAACTCTTCAACTTTTTAAAATATTCAGCTTTTTCTGCAAATTTTCAGCTTTTTTTCTCCCATAGGAAATGAATGTAATTCACTGAAATTCTGCTCATTTCAGCTGCTTTTTGACAGCTTACTGCTTCAGCCTACTTTCAGCTAGAAACGCCATTCAACTTTTAAAATGTAGTGATATCTTTCAGCTATTATGGTATATTTCAGCTTTTTCATATCTTTTACCATTTTCATATAGTACCTCCTTAAAATAATTTTGGCTTTTCAAGAAATTCAGCAAATAACATGCGTTGCTATGGTCGTCAAGGAGGCAGTTATAGAGTGCGCACTCTAGAAATTCAACAAATTCTTCTTCTCCGAACAACTTCTTCTCAGTCACTCAATTTTCAACCTATCCACATAAATTATACATCAAAACGTAGGAATTTTTGTCTGGATTCAGGAAATGTAACCCTCATTGCTGTAGCATTTATAGATTTTTCGCAAATCACCTCAGAGCGACACAAACCCGAAACCTCCCCCATTCATTTCCTATGGAGCGGTTTTGAAAAATGACGCCTGAAAATTGAAAACATCACACGTTTTCGCATCGTCGCTACTCCGAAACCGTTTCATGTACAAGCATGAGACTTTCACACATGAATGTCCCGACCCTTCTGGCACTCATAAAAAAGGAATTGTTTGGATAACTGTTACGGTTTTACCGCAGGAACAATTTGTTCGGGAGTAGCGAATGTGCAAATTCCTGAAAACGCTTTTCAGCTGCATTTTCCCACATCATCCACTTTTTTACATCGTCGCTGTGCCTACACCGATTTTTGTACCAACATGAAAATGGGCACCATAGTCCTCAAAAGCCTGCTGATACTCATAGTGAAAGAATTATTTTGATATCTCTTATACTTTTTCAGCTACAGCGATTTGTTCGGGACCGTTTTTAGAGGATTTCTGAAAGTCCATAAAAATAACCTTTATATCATAATTTTTCACGCCTTTATTAAACTTTTTCCAGCAAAAACCGATAGCCTGTCTTCTTCCCCTATCCGTTACGAAATAAACGCAGAAAAAATTACGTCTCTACCATTTACGGATCAGGAGATATGGAGCGTTGTTCGGGGCAAAGTTCTCCATTATAATCCAATGGGACTTATTGTGAGCAAAGTCTCTGCACTTCGGTAGACTGGCCTGCAGCAGAGGTGTGAGTGAGTTTCCATGACGACGGAACTCTGAGGGCCAGAGGGAGAAGCTCCATTGGGATACAATGGCAACTTTCGACGCCCGCTGCAGCGGCTGTGATTAATGTAGGAATCTGAAATTCGCACAGTCACTTCCTCTTAACATTTTTAAATTTTCAAGTGACTTTCAGCCATGTGTCACTTTTCTGTCCCATTTTGGATTTCACATGCTTTCCTATTGGGCCTTTGCTTCCAACAGGATCTGGCATGATGCCCAGACACGACATAATTGGCCAATACAGCACCACCCACATGTGGGAAATGGCGCTACTGACCATTTTGGTCAAATGTTGAGTTCTGGGCCCAGATGTGGTGAGGCTGAGTTGCTAAAGGAGGCCAATCTGACTCATGACCTTTGGTGACCTTTGGTGACATTAAGTATTGGCACCCTTTTTGAGGCACTTCCCAGTACAGGATTTGGACCAAACTGACAGAGTACACTCACCTGGTGATACTGAACACAACCCTGTTAGCGGCTAACTGTTAGCATGTTGCTAACCGGAAGTAGCTCTAGGAAGGTCCTACAAACTTCTGCTTTACAGAGTCTTTACCTCCTTTATACAGAATGCTCCACTATAAATTTGGGCCACGTCACGTAAAGCATCTCCAAGCTAGGAGGTGTCAAACATCCAATGCTTTTCAATGGGGGCGAAACCCCTTATACTCCCTAGAAATGCAGGCCCACATATGGCTACAGTATATTCAAGTTTGAAATTCTACTTCTGCTTTGTTAAATGATTCAGTGTTTAGAATGAGTTAGGAAATGTTTGGTGCCTTACCCTCAGTTTTTTCTTCTTCTAATCATTCAGCTATTGTTCTTTCATGTTCAAATTCTTCAACTCTTTCAAATTCTTCAACTTTTTCAACTTTTTCAACTTCTTCAATGCTTTTCAGCTATTTTTTCTCTTCTTCAAAGATCTTCTGCATATTTTGCTCAATCATTCAGCTATCTGCATTCACAGTGCATTTTCGCAGGAAATGCAAATTTTTCTAGTTACTGTGAATGCAGTAGGCATTCACAGTTCTTGAGATCCTGTTTCTCTTTATTCTTTATTCTTCTTATTATTATTATAGGATATTCTTCCAAATGCGTTTTTAGTGTTTAAAGTTTGATTCGCTTCTCCTCCTACAATTTTTCTCCGATTTCAACCATTCAACTTTTAAACTATTCAGCTTCTTCTGGAATCGATGGCTATATCTTTTTGTACTTTTAACTCTTCAACTTTTTAAAATATTCAGCTTTTTCTGCAAATTTTCAGCTTTTTTTCTCCCATAGGAAATGAATGTAATTCACTAAAATTCCGCTCATTTCAGCTGCTTTTTGACAGCTTACTGCTTCAGCCTACTTTCAGCTAGAAACGCCATTCAACTTTTAAAATGTAGTGATATCTTTAAGCTATTATGGTCTATTTCAGCTTTTTCATATCTTTTACCATTTTCATATAGTACCTCCTTAAAATAATTTTGGCTTTTCAAGAAATTCAGCAAATAACATGCGTTGCTATGGTCGTCAAGGAGGCAGTTATAGAGTGCGCACTCTAGAAATTCAACTAATTCTTCTACTCCGAACAACTTCTTCTCACTCGCTCAATTTTCAACCTATACACATAAATTATACATCAAAACGTAGGAATTTTTGTCTGGATTCAGGAAATGTAAGCCTCATTGCTGTAGCATTTATAGATTTTTCGCAAATCACCTCAGAGCGACACAAACCCGAAACCTCCCCCATTCATTTCCTATGGAGCGGTTTTGAAAAATGACGCCTGAAAATTGAAAACATCACACGTTTTCGCATCGTCGCTACTCCGAAACCGTTTCATGTACAAGCATGAGACTTTCACACATGAATGTCCCGACCCTTCTGGCACTCATAAAAAAGGAATTGTTTGGATAACTGTTACGGTTTTACCACAGGAACAATTTGTTCGGGAGTAGCGAATGTGCAAATTCCTGAAAACGCTTTTCAGCTGCATTTTCCCACATCATCCACTTTTTTACATCGTCGCTGTGCCTACACCGATTTTTGTACAAACATGAAAATGGGCACCATAGTCCTCAAAAGCGTGCTGATACTCATAGTGAAAGAATTATTTTGATATCTCTTATACTTTTTCAGCTACAGCGATTTGTTCGGGACCGTTTTTAGAGGATTTCTGAAAGTCCATAAAAATCACTTTTATATCATAATTTTTCACGCCTTTATTAAACTTTTTCCAGCAAAAACCGATAGCCTGTCTTCTTCCCCTATCCGTTACGAAATAAACGCAGAAAAAATTACATCTTTACCATTTACGGATCAGGAGATATGGAGCGTTGTTCGGGGCAAAGTTCTCCATTATAATCCAATGGGACTTATTGTGAGCAAAGTCTCTGCACTTCGGTAGACTGGCCTGCAGCAGAGGTGTGAGTGAGTTTCCATGACGACAGAACTCTGAGGGCCAGAGGGAGAAGCTCCATTGGGATACAATGGCAACTTTCGACGCCCGCTGCAGCGGCTGTGATTAATGTAGGAATCTGAAATTCGCACAGTCACTTCCTCTTAACATTTTTAAATTTTCAAGTGACTTTCAGCCATGTGTCACTTTTCTGTCCCATTTTGGATTTCACATGCTTTCCTATTGGGCCTTTGCTTCCAACAGGATCTGGCATGATGCCCAGACACGACATAATTGGCCAATACAGCACCACCCACATGTGGGAAATGGCGCTACTGACCATTTTGGTCAAATGTTGAGTTCTGGGCCCAGATGTGGTGAGGCTGAGTTGCTAAAGGAGGCCAATCTGACCCATGAACTTTGGTGACCTTTGGTGACATTAAGTATTGGCACCCTTTTTGAGGCACTTCCCAGTACAGGATTTGGACCAAACTGACAGAGTACACTCACCTGGTGATACTGAACACAACCCTGTTAGCGGCTAACTGTTAGCATGTTGCTAACCGGAAGTAGCTCTAGGAAGGTCCTACAAACTTCTGCTTTACAGAGTCTTTACCTCCTTTATACAGAATGCTCCACTATAAATTTGGGCCACGTCACGTAAAGCATCTCCAAGCTAGGAGGTGTCAAACATCCAATGCTTTTCAATGGGGGCGAAACCCCTTATACTCCCTAGAAATGCAGGCCCACATATGGCTACAGTATATTCAAGTTTGAAATTCTACTTCTGCTTTGTTAAATGATTCAGTGTTTAGAATGAGTTAGGAAATGTTTGGTGCCTTACCCTCAGTTTTTTCTTCTTCTAATCATTCAGCTATTGTTCTTTCATGTTCAAATTCTTCAACTCTTTCAAATTCTTCAACTTTTTCAACTTCTTCAACTTCTTCAATGCTTTTCAGCTATTTTTTTCTCTTCTTCAAAGATCTTCTGCATCTTTTGCTCAATCATTCAGCTATCTGCATTCACAGTGCATTTTCGCAGGAAATGCAAATTTTTCTAGTTACTGTGAATGCAGTAGGCATTCACAGTTATTGAGATCCTCTTTCGCCTTTTTACTGTTTAAAGTTTGATTCGCTTCTCCTCCTACAGTTTTTCTCCGATTTCAACCATTCAACTTTTAAACTATTCAGCTTCTTCTGGAATCGATGGCTATATCTTTTTGTACTTGTATCTTTTCAACTTTTTAAAATATTCAGCTTTTCCTGCAAATTTTCAGCTTTTTTTTCTACCATAGGAAATGAATGTAATTCACTAAAATTCCGCTCATTTCAGCTGCTTTTTGACAGCTTACTGCTTCAGCCTACTTTCAGCTAGAAACGCCATTCAACTTTTAAAATGTAGTGATATCTTTCAGCTATTATGGTCTATTTCAGCTTTTTCATATCTTTTACCATTTTCATATAGTACCTCCTTAAAATAATTTTGGCTTTTCAAGAAATTCAGCAAATAACATGCGTTGCTATGGTCGTCAAGGAGGCAGTTATAGAGTGCGCACTCTAGAAATTCAACAAATTCTTCTTCTCCGAACAACTTCTTCTCAGTCGCTCAATTTTCAACCTATCTACATAAATTATACATCAAAACGTAGGAATTTTTGTCTGGATTCAGGAAATGTAACCCTCATTGGTGTAGCATTTGTAGATTTTTCGCAAATCACCTCAGAGCGACACAAACCCGAAACCTCCCCCATTCATTTCCTATGGAGCGGTTTTGAAAAATGACGCCTGAAAATTGAAAACATCACACGTTTTCGCATCGTCGCTACTCCGAAACCGTTTCATGTACAAGCATGAGACTTTCACACATGAATGTCCCGACCCTTCTGGCACTCATAAAAAAGGAATTGTTTGGATAACTGTTACGGTTTTACCGCAGGAACAATTTGTTCGGGAGTAGCGAATGTGCAAATTCCTGAAAACACTTTTCAGCTGCATTTTCCCACATCATCCACTTTTTTACATCGTCGCTGTGCCTACACCGATTTTTGTAAAAACATGGAAATGGGCACCATAGTCCTCAAAAGCCTGCTGATACTCATAGTGAAAGAATTATTTTGATATCTCTTATACTTTTTCAGCTACAGCGATTTGTTCGGGACCGTTTTTAGAGGATTTCTGAAAGTCCATAAAAATCACCTTTATATCATAATTTTTCACGCCTTTATTAAACTTTTTCCAGCAAAAACCGATAGCCTGTCTTCTTCCCCTATCCGTTACGAAATAAACGCAGAAAAAATTACGTCTCTACCATTTACGGATCAGGAGATATGGAGCGTTGTTCCGGGCAAAGTTCTCCATTATAATCCAATGGGACTTATTGTGAGCAAAGTCTCTGCACTTCGGTAGACTGGCCTGCAGCAGAGGTGTGAGTGAGTTTCCATGACGACGGAACTCTGAGGGCCAGAGGGAGAAGCTCCATTGGGATACAATGGCAACTTTCGACGCCCGCTGCAGCGGCTGTGATTAATGTAGGAATCTGAAATTCGCACAGTCACTTCCTCTTAACATTTTTAAAATTTCAAGTGACTTTCAGCCATGTGTCACTTTCTGTCCCATTTTGGATTTCACATGCTTTCCTATTGGGCCTTTGCTTCCAACAGGATCTGGCATGATGCCCAGACACGACATAATTGGCCAATACAGCACCACCCACATGTGGGAAATGGCGCTACTGACCATTTTGGTCAAATGTTGAGTTCTGGGCCCAGATGTGGCCAATCTGACTCATGACCTTTGGTGACCTTTGGTGACATTAAGTATTGGCACACTTTTTGAGGCACTTCCCAGTACAGGATTTGGACCAAACTGACAGAGTACACTCACCTGGTGATACTGAACACAACCCTGTTAGCGGCTAACTGTTAGCATGTTGCTAACCGGAAGTAGCTCTAGGAAGGTCCTACAAACTTCTGCTTTACAGAGTCTTTACCTCCTTTATACAGAATGCTCCACTATAAATTTGGGCCACGTCACGTAAAGCATCTCCAAGCTAGGAGGTGTCAAACATCCAATGCTTTTCAATGGGGGCGAAACCCCTTATACTCCCTAGAAATGCAGGCCCACATATGGCTACAGTATATTCAAGTTTGAAATTCTACTTATGCTTTGTTAAATGATTCAGTGTTTAGAATGAGTTAGGAAATTTTTGGTGCCTTACCCTCAGTTTTTTCTTCTTCTAATCATTCAGCTATTGTTCTTTCATGTTCAAATTCTTCAACTCTTTCAAATTCTTCAACTTTTTCAACTTCTTCAACTTCTTCAATGCTTTTCAGCTATTTTTTCTCTTCTTCAAAGATCTTCTGCATCTTTTGCTCAATCATTCAGCTATCTGCATTCACAGTGCATTTTCGCAGGAAATGCAAATTTTTCTAGTTCTTTATTCTTCTTCTTCTTAGTGTTTATTCTTCCAAATGCGTTTTTACTGTTTAAAGTTTGATTCGCTTCTCCTCCTACAATTTTTCTCCGATTTCAACCATTCAACTTTTAAACTATTCAGCTTCTTCTGGAATCGATGGCTATATCTTTTTGTACTTTTAACTCTTCAACTTTTTAAAATATTCAGCTTTTTCTGCAAATTTTCAGCTTTTTTTCTCCCATAGGAAATGAATGTAATTCACTAAAATTCCGCTCATTTCAGTTGCTTTTTGACAGCTTACTGCTTCAGCCTACTTTCAGCTAGAAACGCCATTCCACTTTTAAAATGTAGTGATATCTTTCAGCTATTATGGTCTATTTCAGCTTTTTCATATCTTTTACCATTTTCATATAGTACCTCCTTAAAATAATTTTGGCTTTTCAAGAAATTCAGCAAATAACATGCGTTGCTATGGTCGTCAAGGAGGCAGTTATAGAGTGCGCACTCTAGAAATTCAACAAATTCTTCTTCTCCGAACAACTTCTTCTCAGTCGCTCAATTTTCAACCTATCCACATAAATTATACATCAAAACGTAGGAATTTTTGTCTGGATTCAGGAAATGTAACCCTCATTGCTGTAGCATTTATAGATTTTTCGCAAATCACCTCAGAGCGACACAAACCCGAAACCTCCCCCATTCATTTCCTATGGAGCGGTTTTGAAAAATGACGCCTGAAAATTGAAAACATCACACGTTTTCGCATCGTCGCTACTCCGAAACCGTTTCATGTACAAGCATGAGACTTTCACACATGAATGTCACGACCCTTCTGGCACTCATAAAAAAGGAATTATTTGGATAACTGTTACGGTTTTACCGCAGGAACAATTTGTTCGGGAGTAGCGAATGTGCAAATTCCTGAAAACGCTTTTCAGCTGCATTTTCCCACATCATCCACTTTTTTACATCGTCGCTGTGCCTACACCGATTTTTGTACAAACATGAAAATGGGCACCATAGTCCTCAAAAGCCTGCTGATACTCATAGTGAAAGAATTATTTTGATATCTCTTATACTTTTTCAGCTACAGCGATTTGTTCGGGACCGTTTTTAGAGGATTTCTGAAAGTCCATAAAAATCACCTTTATATCATAATTTTTCACGCCTTTATTAAACTTTTTCCAGCAAAAACCGATAGCCTGTCTTCTTCCCCTATCCGTTACGAAATAAACGCAGAAAAAATGACGTCTCTACCATTTACGGATCAGGAGATATGGAGCGTTGTTCGGGGCAAAGTTCTCCATTATAATCCAATGGGACTTATTGTGAGCAAAGTCTCTGCACTTCGGTAGACTGGCCTGCAGCAGAGGTGTGAGTGAGTTTCCATGACGACGGAACTCTGAGGGCCAGAGGGAGAAGCTCCATTGGGATACAATGGCAACTTTCGACGCCCGCTGCAGCGGCTGTGATTAATGTAGGAATCTGAAATTCGCACAGTCACTTCCTCTTAACATTTTTAAATTTTCAAGTGACTTTCAGCCATGTGTCACTTTTCTGTCCCATTTTGGATTTCACATGCTTTCCTATTGGGCCTTTGCTTCCAACAGGATCTGGCATGATGCCCAGACACGACATAATTGGCCAATACAGCACCACCCACATGTGGGAAATGGCGCTACTGACCATTTTGGTCAAATGTTGAGTTCTGGGCCCAGATGTGGTGAGGCTGAGTTGCTAAAGGAGGCCAATCTGACTCATGACCTTTGGTGACCTTTGGTGACATTAAGTATTGGCACCCTTTTGGAGGCACTTCCCAGTACAGGATTTGGACCAAACTGACAGAGTACACTCACCTGGTGATACTGAACACAACCCTGTTAGCGGCTAACTGTTAGCATGTTGCTAACCGGAAGTAGCTCTAGGAAGGTCCTACAAACTTCTGCTTTACAGAGTCTGTACCTCCTTTATACAGAATGCTCCACTATAAATTTGGGCCATGTCACGTAAAGCATCTCCAAGCTAGGAGGTGTCAAACATCCAATGCTTTTCAATGGGGGTGAAACCCCTTATACTCCCTAGAAATGCAGGCCCACATTTGGCTACAGTATATTCAAGTTTGAAATTCTACTTCTGCTTTGTTAAATGATTCAGTGTTTAGAATGAGTTAGGAAATGTTTGGTGCCTTACCCTCAGTTTTTTCTTCTTCTAATCATTCAGCTATTGTTCTTTCATGTTCAAATTCTTCAACTCTTTCAAATTCTTCAACTTTTTCAACTTTTTCAACTTCTTCAATGCTTTTCAGCTATTTTTTCTCTTCTTCAAAGATCTTCTGCATCTTTTGCTCAATCATTCAGCTATCTGCATTCACAGTGCATTTTCGCAGGAAATGCAAATTTTTCTAGTTACTGTGAATGCAGTAGGCATTCACAGTTATTGAGATCCTCTTTCGCGTTTTTACTGTTTAAAGTTTGATTCGCTTCTCCTCCTACAATTTTTCTCCGATTTCAACCATTCAACTTTTAAACTATTCAGCTTCTTCTGGAATCGATGGCTATATCTTTTTGTACTTTTAACTCTTCAACTTTTTAAAATATTCAGCTTTTTCTGCAAATTTTCAGCTTTTTTTCTCCCATAGGAAATGCATTGAAATCACTAAAATTCCGCTCATTTCAGCTGCTTTTTGAAAACTTACTGCTTCAGCTTACTTTCAGCTAGAAACGCCATTCAACTTTTAAAATGTAGTGATATCTTTCAGCTATTATGGTATATTTCAGCTTTTTCATGTCTTTTACCATTTTCATAAAGTACCTCCTTAAAATAACTTTGGCTTTTCAAGAAATTCAGCAAATAACATGCGTTGCTATGGTCGTCAAGTGGCAGTTGGTAGAGTGCGCACTCTAGAAATTCAACAAATTCTTCTTCTCCGAACAACTTCTTCTCACTCGCTCAATTTTCAACCTATCCACATAAATTATACATCAAAACGTAGGAATTTTTGTCTGGATTCAGGAAATGTAACCCTCATTGGTGTAGCATTTATAGATTTTCCGCAAATCACCTCAGAGCGACACAAACCCGAAACCTCCCCCATTCATTTCCTATGGAGCGGTTTTGAAAAATGTCATCTGAAAATCCAAAACATCACATGTTTTCGCATCGTCGCTACTCCTAAACCGTTTGATGTACAGGCATGAGACTTTCACACATTCAAGTCCAGACACGTCTGGCACTCACAAAAGAGGAATTTTTCAGATAACTGTTACGGTTTTGCCGCAGAAACAATTTGTTCGGGAGTAGCGAATGTGCAAAATCCGTAAAATGCTTTAGAGCTGCATTTTTCCACATGATCCACTTTTTTACATCGTCGGTGTGCCTACACCGATTTTTGTACAAACATAAAAATGAGCAACATAGTCCTCAAAAGCCTGCTGATATTCACAGTGAAAAAATTATTTTGATATCTCCTATACTTTTTCAGCTAGAGCGATTTGTTCGGGACCGTTTTTAGAGGATTTTTTTTAATTCCTCAAAAATCCCCTTTATATCCTAATTTTTTACGCCTTTATTAAAATATTTCCCGTAAAACCGATAGCAAGTCTTCTTCCCCTATCCGTTAAGAAATAAACGCAGAAAAAATTACGTCTCTACCATTTACGGATCAGGAGATATGGAGCGCTGTGCGAGGCAAAGTTCTCCATTATAACCCAATGGGACATATTTTGAGCAAAGTGTCTGCACTTCGGTAGACTGGCTCGCTGCAGGTGTGTCAGTGAGTTTCCATGACGACGGAACTCTGAGGGCCAGAGGGAGAGGCTCCATTGAGATAGAATGGCAACTTTCGACGCTCACCGCAGTTGCTTTGATTAATGTAGGAATCTGAAATTCGCACAGTCACTTCCTCTTGACATTTTAAAATTTTCAAGTGACTTTCAGCCATGTGTCACTTTTCTGTCCCATTTTGGATTTCACATGCTTTCCTATTGGGCCTTTGCTTCCAACAGGACCTGGCATGATGCCCAGAGACGACCCAATTGGCCAATACAGCACCACCCACCTGTGGGAAATGGCGCTACACGCCATTTTGGTCAAATGTTGAGTTCTGGGCCCAGATTTGGTGAGGCTGAGTTGCTAAAGGAGGCCAATCTGACCCATGAACTTTGGTCACGTTTGGTGACATTAAGTATTGGCACCCCTTTTTGAGGCACTTCCCAGTACAGGATTTGGACCAAACTGACAGAGTACAATCACCCGGTGATACTGAACAAAACCCTGCTAGCGGCTAACGGTTAGCATGTTGCTAACCGGAAGTAGCTCTAGGAAGCTTGGACAAACTTCTGCTTTACAGAGTCTGTACATCCTTTATACAGAATGCTCCACAATAAGTTTGGGCCTCGTCACGTAAAGCATCTCCAAGTTAGGAGGTGTCAAACATCCAATGCTTTTCAATGGGGGCGAAACCCCTTTTACTCCCTAAAAATGCAGGCCCACATATGGCTACAGTATATTCAAGTTTGAAATTCTACTTCTGCTTTGTTAAACGATTCAGTGTTTAGAATGAGTTAGGAAATGTTTGGTGACTTACCCTCAGTTTTTTCTTCTTCTAATCATTTAGCTATTGTTCTTTCATGTTCAAATTCTTCAACTCTTTCAAATTCTTCAACTCTTTCAAATTCTTCAACTTTTTCAACTTCTTCAACTTTTTCAACTTCTTCAATGCTTTTCAGCTATTTTTTCTCTTCTTCAAAGATCTTCTGCATCTTTTGCTCAATCATTCAGCTTACTGCATTCACAGTGCATTTTCGCAGGAAATGCAAATTTTTCTAGTTCTTTATTCTTCTTCTTCTTCTTAGTGTTTATTCTTCCAAATGCGTTTTTACTGTTTAAAGTTTGATTCGCTTCTCCTCCTACAATTTTTCTCCGATTTCAACCATTCAACTTTTAAACTATTCAGCTTCTTCTGGAATCGATGGCTATATCTTTTTGTACTTTTAACTCTTCAACTTTTTAAAATATTCAGCTTTTTCTGCAAATTTTCAGCTTTTTTTCTCCCATAGGAAATGAATGTAATTCACTAAAATTCCGCTCATTTCAGCTGCTTTTTGACAGCTTACTGCTTCAGCCTACTTTCAGCTAGAAACGCCATTCAACTTTTAAAATGTAGTGATATCTTTCAGCTATTATGGTCTATTTCAGCTTTTTCATATCTTTTACCATTTTCATATAGTACCTCCTTAAAATAATTTTGGCTTTTCAAGAAATTCAGCAAATAACATGCGTTGCTATGGTCGTCAAGGAGGCAGTTATAGAGTGCGCACTCTAGAAATTCAACAAATTCTTCTTCTCTGAACAACTTCTTCTCAGTCGCTCAATTTTCAACCTATCCACATAAATTATACATCAAAACGTAGGAATTTTTGTCTGGATTCAGGAAATGTAACCCTCATTGGTGTAGCATTTGTAGATTTTTCGCAAATCACCTCAGAGCGACACAAACCCGAAACCTCCCCCATTCATTTCCTATGGAGCGGTTTTGAAAAATGACGCCTGAAAATTGAAAACATCACACGTTTTCGCATCGTCGCTACTCCGAAACCGTTTCATGTACAAGCATGAGACTTTCACACATGAATGTCACGACCCTTCTGGCACTCATAAAAAAGGAATTGTTTGGATAACTGTTACGGTTTTACCGCAGGAACAATTTGTTTGGGAGTAGCGAATGTGCAAATTCCTGAAAACGCTTTTCAGCTGCATTTTCCCACATCATCCACTTTTTTACATCGTCGCTGTGCCTACACCGATTTTTGTACAAACATGAAAATGGGCACCATAGTCCTCAAAAGCCTGCTGATACTCATAGTGAAATAATTATTTTGATATCTCTTATACTTTTTCAGCTACAGCGATTTGTTCGGGACCGTTTTTAGAGGATTTCTGAAAGTCCATAAAAATCACCTTTATATCATAATTTTTCACGCCTTTATTAAACTTTTTCCAGCAAAAACCGATAGCCTGTCTTCTTCCCCTATCCGTTACGAAATAAACGCAGAAAAAATGACGTCTCTACCATTTACGGATCAGGAGATATGGAGCGTTGTTCGGGGCAAAGTTCTCCATTATAATCCAATGGGACTTATTGTGAGCAAAGTCTCTGCACTTCGGTAGACTGGCCTGCAGCAGAGGTGTGAGTGAGTTTCCATGACGACGGAACTCTGAGGGCCAGAGGGAGAAGCTCCATTGGGATACAATGGCAACTTTCGACGCCCGCTGCAGCGGCTGTGATTAATGTAGGAATCTGAAATTCGCACAGTCACTTCCTCTTAACATTTTTAAATTTTCAAGTGACTTTCAGCCATGTGTCACTTTTCTGTCCCATTTTGGATTTCACATGCTTTCCTATTGGGCCTTTGCTTCCAACAGGATCTGGCATGATGCCCAGACACGACATAATTGGCCAATACAGCACCACCCACATGTGGGAAATGGCGCTACTGACCATTTTGGTCAAATGTTGAGTTCTGGGCCCAGATGTGGTGAGGCTGAGTTGCTAAAGGAGGCCAATCTGACTCATGACCTTTGGTGACCTTTGGTGACATTAAGTATTGGCACCCTTTTGGAGGCACTTCCCAGTACAGGATTTGGACCAAACTGACAGAGTACACTCACCTGGTGATACTGAACACAACCCTGTTAGCGGCTAACTGTTAGCATGTTGCTAACCGGAAGTAGCTCTAGGAAGGTCCTACAAACTTCTGCTTTACAGAGTCTGTACCTCCTTTATACAGAATGCTCCACTATAAATTTGGGCCATGTCACGTAAAGCATCTCCAAGCTAGGAGGTGTCAAACATCCAATGCTTTTCAATGGGGGTGAAACCCCTTATACTCCCTAGAAATGCAGGCCCACATTTGGCTACAGTATATTCAAGTTTGAAATTCTACTTCTGCTTTGTTAAATGATTCAGTGTTTAGAATGAGTTAGGAAATGTTTGGTGCCTTACCCTCAGTTTTTTCTTCTTCTAATCATTCAGCTATTGTTCTTTCATGTTCAAATTCTTCAACTCTTTCAAATTCTTCAACTTTTTCAACTTCTTCAACTTTTTCAACTTCTTCAATGCTTTTCAGCTATTTTTTCTCTTCTTCAAAGATCTTCTGCATCTTTTGCTCAATCATTCAGCTATCTGCATTCACAGTGCATTTTCGCAGGAAATGCAAATTTTTCTAGTTCTTTATTACTGTGAATGCAGTAGGCATTCACAGTTTTTGAGATCCTGTTTCTCTTTATTCTTTATTCTTCTTATGGGATATTCTTCCAAATGCGTTTTTACTGTTTAAAGTTTGATTCGCTTCTCCTCCTACAATTTTTCTCCGATTTTAACCATTCAACTTTTAAACTATTCAGCTTCTTCTGGAATCGATGGCTATATCTTTTTGTACTTTTAACTCTTCAACTTTTTAAAATATTCAGCTTTTTCTGCAAATTTTCAGCTTTTTTTCTCCCATAGGAAATGAATGTAATTCACTAAAATTCCGCTCATTTAGGCTGCTTTTTGACAGCTTACTGCTTCAGCCTACTTTCAGCTAGAAACGCCATTCAACTTTTAAAATGTAGTGATATCTTTCAGCTATTATGGTCTATTTCAGCTTTTTCATATCTTTTACCATTTTCATATAGTACCTCCTTAAAATAATTTTGGCTTTTCAAGAAATTCAGCAAATAACATGCGTTGCTATGGTCGTCAAGGAGGCAGTTATAGAGTGCGCACTCTAGAAATTCAACAAATTCTTCTTCTCCGAACAACTTCTTCTCAGTCGCTCAATTTTCAACCTATCCACATAAATTATACATCAAAACGTAGGAATTTTTGTCTGGATTCAGGAAATGTAACCCTCATTGGTGTAGCATTTGTAGATTTTTCGCAAATCACCTCAGAGCGACACAAACCCGAAACCTCCCCCATTCATTTCCTATGGAGCGGTTTTGAAAAATGACGTCTGAAAATCCAAAACATCACACGTTTTCGCATCGTCGCTACTCCGAAACCGTTTCATGTACAAGCATGAGACTTTCACACATGAATGTCCCGACCCTTCTGGCACTCATAAAAAAGGAATTGTTTGGATAACTGTTACGGTTTTACCGCAGGAACAATTTGTTCGGGAGTAGCGAATGTGCAAATTCCTGAAAACGCTTTTCAGCTGCATTTTCCCACATCATCCACTTTTTTACATCGTCGCTGTGCCTACACCGATTTTTGTACAAACATGAAAATGGGCACCATAGTCCTCAAAAGCCTGCTGATACTCATAGTGAAAGAATTATTTTGATATCTCTTATACTTTTTCAGCTACAGCGATTTGTTCGGGACCGTTTTTAGAGGATTTCTGAAAGTCCATAAAAATCACCTTTATATCATAATTTTTCACGCCTTTATTAAACTTTTTCCAGCAAAAACCGATAGCCTGTCTTCTTCCCCTATCCGTTACGAAATAAACGCAGAAAAAATTACGTCTCTACCATTTACGGATCAGGAGATATGGAGCGTTGTTCGGGGCAAAGTTCTCCATTATAATCCAATGGGACTTATTGTGAGCAAAGTCTCTGCACTTCGGTAGACTGGCCTGCAGCAGAGGTGTGAGTGAGTTTCCATGACGACGGAACTCTGAGGGCCAGAGGGAGAAGCTCCATTGGGATACAATGGCAACTTTCGACGCCCGCTGCAGCGGCTGTGATTAATGTAGGAATCTGAAATTCGCACAGTCACTTCCTCTTAACATTTTTAAATTTTCAAGTGACTTTCAGCCATGTGTCACTTTTCTGTCCCATTTTGGATTTCACATGCTTTCCTATTGGGCCTTTGCTTCCAACAGGATCTGGCATGATGCCCAGACACGACATAATTGGCCAATACAGCAACACCCACATGTGGGAAATGGCGCTACTGACCATTTTGGTCAAATGTTGAGTTCTGGGCCCAGATGTGGTGAGGCTGAGTTGCTAAAGGAGGCCAATCTGACTCATGACCTTTGGTGACCTTTGGTGACATTAAGTATTGGCACCCTTTTTGAGGCACTTCCCAGTACAGGATTTGGACCAAACTGACAGAGTACACTCACCTGGTGATACTGAACACAACCCTGTTAGCGGCTAACTGTTAGCATGTTGCTAACCGGAAGTAGCTCTAGGAAGGTCCTACAAACTTCTGCTTTACAGAGTCTTTACCTCCTTTATACAGAATACTCCACTATAAATTTGGGCCACGTCACGTAACGCATCTCCAAGTTAGGAGGTGTCAAACATCCAATGCTTTTCAATGGGGGCGAAACCCCTTATACTCCCTAGAAATGCAGGCCCACATATGGCTACAGTATATTCAAGTTTGAAATTCTACTTCTGCTTTGTTAAATGATTCAGTGTTTAGAATGAGTTAGGAAATGTTTGGTGCCTTACCCTCAGTTTTTTCTTCTTCTAATCATTCAGCTATTGTTCTTTCATGTTCAAATTCTTCAACTCTTTCAAATTCTTCATTTTTTTCAACTTCTTCAACTTTTTCAACTTCTTCACGGTTTTGAAAAATGACGCCTGAAAATTGAAAACATCACACGTTTTCGCATCGTCGCTACTCCGAAACCGTTTCATGTACAAGCATGAGACTTTCACACATGAATGTCCCGACCCTTCTGGCACTCATAAAAAAGGAATTGTTTGGATAACTGTTACGGTTTTACCGCAGGAACAATTTGTTCGGGAGTAGTGAATGTGCAAATTCCTGAAAACGCTTTTCAGCTGCATTTTCCCACATCATCCACTTTTTTACATCGTCGCTGTGCCTACACCGATTTTTGTACAAACATGAAAATGGGCACCATAGTCCTCAAAAGCCTGCTGATACTCATAGTGAAAGAATTATTTTGATATATCTTATACTTTTTCAGCTACAGCGATTTGTTCGGGACCGTTTTTAGAGGATTTCTGAAAGTCCATAAAAATCAGCTTTATATCATAATTTTTCACGCCTTTCTTAAACTTTTTCCAGCAAAAACCGATAGCCTGTCTTCTTCCCCTATCCGTTACGAAATAAACGCAGAAAAAATTACGTCTCTACCATTTACGGATCAGGAGATATGGAGCGTTGTTCGGGGCAAAGTTCTCCATTATAATCCAATGGGACTTATTGTGAGCAAAGTCTCTGCACTTCGGTAGACTGGCCTGCAGCAGAGGTGTGAGTGAGTTTCCATGACGACGGAACTCTGAGGGCCAGAGGGAGAAGCTCCATTGGGATACAATGGCAACTTTTGACGCCCGCTGCAGCGGCTGTGATTAATGTAGGAATCTGAAATTCGCACAGTCACTTCCTCTTAACATTTTTAAATTTTCAAGTGACTTTCAGCCATGTGTCACTTTTCTGTCCCATTTTGGATTTCACATGCTTTCCTATTGGGCCTTTGCTTCCAACAGGATCTGGCATGATGCCCAGACACGACATAATTGGCCAATACAGCACCACCCACATGTGGGAAATGGCGCTACTGACCATTTTGGTCAAATGTTGAGTTCTGGGCCCAGATGTGGTGAGGCTGAGTTGCTAAAGGAGGCCAATCTGACTCATGACCTTTGGTGACCTTTGGTGACATTAAGTATTGGCACCCTTTTTGAGGCACTTCCCAGTACAGGATTTGGACCAAACTGACAGAGTACACTCACCTGGTGATACTGAAACCAACCCTGTTAGCGGCTAACTGTTAGCATGTTGCTAACCGGAAGTAGCTCTAGGAAGGTCCTACAAACTTCTGCTTTACAGAGTCTTTACCTCCTTTATACAGAATGCTCCACAATAAGTTTGGGCCTCGTCACGTAAAGCATCTCCAAGTTAGGAGGTGTCAAACATCCAATGCTTTTCAATGGGGGCGAAACCCCTTATACTCCCTAGAAATGCAGGCCCACATATGGCTACAGTATATTCAAGTTTGAAATTCTACTTATGCTTTGTTAAACGATTCAGTGTTTAGAATGAGTTAGGAAATGTTTGGTGCCTTTCCCTCAGTTTTTTCTTCTTCTAATCATTCAGCTATTGTTCTTTCATGTTCAAATTCTTCAACTCTTTCAAATTCTTCAACTTTTTCAACTTCTTCAACTTTTTCAACTTCTTCAATGCTTTTCAGCTATTTTTTCTCTTCTTCAAAGATCTTCTGCATCTTTTGCTCAATCATTCAGCTATCTGCATTCACAGTGCATTTTCGCAGGAAATGCAAATTTTTCTAGTTCTTCTTATTCTTATGGGTTATTCTTCCAAATGCGTTTTTACTGTTTAAAGTTTGATTCGCTTCTCCTCCTACAATTTTTCTCCGATTTCAACCATTCAACTTTTAAACTATTCAGCTTCTTCTGGAATCGATGGCTATATCTTTTTGTACTTTTAACTCTTCAACTTTTTAAAATATTCAGCTTTTTCTGCAAATTTTCAGCTTTTTTTCTCCCATAGGAAATGAATGTAATTCACTAAAATTCCGCTCATTTCAGCTGCTTTTTGACAGCTTACTGCTTCAGCCTACTTTCAGCTAGAAACGCCATTCAACTTTTAAAATGTAGTGATATCTTTCAGCTATTATGGTCTATTTCAGCTTTTTCATATCTTTTACCATTTTCATATAGTACCTCCTTAAAATAATTTTGGCTTTTCAAGAAATTCAGCAAATAACATGCGTTGCTATGGTCGTCAAGGAGGCAGTTATAGAGTGCGCACTCTAGAAATTCAACAAATTCTTCTTCTCCGAACAACTTCTTCTCAGTCGCTCAATTTTCAACCAATCCACATAAATTATACATCAAAACGTAGGAATTTTTGTCTGGATTCAGGAAATGTAACCCTCATTGCTGTAGCATTTATAGATTTTTCGCAAATCACCTCAGAGCGACACAAACCCGAAACCTCCCCCATTCATTTCCTATGGAGCGGATTTGAAAAATGACGCCTGAAAATTAAAAACATCACACGTTTTCGCATCGTCGCTACTCCGAAACCGTTTCATGTACAAGCATGAGACTTTCACACATGAATGTCCCGACCCTTCTGGCACTCAGAAAAAAGGAATTGTTTGGATAACTTTTACGGTTTTACCGCAGGAACAATTTGTTCGGGAGTAGCGAATGTGCAAATTCCTGAAAACGCTTTTCAGCTGCATTTTCCCACATCATCCACTTTTTTACATCGTCGCTGTGCCTACACCGATTTTTGTACAAACATGAAAATGGGCACCATAGTCCTCAAAAGCCTGCTGATACTCATAGTGAAAGAATTATTTTGATATCTCTTATACTTTTTCAGCTATAGCGATTTGTTCGGGACCGTTTTTAGAGGATTTCTGAAAGTCCATAAAAATCACCTTTATATCATAATTTTTCACGCCTTTATTAAACTTTTTCCAGCAAAAACCGATAGCCTGTCTTCTTCCCCTATCCGTTACGAAATAAACGCAGAAAAAATTACGTCTCTACCATTTACGGATCAGGAGATATGGAGCGTTGTTCGGGGCAAAGTTCTCCATTATAATCCAATGGGACTTATTGTGAGCAAAGTCTCTGCACTTCGGTAGACTGGCCTGCAGCAGAGGTGTGAGTGAGTTTCCATGACGACGGAACTCTGAGGGCCAGAGGGAGAAGCTCCATTGGGATACAATGGCAACTTTCGACGCCCGCTGCAGCGGCTGTGATTAATGTAGGAATCTGAAATTCGCACAGTCACTTCCTCTTAACATTTTAAAATTTTCAAGTGACTTTCAGCCATGTGTCACTTTTCTGTCCCATTTTGGATTTCACATGCTTTCCTATTGGGCCTTTGCTTCCAACAGGATCTGGCATGATGCCCAGACACGACATAATTGGCCAATACAGCACCACCCACATGTGGGAAATAGCGCTACTGACCATTTTGGTCAAATGTTGAGTTCTGGGCCCAGATGTGGTGAGGCTGAGTTGCTAAAGGAGGCCAATCTGACTCATGACCTTTGGTGACCTTTGGTGACATTAAGTATTGGCACCCTTTTTGAGGCACTTCCCAGTACAGGATTTGGACCAAACTGACAGAGTACACTCACCCGGTGATACTGAACACAACCCTGTTAGCGGCTAACTGTTAGCATGTTGCTAACCGGAAGTAGCTCTAGGAAGGTCCTACAAACTTCTGCTTTACAGAGTCTTTACCTCCTTTATACAGAATGCTCCACTATAAATTTGGGCCATGTCACGTAAAGCATCTCCAAGCTAGGAGGTGTCAAACATCCAATGCTTTTCAATGGGGGCGAAACCCCTTATACTCCCTAGAAATGCAGGCCCACATATGGCTACAGTATATTCAAGTTGGAAATTCTACTTCTGCTTTGTTAAATGATTCAGTGTTTAGAATGAGTTAGGAAATGTTTGGTGCCTTACCCTCAGTTTTTTCTTCTTCTAATCATTCAGCTATTGTTCTTTCATGTTCAAATTCTTCAACTCTTTCAAATTCTTCAACTTTTTCAACTTCTTCAATGCTTTTCAGCTATTTTTTCTCTTCTTCAAAGATCTTCTGCATCTTTTGCTTAATCATTCAGCTATCTGCATTCACAGTGCATTTTCGCAGGAAATGCAAATTTTTCTAGTTACTGTGAATGCAGTAGGCATTCACAGTTCTTGAGATCCTGTTTCTCTTTATTCTTTATTCTTCTTATGGGATATTCTTCCAAATGCGTTTTTACTGTTTAAAGTTTGATTCGCTTCTCCTCCTACAATTTTTCTCCGATTTCAACCATTCAACTTTTAAACTATTCAGCTTCTTCTGGAATCGATGGCTATATCTTTTTGTACTTTTAACTCTTCAACTTTTTAAAATATTCAGCTTTTTCTGCAAATTTTCAGCTTTTTTTCTCCCATAGGAAATGAATGTAATTCACTAAAATTCCGCTCATTTCAGCTGCTTTTTGACAGCTTACTGCTTCAGCCTACTTTCAGCTAGAAACGCCATTCAACTTTTAAAATGTAGTGATATCTTTCAGCTATTATGGTCTATTTCAGCTTTTTCATATCTTTTACCATTTTCATATAGTACCTCCTTAAAATAATTTTGGCTTTTCAGGAAATTCAGCAAATAACATGCGTTGCTATGGTCGTCAAGGAGGCAGTTATAGAGTGCGCACTCTAGAAATTCAACAAATTCTTCTTCTCCGAACAACTTCTTCTCAGTCGCTCAATTTTCAACCTATCCACATAAATTATACATCAAAACGTAGGAATTTTTGTCTGGATTCAGGAAATGTAACCCTCATTGCTGTAGCATTTATAGATTTTTCGCAAATCACCTCAGAGCGACACAAACCCGAAACCTCCCCCATTCATTTCCTATGGAGCGATTTTGAAAAATGACGCCTGAAAATTGAAAACATCACATGTTTTCGCATCGTCGCTACTCCGAAACCGTTTCATGTACAAGCATGAGACTTTCACACATGAATGTCCCGACCCTTCTGGCACTCATAAAAAAGGAATTGTTTGGATAACTGTTACGGTTTTACCGCAGGAACAATGGACCTTACCAAGCTCCGCCCACAACTGACCTAAAATTCTGAAGTCTCACAAACAAAGCCTCGCGGCGCATTCATTCTACGGCAGTTTCAATGTAAACATGGCGGTTTCCACTTGGACTGATTCTTTGCGGAGTATTCCTGACTCGATTAGTGCGTCATTTCTGCCTGATTTTGAAAAAATATCATCGACAACAATGGACAGAGGAATTAACAAGTTCATGTCATCATTTTTGGACGAGTTAAGGGTATTTGAGCCACGCGAAGCCTCCAAAGTTGTGCAGGTCACAGCAAAATGCTATCGGTCGATGAGGAAAACGGCAGACCCTCACTCCCTCAGCATTAATATAGATGTGGACAAGATAACTGATGCCTATTGTTCTTGCAAGGCTGGGTAAGTTGTTCATCGTTTTGTCTGTTACTTTTGAAATTAGCGGATAATTCCTGTGGTTTGTTGGCAAATGTTTGTGTGGCTAGCCTGATACGCTGTACTTGGTGCTAGAGTGGCTAACACGAGGAACAGTTTCGTCCAAAGCCTTTTCTGCTAAAATAAAATATTTAGTGTATGTCAGATACAGTACACGATTGAGATTGATCTGTTTAGCTAACGTAAGACTGTGTAGCAGACAGGCTTCACGGTCTTGAAGCTGTAAAGTTGTATCAGTACTGCCGTTATGTTGTAATTAGCTAAAAGCTGTTCATGATGCATGCGTTTATTGTTGATTTTCTTTTTTTCAGACTTGGGGGTCATTGTTCACATATTATAGGGCTCCTCAAGACCTTGCAGTATTTCAAACTGCAAAGTTTTTCCTCAATCCCTGACCGATTGAGCTGCACCAGTATGCCACAAGCTTGGGGAGCACAATCAGCTCGAGGTTTGAGGATTGAACCCGTGCCCATCAACCACCTCACTCTAGCACGACACGTGACTCACCGCAAGCGCAGACCGAAGGAATGCAGTGTGGACTTGAACAAAATGTATGTACTTTTTTACTGATTTAGATTCGAAACAAAATTTAACAAAAAAATATATGTACCCTGGTGTTGTTTTATGATTCTGAGTGTAACTACAACTGCATGAATGCAAACAAAACCAACACATAAAACTGTTCTTTATTTTAATTAATATTGCAAATTTGACAGCTCTCAAAATTCATTTTCATTGTATTTACAGAGTGACAAAGGTTGAACCCGAGGAGATAGCTGCACTGAAATTATTACATGGTACTCCATTGACATATATGCTGACGCCTTCAGCACCAACTGTCTCTACACCCCTGGGAGAAGTGCAAATTGGGTCAGCTGTTTCCTATCAGGTAAAAATTAATGAAATGTGTACTAAAACAAGACTAGTATTACTGTTCTTACATTTTCTTCAAAACAAAGCCCTGGAAAAGTGTCAAGTAGCAACACACAGCCCATATTCTGTTTAACTTAGGAAATAATATAGCAGGAATTGTACAACCAACTATTTTGAAATCTTTAATGCGAGAAATGAGTCGTTCAACATGCACTCTGTGTCTTGCTATTTTGTCAGTTAGTGCAAGATCTGCCTGAGACAACTGTTTGTCTGCTGAGGCAAAAGGTGGTATGTTTAAGGACAGACCAAGGGCATTTATCTCATCCTTGATTGTAAACCCTTTGTCTGCCATGACACCGTCACCATTCTGAATGTAACCAACGTCCTTCAGTTGTTGTATGGTTTCATAAAAACCACTTGCTTTTGTAATGGCCTTGTCTGATATTGATCCTGTGAATAATTCTGATGTGAACATGAAAGACCCCCGAGAGTCACAACCTATGAGTGCCTTGAATGTTGTGGTAGACTTATAATCGCTATATAGTTGGCATTGCACACCATGGGCCCAGGGGGATTCTGTTTTTAATTCTGTTCCATCAATAATAATTAATGTTGTAGGGAAATTAGCTTTGAAGTCTTTTGGCATGTTGTCTATTATAGTTTGTCTGTGTGGCCAGATAGAAACAGTGCACAGCTTAAGATAAATAATGTCAATCCAAGTGTTAAATACTATACCAGCTGACTGTTGTGAAATGCCGAACCGTGTTGCTAGATCGAACAGACCAAAGTTTTGTCTCAGTCTGCACATAGTCAGGAAAAGTCCATTTTCTGCTGACATTTCTCTAATGTCATTTCTGTTTTCATCATAAGTCAAAGTCTCCCTCTTTGGCAAGAGAAATGTAAATAGTGACATGAAACGGACTAGTGTAAGTCCTGTATAATATACACACAGATTTTTTTTGCTGGTCTTCTCAGATTCAACAACAGCATCAATACCAAACAGTTTTCGTTTCTGTTCTTTCTGTAGCTCTGTTTCTAAATTTTCCACTTTTGCTTGTAAGCGACTGATTTCAGTTTTTGCCATTTCCAACTCTGCAGTCACTGCAAGCATATCCAGCGGCGAAATCCCTGAAAACAAAAAATAAAAAAGGACTAAATATGTATATATAGACAAATGTATATAATGTGATGATACTGCTCTTTTGTTTCAGACAAGGAACTTGAAGGCAGATGCGACAGCGGTCATGCAACAGTGTGGCAACACCTGTGTCACAAATAACCCACCAGTGGATCTTCCAGAAAGATATAAAGCGTTGAAAGACCTTAATATTTGTGAAGATCCTGTGGAACTGGAAGCTCGAACCAGAGAACAGAGTAAATGTGCTGAGTGGTTTGAGGCAAGAAAAAAAAGGCTTACAGCCTCAAATTTCCATCGAGTTATGGTCAGGAAAGCAAAGGTCACACACAAGTTTTTAGAGTCAATTTTTGACGCTAACTCTGTTTCAGCCCCTTCACTGGATTACGGGCGAAGAAACGAGCCCTTAGCAAAATCAAAATATTTACAGACTCATCAGGACCGGCACTTGCATGAGTGTGGCTTTGTGGTCAGTAATCACTTTCCCTTCATAGGTGCTTCACCCGACGGCAAAGTATGTGACGGTGGCCGATCAGGTCTAATAGAAATAAAGTGTCCGTATACCGCTCGAAATTCCACCATTCTGGATGCCTGCATGCTACCCAATTTTTGCCTAGAAATGCAACCCAGTGGCTCTGCTCAGCTGAAGAAGACACACATGTACTATGCTCAGGTTCAAGGTCAACTTATGATCACAGGATGTGATTTTTGTGATTTTATTGTTTTCACCCACAAGGATCTACATGTAGAAAGAGTGTGGCCAGACAAAGTATTTATGTCATCCATGTTAGAAGTTTTAGCTGCTTTCTATCAAGATCATGCTGTGCCTTATTTACAAAACATGTAGGAACTGGTTATCCTCACTTACAATGTTCATCTGTTTGCACCTCTATCCCTTTGTCTGCATCATTGTTTTCTGCAGCATCGTAGATATCCCTGTAAATAATTCAGAACATTCACTGTGAACTAGATGGTATCCCTGTAAACAATTGAAACAACAAAAGTGATTCTGTTTCTGTTTGATGTTCATGTTTGTGGAAAATGTGAATTGTGACACATGATAAATAATAAAATAACTTTTAATCAGCACTGTGTTATGGATGTGTATATAATTGTGTGTACTAACAAGCTCTCTGCTCTAATCGATGGTCTCTTGTCTTTGCTGTCCTGCCTACTTGCACTTTCCGATGCTCTTTTTCGTGCGCGCCTAGCTTTATGCACTCGCGCTCCGTCTGCTGGTGTCGGATAAGGATGGGACGCTGTTGGCCCATCCCCGCCGACAAAATGCTAATAAATAAATAAATAATAAGCAATAAGTATTGTTGCTTTGCTTTAAGTATTAAAGCAAATTTATAATACTTACACCAGCACACACTCCCTTGTTCTTATTGATCCTACGAAGGTTGAGCTGCTCATGTGGTCGTGCACAAGCTTTGATCCAAGCCCGGCATTCTGCACCTGATTTTGGAAATCTGTGAATTTTCCCACCACAAATACGATTAGGATATCTGACATCACCAGTACAGATACCCCACTGGCAATGGAGAACCATTATTTTTTTATTATTTTTCGATTATTAACTCGAAAACGTTATGCCGGTATGCTAGTACAGCGGTAGTATAGCACTACATTAGCTTGTTTGTGAGACTTCTTCGAACGTTGTAGCCACTCTATGACGTAGAATGGGCATCAGCCAATGAAAAGTGGCCCCTCTGGTAAGGTCCATTTGTTCGGGAGTAGCGAATGTGCAAATTCCTGAAAACGCTTTTCAGCTGCATTTTCCCACATCATCCACTTTTTTACATCGTCGCTGTGCCTACACCGATTTTTGTACAAACATGAAAATGGGCACCATAGTCCTCAAAAACCCGCTGATACTCATAGTGAAAGAATTATTTTGATATCTCTTATACTTTTTCAGCTACAGCGATTTGTTCGGGACCGTTTTTAGAGGATTTCTGAAAGTCCATAAAAATCACCTTTATATCATAATTTTTCACGCCTTTATTAAACTTTTTCCAGCAAAAACCGATAGCCTGTCTTCTTCCCCTATCCGTTACGAAATAAACGCAGAAAAAATTACGTCTCTACCATTTACGGATCAGGAGATATGGAGCGTTGTTCGGGGCAAAGTTCTCCATTATAATCCAATGGGACTTATTGTGAGCAAAGTCTCTGCACTTCGGTAGACTGGCCTGCACCAGAGGTGTGAGTGAGTTTCCATGACGACGGAACTCTGAGGGCCAGAGGGAGAAGCTGCTTTGGGATACAATGGCAACTTTCGACGCCCGCTGCAGCGGCTGTGATTAATGTAGGAATCTGAAATTCGCACAGTCACTTCCTCTTAACATTTTTAAATTTTCAAGTGACTTTCAGCCATGTGTCACTTTTCTGTCCCATTTTGGATTTCACATGCTTTCCTATTGGGCCTTTGCTTCCAACAGGATCTGGCATGATGCCCAGACACGACCCAATTGGCCAATACAGCACCACCCACATGTGGGAAATGGCGCTACTGACCATTTTGGTCAAATGTTGAGTTCTGGGCCCAGATGTGGTGAGGCTGAGTTGCTAAAGGAGGCCAATCTGACTCATGACCTTTGGTGACCTTTGGTGACATTAAGTATTGGCACCCTTTTTGAGGCACTTCCCAGTACAGGATTTGGACCAAACTGACAGAGTACACTCACCTGGTGATACTGAACACAACCCTGTTAGCGGCTAACTGTTAGCATGTTGCTAACCGGAAGTAGCTCTAGGAAGGTCCTACAAACTTCTGCTTTACAGAGTCTTTACCTCCTTTATACAGAATGCTCCACTATAAATTTGGGCCACGTCACGTAAAGCATCTCCAAGCTAGGAGGTGTCAAACATCCAATGCTTTTCAATGGGGGCGAAACCCCTTATACTCCCTAGAAATGCAGGCCCACATATGGCTACAGTATATTCAAGTTTGAAATTCTACTTCTGCTTTGTTAAACGATTCAGTGTTTAGAATGAGTTAGGAAATGTTTGGTGCCATTCCCTCAGTTTTTTCTTCTTCTAATCATTCAGCTATTGTTCTTTCATGTTCAAATTCTTCAACTCTTTCAAATTCTTCAACTTTTTCAACTTCTTCAACTTTTTCAACTTCTTCAATGCTTTTCAGCTATTTTTTCTCTTCTTCAAAGATCTTCTGCATCTTTTGCTCAATCATTCAGCTATCTGCATTCACAGTGCATTTTCGCAGGAAATGCAAATTTTTCTAGTTACTGTGAATGCAGTAGGCATTCACAGTTCTTGAGATCCTGTTTCTCTTTATTACTGTGAATGCAGTAGGCATTCACAGTTCTTGAGATCCTGTTTCTCTTTATTCTTTATTCTTCTTATGGGATATTCTTCCAAATGCGTTTTTACTGTTTAAAGTTTGATTCGCTTCTCCTCCTACAATTTTTCTCCGATTTCAACCATTCAACTTTTAAACTATTCAGCTTCTTCTGGAATCGATGGCTATATCTTTTTGTACTTTTAACTCTTCAACTTTTTAAAATATTCAGCTTTTTCTGCAAATTTTCAGCTTTTTTTCTCCCATAGGAAATGAATGTAATTCACTAAAATTCCGCTCATTTCAGCTGCTTTTTGACAACTTACTGCTTCAGCCTACTTTCAGCTAGAAACGCCATTCAACTTTTAAAATGTAGTGATATCTTTCAGCTATTATGGTATATTTCAGCTTTTTTATATCTTTTACCATTTTCATATAGTACCTCCTTAAAATAATTTTGGCTTTTCAAAAAATTCAGCAAATAACATGCGTTGCTATGGTCGTCAAGTGGCAGTTGGTAGAGTGCGCACTCTAGAAATTCAACTCATTCTTCTTCTCCGAACAACTTCTTCTCAGTCGCTCAATTTTCAACCTATCCACATAAATTATACATCAAAACGTGGGAATTTTTGTCTGGATTCAGGAAATGTAACCCTCATTGCTGTAGCATTTATAGATTTTTCGCAAATCACCTCAGAGCGACACAAACCCAAAACCACCCCCATTCATTTCCTATGGAGCGGTTTTGAAAAATGACGCCTGAAAATTGAAAACATAACACGTTTTCGCATCGTCGCTACTCCGAAACCGTTTCATGTACAAGCATGAGACTTTCACACATGAATGTCCCGACCCTTCTGGCACTCATAAAAAAGGAATTGTTTGGATAACTGTTACGGTTTTACCGCAGGAACAATTTGTTCGGGAGTAGCGAATGTGCAAATTCCTGAAAACGCTTTTCAGCTGCATTTTCCCACATCATCCACTTTTTTACATCGTCGCTGTGCCTACACCGATGTTTGTACAAACATGAAAATGGGCACCATAGTCCTCAAAAGCCTGCTGATACTCATAGTGAAAGAATTATTTTGATATCTCTTATACTTTTTCAGCTACAGCGATTTGTTCGGGACCGTTTTTAGAGGATTTCTGAAAGTCCATAAAAATCACCTTTATATCATAATTTTTCACGCCTTTATTAAACTTTTTCCAGCAAAAACCAATAGCCTGTCTTCTTCCCCTATCCGTTACGAAATAAACGCAGAAAAAATTACGTCTCTACCATTTAGGGATCAGGAGATATGGAGCGTTGTTCGGGGCAAAGTTCTCCATTATAATCCAATGGGACTTATTGTGAGCAAAGTCTCTGCACTTCGGTAGACTGGCCTGCAGCAGAGGTGTGAGTGAGTTTCCATGACGACGGAACTCTGAGGGCCAGAGGGAGAAGCTCCATTGGGATACAATGGCAACTTTCGACGCCCGCTGCAGCGGCTGTGATTAATGTAGGAATCTGAAATTCGCACAGTCACTTCCTCTTAACATTTTTAAATTTTCAAGTGACTTTCAGCCATGTGTCACTTTTCTGTCCCATTTTGGATTTCACATGCTTTCCTATTGGGCCTTTGCTTCCAACAGGATCTGGCATGATGCCCAGACACGACATAATTGGCCAATACAGCACCACCCACATGTGGGAAATGGCGCTACTGACCATTTTGGTCAAATGTTGAGTTCTGGGCCCAGATGTGGTGAGGCTGAGTTGCTAAAGGAGGCCAATCTGACTCATGACCTTTGGTGACCTTTGGTAACATTAAGTATTGGCACCCTTTTTGAGGCACTTCCCAGTACAGGATTTGGACCAAACTGACAGAGTACACTCACCTGGTGATACTGAACACAACCCTGTTAGCGGCTAACTGTTAGCATGTTGCTAACCGGAAGTAGCTCTAGGAAGGTCCTACAAACTTCTGCTTTACAGTCTTTACCTCCTTTATACAGAATGCTCCACTATAAATTTGGGCCACGTCACGTAAAGCATCTCCAAGCTAGGAGGTGTCAAACATCCAATGCTTTTCAATGGGGGCGAAACCCCTTATACTCCCTAGAAATGCAGGCCCACATATGGCTACAGTATATTCAAGTTTGAAATTCTACTTCTGCTTTGTTAAATGATTCAATGTTTAGAATGAGTTAGGAAATGTTTGGTGCCTTACCCTCAGTTTTTTCTTCTTCTAATCATTCAGCTATTGTTCTTTCATGTTCAAATTCTTCAACTCTTTCAAATTCTTCAACTTTTTCAACTTCTTCAACTTTTTCAACTTCTTCAATGCTTTTCAGCTATTTTTTCTCTTCTTCAAAGATCTTCTGCATCTTTTGCTCAATCATTCAGCTATCTGCATTCACAGTGCATTTTCGCAGGAAATGCAAATTTTTCTAGTTCTTTATTCTTCTTCTTAGTGTTTATTCTTCCAAATGCGTTTTTACTGTTTAAAGTTTGATTCGCTTCTCCTCCTACAATTTTTCTCCGATTTCAACCATTCAACTTTTAAACTATTCAGCTTCTTCTGGAATCGATGGCTATATCTTTTTGTACTTTTAACTCTTCAACTTTTTAAAATATTCAGCTTTTTCTGCAAATTTTCAGCTTTTTTTCTCCCATAGGAAATGAATGTAATTCACTAAAATTCCGCTCATTTCAGCTGCTTTTTGACAGCTTACTGCTTCAGCCTACATTCAGCTAGAAACGCCATTCAACTTTTAAAATGTAGTGATATCTTTCAGCTATTATGGTCTATTTCAGCTTTTTCATATCTTTTACCATTTTCATATAGTACCTCCTTAAAATAATTTTGGCTTTTCAAGAAATTCAGCAAATAACATGCGTTGCTATGGTCGTCAAGGAGGCAGTTATAGAGTGCGCACTCTAGAAATTCAACAAATTCTTCTTCTCCGAACAACTTCTTCTCAGTCGCTCAATTTTCAACCTATCCACATAAATTATACATCAAAACGTAGGAATTTTTGTCTGGATTCAGGAAATGTAACCCTCATTGCTGTAGCATTTATAGATTTTTCGCAAATCACCTCAGAGCGACACAAACCCGAAACCTCCCCCATTCATTTCCTATGGAGCGGTTTTGAAAAATGACGCCTGAAAATTGAAAACATCACATGTTTTCGCATCGTCGCTACTCCGAAACCGTTTCATGTACAAGCATGAGACTTTCACACATGAATGTCCCGACCCTTCTGGCACTCATAAAAAAGGAATTGTTTGGATAACTGTTACGGTTTTACCGCAGGAACAATTTGTTCGGGAGTAGCGAATGTGCAAATTCCTGAAAACGCTTTTCAGCTGCATTTTCCCACATCATCCACTTTTTTACATCGTCGCTGTGCCTACACAGATTTTTGTACAAACATGAAAATGGGCACCATAGTCCTCAAAAGCCTGCTGATACTCATAGTGAAAGAATTATTTTGATATCTCTTATACTTTTTCAGCTACAGCGATTTGTTCGGGACCGTTTTTAGAGGATTTCTGAAAGTCCATAAAAATCACCTTTATATCATAATTTTTCACGCCTTTATTAAACTTTTTCCAGCAAAAACCGATAGCCTGTCTTCTTCCCCTATCCGTTACGAAATAAACGCAGAAAAAATTACGTCTCTACCATTTACGGATCAGGAGATATGGAGCGTTGTTCGGGGCAAAGTTCTCCATTATAATCCAATGGGACTTATTGTGAGCAAAGTCTCTGCACTTCGGTAGACTGGCCTGCACCAGAGGTGTGAGTGAGTTTCCATGACGACGGAACTCTGAGGGCCAGAGGGAGAAGCTCCTTTGGGATACAATGGCAACTGTCGACGCCCGCTGCAGCGGCAGTGATTAATGTAGGAATCTGAAATTCGCACAGTCACTTCCTCTTAACATTTTTAAATTTTCAAGTGACTTTCAGCCATGTGTCACTTTTCTGTCCCATTTTGGATTTCACATGCTTTCCTATTGGGCCTTTGCTTCCAACCGGATCTGGCATGATGCCCAGACACGACCCAATTGGCCAATACAGCACCACCCACATGTGGGAAATGGCGCTACTGACCATTTTGGTCAAATGTTGAGTTCTGGGCCCAGATGTGGTGAGGCTGAGTTGCTAAAGGAGGCCAATCTGACTCATGACCTTTGGTGACCTTTGGTGACATTTAGTATTGGCACCCTTTTTGAGGCACTTCCCAGTACAGGATTTGGACCAAACTGACAGAGTACACTCACCTGGTGATACTGAACACAACCCTGTTAGCGGCTAACTGTTAGCATGTTGCTAACCGGAAGTAGCTCTAGGAAGGTCCTACAAACTTCGGCTTTACAGAGTCTTTACCTCCTTTATACAGAATGCTCCACTATAAATTTGGGCCACGTCACGTAAAGCATCTCCAAGCTAGGAGGTGTCAAACATCCAATGCTTTTCAATGGGGGCGAAACCCCTTATACTCCCTAGAAATGCAGGCCAACATATGGCTACAGTATATTCAAGTTTGAAATTCTACTTCTGCTTTGTTAAATGATTCAGTGTTTAGAACGAGTTAGGAAATGTTTGGTGCCTTACCCTCAGTTTTTTCTGCTTCTAATCATTCAACTATTGTTCTTTCATGTTCAAATTCTTCAACTCTTTCAAATTCTTCAACTTTTTCAACTTCTTCAACTTTTTCAACTTCTTAAATGCTTTTCAGCTATTTTTTTCTCTTCTTCAAAGATCTTCTGCATCTTTTGCTCAATCATTCAGCTATCTGCATTCACAGTGCATTTTCGCAGGAAATGCAAATTTTTCTAGTTCTTTATTACTGTGAATGCAGTAGGCATTCACAGTTCTTGAGATCCTCTTTCGTGTTTTTACTGTTTAAAGTTTGATTCGCTTCTCCTCCTACAGTTTTTGTCCGATTTCAACCATTCAACTTTTAAACTATTCAGCTTCTTCTGGAATCGATGGCTATATCTTTTTGTACTTATACCTTTTCAACTTTTTAAAATATTCAGCTTTTTCTGCAAATTTTCAGCTTTTTTTTCCCCCATAGGAAATGAATGTAATTCACTAAAATTCCGCTCATTTCAGCTGCTTTTTGACAGCTTACTGCTTCAGCCTACTTTCAGCTAGAAACGCCATTCAACTTTTAAAATGTAGTGATATCTTTCAGCTATTATGGTATATTTCAGCTTTATCATATCTTTTACCATTTTCATATAGTACCTCCTTAAAATAATTTTGGCTTTTCAAGAAATTCAGCAAATAACATGCGTTGCTATGGTCGTCAAGTGGCAGTTGGTAGAGTGCGCACTCTAGAAATTCAACTAATTCTTCTACTCCAAACAACTTCTTCTCACTCGCTCAATCTTCAACCTATCCACATAAATTATACATCAAAACGTAGGAATTTTTGTCTGGATTCAGGAAATGTAACCCTCATTAGTGTAGCATTTATAGATCTTTCGCAAATCACCTCAGAGCGACACAAACCCGAAACCTCCCCCATTCATTTCCTATGGAGCGGTTTTGAAAAATGACGTCTGAAAATCCAAAACATCACACGTTTTCGCATCGTCGCTACTCCTAAACCCTTTAATGTACAGGCATGAGACTTTCACACATGAATGTCCCAACCCTTCTGGCACTCACAAAAAAGGAATTTTTTGGATAACTGTTACGGTTTTACCGCAGGAACAATTTGTTCGGGAGTAGCGAATGTGCAAATTCCTGAAAACGCTTTTCAGCTGCATTTTCCCACATGATCCACTTTTTTACATCGTCGCTGTGCCTACACCGATTTTTGTACAAACATAAAAATGAGCAACATAGTCCTCAAAAGCCTGCTGATACTCACAGTGAAAGAATTATTTTGATATCTCTTATACTTTTTCAGCTAGAGCGATTTGTTCGGGACTGTTTTTAGAGGATTTTGCAAATTCCTTAAAAAACCCCTTTAGATCATAATTTTTTACGCCTTTATTAAACTTTTTCCAGCAAAAAACGATAGCTTTTCTTCTTCCCCTATCCGTTACAAACTAAACGCAGAAAAAATTACGTCTCTACCATTTAGGGATCAGGAGATATGAAGTGTTGTTCGGGGCAAAGTTCTCCATTATAATCCAATGGGACTTATTGTGAGCAAAGTCTCTGCACTTCGGTAGACTGGCTGCTCCAGGTGTGTCAGTGAGTTTCCATGACGACGGAACTCTGAGGGCCAGAGGGAGAGGATCAATTGAGATAGAATGGCAACTTTCGACGCTCACCGCAGTTGCTGTGATTAATGTAGGAATCTGAAATTTGCACAGTCACTTCCTCTTGACATTTTAAAATTTTCAAGTGACTTTCAGCTATGTGTCATTTTTCTATCCCATTTTGGATTTCACATGCTTTCCTATTGGGCCTTTGCTTCCAACAGGACCTGGCATGATGCCCAGACACGACCCAATTGGCCAATACAGCACCACCCACCTGTGGGAAATGGCGCTACTGACCATTTTGGTCAAATATTGAGTTCTGGGCCCAGATGTGGTGAGGCTGAGTTGCTAAAGGAGGCCAATCTGACCCATGAACTTTGGTGACGTTTGGCGACATTAAGTATTGGCACCCCTATTTGAGGCACTTCCCAGTACAGGATTTGGACCAAACTGATAGAGTACAATCACCCGGTGATCCTGAGCACAACCATGTTAGCGGCTAATGGTTAGCATGTTGCTAATTGGAAGTAGCTCTAGGAAGCTCGGACAAACTTCTGCTTTACAGAGTCTGTACCTCCTTTATACAGAATGCTCCACAATAAGTTTGGGCCTCGTCACGTAAAGCATCTCCAAGTTAGGAGGTGTTAAACATCCAATGCTTTTCAATGGGGGCGAAACCCCTTATACTCCCTAGAAATGCAGGCCCACATATGGCTACAGTATATTCAAGTTTGAAATTCTACTTCTGCTTTGTTAAATGATTCAGTGTTTAGAATGAGTTAGGAAATGTTTGGTGCCTTTCCCTCGGTTTTTTCTTCTTCTAATCATTCAGCTATTGTTCTTTCATGTTCAAATTCTTCAACTCTTTCAAATTCTTCAACTTTTTCAACTTCTTCAACTTTTTCAACTTCTTCAATGCTTTTCAGCTATTTTTTCTCTTCTTCAAAGATCTTCTGCATCTTTTGCTTAATCATTCAGCTATCTGCATTCACAGTGCATTTTCGCAGGAAATGCAAATTTTTCTAGTTCTTCTTCTTAGTGTTTATTCTTCCAAATGCGTTTTTACTGTTTAAAGTTTGATTCGCTTCTCCTCCTACAATTTTTCTCCGATTTCAACCATTCAACTTTTAAACTATTCAGCTTCTTCTGGAATCGATGGCTATATCTTTTTGTACTTTTAACTCTTCAACTTTTTAAAATATTCAGCTTTTTCTGCAAATTTTCAGCTTTTTTTCTCCCATAGGAAATGAATGTAATTCACTAAAATTCCGCTCATTTCAGCTGCTTTTTGACAGCTTACTGCTTCAGCCTACTTTCAGCTAGAAACGCCATTCAACTTTTAAAATGTAGTGATATCTTTCAGCTATTATGGTCTATTTCAGCTTTTTCATATCTTTTACCATTTTCATATAGTACCTCCTTAAAATAATTTTGGCTTTTCAAGAAATTCAGCAAATAACATGCGTTGCTATGGTCGTCAAGGAGGCAGTTATAGAGTGCGCACTCTAGAAATTCAACAAATTCTTCTTCTCCGAACAACTTCTTCTCAGTCGCTCAATTTTCAACCTATCCACATAAATTATACATCAAAACGTAGGAATTTTTGTCTGGATTCAGGAAATGTAACCCTCATTGCTGTAGCATTTATAGATTTTTCGCAAATCACCTCAGAGCGACACAAACCCAAAACCACCCCCATTCATTTCCTATGGAGCGGTTTTGAAAAATGACGCCTGAAAATTGAAAACATCACACGTTTTCGCATCGTCGCTACTCCGAAACCGTTTCATGTACAAGCATGAGACTTTCACACATGAATGTCCCGACCCTTCTGGCACTCATAAAAAAGGAATTGTTTGGATAACTGTTACGGTTTTACCGCAGGAACAATTTGTTCGGGAGTAGCGAATGTGCAAATTCCTGAAAACGCTTTTCAGCTGCATTTTCCCACATCATCCACTTTTTTACATCGTCGCTGTGCCTACACCGATGTTTGTACAAACATGAAAATGGACACCATAGTCCTCAAAAGCCTGCTGATACTCATAGTGAAAGAATTATTTTGATATCTCTTATACTTTTTCAGCTACAGCGATTTGTTCGGGACCGTTTTTAGAGGATTTCTGAAAGTCCATAAAAATCACCTTTATATCATAATTTTTCACGCCTTTATTAAACTTTTTCCAGCAAAAACCGATAGCCTGTCTTCTTCCCCTATCCGTTACGAAATAAACGCAGAAAAAATGACGTCTCTACCATTTACGGATCAGGAGATATGGAGCGTTGTTCGGGGCAAAGTTCTCCATTATAATCCAATGGGACTTATTGTGAGCAAAGTCTCTGCACTTCGGTAGACTGGCCTGCAGCAGAGGTGTGAGTGAGTTTCCATGACGACGGAACTCTGAGGGCCAGAGGGAGAAGCTCCATTGGGATACAATGGCAACTTTCGACGCCCGCTGCAGCGGCTGTGATTAATGTAGGAATCTGAAATTCGCACAGTCACTTCCTCTTAACATTTTTAAATTTTCAAGTGACTTTCAGCCATGTGTCACTTTTCTGTCCCATTTTGGATTTCACATGCTTTCCTATTGGGCCTTTGCTTCCAACAGGATCTGGCATGATGCCCAGACACGACATAATTGGCCAATACAGCACCACCCACATGTGGGAAATGGCGCTACTGACCATTTTGGTCAAATGTTGAGTTCTGGGCCCAGATGTGGTGAGGCTGAGTTGCTAAAGGAGGCCAATCTGACTCATGACCTTTGGTGACCTTTGGTGACATTAAGTATTGGCACCCTTTTTGAGGCACTTCCCAGTACAGGATTTGGACCAAACTGACAGAGTACACTCACCTGGTGATACTGAACACAACCCTGTTAGCGGCTAACTGTTAGCATGTTGCTAACCGGAAGTAGCTCTAGGAAGGTCCTACAAACTTCTGCTTTACAGAGTCTTTACCTCCTTTATACAGAATGCTCCACTATAAATTTGGGCCACGTCACGTAAAGCATCTCCAAGCTAGGAGGTGTCAAACATCCAATGCTTTTCAATGGGGGCAAAACCCCTTATACTCCCTAGAAATGCAGGCCCACATATGGCTACAGTATATTCAAGTTTGAAATTCTACTTCTGCTTTGTTAAATGATTCAGTGTATAGAATGAGTTAGGAAATGTTTGGTGCCTTACCCTCAGTTTTTTCTACTTCTAATCATTCAGCTATTGTTCTTTCATGTTCAAATTCTTCAACTCTTTCAAATTCTTCAACTTTTTCAACTTCTTCAACTTTTTCAACTTCTTCAATGCTTTTCAGCTATTTTTTCTCTTCTTCAAAGATCTTCTGCATCTTTTGCTCAACTTCTTCAATGCTTTTCAGCAATTTTTTCTCTTCTTCAAAGATCTTCTGCATCTTTTGCTCAACTTCTTCAATGCTTTTCAGCTATTTTTTCTCTTCTTCAAAGATCTTCTGCATCTTTTGCTCAATCATTCAGCTATCTGCATTCACAGTGCATTTTCGCAGGAAATGCAAATTTTTCTAGTTTGCTTTAATACTTATTAATACTTCCTGAACAAAGACAAACTTCAGGATTCAATGTGGTGGACCAACATCGTTAAGCACATTAAAAGGAAACAAAAAAAAGTTTTTTTGAATAACTTTTATAAACTGAATGTGAAAAGTGTAGCAGATATTTGTATCGGATGTATTCAGAGGAGGATTCAATTCCAGGTGAAATTAATAAATCTGTAATAGAAATAGGTAGAAACCATCTTTTGCAGCAAACTGGATTCACATTATGCTATAAAAAAAAGTCAATCAAGCCTACAATACAATAGAAGAAAAAAAAAAACAAAAGCAAGATGCACATAAAAGGAGCATTTTTTTTTTTACTTTTTATTTAACCATTTTAATAATTTTCCATAACATTTCCTGACAGAAATTCAAGTAGGAGACATCACAATAAACCTAAAATAACAAAAGTCTTGATAATTATGACAACAGGCAGAGTAGACGACGTCTATAATCTGTGCCTACACTGCAAAAACGGAACTAAAAATAAGTAATATTTTCTTAAAATTAATGTATCTGTCCTTGATTTGAGCAGGTAAATAAGATGATCTGCCAATTGCACTTAAAATAGGAAAACATTCATCTCCATCATCTTATTTCAAGGGCAGGATGTCTAATTATCTTATTTTAGGGGTCAGAATACTCATTCCATTGGCACATAATATTTACCTGCTCAATTCAAGGACAAAAACAAATTTTAAGAACGTTTTACTTATTTTTACATCCGTTTTTTGCAGTGTAAGCAAGGTTTTTCCATAGAGGAATTCAAATAGGCATCTCTTTCCAGCAACATTTCATCCCATCATCCTCTCCATCAGACACCCATATATTGTGAAATACAAGTCCATCTTTGTACAAAAGTGTTCATAGTTAGCTGCTTAAAAGGAGCAGTTATGAGAGCAAAAGATTCCTCGACAAAGCAGGAAAACCAAGGCGTAGACATGTTGCAGAAGCAGTAAAACACAAAACCCTGATGAACATAAAACTGAGTCGACAAACCAAGACATGAAAGATTCTTATCGCATAAAGCTATTGAAAGACTTCTCTCCTTGCTGCCGCCGATCGGATGACATGTTTTCCTCGCCAGAGATTAATTTTGGAAACGGAAGAGGGAGGACTGAGGTGGGAATATTACACACTCAAGACAGCTTAAACTGGCTTACGCCGAGATTGATCGGCCGTACAGTGTAGCAGACAGAGTTGGCATGGTTGTCTGGGTGTATTTATGGGAGACATTCACTAACAGGCTGGGCAAACTCGATCTGATGTCCTTATTTCCACACACTGAGAAGATCTAAACGTCCGCTTTAAAGCAGAACTGGCTTCATCCTGGATATACATCTTCATGCCTGCAGACTATTTTTTTTTTTTTAAATGAAGACCAAGCAAGCAACCAACCACTAAAGCATTATTACTGGAGTGAATTTAATAGCGGCTCCACTGGTGATTTAAAAGAAAAAAAAGTCAATTCTTGATAAAATTGGCCCGTCGTTACATAACATCGATCCAAGTAACAACAGCAACCATGCCTGAGGTTTTCTGGGTCAGGTCCAGCTTCATTTCTCTCTGAATATAGAAGCAGCCATTTGTTCTTTCGTTAATCCTGTATTTCAATGCCTTGTTTGGTGTGATTGCTTTTGCAGGAAGAATTGCACTTTTTGTCCTTTCGTATAAAGCTTTACACACAGTGTGGTTAACCTGGCCAGCCAGACTGACAATGTGTAGCACTCTACGTTCTGCACATTCTCGCGTGTTTACAGTGTAGTGGGATCCATCTAAATTAGATGTGAACATCTACTGCAGTGCATTTGGTATGTTACTGTGTGCTAAATCGCACATCCAAGCCATCCTTTGTAACAGTAACACTGCTCACACATGTAGATATTTAACAGTTTGCTAAATAGCGAGGCCCTAATTGCCAACTTATTATCTCTCTGCCTAAACTCGACTTGATATGGCAGCCGAGAGAGGACACTGGACAACTCCACTCAGTCTGTCTTTTTATTTTCTTTGATATCTTGATGAGCTACAGGTTCATAACCTTCAATTCAATTCAATTCAATTTATATTGCGCCAATTCATGAAACATGTCATCTCAAGGCACTTTACAAAGTCAAATTCAATCATATTATACAGATTGGTCACAAATTTCCTATATAAGGGAACCAGTTGATTGCTTCAAAGTCCCGACAAGCAGCATTCACTCCTGGAGAAGCATAGAGCTACAGGGAGAGTCATCTGCATTGTACATGGCTTTGCAGCAATCCCTCATACTGAGCAAGCATAAAGTGACAGTGGAAAGAAAAACTCCCCATTAGCGGGAAGGAAAAACCTCCAGCAGAACCAGAACCAGGCTCAGTATGAACGGTCATCTGCCTCGACCGACTGGGGGTTACAGAAGACAGAGCAGAGACACAAAAAGACAGACAAAAGCACAGAAGCACACATTGATGCAGTAATCTGTTCTACATTAGATGGTAATAGTCGGTGATCTGTCCTCCCTGGATGATTTCACAGTCAACAGAACGTCAGACCAGGTGTACCTACTATGAAGAAAAAAGAGAGAGAACAAAAAGTTAAAAGCTGAAATGACAACAGTCATTTCAATGCAATACAATGCAAAACTGGAGAACCGTAGAATGAAGAACAGTAGAAATCAGTAGAGTGAGAAAAATAGGCCCTGATGTCCTCCAGCAGCCTAAGCCTATAGCAGCATAACTATAGAGGTAGCTCAGGGTAACATGAGCCACTCTAACTATAAGGTTTGTCAAAAAGTAAAGTTTTAAGATTAGTCTTAAAAGTAGACAGGGTGTCTGCCTCACGGACCAAAACTGGGAGTTGGTTCCACAGGAGAGGAGCCTGATAGCTAAAGGATCTGCCTCCCATTCTACTTTTAGAGACTCTAGGAACCACCAGCAGACCTGCAGTCTGAGAGCGAAGTGCTCTGTTAGGAACATACGGAGTAATCAGAGCTCTGATATATGATGGAGCTTGATTATTAAGGGCTTTATACGTTAGAAGAAGAATTTTAAATTCTATTCTTGATTTAACAGGAAGCCAATGAAGGGAAGCTAAACCTTGAACAAAGGTTCATAGATTAAATTCAACTCTTGCTTTGGCAAATAAATTTTATCATTTTTCAGGTTATGAGAGACTTACATTAAGTTTGTAATTGTACAGGTTTGTTAAATACATCTACTGTAGTCAATTTTAATGCATACAATCTTATTAAAAAGGAGAAGATTTTAACAATCTAGGAAATGCTTTTGAACAATTAAGAGAAATTTGATGGTAAGTGAATCATGCCTCTCAAAAGCATCTCTGTGGTGACCAGACACAGCAAACAGAGGCTAACCTCGTTCTCTACCTGGGGACAAGGTAACCACACCTTTTGTTTCTGGCACTACACTGCCTTCCTCTGTGCAAATAATCCAATTACCACACAAAGATCAACAATGAATGAAAAATAAAGTTATTTTCTTGTGTAACGTAACACTAACTGGGGTAATATTTCTTACCGTTGCTTCGGTGATGCAGTTCTCCGATTTGTATCATTTCCAGCAGTTTACTACCCGGTTCAGACGTCATTTATTAACCCCAAAGGGAATTTAGATGTCGTTGGAGCTTGCATCAGTCAAGTTTCTTCAGTCACGGGAGGGATCTCCTGTAGCAGTCTATGTTGCAGCACGTCACAAGAAGCCTCGGACCAAAGACACCTTTTTCAGATTACTGTGATGTGAAGTTGACGCTCATGTCCGACCATTAGGTTTCTCAATTTATGGAGCATAACTCAGTGCAAGATAATATCTAAAGGCTCCAAAATCACAAGAACAAAGACAACTTTTTATTAACAATTATTTGGGGTTTTTAAAGCCACTTTATGTGACGCTGCTACCCCAACGAAAACGTACTCTCCACAACAGAACTACAGAGGAACGCACACACACCAAATGACTGAATTTTCCTTAAACAGCACAGTCTGCAGGGTCCTGCCTTGTAGACAGCACGAGTGCTGCATCTCAGATCCAATGTATTGTCAAGGTCAATATCAGACAAAGATAACCTAAGTAAATACCAAAGGCCTTTCTCAAAACACCTGTAAACGAGCAATAATTAGCAGAGTCAGCTTTATTGGCCAAGAGACCTGTAAAAGTCCTGGATGGAGAGAAGGAAAGCTCCGATCACACTCTTGGGAGGGTGCGTTCAAGAACAACTCATTTTGGTGCTGTCTCTTTAAATCTAAAGAAGGCACTTCACCCCGCCCCCTTCCAGGCTGCAGAGCGTTCCACTCCACCTCATTCGGCCATTTTTATAGTACGCTGGGGGACGGTGTAATGAAAAACCGATGTCTTATCCCCGTGTAGCTTGAGCATCATTCAGCTTGGACTACAAAAGTCGCTCTGAGAAATAAAAATTGCAGATTCACGAAACCGGTAAGCTGGAAGTCCATCACCTTGGTTAGCAGCTGCACAGCAAATATGTAACTTAAAAAAAAAAACATAATAGAGAACAGAGAAAACTGAACAGCTTCAAAAATATGACCCAAAAACAATATAGAGATATCTACGCAGCACCTGGAGAGACTATATTTCCCTCCTACAGACTCAAAGTACACAAGAAAATGTATTTAGGGGCAAAATAGTGGAGTGTGGATGCCATGTCACCTTTAAAAACCTTTGCTGTTATGAAGGAAAACAACCACTTGGATTCATTATAACAAAGGAGAAAGAAGTTTGTTTAGTAAAATATCAAAAACTTAGTAAGGAAGAGAATCAGGGATACTTTGAGCTATTTAAAAAGAAAGCCTAGAGGTCTATAATTTTTCACCCCAGGGGATTGATTGGATGTTGCTGAATGCCATTGGCTCTGTTTTTTGTGTGACGTGCTGCACTGGGACTTGGAAAAGCTTTGCAAAGACAACCATCTGGACCTCCCATGATAATCCCGTCTCATTTTATGTTGTACTGTCAAACCATAAAGTGCATCGTGATTTCTTTTATTTTTGCACTCATCCTGTCTGTTCTCCACATTTAAGTATTGAAGCTACAGTATCTCAGCCTCATCTTAGCCACAGTTCAGATTTATTTACCGTGGTTTCTTTAAAAAAAAAAATAAGATAAAAGGGCACTAGCTGTTTTCTTCCTCCAGGCCTCTGGAGTGTCCTTTTATCCTCTGAGTGCAGAAAACTATCGATTCGTGCACTCGTGATGTCCCCTGCCTCCCTCAGATGGATTTGTTTTGCATCCGCGGACTTCGGATGACAATTTCTCTCACAGTGAGAGCTGCTTTGGTCCGATCAAGGCAACAGCTTTCAAATCAAAACAGCCACTCCATGCAAAATTCAGCCGGGGGGGCCGGTATTAAAATAAGCCGCAAGCTACATGATGTCTTTAAACATCCCATTTAAATCAGCTCCTCTGTAGTTTCTAAACTCTGTCATTTTTAAATCATGTGGTGAATGCTGAGAACCACAACATTGAATCTATGATATTGTGAGCTAAAGCTTGTACACATTGGCTACTGGGACTGCGTTTGCAGATAGGATAAACAGTGGTATGCCCAGCCTGGCTCATTTCTCCATCAAGGTGGCTCCCACTCAGAGTAGTGGCAAGGCACCGAGCCAAGTCCTAGGTTTGTGGTTCCATGTCTCCGTCTCGTCGCGCCCAGCTGAAGCCAATGAGGGGAGATGCATGCACCCGTTAGGTCTACTGCTTCAGGGTGCCTCAGCAACAATTTAATTAAATTTTATTTATATGGTGCCAATTCATGAAACATGTCATCTCAAGGCACTTTACAAATTTTTACAGAGTCAAATCCTCCAGACACATTGGTCAAAAAATGTCCTAAGGAAACCCAGTAGATTGCATCAAAGTCCTGACAAGCAGCATTCACTCCTGGAGAAGCGTAGAGCCACAGGGATGGCTCTGCAGCAATCCCTCATACTGAGCATGCATGAAGCGACAGTGGAGAGGAAAACTCCCCATTAACGGGAAGGAAAACCTCCAGCATAACCAGAACCAGGCTCAGTGTGAACGCTCATCTGCGTCGACCCTCTGGGAGTGAGAGAAGACAGACAACAAGAACAACACACAATGCAAAAAAAAGCTTGAGAGTGATTAAACGATACACTTTGATGGCAGAACTAGTCATATCGCTGCAAAGTAACACAAAAAAAATAAATAGTTGATAAATAGTTTAACTTTTAAAATATCTGCAGGTGCAGCTCAAGTTTTAACATGACAGGAAAGTGAATTTCAACAAAGAAATTGATTAGATTCATTAAACACAGAAATATTTCATCCATCCAACCATCGTTTGTGTCCGCTTATGCATCCAAAGGTCCCATCCAGTCTTGTACTCAAACCTGTTAGTAGGAAAGTTGAGTGGAAGGAAAGGTCAGTTCTTCAAGAGCCACCGCACACAGATGGAGCCATGATGTCAGAATCAGAATATTTTATTTCATGGCTCCAGCTTTTATATTCCTTGCCTCTAGCCACTCCTCATCAAGACACATCTCAAGTGTCTTACAAAGTGTAAGGAGAACAACAGCTGGACTGTCGCTCACAGAAACTCTATGGAGGATTGCGTTAAAGATGAGAGACACCAGAGGCAGCGATGAAGACGAGCTGAATGGCGAAATCACAGCGACCTACGCTTCCTGAACAGCTCAGCAGAACCACAGGCTGGACTTCTCCATGCTTTGACCCAACAATCCATGAAATATGAGCCCCGACCGAGTTGTGTGTGCAGAACATGGACATAGCTTTCACTTGGTCGACATTTCCTTAATATAAATATTTCTGTTGGTTTTAGGTCATCTAAATTTGGGGTTTTGATTAGCGGCACATCAATAACATAAGACATAACACAAATAAAGGCTGGAAATATATATAAATATGTGCACTGAATTTATATACTTTTATTTTTGGGTTTGCTTCCTGATATGATATTCTCATCTATTAAAACACAGATTTAAATTAAATAATATCACCTGTGAAATATTGTCCAGCAGCATAGAAAATTATGAAATATTACAAATGAATCTTATAAATGCCAACCACACACACACTGACCCTTTTCTTCAATATTTCATGAAATAAAGATTTAAATGAACAATTTCAAGATTAAAATTTGTGAAAAAGGACTGTTGGGTCGCTGCATAATAATTAACCAATGAAAGAAAACCTTCAAATGCCATTTGACAGGTATAAAAATTAGATGGGTTTATGATTTAAAAAAAAAACTGTGTGAGCCTCAGGTTGGTTTGACTTTTACTTTGTCGTATTAATACCAACCTGTTCTGGTGCCATTAGTAATTTTAATTTACCAGTTTTAGTTTAACAATGCAGCTTTGAATTTCTTTTTAACCACTGCTGCTCCCAAATACAAAACATCTAAGCAAAATCCAGACAAACGGTCCCTGCGATAGCTTTACGTGCAACAAAAGAGCTCTTTATTTTTTTATTCTGTGATCTTTCTGCAAGTTTTAGCAACAAACATTAACCAGGCTCTAGAAAAAACAAACAGGTGCTGCTCTGAACCGATTTATGGGCTGTGTAAAAACTCCCACGCACAGATTTGCTTCGACTTTTATCGACTTGTTGGAAAAATCCCCAACGCTTTAAAGCTCGGCTCTAGCTTAAGCCTCTTACTGCACGTTAAGGCTGCGTCCCTTGTGTTTTTCAACATGAGAACCGCGCTATGCTTTTTCTTTTTTATATATATATAAACATACAGAGTGAGACAATAGAGAGGGAGAGACAGTAAAAGTGAGATTTAAAAGGAGGATTAATAATCCCACAGTGGGATTACCTCTCAAGGTTTTAAAGCAGACCGGGTCACAGAAATCCCTCTCTGCAGAAGTTAAAGAGTTTCTTTCCCACAGCGAGATAAAAATGTTGTCCGGCTCTCCAGGGAGTGAAGAACTAAAAGCAGAACCAGGAGAGTTGACTCGTGACATGTGCTGCTCGTGATTTGATTGAGCGCTTTTGATTGTGGGCCTGGACACGAATGCTTACGCTGCAACTCGTCTTTTCACCTGCTGACGAGGTGCTTCTGCTACATAAATCACAACGAGCAGACGCCTCCCTCTTCCCACCAGTCCAATCTTCGCCTGATGGCCGGGTTCAGCAAACCGAAGCACACCAAACCTTTATTCAACGGCGAGATCATCAACAGCTCGGACTCGCAGAGAAAAAAAAAACACGATGTTGGCCGACGTATAAAAGCATCAAGTAAAGTAAAAACTGCACAGCTTTTAGCACACACAGCTTCTTCTCTCATCATTAACACCATCATCTGGAAAAGGAGGGTGGAAAAAAAAACAATATTGCAGCTGCACCTTCAATCCATTTAGACGAAAAGGAATCAAGGTGGAGAAGTTTTGAAATGGCATCAACTTTCTGATGATTGCAGCATTGATTAAGATCCATTCCTGAATGGATCGAATTAAGGAGGTTTGTCAAGGAGCTACAGCACAATTCATATTTATTATTATGTGCAAAAATTCTGAAAATAAACGTATTTTATACCACAGTAGCAATAATCTCACACTGTATTTTCCTGCTCAAAGTAACGGAGGAGGACAATGATGGATGTGATGGGTGACGCTCAAGTCCATCTTGGTGGAGAAGAGCTGAGCCTAAACGGGAAGCTCTAGATTTAGCTAAAACTCTGCCTATATTCAATTCAATTTTATTTATATAGCGCCAATTCATGAAACATGTCATCTCAAGGCTCTTTCCAAAGTCAAATTCAATCATATTATACAGATTGGTCAAAAAAATTTCCTATATAAGGGAACCAGTTGATTGCATCAAAGTCCCAACAAGCAGCGTTCTTTACTCCTGAAAGAGCGTAGAGCTACAGGGAGAGTCGTCTGCATTGTCCATGGCTTTGCAGCAATCCCTCATACTGAGCAAACATGAAGCGACAGTGGAGAGAAAAACTCCCCATATTGTCGCCCTCAATGAATGTCCATGAGATACGGATCATGACAGGATGAACTAAATGCCAGATATAAACAGGAAATTAGCTTGCTCCAGCAGGCGGCTGAGCTCAGTGTTAGAAATAAGGTGAGGAGCTCCAAAATCATGGGCAGTAGTGTCCACGGTGGGCCCAAAATCAGCAAAGATAAAGCATGTTCTTTCAACGTGAATTCATGTAAGACCGCTGCTTTTAATATTAGCATTAGTAGATGCTGTCTGTCTTCTGGAAAAATCCATTTTTTCACACTCCAGACACGGAAAAAGATAAAAGCAAGGAAACTTAGATATGAAAAAGCATAAATTTTTTTTTATCTATTTGCTTTAAAAAATATATTTTTTTACTGTTTTTAAGCAGAAATGTGCAAAACTCCAACAAAACGCACTTGTGTTACAGCCTAAAACTTGTTGGAATCACTCCGAGGCATTAGACCCAGCAAAATAAATAAACAAAGTATTTATTTAAAAAATAACTAATTGAGATATATATATATATATATATATATATATATATATATATATATATATATATATTTAAAAAAAATATTATTATTAATATATTATTATTATTAATAATATATATTCAGAATCAGAATCAAGTTTAATCGCCAAGTAGGTTTGCACATACAAGGAATTTGACTTGGTGATGATGGTGCAGACAGCGCACCAACACACCGTGGCAGCCGTTCGCGGCGCCATCAGGAAACTGAAGGACGGAAGATAGCAACAACATCGAGGAAAGGGAGGGAGAAAAAAAAAGACAGATGCTAGACAATTTACGCTCTCACAAATAAAGTGTCAAACAACCGACAAAAAAAACCCTCATAGCACAAAAGCACAAATAAACACAAGACAACATGTATGCAGAAGGTAAACATTTGAGACCTGTCGCGTGAGTGTAATTCATCAGTTTTTATGAGTATCAGTTATGCGTGTGTGTATGGGCGAAAGTGTTTTTCTCCGTGAACACTCTCCCAAGGCCATTGTCCTTGATGTTATCAGCCGGCCCACAGTTCAGAGAAGCATCCTCAGAGGGTGTCAGCGGGGGAGGGGGGTAGCCGGGGGCTTTTCTGGACACTCCGTCATAACAATCCAGGAGAAGATAGGGAGGGAATCCAAATATGTTATTTGTTATGAGACAAGCTGTACTGCCTTTCCTGTCAGCTTTTAAGTTGCTGGCTCCACATAAATCCAATTTTCCAAATTATTGGGCTTTTTCGCGCTTCACTCCCAGATTTTATCCCATCTCCCCCTGAGTTCAACCCCAAAGTCAGTCTGCGTTCCAACACAGCAGCTTTTCGGCTTGGCTCCATTCACCTGCCAGGTTTGTCCGTTCACAGCCAGAGTGAGCGCGTCATGCAGCCGGCAGCCTGATCAAGGCCAAATGGCTCCGACATCCGCTGTATTTGCCGATACTTCAAAAATCCACAAAAACCAATAAGTAGAGATCCCAGTATCCTTAATCCAATGTGAAAATTTCAAACGTCCAGGAATGACAAGGTCGAAAGACACACCGTTTTCCTCCAGGAATTTAGGGTGTATCTCACAAAATAAGTCAAATCAGGACCGGACGGGTCCCCCTTCCGTTGCCTACCCGTCGAAAAAAATTTATCAATAGTATTGAGAGACCAGCTTACCAGATCCATGTTTTTCAGAGTTCGGTTGATACGAAGAAAGTGCTCAGAAGACAAGACATAGCAAAGCAAAGCAGGAAAGCAGGATGGGGGGGGGGGTAAAAGCTGCAGAGAGAGATAGACACGACCGACCTCGGAGAGAGACAGAGAGAGAATAATAATAATAATAATATTATTATTATTATTATATATTCCAAATTTATTTTTGTTACTCTGGAAAATGTTTTAGTCCTTTCCCAGCAACAAAACTAGGAACTTTTTTTTTTTTTTTTTTTTTTAGTCAACAAATTAGTTTTCCCCAAAATAATTGCTAGATGTTCCTGACCCTATTTACTAATTAATAAGAAAGCCAAAACAGAGGGTGATAAAAGATTGTTTGTGTTATACCCAACATTAAATTTGTTATAAAAACAAAAGAAAACATATTTTTTAAAAAAAATATGAATTAGAAAAAAAAACTCTGCCCATCTGCAGCAGGTCCGTTAGCTTGAAGTACAGATTTGTACCTTTGTTGAACTGGTGTCGGGGGGGGGCACACAAAATTATTCCATGGGTGGAGCAAGTAGAGCAGCCGGTCCTCCTCGTGGACGGGGGCCAGCTGGTTTGGTTCTGATCCGAGTGCCTCCTGGATCCCTCCCTCAGGACGGTTTTCTTCTCCCTGGAGGAGAGTCTGGACTGGACCCGTTACCCCAGGACCCCCTGTCCTGCCTGTCCTGGTTGTCTCCTCCACACACCTGACCTCAATGAGTGGATGATTAACAGGCTTCTGCAGCACCTGATGGCATGTTGAGGAGGTAACGCAGTCCTTTGCTTCAGGCTTGGAGGAGCAGAGATGCGTTCATAACGTGAAGGAGGCTGGGCCTTGGCGACCAGGGCGGAGAAACACTGACCTAAGGGACCAAATCTTGGATGATTCAATTCAATTTTATTTATATAGCGTCAATTCATGAAACATGTCATCTCAAGGCACTTTACAAAGTCAAATTCAACCAGATTATACAGATTGGGTCAGATTATACAGATTGGTCAAAAATATTTCCTATCTAAGGAAAATCTAAGAGGATGGATGGATGGATGGATTTACCTGGACATGTTTGTCATTTTCTTCCAAATTAAAGTTCTGTCAATCCCCTTTTTTCTGTTGTAGACATAGAAATATTTTCATTGTAAATAAAAAGCTCGACTCTTCAGGACCTTTTTTTCCTTCAAAATCAAATTGATTCCAAATATATAATTATAAGCATAAACAAATAACATCCAGCGAGCACGTTAAAAGAACTGCATTCCAAGCGACGCCTGTGGATTGACACGTTGTTCCTGCTTAATGTCTAGGAGACGCTGCTGGAGCTGCTGTTTGACGGCGTGGCGGCGGCGCTGCGACAGGGGAAGGGTCTGGTGGTCAGCGGCTTCCCCCGAGACCTGAGGCAGGCCGAGGAGTACGGGGCCAAGGCAAGGCCGCACACCCGCGCCGACCTGCCGTTTGGTCAGAAACATGAATAAAAGACGCGAAGGTCCGACACAAGAGGAGGACAGCGAATGAGTCAGTCAGTCAGTCAGTCAGAGCCAGTGTTACGGCCCAAGGCCTTTCCTCTAAGTCCATAACACCAGGAGTTAAAGATGATATTTGCAAGCAGCGATGAGGCGAACGGAAAGAAAGTCAGGGTTTGTTATGTGAAACAAGCTGAACGAGAACGTACACAGATCCGCTGAGATGTTTTCTCCTCTGTGGGATCAGATGGGGGAGCCGAGTGCCGTGGTCCTGCTGAGCTGTTCTCCAGAGACCATGTCCAGGAGGCTGCAGAGCCGCCGGAGATTCTCCCCCTCCTCCTCCTCCTCGGACAGGGAGAACGTCCTGCCGAAGAGGGCCGAGAGCTTCTGCACCGACGTCCAGGCCGTCATAGCTCACTATGAACGCAAAATGCTGCTGCACACGGTAAGACGGGTCGAGGGTTCGAATCCCTGCTGATCCACTTTGAATCCACTCTGCTCTAGATAAAGTCCTTTGACCTCTTGATACATGTTCTGTTTCAGCACCAGGGGTCACTTCTGCATTTTGCCTTAAAGGATGAACTCCTCATCCAACATCGTGTTTCTTTAGTTTATTTTTTATTATATTTCTAAGGATAAAAAAGACGTATTTAAAGTCACTGTCAGACCAGATCATTGGCGGGTTGAAACAGACCCACAGAGTTAAAAAAAAAACTGCTTTAATTTCAATTTTATTTAGATTTACACAGATCTTCTATTCAGCAAACGTCTGTAGGGTCCTGGTGTTTATAAGGGATGCTTCCAGCTGATGGAATTGGACTGAATTTGCAAAGTTTATCCACTGACATGCAATTAATTTCTGTCTTAAGCCCGGCGTAAACTGTCCACCACCTCCCGATCAGGAATCGGATGGTCAGTTGAAAATCAAACATGTCAGAGGAGTCTCCCCCTGCTGGTTATTAGTAGGAACGACATTGGGTTGCCACTTGGGTCCTTCTTTACTGAGACATTTTTATTTCACCTCTGAATTACCTCCACCTAAACTCAAACTTTGAACTCTAATCCACACAGACTTTCATTTGGAAGAGTAAAGGCCGTTTATTCACTTAGGCGTCCAAACTCGTCCTCCGGCCTCCAAACTGTAAGCAGTTTTCTATCATCCCCACACCACCGTGGGATAATTGGGAATATTATTGCTGCTTTTAAAGGTCAGCGCTGACCTTAAAGGCAACATCTGACTCACGGTGGGCTTCACACACCTCACTGATGTTCCCGCTAACACGAGGGCGAGTAAAAAAAAAAAATCCCAGACCTTCTGTTTGGAGTCGAAACGCTCCTTTATAAATGAGTCGTCTGAGCGTTTCAAATGCCACATCAGGAAAGGTGCATATGCATTTGTGCGCGTGTGCGTATGAGTCCCTAAATGCCACAGCTGGCATTGAGGACTCCAGTGCTGAGCAGAGAAGCTAGAAGAAAAAAACAACAACACTGATGGTTCCTGTAAGGCTTGTGTTTGTCTCTGTCTGCAGATTGACGCCGAGCGGTCGCCACATGAGGTGTTCGCCCAGATCTGCCAAGCCATAGAGTCCTCTGCCACCTTCTGATTACCACCCACACTGATGTTCAGCAGCTGCACGCCTTCAAGAGCCCCCCCCCCCCCACTTATCTCCTTTATCACAGCACTCTCACACCTGCACCAGCTTATTGAACTTGCGTGGTATGCATGCCTCACCTGCAATCAGCTGACCCCCCCTCTCCTCCCTCTTCAATTTGCTTCATCCACTCCCCTATTCCTCCCCTCCCAGCATTCACACCAACCTCAGTATATGCTGCCGACTGCCAGACCGAGGCTCATACCTGTACAGAAAAAAAAAGAAAACAGCGATCCCTGCTGCCACTGAGAGCATCACGCCGAACGGTTCCACCAGAGGCCGAGCGAGAGCGTGGGAAATGTCGGCGCGTGTGTTCGTTCTCGTGCTCAGCACTTTGCGTTGTATCGTAACAAGCATGCAGATCTAACAGTTAAAGCTTAAAACTGCCTTTTGTGCATCAAATAAAATGCAGTGGCGTATTAAAGAGTATTAGGATTCCTGCATTTGTATGTTTTACACGCTCATTGTACGGGTTGTTGTTTAGGTCTGGTATCTGACATTCCAATAAAGCCAGTGCATTTGTTTAACGGATCATTTCTGAGTGTTGCTTGGTGTGTGTGTGTGTGTGTGTGTGTGTGTGTGTGTGTGTGTGTGTGTGTGTGTGTCACCCGGTGTCGTGACTGATCCGGTAGCTCCATCTGCTGGCATGACACGGCGCCGGCGTTAGAAAGCCGCCAGTAACTGCAGCCCTTACGTAGGTAAAGCAGGAGCAACATAAACCCTAAACAACAATCTATGACCACACTTTCCACTTGGAGCCACATCCAAAAGTTTTAGGCTGTAACACAAGTGCGTTTTCTTGGATTTTTGCACATTTCTGCTTAAAAATAGCAAAAAAATATATTTTTTAAAGCAAATAGAAAAAGTTTATGCTTTTTCATATCTAAGTTTCCTTGCTTTTATCTTTTTCCGTGTCTTGAGTGTGAAAAAATGGATTTTTCCAGAAGACAGACAGCATCTACTAATGCTAATATTAAAAGCAGCGGTCTTACATGAATTCACGTTGAAAGAACATGCTTCATCTTTGACCTGCCACACCGCGTGTTGATTTTTGGCATTTTGCCCGTCAGTATTTTGTTTTTTCACTTATTCACTGTATACACAGTCAGTCAAAATGAATAAAGGTCCAGTTTACCAATTGTTTGGTTTCTAGAAAATGTAAAATTCAGATTGAACAAAACAAGCGGTTTTTAAAAGTGGAAATGCAGCAGAGACATTTTTCAACATCACTGTGTGTCTATAACAGAGGACGGTTTTATTTTCTGTCAGAAATACATCATTTTTATGTAAATACACGTTTTTATTTTTATTATTGGTCGTGGTAGAACATGAGGAAAGTGCAACAGATAACATTTTTCACCACGACTTTACCCTAAAGACTTGGGCATCCCTGGCTCAGGATAATCTGTTCCTCGTTTGACCTCTCCAGCATTTTTTCAGATTTTGTCATAAAGCTGATGGGAGTCAGTGTATGTTCCACAGAAGCAGCGGGTGAACATCAGAAGCCAGTTTATGACGTTTGCTGTTCCATTATGTACTCTACAGGTTAAAGAAATGGACCCTGTACTTAAATATCCAGAATTTTTTTTTAATAAAATGCTGAAAATTCTAGTAATTTTATTCTGGAAATATGCATCATGTCTCTTGTCTTTGTAGCCGTATAGATGCTCAGAAATAGTTTATTTTACATTCATAGATGGACATATATGGACAAATCTAAGTTTGACCAAGCCTAGGGCAAAAGGTGGCCGTCGTTGCATTACCTTGACCTACAATAACCTTTTATTCTGTAAGTGCAATTCTTAAACCATATCAAATGGGAATGTTTTAGACCATGAAGCTGTTATGAGCTGCTTATTTAGATGCATGTCATTACATGCCAAGGTAATCTACTTTAAAGCAATTATCTCTCTCTCTCTGCTAGACAAGATGTTTCCACTGCAGGAACCTTTTCAGGAAGCAGGGTAGTTTTTCTTTCTCTGCATTTGTACTGCAGCCCTGGTGGGGAGAGAGAGCCTTTAGATGGACCCTGACCTAAAGGTGGAGCCTAGTGGGGGGGCTGCTAAGCATTTCCTACCGACTGAATTTCCACAGTACTCATCTGTAGCTCATTTTGTCTGTTAAATGTTAATTATGAGACAGAAATAGTAGATATTTTTGGTTGTAAAAGCACTTAAACTCAACCACTCATGCTGTGGAACAAGGGTTCCCAAAGTGAGGATCAGGACCCTCCAGGGGTTCATAAGAGACCTTTTGGGGGTTGCCAGATGATTTGTTGTGCTTAAAAGATTTAGTATTTCCTTAAGTGTGAAACTGATATCAAAGAAAAACTTGCGAGATGCTCAATATTCCTCATTTTTACACAGGAGGAAAGCTGAACTGAAAAGTCTGGGAGCCCTTGCTGTAGACCTTGAACAGACTGCTAATGTTAATTTTAGGAAAAACAATTAAATAACTCAAACCAATCATTTGATTATTGTGTAAACATTCTTGTGACCTGCAGTCATGATGAAAAATGGGGACTTAACATTTGTGTAGGACTGTAATAAAGCATTTTCACAGAAAGTTGAGTGGAAGGAAGAAGTATGGCAGAAAACCATTTACATTACGAATAACCATGTACTGAATGATTAAAATAAATTAGCATTTCATTGTTTTTTTTTACTTTACTGAGATGAGCTGTTATGTTAAATTTATAGGTGTACAGGCAGACTATTGCTCAGCTTCATCTGTGCAGACTGTACTGAAATGGCTAGGCTGTTCACGCTTAGCCCCGAGTAAAACGACAAAAAAAAACTTCACCTAAAAAAAAATAAAAAATATTTTCAAATGATCAATCTGCATCTGATTCTGCATCATGAGGTGAAACAGTCACGACAAAAGCTGAAGACATAAAATAAAACTTTGTATTGCTGCAAAAATGTAAAATGCAGTAACCTTTTGTAGTCATTTAAATGTCACTTAACTAGTAACTTAGTGCTACAGAATGAGTTTAAGCATAAACTGTTTCATACATTAATTTAATATGTCAAACTTCATCCCTTTCTCAGAAGCAGTTTTCTGCACAGTTATTTAACTTAGACTCCATTTATAATAACAAATAATAATACATTTATTTAAAAGGCGCCTTTCTGAACACTCAAGGACACCGTACAGAAAATAGATAATCTCTGTTCTCTAAAATCTCAGGCTGAACGCCAAACCTTGTGCAAAAAAAAGAAAAGACACAGATGTAGAAACATTTTTCACATACTTTTATTTCCACGATTCTCCTCTAGCATTTTTTTTTACATTATTATTATTATTTTTTACATAAGAACAGACTGTTATACACAGATACTGAAGCAGGGAGAGGTGGTGAGGGAAAGGAGACAAAAACCATACAAAATGGTGTCTACTCAAGCACAACAAAATCTATGTATATAAAACTCTGTGGGTCGCTCCACTGCTGAGGCACCAACCACTACCTCAGTTATTCATGTTTTAAATAGATTAATAAAAATACAATCTGTTTAAATGGACCTTTTAAAGTGGGTGGCAAAATTAGAGATCTAGAGGCATAATGAAGGGAGTCGATAACGGAGCGATGGAGAAAACGTGTTCGGCTTTTAGGGATTCTCCTTTTTGCCAAAGGGGGAGGGGAGAAAAAAAAAAAAAACATCTTTTTTGTTTGTTTTTCTTTTTAATGGCACACAGCAACTAGCGGTGGCTACTTTTCACCATATACTTGAACACTCAACATGATCAACAACGGCACACGATGAGGGAGAGGAGGAAAGAAAGAAAGAGAACAAAAACACAGCTTTGTGTGGTTTTCAACACCTTCTCATTCGCCTGCCTTCAAAAAAAAAAAAGAAAAAAGGAGAGAAATAGCTCTCGGTGCTTGTAGTGTTTCCTGGTTAGACGTGTTTTAGTGGAGAGAGCAAAAGGAAACGGGTGGCGGTGCGTTGGGAAGGTGAACGGAGGCTCAGAGCGGAGGGAAGGATGAGTCCGTGGGGAAACACAGTGAGGTCCACAGGTGTCCCACTCAGATGAATGCTCAAAGTCTTTAACGTATTCTTCATTCTCGGGGAGCGTGGAGACCACATGCGCGCGGAAACCTACCCAAGTGTCTCCGTCTCCATCGGGCGGCGCTCGACCAGACCGGCCGTCAAGCTGTCCGGTCCGAAAGCAGCATGGAGGAGAGAACGCCGGAGACGGGGACCGCCCGGCGGGAGTCGGGGAGCTCAGGAATGTCGTGAGCCTTCTGCTTTCGCTTTCTCGCCTTTTTAAAAATACAGTTTCTGAATAACCTGACTGAGGTGTTGCTGGGCACACTCCACCAGCGGCGGCGCGGAGGTCTGCTCTGATCCCCCCTTCCTGGCCGACTGTACGCCTGGTGGAGGGCTAGGCGGTTACCTGGGGCTTGGAGGATGGAGCCATGCACAGAGTGGCCTGTAGGACAAGTGGAGAGAGAGAGAGACAGCCGGGAGCTGGGGGCGCCTGGGACCCTGTCATCTATTGGCTGGGAAGTAATTAGGGTCCAGGTAGTTGTAGCCGGCGCTCTGAGGCAGGCAGTAGTCCCTGTCCAGAAAGGTTTGTGGCCGATACACCGGCTCCAGGTGGTGGGTAGGTTTATGGGTCTCCGTCTTCAATAAGCTGGAAGACAAAAAAGAGGATTTCATGGCTCGTTTGGCACCGAAAAGCAGCCAAATTTCAAAGAAAACCCATTTAAAGACTTTCCAGCCAACTTTAAACCATGACAGGAAATCATATCAAGAGACTCTGGCTGCTTGGAAGCAAATTATAAAAACACGCTTTTGCTGAGAAACAAAAGAAAGTGACGAAATGTCAGGCTCTGGAGTTAAAACCTCAGCAAAAGTTGCCATTTTTTTTAAGATATTTACAATTTTCTGCCTCAATGACACAAGAAAGCTGACTTGAAAATGTGGCAAACTTAATTACAGTGAAATAATAATAAATACTAAAAATAAAAACTATTTAGTAAAAAGAGTCACATTAAATATTACAAAAAGATTTATTAGAAAATGTAAGTAAATTTTCAAAACAAAATGATAAATTATTTTTAAAACATAAATAAAAATGTATAAAGTGTTGCCTGTACAGATTCTCAGTTATCCGGGTCATTGCAACAGCAAACAGGCTTAAATTGGAGGCAACCGGACTTTCACTACATTTCATATAAAATGTTAAAGTTAAAATTAAACAATGTATTGCAATACAAATACATGTTAAAATTTAGCTTTGACTAAAAGAGGCCGTAATCATGACATATATTCAACCTCTTAAACAATAATTTTGACATTTTTTTTGCAATCCCTGAGAGTTTTAGGAAGTTTAAATCCTCAATTTATTGTCTGTGTTCTTTAAACATTTGCAATATTTGACAGGCTGCCATTAAAATCTTCATAAGGGAAGGGAATTTAGTACCTCTGCAGTTACTTTTCCCCCAAAAACCTTTAATGACTCTAAAAAGTCTTTTTTTTTTTTTTTTTTTTTTAGTTCATTCAGAACTGTTGCTCTAAAAGAATAAGACCTCCGCTCCTGGATCCAGGTGATTTAGCCTTTCTTGCCCCTCTGTGGTCGATCTGGGAATACTGTGTGAGGCCTAAAGGCTCGGGTCTAACTGGGGAACGCCTCACCAGTCTGAGCAGTTGGAGCAGAAGTCGACAGAGTTCTCCGGCGGACAGTCCTGACAGTGCCAGCGGACCCCCTGGATCGGCTCCATGCCGCACACGTCGCACTGTGCCAGATAAAAAAAAAAAAAGATAAAAAGAAAAAAGCAAGAAGACAGGCTTTATTTTTCATTTTAGAAAAACATCCTAGAACAAAATGCCATTGCTATAAACGCCAAATGAGATAAAATCATGAATATGTAATGAAATAAAAATCAACATGCATGCAGCATCCATCAGTGAAAACTGCTTGAAAAAAAATTATTTCTATTCAGGTGGCTGTAAATGTATGACTCAGAGAGAGTCATAAAATTTATTTTATATTATTATTTTCCCTTTATCTAGAGCAGGGGTGTCCAAAGTGTGGCCCAGGTGATTTTGTGCGGCCCTCCAACTGCATTTCAAGAACGATTTGGCCGACCAGCGCTGGTGGCTGGTGCAGGTGGAAACTTTTTACTTTTAATTAGGGTAAATTTATTATAGACAAGTTAAAATGTTACAATTGAATGTTTGGTACAACACAAGCATGTCTCTTAATAAGCACACTTTTTACATGCGCTTTAATCTCATAGTAAGCATGACAACTTTTACTCAAATGAAGACTTTGGTGCCTTAAAATCTGATTGGAATTTAATAAAATAGGCTAACTACAGTTTAATATATTTTTTAAGTTATATTTTGTTGGGCAGGTTAAAAGGAAAATATTTTTGGTTATGTTTATTTTTATTCATCTTTTGGCCCTCGAGTGCTTTTGATTTAACAATTTTGGCTCAATAGGCAAAAAGTTTGGAGACCGCTGATCTAGAGCAGCAATAATAATAATAATAATAATAATAATAATAATAATAATAATAATAATAATAAAAATGCAAGTAATAAAATGCAATAAAGGACCAGTTCTTTAACTTTTCATGACCATAATAATTTTTAAACACGGTCATTTCTAATGTGTAAAACTCTCCCTTCTACCTTTCCTGCTAACAGTTCAAATCCACGTTAAACACTATCCAGATTCTGCAGTGCTTTGGCTAGAGACTACTCTGCAGATTAGACCACACTCCGTAGTTTTATAAGCAATTAGCTGAGTGATACTACTGTGTTTTCCCCCCCATGGCTTGTAGAAAGGAGCCAATACTGCTAATGAAGCTCTGTGTATTCATAGCTGTCTGCTTATGTTGTTATTTACCAGGTTAGGTGCACACACACATGCAGCTCATACGGCTCCTCTTTTTGCATAATTGGCATTCTACAGTGGAAACTCATGTACATGATGCTAAATTATGGGGAAGTTAAACTAGCATTTCCTATTGACATTAAAATATAAACATTATAGGAGTTAATGTTGTTTTTTTGGTCAGCAGCAGAGGGGCTTAGTTTGGTGGTTTAGTCAAAAGTCACAAATCTCCCAGAAACGGGTTTAAGGATTGCGTGTTTTCTCCTCATTACCTCACACGTTAATAGGAGTCGACCACTACTACTACTTTTTATTGTAGCTGTAATCAGCACCAAGTGTGCAAACTTGTTTTTAGGTTTTCCAAAGCTTAATGTTCATTAAACTTAACAAATATTTACCAACTATTGCATTAGTTCAAAATGTACGGCTGCAGGGGTATTTATGCTATATCACATTTTGCAACTCCAAAGCATTTTATCGGGACTTTATGCCACCATCACAAAGTAGCATCATAATGAAGTGAAAGGAAAGTTATAGATGGTTAAAAAAGTGGATTTTTATAAATAAAAATCTGAAAAGTGTGGCATGCATCTGTATTGACGCAGAATCGAGTCTTTTCCAGCATCCAACACACGGTTACTCTGCATCCATCTTCCAGAAACTCTGACCAGCCTCCCGCAGCATGATGCTGCCTCCACTATGTTGTACTGTGGGGGTGCTGTGTTCAGGGTTAGGGTCTGTTGTCAGTTTCTACTTGAAACCTGACATTTCCAGATTCTAATAACCCATGGTTAATTTCTTTTAATCTACAAAATATGCAATTTCTGTTGGTTTATAACATAAAAAATCCCAAATAAAACATATAGAAGTTTGTGTTTAAAATGTGGAAAAGTTTAAGGGGGGGTGAATATGTTTTGCCAGGCACTGTAGAGATGGTGTAAACTGTGCAGCAGGAGGTTGTGCACACAAGTTGGCATCCAGCTTTAGTGTGTGCAGAAGCGTTTCACCTTGAAACCCATGTGCTGCACCCCGGCGTTATCCTCTCGGATCTCCTGGAGCTTCTGCTTTTTCAACCTCTTCAGCTGTAAAAGCTCTTTGTACTCTGGCAAGCTCCTCAGCTCCGCGGGCACGCCCTCCTCATCCTGAGATTGTTGACACAAACAAAACAAATGAATATCAGCGCATCAGAGGAGCCAGGGCTGGTGAAGCACAAACAGAACCTCTCCTGGCCAATCTGATGATTATATTCTCCTTTTTCTATCTCGGAGGCAAGTATTGACTTGAACAACAACTTGAACAACATAAATTAGATATTTTTATTATTAAGGCAGTGGAAGTGTGGTAAACATTGTCTTTGAACCCAAGAAAAAAAGAAAGAAAGAAAAAGAAAAAAGAAAAGACAGAAAGAAAAAGAAAAAACAAAAAAAAGAGTGAAAAAAGAAAGAAAAGGAAAAAAAGAAGTGAAAAAAATGGGAAAAAAAGAAAGAAAAAAGAAAAATAAATAAATAAAAGGCCGCACTTTTTCAGAGACAAGTAGAAAAATGGATTTCTTTAACGGAGGGATGGGAGGAAACCCTCTGTGTAGAACCAGCTTTATTCAAAGGTTACTACCATCAAAAGGGGCCAGAAGAAATGCCAGAGCTTTGATAACACCGGGCCGTGTAGCTCATATGAAAAGCAGCAGCGAGCTTGCCGAGCGTCCCCGCTCTTGAAAAAAGAAAAACAAAACAAAACAAAAACAAACAGCCTCAATTGCCGGTAAAATGAGAAAGAAATTAATGTTTCAATGATTGTGATGGTGTCAATGTGGAGACAGGACAAGCAAGTGGAAAACAACTGCAGTAATTTTGTTCAATTTCAAACAGATCTGACAGAAGAGGAGACGTGGAAGGCCTCTGCAAGCATGGAAACGGACTTTTCAGCCCCTTCCTGAGAGATGTGTGTTCAAATTTAGTTAGCTGATGTTGTCCGGTGAGGTTTGTAGCTGCGCTGATCCACGATCAACAGCTTTACTGACTTTTCTATGTTGCTCTCAAACATCCGTGTTGTACGGACCTTTACACTCACAATGATGAGCACAACTGTCTTTCAGCGTAACGGTCCATTACTCTGAAATGCGTTGGCGAGAACCCAGAGGACATAAAGGAATTTGCACAAATTTAGATATTTACTGAGAAGCAGCAAGTAGAAAAGATTGATGATGACCTTTTAAGAATTTAATGAGTTTTAATCATATAATACCTGCAAAAAAAAAACACAAAGGATTTCACTGATGCTCCATTTTTATATTAAGAGTTAATTTAAGCCATCGGGACAGCTGATGGGGCACCTAGGGGTGTAAAAATACATCGATCCACATTGATACATTGATTAAATGATTAACAATCCAGTTACATCGATGCAGAATTAAAATATGTATCCATATCGTCATTTTTAAAGATAAATCTTTATTTTGAAATTCACAAGGCATGAGAGTAAAGTGAACAGGTGATCCATTATTATTATTATTATTATTATTATTTTAAATCAGAAGAATGCTGTTTTTCATTTAAATGCCTGCTTAGAAATAAAATGATCAAATCATATTTGTTATTTGTGAGTTAATATAAATGTAATTTATAGTGTTAGACGGGCAGATGATAGTGCATCATATCGATGGCATAGATCAGAAATCCTAACAGACTTAGTTATGTCAGTATCGCATCATGATAAAGCTGGTGATTTACACCCCTAGTTAGAAGGTGCGTCCTTGATGAGGAATCATGCTCAGAACGTACGTGCGTCAAGCATAGTTTAGCCTTAAATCTCCGTGACACTGACCCCTGGACGTGGGACCGGCTGCCCTGTAGCTCTCCATGCAGGGCAGCGGGAAAGAAATCAAGTGCGACCCGCCAGAATTGACAAAGACTCCTGGGTCGGTGATTTAAGACCGTTTGCTGTTGCCGTGACCCGGACGGCTGAGAACCTGCGCCGGCATTTTGGCAACAAAACACAAATACTAACCGAATCATCAGCGGACGGGTCCTGCACGCTGTTGTAATACGCCGAGCGCTCGTCGTCGTCATCCATGAAGACTGGAGGCTCGTAGGAGGTTAGAAAGGTGGAGGGTCGGTACAGATGCTTGTTTAGGTGATGCTGTCTCTTACTGGAGGCCTGGGGGACAATCAGAGACAGGTACGAAAGAAGAAAAGCTTTCAGAACAAGACAATCATAACTTCTGTGGAATCTGTTAGGTTTCTAAAAACTGTACTGTGTTCCTTTTGACGGGTATCTACTGTGTTTGTTCTTTATACTGAGCTTTAATTTTATTATCGCCTCATTTTGACTGGTGTTCTTCCTTCTAAAGCCTAGAAAACAGACTGGAATACAAACCATATGAGAAATTAGCTTAAAATGAGGCTTTAAATCATGTTTATCAAGCTAGCAAAGAGTCTATATTACTGGTTCCAGTTTGCAGCAAACTCGGCTCTCAGAGAAATTAGACTCAGACTCTTCAAACCACAGTTTTTATGCTAAACGTTACAAGTTTACTTGAGGTGGATTAGAATGAGAATCAGATTATTTAGCCATGATAGTCCACAATCAAGGTGTTTGACTTTGGTTACAGAGCTCACAGATATTAGGTATAAATATATAAAACAGTACTAGTAATATGAAAAGGAAGAAAGGGGGAAAACAAGGAGTTAAACACCCCAACAATCCTGCATCATTGTCAGATTACCCCCTTCCCTTACCTGGAACACGCGCACAAACAGCAACAAGAAGAAAATAGACATCAATTAATATCGGTGTCGGCTTTACTTATTGGACCAATACAGATTTATTAAAAAAACATTAAAAAAATAAATTAAAAAAAAATCACTAACATCGTCTGATACCGATGTTAATCCCGACATGTCATGCATCACTATCTATTTCTCTTTTGGGTAGTCAAGGTTTTATTTGAGTCCAATTTTAATTTTTTAAACAGTGGGACTTAGCGGGGCTTTAAGCTGATAGTTTGGTTTCACACAGGCATCTCCGAGTTGTTGCACTACTCGCACATAAGGAGCAAAAGTAAAAAATTTATTGCAAAATTAACCAAAATCATTCTAAATCATTGTCATTTGTAACATTCTCCATAAACAGTCGGTCCTCTCCATCAACAATGTCAAGTTTTTCTCCTTTCAAACCTAGAGGTACGGTCTGGAACTACTTTGGCTCAGAGAGTAGATCCTGTTTACTTCCTGGTTCCTGAGCCAATCATATGAGAGTTCCCAGGGTTCCCAAAACAGAGCGCAGCATTTGGTGTTTTATTTAGGTAAAAGAGCAGCAGCCTGCAAACATGGAAGCCAGTAAGAGAAGCGGAGCAGAA